>CM055066.1:33506470-33613893 GCA_029204045.2 Tillandsia leiboldiana | reverse complement strand
GTACTCACCGAGAAGAAATATGCTGGTGACAATAACAAGTAAGAGTATATAGTGGAAGTAAAGATAATGCAAGAAACGGGTGAAGTAAACCACAATACTCAAGCAAAAAAGGATGTCACTACTGCAATGCCATGATACCAATGTCCTCTACAACTATGCACAAGCATGCCAAATCTGTACCGTGTGGTGCCTCCACAACCCCATAGGCCCGTCAAACCATCGACAACCACTCACCTACCACACTGATCTGAATCATGTGTCATACCGACGACTACTCGAATAGTGCACCTCTTGTCGGTGGCCAAACCGACAGTGCTCATGAAAATCCTCAGATGTTGTGACCATAAATAGATCCTCGCCGGAGCCGAAAGATCCAATGTGCCATATTAAAATGCACAAGACCCAAAGATCCAAATATGCTCAATAAATAGCCTCCATATATGTCAACAAGCCTATCTATATACCAGATGATAATAGAGATAAGAAAAATAGAATTGGAATAAGAAAGATGAGATGAACGGCTCACCAATATCAGTATAAAGTATCCATCTCAATTGATCAAACTTAGATATTTATTCCTTTCGATCGCGTTCCCTGACAAGACTGACCCTACAACAAGTCCAAAACCCAACACCTCAACGGTTGTTGTCACGCCCCGAGGTCGAAACTGCGACCGGGCTCGCCAACAGATCCGCCACTATGCATAACCCCGCATAGGTGAAGCGTCTACCTGCAAAGATAGTACTATAGCTACGCAAATATCAGAGCGGAAATAAAATGCTGTAAATAAAATCCAATCACTGTACAACACTAATAAAGTACAACATCCATCTCCTCAAATACAGATAATCCTCATACAATACCCTCAATACAGCATCTCTCAAACTCCAAAAAAGGAGATAAACTAAAACTATAGTACATCAGTCTCTCCAAATACAAAAGATCCCCTCAAGTAAACAATAAAAACCAGCTAACAACTACAGGAATCTCCAACCAGGGGATACACTACACTCCTCGGGCGGTAAGGATCTAGCTCTGTGACTCCCTCGGCTCGAACAACGACCGAAAGATCAGCAACTCCCGCAGAAGACTCTGCAAAATAGGGGGGAAGAAAAGGGGAACAACAATGGGGGGAACCACTAGTAAACTAGTAGCCTCCCCCTGTGGGTAAAGCCCCAACTCCGGCGTACCCACTAAGTATACCAGAGAAAGGCAAGAAAGGAATAAGTGGTAAAGCTGTAACAGAACTGCTGAAAAAAGGAAAACCACCACTAGCATGCCTCTAAATGCAATACCGAAAGAAAAGACTGAATGTATGCATTAGTATCTAACATGCCTCCCTGAATAAACCCAATCGATGGACCAGTAGGAACTGGTAACTGCCTGCCTGTGTGCCTGCCGTATCGGGTATGCTGGCCAACGCATAACACCGATTGTAAAGAAGATCTCAAGGACTCAAAGCCTGTCTGTCGCACACTCCGGAGTGGCACTCGAGGGAGCGACCCACACAGTAAAGTATCTCAGTACCAGTAACATAAGTATCATAAAACAGCAGGGCTGGATCAAGACTATGATCAAGTGGAAAACTCCATCCATTAAAGAAATCTGATCCCCAATCGGATGCAATAGTACTCAATAAGTGGGAAACTTCATCCACTAGAGAAACCTGATACCCAATCAGAGGCAATCGTACTCAATAAGTGGGAAACTCCATCCACTAGAGAAAAGCCCGATCCCCAATCTGATGCACAAGTAAACACCGGTCAACCGCCTAATGTCCGCGGTCGCCGCAATACCCACAATCAACAATCAAGCCCAACAACCGACACCCGGTCGATCGCCTAATATCCGCGGTTGCCGCATAACCCACAATCCCACATCGGGTAATAATCAATATCCTCGTTCAACCGCCTATGTCCGCGGTTGCCGCAATCCCCCACAAATCCAACATCAAGTACATCATGTCTCCGACCCTAAGGTCCGGCTACACTATCCCAAACCCCTGCTCGAACCCGAGCAACCAGACTCAAAAGTCTAAGTGAGAAAGAAAAGAAACAATCATGGTTTCTCCTAATCAAGTCCCACATGATAGTGTAGAAATAAATAGTGGCCTATCTAGATGTCTATACAAGCATGCAAATGTCCTCAGGCAAGATGAAAGAAAGTGAATCATAAAGTTCCACATGTGTATCAAATAATAATCCGCATAGATATAATCATCATGCTAAAATCACCAGCCAACTACCATGTAATAATCCCTGACCCATAATATCACCAAGTGGTACCCGCACATAGAGATATGTTATATGTCCCAACAATTAATTATTTAACCAACTTTCTAAAACTATGTGCTAACATGGCATGTTAATTTCACTATCAAATATCCTCGCAATCTGTTTCACAAACAATATTATCCCAATAATATCCCAACATGCTATGTCCACAAAATTAATCTCAAATGATAGGCTCACATTTATATCATTTTAATCATGCATGGTGTCCAAAGAGGTTGATCAATTAATTAGTCCCAGTGGGAATTCTCTAATAAACTTAGTGAGCAAGTCAGAAGTTGAGATATGCGACAACCACCAACCTCGAAAAGCGCAATCCATAGCTGTAAAAGTCTCCTCGCTGTCCAACCTCCCATTTCCTCACAAACACCAAAAACAGCAAACCACTGTAAAAAAGTCACTTCCGGTATACAAACCAACTCCCCAAAATAGCACCTGCTGTTTTGTAAAACACATTGAAAACAGGATGTTCCCTCTCTGCAGTCCTCTGAAAAATCCAGAAAATTCACCGTTGCGATCCTCCGCGACGAGTAGATCCAAACGAGTATTTGCACGTTTGTTGGGTTATATGAATAATAGGATCTAAATAGGGAAAAAACCCTATAGGGGGGGTGAATAGGTGTAAACCATAAACACTCAAAATCTTTGCGATATAAAACCCAATGCGGAAAAATAAATACACGCAGAGATTTTTACGTGGAAAACTCCAAACCGGAGTAAAAAACCACGGGACCGATAACACGGTGAAATCCACTAGAATTAAACACGTACAAGGTGATATACCGTACTCACAGACGGACTCAACCTTTTCCACTACGCTCCTAGTTGATCTTCTCCGCTCGCTCCAGACGCTTCTCGAATCCACGATGTGCGTCCAACGCCGAATCCACGGCGTCCAACGTCGATTCCACGACGTCCGACCGAATCCACGGTCTTCACCCAGTAGTACGCTTCGAATCCACGAACGTACCGTCGCTCCGAATCCACGAGAGCGGTTGCACCTTGATCCACAAGGCCACGCGAGTCCACGCGCCGATTTTGGGGTAAATCGTTGTTTTGTGGTGGTGATGATCCGCCGAATACTTAGATCAAAGATAGATAGGAACTACCATCTAAGTATTCATTAGTTTGATTCAACTCAAAATGTGAGTATGAAAACCTAGAATCAAACTAATCATATAGATGAAGAAACTAAGATAGAATCTATGATTTCCTTTCCTTCTCTATATGTGGATCTTAGGCCGTAATAAAAGATTATACTTTATTATGACGGCTATTTGGACTAACCCTAGAAAAAGAATCATAGGGTCCTATTTATAGGTTAGAAACCCTTGAAGAAGATAAGGAATCAAAAACTAACCTTTCTGGAAATTTTCATGACGACGATCCGGATCGGAGATCGGCGATCCGGATTGCAGTAGCGAGAAAAACAGATTCCAGAAAAAAACGAAGGTTCGGGATCCGATCGAAGTACTTGATCCGGATCGTTCATACAGTTCACCAAACATCAACGTTCGGGATCCGGATTGCGAAGCCTGATCCGGATCGTTCAAGGAAAATGGTAAACTCAATGTTCGGATCCGGATCAAGGGAAGCTACGATCCGGATTGAACTGGTGTATGAACGAACCACCTTCGGGATCCGGATTGAAGAGTCTGATCCGGATCCTGAACATGTCCCATGTCCAGTTTTTGATATTTATGCAATAACAAATCCATCCAAGTGTTTCTACGCTATAAGAAGTATTCGGATCACCAAAGATATTAAGTTAAACATACCTGATCCTTTTGAATTCTTCTTTCTTGAGATTGAGTTATATGATCCAACTTCCTTTACCTTCAATCTTCAAGACTTAACCGAATTCAAGAAATACGCCAACTCAAATTCCGTACAATCTCCCCCTTTGGCGGTTTCGTGACAAAACATAGATCCACTCAAGAAAATTCAAAAAGGATATTTTTGTTGCTATCACCATACAACAAAAATTTACAATGGAGATCCAAAATAAAATACATGAGTTAAACTCCTAAAACATACTCTAGACTTAGACACCTGTACTCTCTGCAAAAGAAATCATTCTTGACAAAAGAAATCGTTAGATACCTCAAGAATTTTATATCATTCAAAAACCACATACAGAGATGAAGTTTAAACTCATTTATACTTACCATGACATTTATACATTCAGATATGTAAACTGATCATAGTTAAAACACCAACATATCTTCTATGCAATCAAAAACCAAAATGTCATGTTAGTGAACATCAACTTGTTAGATATATTACATGCCCAAATAGTTAGTCGAATAGTTAGTCGACGCATGCATTCAAACACAAATGAAAACCGAGAGTTGAAGTTCTACTTACCTTTCAAGTTGAGGTTATACTTACCTCTATAGTTTCAAGTTTTCTTCAAGTTGAGGTTATACTTACCTCTATAGTTTCAAGTTTTCTCAGTAACCATTGTATCATAGTATCATTGTTTATACTTCTCTCTCCCCCTTTTTGTCACAGAAATTAGCCAAAAAATACCAAACCGGAGAGAATGGTTAACAGTTCAAGTTTGAGAACTAAAAACTAAAAACTAAAACTTAAAAACCTGCACAAAAGAAAGTTAAAAAAAATGAAGTTCCTGCACAAGAAAATGATTAAGCAAACAATTCAAGCATCTGAATCTGAGTCATCCGAGGCGGAGTCCTCAGAGCTCGTGCAACCCAGCTTTTTCAAAATTCCTTTAAGCAATCCCGAAATTGTAGAACACTCTTGTTTCATCTGATGTATGTCCTTGGACATCTTTCTGAGTCCTAAAGCCATTTTGTCTTGTTCTTGTTTGATGGAAGACTCCAGGTTTCCCTTTTGGTCAATTCGTCTGGAATTTGAAGAACGTTGTGTGACGATTGACGGAGCAGTCTGTCCTTCATTCCGAGGAGATCTTCTTGGCAAAGAATGTGAATTGTCAAGAGGTTCATTGCTTGGCACATTCTTTTACCTTACTTGCTGCTTAAGTATTGAGGAAGACTTCAGTAGTTTCTTGTTCTTTAGGTAAACCTTATTTTCTTCATCAATACCTTGTTGTACTTCATCAAGAAATGTGTCCCAATCTTCTTCGTCTTCAGATTCAGTGTCAATTTGAGAGATATTCTTTGGATTCTCTTGACATGGTTCATTTATTTCAATACCTCGAGCTCGTCCAGGTCATCGAGCGAGTCTTTTTCTTTTTAATATGGATGAAGAGGTCATTGGTGCTTTTCCTTTTTCCGTAGCAGTGGGCGGAGCCTTTTCCTTTGATGTCTCTGCACGGGCTTTCCCTTTCGATGCAACAGAGGTTTTCTGTGGCGATTTTCTAGGATGTGTTTCATCATCTGACAACTCATCCCAATTGACTTCATCCTTTTTAGCCCTCTTGGGCTTGACAGTGTCTCTTGAATGTACCATAGCTGCCAGAAGGAAAATGATCCAGGTGATCACCATAGCTATTGGTTTCTTGTGAAAAGAAATCCTGTGAGCAACACCTCAAGAACACGAAAAAATTGTTAATTTTCAAAAATAAAAAAAAAAATTGTACCCAAACAATCATTATCGTGTAGAGAGACTAGGAATCAAATTAGTTTTGCAAAAGGAAATTTAAAAATAGATCAATTGCATGATTTTGGAAAATTCCCATTATATGCCCTAAAACCGAAATTTTTGAAATCGAAGACCAAAAATCCGTTTATCTTGAGAATACCTAGCATATAATCAAAACTAATCTACCCAGAGTTCTTATTTCAAAAGAAATTTGATCAAAAACCATCCACAAATGAGATTGATACAAGAAATTCATCACGTTTTGAGGAGGAATAAGAAAAACTATGAAAAACCGAGATTTTGATCAATAAAACTTACTTGGAGTTGAAGAACTTGAGTTTGAAAGCTTCCAAGATGGATGAAATCTAGAGAGAGAAGCTCTGGAAACTTTGGAACAAAAGATTGGAGTAAAAGAAATCAAAACCCTTTTGTTCTATATAAACCCTAGCCGCGATCCGGATCAGTTCGTGATTGCGATCCGGATCGGCGACCCGCAGTGAAAAACTGCGTTCGGGATCCGGATCGGCAGGTCCAATCCGGATCGGCTCCAACTTTTTCTTTAGAAAATTTCAGAGAAATTCAAGAAAAACCAGAAAAAGATTGTAAGCACTTTTGTGTATCAACTTTATACGAAAATCATCGTTTCATACAACAAGAAATAGATTATACCAAATCTATCAATAACATCCAACAAATGAAACGAAAATTTATAAAAATTAAATCCCTTAAAGTTGAACAACTTCAATTACATCTAACTTGATCTTATGAGTAATGCCTTTATCAAATCATCAATTCGGTAAAGAAAATGAAATACAAAGATCAATAGATGTCTAACATCCCCGATAAGTTAGATAATATATCTAGTCAATTTATTGAAGAGAGTGGCTCTTTGAGCATCTTTCATTAAAAATCCCACCTTATACCAACCTTGAAATTTTGACAGAGTCAAGTATTTCAACATGCATTTTAATTAATCAATTTTGAAAAACCTTGCTTAGTATACATGTGGTAGCTGCACACAGCACTCGGACGACCGAGGTGGTAGCTCTTTCCTCCATGTGGTGGTAGTTTTCACACTCCTCATTGGGATGTAACTCTTTCCACATCTTTTGAGCATAATACTTTTTCTTTGACTCCCGCTCAATTGGCTATCAATTATCTAAGATATAAAGTATTTAGCCAAATATTGATCTCGATTTCATACTTGACTAAACAGTCAAATAAGATAAAAACTATACCAAGAGATCATCGAGAGAGAAATTGACTTTGATCAAAACAAAGATGAGTTAATTGACATAAATGATCATTGCATCAAATGAAATATTATGATATCTAAGGCATAATAGATTTCTAAAAATATAAAAGGATGCAGTTAAAGTCAATAACAACTAATGCTCAATTAATATTCTATGTCTAAGCATAGATGATGAACAAAAACACAAAAACAAAGCCTAACCTAAGAAAGAGTTTCAAAAAGAGGTTATTTCAAGGAAAGCATTCCAATTGCTTTACGCAAATGAATAAAACGTTTTTGATCCAAAGGTTTTGTTAAAATGTCAGCTAATTGATCTTCAGTTGAAATGTAGGAAATTTGAAGAATATTTGATTCAACTAGCTCTCTAAGAAAATGATATCTAAGTTCAATGTGTTTTGTTCTAGAGTGCAACACAGGGTTTTTTTGAAATGTTTATAGCACTTGTGTTGTCACATAAAACAGTTACCGAAGTTGCTGAAATCCGGAAGTCGCTCAACACGCTTTTCGTCCAAATAAGTTGAGTTGAACAACTACCCGCTGAGATGTATTCCGCTTCGGCAGTCGAGAGTGCAATGCAGTTTTGCTTTCTACTATGCCATGCAACAAGACAATGGCCAAGATAAAAACATACACCACTCGTACTTTTCCGATCATCCACAGATCCTGCCCAATCGGCATCTGAGTATCCAATAATATCTAAACTTGTTCCCATAGGATACCAAATTCCGAAGTTTACAGTTCCTTTGACGTACCGGATGATCCGTTTCACCGCTTTCTGGTGAACCTCCTTTGGTGCTGATTGATATCTCGCGCAAATCCCAACACTAAAGGATATATCCGGGCGACTAGCTGTGAGGTAAAGTAGACTTCCAATCATGCTGCGATAGAGTTTCTCGTCTACATTATCACTAAGAGATTCACTTCCTAATCCCTTATTGCTAGTTCCCATAGGAGTAGGAAAATCTTTAGAATCTTCTAATCCGAATTTCTTTACCAACTCCTTTGCATACTTGGATTGACACAGATGGATGCCTTCATCATTTTGTTTCACTTGCAATCCAAGAAAGTATGTCAGTTCGCCCATCATAGACATCTCAAATTCGCTTTCCATGGTTTCTGCGAATTTAGAAGCATCATTATCCTTTGTTGCTCCAAACACAATGTCATCGACATAGATTTGTGCAACAATGAAGTTATTTTGATAATGCTTCACAAAGAGTGTCCGATCTGCTCCCCCTCGAGTATAGCCCTTCTCCAAAAGGTGCTTTGTCAACCTCTCGTACCATGCTCGCGGTGCTTGTTTTAAACCGTAAAGAGCCTTTTTCAAACGAAAAATATGGTTAGGTAGTTTACAGTCTACAAAACCTTTCGGTTGAGCCACATAAACTTCCTCATTTAAAAACCCATTTAAAAATGCACTCTTAACGTCCATTTGAAAGAGTTTTATTTTAAAGTGACAAGCAATGGCGAATAAGATACGAATGGACTCGAGTCTAGCTACAGGGGCGAACGTTTCATCAAAGTCTATACCTTCTATTTGAGAGTAGCCTTGAGCAACTAAACGTGCTTTGTTCCTGATGATGGTACCATCCTCATTTTTCTTGTTCTTGAAAATCCATTTAGTACCAATCACATTGTGTTGCTTCGGAGGCGTCGTTAATTCCCAGACTTTGTTGCGTTCAAATTGATGGAGCTCTTCCTGCATTGCTTCAATCCAGTAGTCATCCTGAAGAGCTTCATCTACGTTCTTTGGTTCGATCGTGGAAACATAACAGGCGAATCCACAAACCAACTGTCTCCGAGTTTTGACTCCTTGTGGGTCTCCAATGATGTTTGATTCAGGATGATCCTTGGAGATGCGTAACGTTTGGTGTAATGGAGTACTCGGAGGTACATGAGATGATTCCTGCACATCAGATAAACTTGAAGAACCATTAGATGCATCATTAATATTGGAAGTATTATCATGAGAAGATGCACTTACAGGAGTATCATCATCAAGAGAGATATCAGGGGTAGATTTATCAGATGCAAAGTGGAAAGCCTCATCTACTTTAACATTTATAGATTCTACGATCGTCTTAGATTCCAAGTTAAATACCCGATATGCTCTACTATTCGTAGAATACCCCAAGAAAATCCCTTCGTCACTTCGAGAGTCAAACTTTCCAAGATTTTCACGGTCACGTAAAATGTAACACCGACTCCCGAAGATGCGAAAATATTTGATGTTGGGTTTTCTACCACACCATAGTTCATATGGTGTATTTAACATTCCCGGGCGCAAATAAACTCGATTAATAACATAGATTGCAGTGTTCACAGCTTCAGCCCAAAAATGTAGCGGTAAATTTCGGCTGTGAAACGTAACACGTGCCATCTCTTGAACAAACCTGTTTTTGCGCTCGACAACACCATTCTGTTGAGGTGTATAGGGTGCTGAGAATTCATGCTTAATGCCGTTGGAAGTGCAAAAGTCAATGAATTTAGAATTTATGAATTCTCCACCTCTATCACTTCTAACACGAATGATCTTTTCATTCTTTTCAATCATAATACGAAGGCAAATCTCGTGAAAAGAATCAAAAGTATCAGCTTTCTCTTTTAAAAATGCTACCCATGAATACCGAGAGAAATCATCAACCAATAAGAAAATATACCATTTACCTCCCAAGGATGGTTGACGTGTTGGCCCCATAAGATCCATATGCAATAATTCCAAGGGCCGTTTGGTACCGACGTGGTTCAGGTTCTTGTGTGCAGCCCTTGATTGTTTTCCCTTAAGACAACCACCACACACAATATTTTGTTCAAGTGAAAGTTTAGGAACCCCCTTTACCACGTCTTTGTTCGAAATTCTAGCAAGTTCCTTAAAATTCATGTGTCCTAGCCTTTCATTCCAAAGTGTTTCATTATTCATAGAGGCTAAGTTACAATTTTCAGAAATTTTATTTGGAACAACATAACAATTGTTTTCAGATCTAACCCCTATTAAAAAGAAAACTTGATCCTTATCAGTTACAATGCATTCAACAGATGAAAAATTAACAGAAAAACCATTGTCGCAAAGTTGACTGATACTAATGAGGTTAGTCTTAAGCCCATCAACAAATAATACATTATTCAGAATCGGGCCATCTGGAATAGCTACTGTTCCTTTTCCAACAATTTTGGAAGACTGACCGTCTCCGAAAACTACAAGTCCTCCGGAGATTTTCTCAAAATTTTGAAAACAGTTTTTGTCACCGGTCATGTGACGGGAACAACCGCTATCCAGATACCAAGACGAATTATCATATGCATGCAAGGAAATATTTGTTACAAGACAAGGGAAGATTTCACCTTTGCGTACCCAAACCTTTCGAGTTGAGTGTACGTCGGAAATGATTGTGAGGTTGATACCTTTGGTGAAAGCGTCTTGTTTGATCCGTCGCTTTTCCTTGACGTCGTCGTCTTGTTTGATGAACTACCGAGGCTTTTTCCTTTCGAATAATTTGCATTTGCTTTCCGAGGAATTACCCTTTTGGTAGTCGTTGCAAGAAGTGCTTGAGTTGACCGTTTGGCTCCCATCTTGCAATTTCTCCTTATGTGCCCTGCAAAATTACAACGAAAACATACCTTAGTGCTTGACGATCCCGAGGAGGGTGAAGTAGGCTTGTTGTCGTTGCTTGTCGTGAATTCCGGTGTCGGAGGAGGAGATACCGACTGAGGCACGAAAACTGTCCCAACCGAACTAAAACCGTCTTTAGTTCGATTGTATCCGAGGCCGAACTTGTTTGATTGACCAAGACCAAGAAGCTTATCCAACTCACTCCTTCCTGATGAAAATCGCTGCAAGTCATCCTTGAGTTGGAGAATGGTCTCAGTCATTTCCAATTTTACCTGTCGAGCCTCGCCGTTGAGCTTCAAGAAGTAATTCGCTTTGTTCACCATATCTATATAATTCTTCTCGAATTGCTCATTGGACTCTTGAAGGGAAACATTTGCTTTTATCAGATTATCCCTTTCCACTTCAAGATCGGTCGAGAGAGAAGTTACCCTTTTTACTTTTTCTTCGAGATCCTGCAATCTCCCTCTCAACCCCTTGTTTTGCTTAGCCAGTTTCTTTGAATCCCGTAAAAGTCTGTGGTAGGCTAGAGCAAAATCTTCACCTTCCGAATCATCTGATTCATTGTCCGTTGCATTCTTTTCAACAGTGGAGTTGGACAGCGAGTCGGATGTACTTGCCATTAAGCACATGAAGGGTGAAGATGTGGACGCGTGGAACGCAGTTGCGTTGTCTTCTTCATCACTTGACGATGACTAATTTGACGATGAGGTGTCATCCCAAGTGACGGCTTGCATCGCCTTCTTCTTAGACGGATTCTTAGTTGGACATTCCGTTGAGATATGGCCGTACCCTCGGCACTTGAAGCATTGGACTTGTCCTTCTGTGCTTTTCTTATCCTTAGAAAAACCCTCTTGCTTTCTTGACTTGTAACTTGAAGAACCCTTGCCTTTCTTCCCCTTTCCGAAGGATGGAGTTTTGCTTGAATTACCCCTTCGAAAATTTCGGCGAAACTTCCTTGTCAAGAGAGCGAGCTGCTTCTCAAAGTCCTCCATAGATAAATTCTCGTCATCGCCTGAGGAGGATGAATCCGCGTCTTCTTCTTTTGTTGTTTTCAAAGCATAACCTGAAGACTTAGAAGATGATGCCTTTCCCGAAGAATAGTTAGTAGGAAATGTCATTTCATAAGTTTGTAAAGAACCAACTAATTCTTCTACACGGATTTCGTTCGGGTGTTTAATAGTTTCAATGGCTGTGACCTTGGAACGAAATTGTTCAGGAAGAGTTCTTAAGATCTTTCTTACAATTTTAAATTCTGGAATCTTCTCTCCCAAGTTAGCACATGAGTTTACGATGTCTTGCAATCGTGTGTAATAGTCAGTGAACGATTCATTTTCTGCCATGAAAATAGAGTCAAACTTGCTCGTAAGCATTTGCAGTTTCTGAATCTTCACAAGGTTAGTTCCCTCATGCGTAACTTGAAGAACATCCCAGATTTCTTTCGCAGTCTCACATGCCGAGACGTGAGAGAACTCTGTTTGAGATAAGGCATTAAATAAAGCATTTATTCCCTTGCCATTGTAAGAAGATATATCAATCTCTTCCTTGGTCCATTTCGACCTAGGTTTGATGGTGCGAACATCACCAATAAATTCAGTTGGATTAGACCATCCTAATTCAATTGATTGCCACACCCGTTCGTCGATGGAAATTAAAAAGGCTTTCATCCGTACTTTCCAGTACGCATAATTTGTTCCATCGAAGAACGGGGGTCTGTTGATGTTTCCACCTTCAACCATTGTTTACAACCCTATTCCCACTCTGATACCACTTGTTGGGTTATATGAATAATAGGATCGAAATAGGGGAAAAAACACCTAGAGGGGGGGTGAATAGGTGTAAACCATAAACACTCAAAAATCTTTGCGATATTAAAACCCAATGCGGAAAAATAAATAACACGCAGAGATTTTTACGTGGAAAACTCCAAACCGGAGTAAAAAACCACGGGACCGATAACACGGTGAAATCCACTAGAATTAAACACGTACAAGGTGATATACCGTACTCACAGACGACTCAACCTTTTCCATACGCTCCTAGTTGATCTTCTCCGCTCGCTCCAGACGCTTCTCGAATCCACGATGTGCGTCCAACGCCGAATCCACGGCGTCCAACGTCGATTCCACGACCTCCGACCGAATCCACGGTCTTCACCCAGTAGTACGCTTCGAATCCACGAACGTACCTCGCTCCGAATCCACGAGAGCGGTTGCACCTTGAATCCACAAGGCCACGCGAGTCCACGCGCCGATTTTGGGGTAAATCGTTGTTTTTGGGTGGTGATGATCCGCCGAATACTTAGATCAAAGATAGATAGGAAATACCATCTAAGTATTCATTAGTTTGATTCAACTCAAAATGTGAGTATGAAAACCTAGAATCAAACTAATCAATATAGATGAAGAAACATAAGATAGAATCTATGATTTCCTTTCTTCTCTATATGTGGATCTTAGGCCGTATAAAAGATTATACTTTATTATGACGGCTATTTGGACTAACCCTAGAAAAAGAATCATAGGGTCTATTTATAGGTTAGAAACCCTTGGAAGAAGATAAGGATCAAAAACTAACCTTTTCTGGAAATTTTCATGACGACGATCCGGATCGGAGATCGGCGATCCGGATTGCAGTAGCGAGAAAAACAGATTCCAGAAAAACGAAGGTTCGGGATCCGGATCGAAGTGCTTGATCCGGATCGTTCATACAGTTCACCAAACATCAACGTTCGGGATCCGGATTGCGAAGCCTGATCCGGATCGTTCAAGGAAAATGGTAAACTCAATGTTCGGGATCCGGATCAAGGGAAGCTACGATCCGGATTGAACTGGTGTATGAACGAACCACCTTCGGGATCCGGATTGAAGAGTCTGATCCGGATCCTGAACATGTCCCATGTCCAGTTTTTGATATTTATGCAATAACAAATCCATCCAAGTGTTTCTACGCTATAAGAAGTATTCGGATCACCAAAGATATTAAGTTAAACATACCTGATCCTTTTAAATTCTTCTTTCTTGAGATTGAGTTATATGATCCAACTTCCTTTACCTTCAATCTTCAAGACTTAACCGAATTCACGAAATACGCCAACTCAAATTCCGTAACAGCACGTCCCGTTTCTGTAAGAAAAATACGGATATATGCGCAGCGGAAGAAAGAAACGCAATTAAAAATTTTTCTTAAACCAAGATCACCTCATGTTTTGTTTTAGATCATAAAAAGGTAATCTAATTGATCTCATCAATTAGGATTTAATTTTTACCTTGCGCGGGTCGAGATCACCGCGAAGCCGACGATCGTTGGTAAAAATTGTTCGTCCTTGATAGCCGCGCACACACCCGGCCTCTATTGTGTCCACACGGAATTATGCCCTTGATCGAAAAATCGATCTCCTTGATTCGCGATCCGATCGCGAATTAATTCTTGCGTCGATGTAAGGAGGATGAATCAATCTTCTAATTGTGCTAGCAATCTTCCGAAGATCGAGAACGATTAATTATGGAGGACTTTAGGAAAGGGGAGAGGATAGGCGGCTAGGATTTTTTCACGTTCCGCGACTTGATTAATTTCCACTTTATCTTTCTCCAAAATTGTTACGTATCACATACGTACTACCTATTCTTATAATAGGAAGTTGGCCGGCTATAACAAAATTAAATCTTATAATTAGTTACAAAAAGATCTCCTAAAATATCGTAACTAATTAAATCTTATAATTAGTTACAAAGAAAGATCTAGTAACTAATTAAATCTTATAATTAGTTACAAAGAAAAGATCTCCTAAAATATAGTAACTAATTAAATCTTACAATTAGTTACAAAGAAAGATCTTTTAAATTAAATCTCAAGATAAAATCTAGTAACTAATTAAATCTTATAATTAGTTACAAAGAAAGATCTTTTAAATTAAATCTCAAGATAAAATCTAGTAACTAATTAAATCGAATCCTAATCCGATTGGATTATCCATTATCCTACGTGTGTAACATTTACACATAAGTCCTCCAAATATTTACTAACGATTAGTAAATACACCATGCAACTTTTGCACTTAAATACCTCTAATTTACAATAATTGCAAATTAGTCCTTTTACTAATAAATTAGTAAACTTTAGTATTGTGATTATAATTAATCCATTCTATAAACTTCTTTATCATCTCCTTGATATCGATCATGCGCGATTCCTTATGTGTGTGACCTAATAGGTTCAATTCTGTCTGGTAGCGAGATATGATGCGATCCCCATCGACATCATCATCAAAACTCCTTTTGATGGATCAAACATTTTTTATTCTTCCATCGTATAATAATTATTCGCCCATAATTATTCTTATTGGTTCCCACAATCCACCAGTGACGCCTAGCAGCATATGGTGGCAATCCAGTCAGAAGTGAATATTGGACTGAACCTCAAGGTGCAGTTACCGTACGATACAATCCTTCTATCGCATAGTCCCAACTGAGTGGAGGTCATGGAATACTCGTCAAACCCCATCACCCGTTATATGACAAATTTGATAGGACACAAGCTCATATGGTTACTCTTGGAAACACCTTTCCATGAACCATATTACCCCGGCCGAGGATTTCTGAGCTTTGCCTTACAAATAGCATAGGACTAATTATCTCTCTACCGAGAGCGATAGATCCCCTATAAACAAACACCCATTCCTAATATGAACCGACTGCAGCCAACATATACTACTAAGACCCGTGACTAGGATCAGAGTTTGCATAGTCAAACTACAGTAGCCTCATACTGAATGACCGTGGTGTCGCAGGTCTAAGGATAAGTTGTACCACTGCAACATCGAATCAGTTACTGACGAAAGAGTAGACATCCAAGTAACTATTCGTAATTGGTCACGCTCAGTGCCCTTGTTCTATAACAACCACCTGCACGTTCGCTCGAGTGTCCCCACACTAATGACTTGAGACTCGTCATCCTAAAAGAGAGCGACACATACATCAATCTTGCCGGATCAATCATCGTCCCCATGATGATCCTCTGATTGAGAGCATTTATGACTTAATCACTAATAATATGTATCTCAAATTCGTAACTCTTAAGAATATACATTATCATCTCATTAATTCAAAGGACGATTCATGGACACATCAAACATGAATGGCATAAAATGCCCAAATTATAATAAAGATCAAGTACAAATATGTCCCATATAATAACATCGTCAGCCTGATAGGCTTTTGGGGCATACAACTAACAATCTCCCACTTGCACTAAAGCCAATCAGTCATATATCTAATGCCCATCTTCTCAAGATGAGTCTCTAGTTTTTGCTGAGTCAAAGCCTTAGTTAGCGGGTCTGCCACGTTATCTGCGGAGGCAACCTTCTGCACTTCAATATGTTTATCTTTGATGTACTCTCTGATCTTGTGATACCGCCGCTCGATATGTTTGGATTTCTGATGAGATCTCGGCTCCTTAGCTAATGCTACGGCGCCATTATTATCACAATATAGTGGCAGGGGATCCCTACTAGAGGGAACCACGCCAAGCTCAGTGATAAATTTCTTGATCCAAACAGCTTCCTTGGCAGCTTCAGATGCAGCGATGTACTCTGCCTCCATAGCAGAATCAGCAATCGTCTCTTGTTTAGAACTCTTCCAAACTATTGACCCACCATTGCAAATAAATAGATACCCAGACGTAGACTTTCTATCGTCTATATCAGACATAAAGTCTGAATCTGTATAGCCATCAACTTTGAGTTCTCCACCTCCAAGAACCAAGAACATATCCTTTGTTCTTCTCAAGTACTTAAGGATATTCTTCACCGCTACCCAATGCTCTTCGCCTGGGTTCGACTGATATCGACTAGTGACGCTCACAGCCTGTGCTATATCAGGTCGAGTACATAGCATCGCATACATTAAACTCCCTATTGCGGAAGCATAAGGGATCTTGCTCATGCGACTTCTCTCTTCAGGTGTCTTAGGAGACATAGTCTTAGAGAGGTGAATTCCATGTCTTAGAGGTACCATACCCCTTTTGGAATTCTCCATGCTGAACCTTTTCAACACTTCATCTATGTACATGGCTTGCGATAAACCAAGCAACTTCTTAGGTCTATCCCTATAGACCTTTATCCCTAGGATATAAGATGCTTCTCCAAGGTCTTTCATAGAAAACTCTTTGGATAACCATAACTTCACCGATATTAACATAGGAATGTCATTCCCTATTAGGAGTATGTCATCCACGTACAATACGAGGAAGGTAACAGCACTCCCACTAACCTTTTTATACACACACGGCTCTTCCTCATTTATGATGAAATCGAACGATTCGACTGCATCATTGAAACGAGTGTTCCAACTCCGAGAAGCTTGCTTCAACCCATAAATGGATCGTTGAAGCTTGCACACTTTATGACTTCCATCTTTGGCAGTGAAACCCAAATGCTGCTCCATATAGATTTCTTCTTCAAGATATCCATTCAGGAAAGCAGTTTTTACATCCATTTGCCAGATCTCGTAGTCATAATGTGCAGCAATAGCAAGCAGAGTTCTGATAGATTTAAGCATGGCTACAGGTGAAAAAGTATCCTGATAGTCAATGCCTTCGCGTTGACTATAACCTTTTGCTACTAGCCTAGCTTTATAGGTCTCTACCTTTCCATCAGAACCAATCTTTCTCTTGAAGATCCATTTGCATCCAACGGGTACAATACCCTCCGGTGGATCAACCAAAGTCCAAACTTGATTGGAGTACATTGAGTCTATTTCAGACTTCATAGCTTCCAACCATTTTTCGGAGTCGATGTCTGATATCGCCTCGCTATAAGTCTTAGGATCATCTCTATGATCCTTGTCTCCCACTAGGAACATTTCCTCCATGTCCTCTATAAATAATCCCATGTATCTATCAGGAGGATGAGAGATTCTACTAGACTTGCGAGGTGGCAATGTAATCTCTGGTATCACAGAGTTATCAGGAAGGGCTCTTGGAATGCTCGATTCTAAAGAGACTTTCTCCTCTAGTTCTATTTTTCTCCCACTGCCTCCTGCTAAAATAAATTCATTTTCAAGAAAGAAGGCATGTCGGCTCACAATCACATTGTGACTTTCTGGGAGATAAAAATTGTATCCAAGTGATTCCTTGGGATAACCAATGAATCTTCCCTTGACTGATCTGCTTTCCAATTTGTCCGTCTTTAATTTCTTAATATAAGCCGGACACCCCCAAGTCTTAATGTGAGTAAAACTTGGCTTCCTACCGTGCCACATCTCATATGGTGTGTTGGGAACAGATTTGGAAGGTACTCTGTTTAAAATATAAATAGCTGTAAGAAGTGCATAACCCCAAAGTGACGTAGGTAAATCTGTAAAACTCATCATAGATCGAACCATATCTAATAAAGTTCGATTTCTCCGTTCAGACACCCTATTCAGTTCTGGTGTTCCAGGAGGAGTCCATTGAGAGACAATACCATTATTCTTGAGGTAGGTTAAGAAATCCGTGCTAAGGTATTCCCCTCCTCGATCGGATTGAAGAGCCTTAATCGGTTTTTCCATTTGCTTTTCTACTTCTTGTCTAAACTCTTTAAACTTTTCAAAGACTTCAGACTTGTGTTTAATTAAATACACGTACCCATACCGTGAATAATCATCAGTAAAGGTAATAAAGTAGAGATAGCCGCCCCAAGCAGACACATCGAATGGGCCACATACATCAGTATGTATCAGGGCGAGTACTTTGGTAGCTCTCTGTCCTTGTCCAACAAAGGGAGACTTAGTCATTTTTCCTTGAAGACATGATTCACAAGCTGGGTATGGTTCAGGGAGTAAGGATCCTAAAATACCATCCTTAGCCAGCTTGTTAACCCTATCTTCTCCAATGTGACCAAGCCTCAGATGCCACAAGTATGTTTTGTTTACCTCCTCTCTAGGTCTTTTAAAAACAATAGTATTCTAATTCATGCCATTGTGAACTGTATTCATACTAACATCCATATGTAAGTAATAGAGATTGTCTATTAAAGAACCACAACCTATCAAATTATTTCTCAAATAAATTGAACAAATGTTTGATTCAAAAATAAACTTATAACCTTCCAATACTAAACGTGAAACGGAAATAAGGTTTCTAGTCGCACTAGGAACATAAAGACAATCTCTAAGTTCTAAAACTACTCCTGTCGGTAGACATAAAGGATAAGTCCCTACAGCAACAGCAGCAACTCTTGCTCCGTTTCCAACGCGTAGGGTAAGCTCTCCATCCCTAAGTCGTCTACTTTTTTTTAGCGCCTGCATTGAAATACACAAATGCGAGGTGCATCCCGAGTCAATGACCCATGTAAAAGTAGAACAAACCGATAAGCTAGTAGTTTCAATGATATGAATCTCGGACATACCTTCCAAAGTTTTATCCTTCACCTTGTCCTTATTGACTTTTAGCATTCCTTCAACCGTGACCAACATATTCAACAGCTCGGCGAGAGTGCAAGTAATTTTATTCATTTGAAAATTTAAAATAAACTGAGAAAATGAATCAGGTAATGATTGTAAGATCAAATCAATTTGAAGTTCTGCGTCCATAGTCATTCCGAGCTTCTCAAGCTCCTCAATGTCCTTAATCATCGCCAAGCAATGATTATTGACTGAGTGACCATCAGACATCTTAGTCCTGAACAGTCGCCTTGACACTTCGTAACGAGCTGTTCGACTTTGCTCATCATACAACTCTTTAAGATGAAGCAAGATGTCAGCAGAACTCTCCATGTGCTCATGCTGGCGTTGCAACTCATTACTCATAGACGCAAGCATGTAGCATTTTACCTTCATATCATCATCAGTCCATTTATTTCTAGCATCTTTCTGTTGAGCTGTTGGATTTTCGGGCACTGCTGGAGCCTCCGTGTCCAACACATAGGCCAATTTCTCAGAATTGAGAACAATTCTCAAATTCCTCAGCCAATCGGTGAAATTTGGTTCAGTTAGGCGATTAGTATCAAGTATTTTGACAAGTGGGTTAGAGGCGGACATTTTCTGCAGATGGTTAAGATTCTAATTAGTTGTGTACTTAATCATAATCCATTTTGATTAGGGGCTTTAAATCTAAATGGTGCCTCCCACTAATTTTAGCGAATCTCCACACTCCCCGAGTGGAGAAAATGAAAACTTTACTAAAAGTTTCTAGTGGGAATTGCGGTCCCATCTATTTGCACACTACCTCATCCTGACAGATTCTTGGCAATGAGTAAAGAAATGAGTGAACAACTCTTGTTCAATGCTTCTCAAGCAAATCGCAATTTTATCTTTGGCCTCCAAAAATATAGGCCTCATCCTAACAGATTCTTGGCCTTATCTTTTGGTTAAGTTAGACCCACCGTTCATCATGCAAATAAAAAGTCATTGAATCCTCATCCTGACAGATTCTTGGATTCAACCCCTTTCTTACCACATAGCATCTCATGCCAATAGAATGGTTGCGGTTCCCTAATGCAACTGACCCCCGTGTCCGGGTGCATCAATCAACACTAAAGAGACACCCACATCCTACAACGATGGAAGGCCACTAACGGGTTCATAACACCATTAACTTAATATTTTATTTAGGGAGATTTGTTATCTCATCAGTTTTAATTCATTATAAATTTACATCTCATGCAAACCATCGCATCATATGCCCATATATATCGCATATATATAAAAAATAACTACCGGTGATGATCATGGATTTTAATTTGATTCGGGCCTGAGCCACCAGGCCGGAATCGGGTCAAAAGGTATTACACACAAAAACTTGCTCTGCATCTTGATCAGATTGGAGTAGATCAACTCTTGTCGGCTCCCTCGATCAATATTTGGTCCAAACTTGATCTGCACCGCATCAACTCTTGAATGGAACAAATCGTCATGGAATCTAAACTGCCCCTTTACCCTTTAATTTTTGCAACAATTACAATACAACCCATAATAATAATGAGACGCGCAGGTCTCCAAATTACATAATTTAATTGGTGCACGCAGGCACTCAAAAAAATCTAACACTGGGTCCTTATTAAATTACACCCATTCACATCATCACAAGGTTGCTATCCATGATCATCACCTCATACACATCACAGGCATATAAAATAAAATTCTCTAATTCGATTTCTAATTAATTGGGTTTCAAATTAATTTTAAATTGCGATCTTGCACAAAGCAACCACAAGGCGCGCATGATCACATCATGTAAAAATCCGTCATGCAAGGCAATGCCAATCTAATTAGCATTGTAGCCCTTGCCTGCAAGTGTGCTAATTTAATTAACGTTGCGGCCTCTTGCCTGCAAGTGTGCTAATTAATTAGCGTTTCAAAACAATCAAAAATATACTCAAAAACAATCTTCATTGTTTTGATTTTGATCGTTCCAGAAAAACCCAATCAACATCGAAAAAGAGATTAGATCTAAAACAAACGATGAGGGTGGCTCTGATACCACTGTAAGAAAAATACGGATATATGCGCAGCGGAAGAAAGAAACGCAATTAAAATTTTTTCTTAAACCAAGATCACCTCATGTTTTGTTTTAGATCATAAAAAGGTAATCTAATTGATCTCATCAATTAGGATTTAATTTTTACCTTGCGCGGGTCGAGATCACCGCGAAGCCGACGATCGTTGGTAAAAATTGTTCGTCCTTGATAGCCGCGCACGCACCCAGCCTCTACTTGTGTCCACACGGAATTACGCCCTTGATCGAAAAATCGATCTCCTTGATTCGCGATCCGATCGCGAATTAATTCTTGCGTCGATGTAAGGAGGATGAATCAATCTTCTAATTGTGCTAGCAATCTTCCGAAGATCGAGAACGATTAATTATGGAGGACTTTAGGAAAAGGGAGAGGATAGGCGGCTAGGGTTTTTTCACGTTCCGCGACTTGATTAATTTCCACTTTATCTTTCTCCAAAATTGTTACGTATCACATACGTACTACCTATTCTTATAATAGGAAGTTGGCCGGCTATAACAAAATTAAATCTTATAATTAGTTACAAAAAGATCTCCTAAAATATAGTAACTAATTAAATCTTATAATTAGTTACAAAGAAAGATCTAGTAACTAATTAAATCTTATAATTAGTTACAAAGAAAAGATCTCCTAAAATATAGTAACTAATTAAATCTTATAATTAGTTACAAAGAAAGATCTTTTAAATTAAATCTCAAGATAAAATCTAGTAACTAATTAAATCTTATAATTAGTTACAAAGAAAGATCTTTTAAATTAAATCTCAAGATAAAATCTAGTAACTAATTAAATCGAATCCTAATCCGATTGGATTATCCATTATCCTACGTGTGTAACATTTACACATAAGTCCTCCAAATATTTACTAACGATTAGTAAATACACCATGCAACTTTTGCACTTAAATACCTCTAATTTACAATAATTACAAATTAGTCCTTTTACTAATAAATTAGTAAACTTTAGTATTGTGATTATAATTAATCCATTCTATAAACTTCTTTATCATCTCCTTGATATCGATCATGCGCGATTCCTTATGTGTGTGACCTAATAGGTTCAATTCTGTCTGGTAGCGAGATATGATGCGATCCCCATCGACATCATCATCAAAACTCCTTTTGATGGATCAAACACTTTTGATTCTTCCATCGTATAATAATTATTCGCCCATAATTATTCTTATTGGTTCCCACAATCCACCAGTGACGCCTAGCAGCATATGGTGGCAATCCAGTCAGAAGTGAATATTGGACTGAACCTCAAGGTGCAGTTACCGTACGATACAATCCTTCTATCGCATAGTCCCAACTGAGTGGAGGTCATGGAATACTCGTCAAACCCCATCACCCGTTATATGACAAATTTGATAGGACACAAGCTCATATGGTTACTCTTGGAAACACCTTTCCATGAACCATATTACCCCGGTCGAGGATTTCTGAGCTTTGCCTTACAAATAGCATAGGACTAATTATCTCTGTACCGAGAGCGATAGATCCCCTATAAACAAACACCCATTCCTAATATGAACCGACTGCAGCCAACATATACTACTAAGACCGTGACTAGGATCAGAGTTTGCATAGTCAAACTACAGTAGCCTCATACTGAATGGTCGTGGTGTCGCAGGTCTAAGGATCAGTTGTACCACTGCAACATCGAATCAGTTACTGACGAAAGAGTAGACATCCAAGTAACTATTCGTAATTGGTCACGCTCAGTGCCCTTGTTCTATAACAACCACCTGCACGTTCGCTCGAGTGTCCCCACACTAATGACTTGAGACTCGTCATCCTAAAAGAGAGCGACACATACATCAATCTTGCCGGATCAATCATCGTCCCCATGATGATCCTCTGATTGAGAGCATTTATGACTTAATCACTAATAATATGTATCTCAAATTCTTAACTCTTAAGAATATACATTATCATCTCATTAATTCAAAGGACGATTCATGGACACATCAAACATGAATGGCATAAAATGCCCAAATTATAATAAAGATCAAGTACAAATATGTCCCATATAATAACATGCGTCAGCCTGATAGGCTTTTGGGGCATACAACTAACAGTTTCGATACCTGTAGGCCAAGATAAAAATAAAACACCGCGGTAAGCCGCAACACCACACAACCAAAATCCTGTGGCAAACAGTCCAGGGAAAGCTTAATTATCACCTTCGAATCATCCTAAAAAAAATCCAATAAAAATATGGTCGCGTTCCTCTTGAAGCGTAGATGCCGATCGAGTCCTCACACACCCTGATCCGATGCCCAGAGGCCGAGAAATAAATCAAACAAGCCCATGCTGTCCAAAGTCACCACAGAAAATGGGGGTCAAAAGGTGCCTCGGGAACTATGCCAAAAACCCAAAATGAGGTGAAACGATCAATACGGAAAACGAAGCCTTACCTCTCTAGAACACGCTGCCATAAAAATCGCCCAAAAATTCCATCGGGGTAGCCCAGGGGAGCCCTCAGACTGAACTTGACGGAAAAGCCCACTGTAAGAGAATCGTCGCAGTGGGCCGAATCGCAGATATCGCCGATGTAGCGGTTTCCAAAAATCCCGAGAATCCATCAAGAAGTAGGGGACAAGGTGATGAACAATTCCCCTTAAGGCCTCAACCCGAGAGGAGCTCGGGAAAAGGCCCAAAAGAACAGCCCAAGTGGAGTATTTATAGCCCAAACCAAACAATTGAGGAAATGACCTCTGTGTCCCAAGTTTCGGGCGCCCGAAATGGATTCGGGCGCAAACAGTGCGCCGATCTGGGCCCTCCATCCAGCGCCCAAATTCACCAGATTGCGCCACGTGTCCCCGAACAGCGGACAGCCGATCCAGCCGCTCCCGTCCTGCCGTGTGGCCCACCCTGGTCAACGGGGTGGGTGGCGCCCGCCAATCCCGTCCTGCCACGTGGCGCACGCGTAGGCGCACAGTGACGCGCGGGGGCCGCCACGCCAGCCGCCACCCTGCCAACCGCCGCCTGCCCCCCGTAGGCGCACAGTGACGCGCCCAATACCCGTGCGCCACGTGTGTAGAACACCGGGATTTGGATGACGCACCGACCTTGCAGGATGGTGTGGTGCGGAGGAGTTTGCCTTGGATGTGTCCCATTTCGTGTTTACAGAGGAGCTCGGGTTGATTTGGATCCCCGCGGAAGCGTCTGCTTGTTTCGGGCTTTGTACGCATTGGGTGACTGGTACGGGAAGCTCCGACACCGCTATGGGTTGCAGAAAAATTGGGAAACACTTGGAGCAGGTGTATTTTCAGTTTACAGCGAGGTTCGGGAGGTTCCGGACTGACGCAGAAGACCCGGAGGCAAAAAGTGAGTCGGAACTGGCAATTTTGGAGCCGGTATTTGATTTGAGCACCCCGACTCAACGGTCGAGCTTTTTGAGGAGAAAAAGCTGTGGACACGCGTACTTTTGATTTACAGCGAGGTTCGGGAGGTTCCGGACTGACGCGGAAGACCCGGAGGCAAAAAGTGAGTCGGAACTGGCAATTTTGGAGCCGGTATTTGATTTGAGCACCCCGACTCAACGGTTGAGCTTTTTGAAGAGAAAAAGCTGTGAGCGCGTGTACTTTGGAATTACAGCGGAGCTCGGGAGGTTCCGGGCAGCGGCGGAGGGCCCGAGGGCAAAAAGTGAGTTGGAGTTGGGTTTTGGAATTAAGTTAATTAAGTTAATTAATTTAATTAAAGCTTTTGCTTTATAAAAACCCCTCCCCTCCACCTCTGCAGCAAAGGAAAAAAGGGAAAAAGAGAAAGAAAGAAAGAGAGAAAAGAAAAGATAAGGAAAGGAAAAGGGAAGAAGGAAGAAGAAGGTGGAATTGGAGAGGGCTCTTGAGCTTTTCTTCCCCGAGCGAGGGCGTGAAGCCGAGCGAGGTCGGCGAGCCTCGTGGAGGTTGGTTTTATTTTTGATTGTGGTTTTTGCTTCTCCCCTCTCCTCTCTTTTATTTTTCTTTCCTTCTTTGCTGCTTGGGGGTGTTGTGTGCGGGTTGGTGGAGCTTGGCGAGCCACGCGCGCGCGGTGGTTGGCGGCGCGGGGCTGTGGGGCCATCGCTGCGCGGCCGCGTTGGAGCGACGCGCGCAGCTTGCGCCCTGCTGCCAAAATCTGAGCAGCAGGGCGCCGGTCCACCCTGGCTGTGCAGCAGGCCGCGCGGCATGCGGCCTGCTGCCGTGGTGCACTGCAGGCCGCGCGCTGGGCGCGCGGCACTGCAGGCGGGCCGCGCGGGTGCCCTCGGGGCCGCGCGGCACTGCAGGCCGCGCGCTGGGCGCGCGGCACTGCAGGCGGGCCGCGCGGGTGCCCTCGGGGCCGCGCGGCACTGCAGGCCGCGCGCTGGGCGCGCGGCACTGCAGGCGGGCCGCGCGGGTGCCCTAGGGGCCGCGCGGCACTGCAGGCCGCGCGCTGGGCGCGCGGCACTGCAGGCCCCGCGCGGGCGGCCCCTTGGGCCCCGCGCGGTGTGCAGGCCGCGCGCTGGCCGCGCGGCGCTGCAGGCCCCGTGCGGGCGGCCCGTTGGGCCCCGCGCGGTGTGCAGGCCGCGCGCTGGGCGCGCGGCACTGCAGGCCCCGCGCGGGCGGCCCGTTGGGCCCCGCGCGGTGTGCAGGCCGCGCGCTGGGCGCGCGGCGCTGCAGGCCCCGCGCGGGCGGCCCGTTGGGCCCTGCGCGGTGTGCAGGCCGCGCGCTGGGCGCGCGGCACTGCAGGCCCCGCGCGGGCGGCCCTTGGGCCCCGCGCGGTGTGTAGGCCGCGCGCTGGGGCGCGCGGCGCTGCAGGCCCCGCGCGGGCGGCGCGTTGGGCCCCGCGCGGTGTGCAGGCCGCGCGCTGGGCGCGTGGCACTGCAGGCCCTGCGCGGGCGGCCCTTGGGCCCCGCGCGGTGTGCAGGCCGCGCGCTGGGCGCGCGGCGCTGCAGGCCCCGCGCGGGCGGCCCTTTGGGCCCCGCGCGGTGTGCAGGCCGCGCGCTGGGCGCGCGGCGCTGCAGGCCCCGCGCGGTGTGCAGGCCGCGCGCTGGCCGCGCGGCGCTGCAGGCCCCGCGCGGGCGGCCCGCTGGGCCCCGCGCGGTGTGCAGGCCGCGCGCTGGGCGCGCGGCGCTGCAGGCCCCGCGCGGGCGGCCCGTTGGGCCCCGCGCGGTGTGCAGGCCGCGCGCTGGCCGCGCGGCGCTGCAGGCCCCGCGCGGGCGGCCCGCTGGGCCCCGCGCGGTGTGCAGGCCGCGCGCTGGCCGCGCGGCGCTGCAGGCCCCGCGCGGGCGGCCCGCTGGGCCCCGCGCGGTGTGCAGGCCGCGCGCTGGGCGCGCGGCGCTGCAGGCCCCGCGCGGGCGGCCCGTTGGGCCCCGCGCGGTGTGCAGGCCGCGCGCTGGCCGCGCGGCGCTGCAGGCCCCGCGCGGGCGGCCCGCTGGGCCCCGCGCGGTGTGCAGGCCGCGCGCTGGGCGCGCGGCGCTGCAGGCCCCGCGCGGGCGGCCCCTTGGGCCCCGCGCGGTGTGCAGGCCGCGCGCTGGGCGCGCGGCGCTGCAGGCCCCGCGCGGGCGGCCCCTTGGGCCCGCGCGGTGTGCAGGCCGCGCGCTGGGCGCGCGGCGCTGCAGGCCCCGCGCGGGAGGCCCCTCGGGCCCCGCGCGGTGTGCAGGCCGCGCGCTGGGCGCGCGGCGCTGCGGGCCCCGCGCGGGCGGCCTCCTGGGCCCCGCGCGGTGTGCAGGCCGCGCGCTGGGCGCGCGGCACTGCAGACCCTCGCGCGGGCGGCCTTGTGCCGCGCGGACTTGCTGGGCGCCGCGCGGGCGGCCTTGTGCCGCGCGGACTTGCTGGGCGCCACGCGAATGGCTAGGTTTTGGGGGCCGTGCAGCTGCGCCGCATTGGCCGCGCAGGCTGCGACTTGGCGACGCGCCGCGGCGTGTGTGCGCGATGGGTTTTCCGCGCAACGCGCGGCGTTTCTCGTCGCCGGTTTGGTTTCTTTTGCCCTTTGTGAGCGCGGTTTTAGCCGCATGTTTTCTGATCCCGGTCCATCTTCTTGTCTCGCAGTTGTGGCATACGGTTAGCTTCTCACGTGGCCGGTGGCGCGTGTTTTGCCGCGTGGAGCTGCGGGATCGCATCGGAACCTCCGTTTGGCGCACGGTTTTCGCGGATGGATCGCAGGTGGGTTGGTTTCTCCCAATGAACTACGGATTGCCCTGTATGCTTCCGAATGCAAAGGTATCGTATCCTTACTATCAGGTAATTGCGGAACAGTCGTGTAAGTCGAGGGTTGTCGTTTCCGACTTGGACACGAGTGTTAGTAGCATCGTTAGAGTATACGAGTTGTCACTGGCCGAGTTACCAGATGAGTGGATACCACTGGCAGAGTTACCAGATGGGTATAAATCACTGGCTGAGTTACCAGATGAGTGGATACCACTGGCCGAGTTACCAGATGGGTATAAATCGCTGGCTGAGTTACCAGATGAGTAGATACCACTGGCCGAGTTACCAGATGGGTATAAATCACTGGCTGAGTTACCAGATGAGTGGATACCACTGGCACAGTTACCAGATGGGTATTAAACACTGGCTGAGTTACCAGATAGGTAAGTATCACTGGCCGAGTTACCAGAGAGATAGTTATGCCCTGGCCGAGTCACCAGGTGGTTACTAGAAGGGATTGAGGTGGCCTTCTAGTGTCTTGTAGAGTTCTAGCAGTCCCAGTGCGGGGGCGGAAACTATGGGCGCCTAAGCCGATAGCCCGTTCTTGTTTGATAAGGGCTGTAGGGGACGCAGACGTTCGTAGTTTCCAAGCCTCCCGTGAGAGAGACTGAGAGCTTACTTCCAGCATTGCATTGAGACATGTAGTGATAGATTCATTTCCAGTTATCTATCTATCTATCTATCTATCTATCTATCTGTGTTTTTGTCTCCAGCAGACTGAGTGGGTGTACCGTGGGTTTAGCTTTGGTACCCACTGAGATCTGACTGTTGCAGTAGATCTCACGCCCGCTGTGATGACAGGTGTTCCTGAGGCGACCGTTCCAGGTTTGGCTCGTTCGGAGCTTTCTGACCGAGGTAAGGGCGTAGCTGGCTAGCTCCTACCCGAGTCGGTGGTGTCGGTGTTAGTGTCACTTGTACTTTTTAGTTTCCACTTTTGTACCATTTAGTGATTTTGTACTTATGTTGTGGGTTCTGGTGGACTGCTGTACTTGGACTTTTCACCGCTTGGTGTTTCTGCTTCCTTTCAGCTCTGATACTTGTTAGCTATAGATCTCTTTTGCAGGTTAGACGCTTCGTCTGTACGGTAGTCTCCGTACAGGCGGCGGATCTGTTGGTGAGCCCGGGTCGCATTTCGACCCCGGGGCGTGACAGATTAGGTGGTATCAGAGCCTAGGAATTTAGGTCGTTGGGGACTTAGAGACCCTAGGCTTTTGGTTGGACAGTGGGAAGACTGTCGTGTGAGACGTGACCTTAGCGAGAGTCTTGTCTGAGGGTGTACCTCCCCCTGAGGATTGGGGTGAGTGACCTCGCATGTTATTTCTCTAAAGGTGATTGTGTTGGCTGCAGACAGCATAATGCTTTAGAAAGGTTAACATGTTTAGACTTTCGTTTGTTTGGGTCGAGAGAGTCTTGGTCCTAATGTTTGTCTGTTGCAGTGGTTTTTGGATGCTTCCGAGACGTCGTGCAGCGGCGAGGGCGTGTTTGACCTGGGATGAGGGGCTCGTTTAGAGGAAAGCTAAATGGATGGAGCCGAGAGAGGCTTGTGAGACCCAGGCCCAAGCAGTCCTGGTATTTGAGGCGTTATGGCGCCAGGAGGAGAGAGCATGGAGCGTATGATGCACATGCTTGGACCGAGAGCATCTCCCGGAGTATCGTCAGTAGTACCTCCGGCCGCGACTTTGTCGACTTCTGTTCCTGATCGCACCATTGATGGTGCGGAAGCAGCGAGAGGTTGCTGTTAGGTGGTGTACCGCATCCAGTTCCATCCCTTGTAGATTTCGGGACTGAGTTGGAGCCGTGAGAGGCCGAGAACTGGAACGCTGTTATGGAAGAGTTGTTCGAGGATTTGTTCATCCAGGATAAGCATCAGGGCGCTTGGTTATGCACTTTTGCATTCGGACGCCAAGTGAGCTGGTGGCGTCGGATTCGTCTTGTTGGACCATCGGGAGCGCAGTTGATGTTCTGGGGTGAGTTTCTGTGACGGTTGAGCGATGTACCCCTGGACGCCCAGGATGAGGCTTAGAGGTTGGTTATGTTCGAGTGGGAACTGCATCAGGATGCCCATCTCTTTGTGCATTTTCGGCGATTGCCGACCTCGGATGCAGTGAGCGTGCATGCTCGATGGATGGACTGTGGATCAGTGACCCCGTCCGAGGGAGACGGTGAGCGGGGGACCCGCTTCGGAGAGAGAGCTCCGGCATCGCCGATTTTGCGATAGTCGCGTGATTCGAGGTTGCCGTGATTCCACCCTCTGGATCAGGGGTCTCAGAGGAGACAGAGACCAGGAGGTTCTCGACAGTGCGGGCATCAGCAGCAGTGCCAGGATGTGAGTTCCCCTTTTGCATGGGCCGCATTCATCGCCAGGGTTGTGGATCGCGTCTCACCTGGTGTGGCCGTCGGGTTAGAGCACGCTTAATGCCAACGCCGTGTGTGCGTTTCGGTAAAGCGGGGGTACCCTCGTGTGGGCCAGTGTCTGGACTGATGGTTGTGCACGTTTGGATCAATTTTCAGATCACGTGAAGCACGTGGATGAGTGCTGCCTGTCCTGCCAGTGCAGCTAGGACCTTGGATTGATCATCGAGATGTTAGTCCTACATCAGTGTAGAGGTGTTGATACGAGGTTGGATAGGAATCGGTCGTCCCAATTTATGCTATCATGGATTGTCGAGAGGGAAGACATTGACCCTCCGTGGACCTGGTCGGGAGGAGTGTATTTTTTTTTAGCATGCGATGAAATATATGATGCCCTGGCTGAGTTACCGGGAGGTTACCTGCCCCTGGCTGAGTTACCAGGAGGTTACTTGCCCCTGGCCGAGTTACCAGGTGGTTGATGCCCCTGGCCGAGTTACCAGGTAGTTACTTGATTGGGACTGAGATCGAGACAGTGATTGACGTGGTTTTGGAACCGCGCCAACTTCGACAACACCTCGTGGAGTATCAACCGTGAGACAGAGAGAGCTGTGGGCGCAGTTGTGAGATTTGGCGGATCGAGAGGTCTATGAGACCTAGTACCTCGTCGTGGGGATACGACAGTGAGGTTCCAGGCAGTTGTTACACAGTGGTGATGTCACGTTGTGGGTACACAACCGTGTGATTTCTTGTAAGGTTCGAACTCGATTAGCCTCACCTTGTGCTTGGGCAGATGCCTTCGAGTGGTTGATATCTTTATGGAACCTTACAGCCAAGGGCTGTGCCTGGATACTGATCCGGAACCAGTAGGGCAGTTAGAGCGGTTTGCGTGGTCAAGTAGATTGACTAATGCCCTACTGATTTGAGAGCTGTGATTTTCCCTGTTTCACTGGACGGGTTGGTGGTGTTACCGTCGTGGGTTTTTGCTTACCTCCGAAGCGACTTGGAGCTTGAGGGGCTCTTGAGGTTAGTGCTACAACTTCTAAGGAGGAAGAAGTTGGTTGCCAAGCTTTGAGAGTTGCACTTCGACATCGAGGATTTTGTGTTTGGGCCTTGTGATTTAGCCGCCTGAGTGACAGAGGACCCAACGATGAGAGATACCGTTTGGGTTGGGCCTAGACCTATGTTAATGTCAGAGATCAGAAGCTCTTGGGCTATGCAAGGCCAGTGTAACTTGCGAGAGGCAAAGCTGAGGAGGATACCAGCTTTGATCCGGATGTTGCCGTGATAGAGAGGTCATGGAATTGTTCAGAACCCTCGAACCTAAAGTGCTTGGACACTCAGGAGGTCAGGTTGTGGTAACGCCGGTGATAGATTTTGCGTGGATGTATGATTGCTTTATCCCGGCGAGGACTTTTTGTTCAGTATGCCCTGTTTAGGCGAGCTGTGTAACCCTGGGAATTGAGTGCCAGAATCGAGAGAAGGTTCTCGAGGTTGAAAGTTTTCCCCTGTCAAGGGAGGTGTTTTATGTTTTGTGGAACAGGAGTTTTGGTGGCCATGAAGCATCAGTGGGGTTTTGCCTTAAGGAGGCTTAAACTTCGATACTATGAGTTCTCGAATCGAGGGAAACTTCCAGCCTGAGAGTTATTTATAGAAATGAGTTTTGCGAGGTGAGGATCCTCGAGCAGTGATCAGGCTGGATGATGTGATAACCGCGGATTTATTTTTACCTTTCGGGGCTTTCCGTCGATTTTTATTGAACCGTCTGGTTGACAATAGGGGTTCGAGGGTAATTTTTTCCTTATTTTTCTGGGCAGACGGTCGGGGCTCGCGGGTATTTTTGGTTAATAAAGCTCGCGAAACGGAGACCGGCGGCGCGATCGGTTTTGGATTCCGACCCCCGGTTCTCCCAGAATAAATTCCGGAAGCTGGTACCGTAACCCAGGTGACTTACACAATTACCGGGGGCGGACCGAACTCTGGTCCGCAATCAGATCGAGTTTAGTCGACCAGTTTGAGGTATGGGTTTCGACCACCCCTTTCTGTTTTCCTTTCACCCGAGGGGTTAAAATTAATTTTGGGGTCCAAAATCCACTACGCCCAAAACGTCTAAGTAGTCGGCCTTGGGAATTAGGTTTCCTAAACCTCGCCTCCCCCTCCTTGGCGTATATTATCCGAGCGTGGACGAGGAGCGGTCCCCAAAAAAAAAAAAAAAAAAAAAAAAAAAAAAAACCCTCGTCCTTTCCATCGGCCGGCGTGGAAGAGAAGAGATCGATCGCCTCCCCGCAAAGATCTGACGAACGCGAAGAGGACGATCCCTCTCCTTCGCCCGGTACCGACCAAGACAAGGTGAGCCGTGTTTTCGTTTGCTTTTCTTGTCTTTTTCTCGTCACGTGCGGGGGGTTTCTTGATCTTCGTCGGAGAGGGAAGGAGAGGGGCGTGCCGCCGCACGGGGGCGCCGTGCGGGGTAACCGCATGCAAGGCGCCGCGCGGGGCAGCCCGCGCATGCGGGGGCACCGCGCGGTGCAGCCCGCGCATGCGGGGGCGCCGTGCGGGGCACCCGCGTGCGGGGCGCCGCGCGGGGCAGCCCGCGCATGCGGGGGCACCGCGCGGCGCAGCCCGCGCATGCGGGGGCGCCGTGCGGGGCACCCGCGTGCGGGGCGCCGCGCGGGGCAACCCGCGCATGCGGGGGCACCGCGCGGTGCGGCCCGCGCATGCGGGGGTGCCGTGCGGGGCACGCGCATGCGGGGGCACCGCGCGGTGCGGCCCGCGCATGCGGGGGTGCCGTGCGGGGCACCCGCATGCGGGGCGCCGCGCGGGGCAGCCCGCGCATGCGGGGGCACCGCGCGGTGCAGGCCGCGCATGCGGGGGTGCCGGGCGGGGCGCCCGCATGCGGGGTGGCCGCGGGGCAGCCCGCACATGCGAGGCGCCGCGCGGACAGCACGGCGGCGCGTGGGGGGTTCGGTCGCTGCCGTCGGGGGCCGGCCGGTGTTGGGGCTTTTCCTTACTTCGCGTTTAAAGGTTCTTGACCTCCCCGCCCGGGGATCCCGTCTTGCAGCTTCGGGGAGCGCGCCGGGACGCGGGGAGCCGAGCGTGGTTTTTTTTTCTACTGGCGACAGGTGGGTTGTTTTTACTTTATTCCTAGCCTCTAAATTCTATCTTATTGGACGGGGTCTATTCTAAGTGTACTGGGGTTACGTAATGACGGGTGAAAGCTTATGCATGTTAGTGGGTTCGCTATAATGACTAGCGTCGGTCGCCGACGGTGTTCTTCTTTTTCAACCCTTATATGTCAGCGGGCCACCTTCGAGTGCGCGCGGTATTACCTTGTTTTCGATTATGCACTTTACCTCATTTACCTCATTTACCTCATTTATCTCATTACTCTTATTATTCTTATTGTGATACTGACATGATGGTGGTTACGGTTACTGGGCTCGAGGTTGCCACACGCGCACCCGCGGTTTGGCCACCGCAGAGGGTGCGCTTTTCCGGAAAAGAGGTCGTAGAACCCGTGTTTACCCACGAGGTGACGTAGTGGGGGCCCCTTATTAGTTGTGGGGTTGAGGCGCCTAGGTGCGAGCGGAGCGACCCGCCGGTTTAGTTGTCCGGCGCGGTCGCGGTGTTGCAGGTACGGTATGGGGCCGTCGGTAGTGGACCGACGCGGCCGGGTATTACAGGATGCAGATATACAGGTTACCTTTTTTTCCCCCCCCTTCCCAAAAGGGTGGTTGCTCCGGTTGTCGCCACGGTTTGTTTTTATTATTTTCCCTTGCACGGCGTTTATTAGTCACTGACTTCCCACTTCGTGACAGGGCCCAGGCGAGGGGAGAGGTAGGTGGCGGTGAGGACGGGGCGGACACAGCGGGACCGTTGGAGACCCTGAACTTTATACTTTCCTTTTCTTTTCGGTTTTTCATTTATATTGTGGGCATGTGTGAGGTTCCCGATACCCTTGTGGGGTCGACGTAGATGTCGGTATTTGATTTTCTGTTTATGCACTACCTTCTCCTTTATTTCCTACTGGCCATTTGAAAAGCGAAACAAAAACAAAGAAAAGATTGCGAAAACCGTTTTCAAAATCTAAGTGTCGTGTGGGCACCGTTTTCAAAACCCTGGGGTTTATGCTGATTTCGAAACTCGTTTTCAAAACTTAAGTGCCGGGTGGGCACTCTTTAAAAACCGTGGATTTATCCTTTCAAGTTGAAGTGGCCATGCGCTTAAATATTTAGAATACTGGTTGTATGAAATTGAATGTTGTGATTGAATGGTTATGTTTGCTTGGGAGATGTATTCAACCACACGCCGTGCACGTACAGGGGAGACTCTGTCCGTTTGCAGAGAGATCCTGTATGTGCGGCGGGTCTGGGCACGCACCGGGAAAGAAAGAGACCTTTCAAAAAAAAAAAATGCCCAAAAAAAAATGCCGTTTCCGCTAAAACAAACCCCCGGGGCGTGACAGATTAAGATGGTATCAGAGACTACATTCAATCACAACAACTCGTGCCGACATCCGTGGGAATGCCTCACATACCTACGAATAAATGAAATGGGTGGGGCATAGGATTTTAGAACGTGAGTGAACGGGGGGCGGGAGTTTGAATCTTTCCTCGCATAAAAGGGTACACTGGTTGTAGTTACTGTCTAATTTTGATCTTCTGGTGAGTGACAGATATGGCCCGTACAAGGTCATCGGCGGGGGACGCCGAGGCGGATGCGACAACGTCGACGGCCGCGGAGAACCAACTCCTGCGGCAACAATTGCGGGAAATGGCGGGGCAATTGGCTACCCTCACCGATCACGTACGCCAGATGACGCAGCAGCAGGCCGCACCTGTGACGGCCGCCCCGGCCCCTCCGCCGGGGCCGACAGCACCGGCCGCGGCACCGCCGACAGCGCCACCACTAGCGGCGACTACGGGGCCGGCGCCAGGGACAACTAGCCGGGTTATTCTGGAGGAAACGGTGGTCACGCCTACCCCTATCGCGGCTGCCGCCGCCACGAGTGGAGGGGGGGTTGTGATGACCGAACGGGATCGAGTGCGGGCCAACTTGAAGGACTTTAAGAAGCACGACCCGCCCACGTTCGAAGGGGACACGACAGATCCGTGGGTCGTGGAGAACTGGGTGGGGTCAATGGAGAAACTCTTTGAAGACTTACTTATGGAGGATCATGAGCGGGTTCCCCTAGCCGTCCATTGCTTGGAAGGGAATGCCCGCTTGTGGTGGAAGACGATACGCCCCGATCCTGCTAAGGGTACCGCTCTTCCGTCCTGGACAACTTTCAAGAAGGAGCTGTTCGAGGCCTTCTTCACCAGCAGCGTCAAGAAAAAGTTGGAGGATGACCTAAACCACATTCAACAAGGGGACCGGACGGTCATGGAATATCAACGGGAATTCGTCCGACTAGTAAATTGCGTCCCGTTCGTCGCACGGGACGAGGCTCACAAGGCACAACTCTTCGTCGATGGCCTGCGAAGCGACATCTTCGAGGTGGTGAACGCGGCTGGCCTGCATACCTTTCAGGGAGTGGTCGACAAGGCCACCACGGTGGAGCGGGGTTTCGCTGTGACCCGTGCCAGAAGGGAGAACGCGGCGCGGCTAAGGGATCAGAAGCGACACCAGCAAGGCTGGGGGGAAGGTTCTTCCAGCGGGAGCCGACCCCCCAAAAGATGGAGACCGCCGACAGGGCCCCGGGGCGCGCCAACAGGAGGGCCGAGGCCGTGGAATAGGCCTTGTATCATATGCGGGGGAGGACACCTGACGGGAGAGTGCCCCCAAAGAGACGACCATTGTTTCAGGTGCGGCAAACGGGGGCACTTCCGCCGCAACTGCCCCTTAGGCGGGGGATCGGCGCCCATGGGAGCACCTGCGCCCAGGCCACAGCACTCAGGGCGGGGAAAAGCTCCTATGGCGTCGGCTTCCAGACCCCCCGCACCACGGCGTGAGGAGGACCGGCAACCACAACCAGGCGGGAGGGTTTTCTCAATGACCCACCAAGGGACTGATCCACCGGAGGACGCTCTTGCAGGTACTACTTCCGTTTTGAATTCCCGTGCTAGAACTCTTTTCGATACCGGAGCAACGCACTCGTTCATTTCTCGTGAATTCGTTTTCACGCATAACCTCGAGGAGACACCCCTCCAAGCCTCCTTGACGGTACAAACGGCGGGAGGGACTCTGGAGGCGACCAGTTTTGTGGCCGCCTGCCCGATTATGTTGGGACGGTTGGCCTGCCCTTGGGACTTGGCGGTGATCCCTTTGAAGGAGTACGACGTGGTGTTGGGCATGGACTGGCTCACAAGGTACCAGGCTCTCATTGATTGCGACAAGCGACAATTGCGGCTACAAGAACCGGGCTTCCCTGAACATGTGTACATAATGGGCAAGAGCATCTCCTTCCCGGCGGTTATCTCAGCGGCACGGGCCAGAAGACTGGTTGAGGGGGGGTGCGTGGCCTATCTAGCATCGGTGGACTTGGCTATTCGACCCTCGACGACACTTGCAGATATCCCAGTGGTGAGGGACTATCCTGACGTATTCCCCGCGGAGTTGCCGGGGATGCCTCCGGAGAGGGAGGTGGAGTTCCCTATTGAGCTACTACCAGGCACGCATCCTATTACGAAGGCCCCTTATCGAATGGCCTTCGCGGAGCTGAAGGAGCTTAAGGGACAACTGGAAGATCTCTTGGACAAAGGGTTCATCCGACCGAGTGTGTCACCCTGGGGCGCACCGGTACTCTTTGTACGGAAGAAAGATGGAAGCCTGCGGCTCTGCATCGACTACAGAGGGATAAACAAAGTCACGGTGAAGAATAAGTACCCCCTACCCAGAATCGACGACCTCTTCGATCAGTTACGGGGAGCGACGGTCTTCTCCAAAATTGACCTACAGTCGGGCTACCATCAACTCCGAGTTCGAAATGAAGATATCCCCAAGACCGCCTTCCGGACTCGATACGGCCACTACGAGTTCACGGTGATGCCATTCGGACTTACGAACGCCCCCGCTGTTTTCATGGACATGATGAACCGGATCTTCAGACCCTTCTTGGATCGGTTCGTGGTAGTCTTTATCGACGACATCCTGATTTACTCCACTACCGACGAGGAGCACGAGGACCATCTACGGACGATCCTGCAAACCCTCAGAGAGCAGAAGTTGTTCGCGAAACTCAAGAAGTGTGAATTCTGGCTGCGGGAAGTCGGCTTCCTAGGGCATGTGATCTCGGCACAGGGGATCGCTGTGGACCCCAAAAAGGTAGAAGCAGTGGTAGACTGGCAACCGCCGACGTCGGTGACAGAAGTGCGAAGTTTTCTAGGGCTGGCAGGATACTACCGGCGTTTCGTTGAGGGCTTCGCGAAGATCGCTGCCCCTTTAAACCGATTGACCAGAAAAGGCGAGAAGTTCATATGGACGGCCAAGTGCCAGGAGAGTTTTGAGGAACTCAAGAAGAGATTAACTAAGGCACCAATACTAGTGCTGCCGACGCCCGGAGAGGATTATGAAGTGTACTGCGACGCGTCAAGGATCGGTCTTGGAGGTGTTCTGATGCAACAGGGGAAGGTGATCGCCTACGCGTCCAGGCAGCTAAAGGACTACGAAAGGAACTATCCGATACACGACCTGGAATTGGCCGCCGTGGTCTTCGTTTTGAAACTGTGGAGGCATTACCTCTTCGGAGTCCACTGCAACGTTTTCTCAGATCATCAAAGTCTTAAGTACATCTTTACCCAAAAAGAGTTAAACTTGCGGCAGAGACGGTGGCTCGAGTTGCTGAAGGATTACGACGTGACGATCCAATATCACCCCGGGAAGGCAAATGTGGTGGCAGACGCACTGAGCAGAAAAGGGCATCGGGACGGGGCGTCGGAGAGCGCGCTGACGAAGCAGGACCACCTGGTCGCGGAGTTCGCGCGAATGCGGTTGGAGGTAGTGCCTGCAGGCACAGTTCTGCAACTCCTAGCCTTGGTGGTCAAGCCGACGCTTTACGAGAAGATCCAGGGGGGACAGCAGACCGATCTGCACCTACAGCGTATACGAGACAAGATTCCCCAGGGGCAAGAGATTGACTTTGCGGTGAAAGACGACGGCACCCTATGTTTCCGCGGGCGGGTCTGTGTGCCGGATTTACCAGAGTTGAAGAATGAAATCCTAGCGGAGGCACACCGAGCCCCTTATGCGGCCCACCCGGGGGGCACGAAGATGTACAGGGATCTCAAACAGACGTTCTGGTGGCCTAAGTTAAAAGAAGACGTGACGCGATACGTAGCCCACTGCCTAGTATGCCAACAGATAAAGGCCGAACACCAGCGACCAGCAGGGAAGCTACAGCCCTTACCGGTACCAGAGTGGAAATGGGACCAGATCACCATGGATTTTGTTACTGGATTCCCACGTTCACAACAGGGCCACGACGCGATCTGGGTTGTAGTTGACCGGTTAACCAAGTCAGCACACTTCCTACCAATTCACACCACTTGGACCCGCGAACGGCTGGCTCAAGTCTACATCAGCGAGATCGTGAGACTACATGGGGTACCGGCATCGATCACCTCGGACAGGGACACGCGCTTTGTCTCGAAGTTTTGGCAAAGCCTCCAGCAGGCCATGGGGACCAGACTACATTTCAGCACCGCCTTCCACCCTCAGACGGACGGACAGTCAGAGCGCACGATACAAACCCTAGAAGACCTGCTCCGCGCCTGTGTGCTTGATTGGGGAATCGGATGGTCACGCTACCTACCTCTCGTGGAATTTGCCTACAACAACAGCTACCAGGCCAGCATTCGGATGGCGCCCTACGAAGCACTGTATGGAAGGCGCTGCCGATCCCCGATCTGCTGGGACGACTTGGGAGAGCGAAAACTTTTGGGACCCGACTTAGTGGAAGAAACGGAAGAGAAAGTGCGCCTTATCAGACAGCGCTTGCTGACCGCCCAGAGTCGACAGAAGAGTTACGCAGACCAGAGGCGCCGGGACTTGGAGTTTCAAGTGGGGGAACATGTGTTTTTGCGGGTCTCGCCATCCAGAGGAATCAGGCGTTTCGGGCTAAGGGGCAAGCTGAGCCCACGGTTTGTGGGGCCATTTGAGATTCTAGAGCGCATCGGCCCAGTAGCTTACCGCCTCGCCCTACCACCAAACCTCGACCGAGTCCACGATGTGTTCCACGTATCAATGCTTCGGAAATATCTCCCCGACCCATCACATGTCCTGGACACCTCTGCACTCGAACTTAAGGAGGACCTGAGCTTCGAAGAAACCCCAGTGAAGATCCTGGCAAGGGAAACAAAATCACTGCGGAATCGAGCCATCCCCTACGTGAAGGTGCTCTGGAGCAACCACGAGGAGCGAGAAGCAACATGGGAGCTGGAGTCTAAAATGAGGGAGAACTACCCGAACCTGTTCACCACCACCCGGGTCTGAGTTTCGAGGACGAAACTCGTTTTTTGAGGTGAGTGGTGTGATAACCGCGGATTTATTTTTACCTTTCGGGGCTTTCCGTCGATTTTTATTGAACCGTCTGGTTGACAATAGGGGTTCGAGGGTAATTTTTTCCTTATTTTTCTGGGCAGACGGTCGGGGCTCGCGGGTATTTTTGGTTAATAAAGCTCGCGAAACGGAGACCGGCGGCGCGATCGGTTTTGGATTCCGACCCCCGGTTCTCCCAGAATAAATTCCGGAAGCTGGTACCGTAACCCAGGTGACTTACACAATTACCGGGGGCGGACCGAACTCTGGTCCGCAATCAGATCGAGTTTAGTCGACCAGTTTGAGGTATGGGTTTCGACCACCCCTTTCTGTTTTCCTTTCACCCGAGGGGTTAAAATTAATTTTGGGGTCCAAAATCCACTACGCCCAAAACGTCTAAGTAGTCGGCCTTGGGAATTAGGTTTCCTAAACCTCGCCTCCCCCTCCTTGGCGTATATTATCCGAGCGTGGACGAGGAGCGGTCCCCAAAAAAAAAAAAAAAAAAAAAAAAAAAAAAAAACCCTCGTCCTTTCCATCGGCCGGCGTGGAAGAGAAGAGATCGATCGCCTCCCCGCAAAGATCCGACGAACGCGAAGAGGACGATCCCTCTCCTTCGCCCGGTACCGACCAAGACAAGGTGAGCCGTGTTTTCGTTTGCTTTTCTTGTCTTTTTCTCGTCACGTGCGGGGGGTTTCTTGATCTTCGTCGGAGAGGGAAGGAGAGGGGCGTGCCGCGGCACGGGGGCGCCGTGCGGGGTAACCGCATGCAAGGCGCCGCGCGGGGCAGCCCGCGCATGCGGGGGCACCGCGCGGTGCAGCCCGCGCATGCGGGGGCGCCGTGCGGGGCACCCGCGTGCGGGGCGCCGCGCGGGGCAGCCCGCGCATGCGGGGGCACCGCGCGGCGCAGCCCGCGCATGCGGGGGCGCCGTGCGGGGCACCCGCGTGCGGGGCGCCGCGCGGGGCAACCCGCGCATGCGGGGGCACCGCGCGGTGCGGCCCGCGCATGCGGGGGTGCCGTGCGGGGCACGCGCATGCGGGGGCACCGCGCGGTGCGGCCCGCGCATGCGGGGGTGCCGTGCGGGGCACCCGCATGCGGGGCGCCGCGCGGGGCAGCCCGCGCATGCGGGGGCACCGCGCGGTGCAGGCCGCGCATGCGGGGGTGCCGGGCGGGGCGCCCGCATGCGGGGTGGCCGCGGGGCAGCCCGCACATGCGAGGCGCCGCGCGGACAGCACGGCGGCGCGTGGGGGGTTCGGTCGCTGCCGTCGGGGGCCGGCCGGTGTTGGGGCTTTTCCTTACTTCGCGTTTAAAGGTTCTTGACCTCCCCGCCCGGGGATCCCGTCTTGCAGCTTCGGGGAGCGCGCCGGGACGCGGGGAGCCGAGCGTGGTTTTTTTTTCTACTGGCGACAGGTGGGTTGTTTTTACTTTATTCCTAGCCTCTAAATTCTATCTTATTGGACGGGGTCTATTCTAAGTGTACTGGGGTTACGTAATGACGGGTGAAAGCTTATGCATGTTAGTGGGTTCGCTATAATGACTAGCGTCGGTCGCCGACGGTGTTCTTCTTTTTCAACCCTTATATGTCAGCGGGCCACCTTCGAGTGCGCGCGGTATTACCTTGTTTTCGATTATGCACTTTACCTCATTTACCTCATTTACCTCATTTATCTCATTACTCTTATTATTCTTATTGTGATACTGACATGATGGTGGTTACGGTTACTGGGCTCGAGGTTGCCACACGCGCACCCGCGGTTTGGCCACCGCAGAGGGTGCGCTTTTCCGGAAAAGAGGTCGTAGAACCCGTGTTTACCCACGAGGTGACGTAGTGGGGGCCCCTTATTAGTTGTGGGGTTGAGGCGCCTAGGTGCGAGCGGAGCGACCCGCCGGTTTAGTTGTCCGGCGCGGTCGCGGTGTTGCAGGTACGGTATGGGGCCGTCGGTAGTGGACCGACGCGGCCGGGTATTACAGGATGCAGATATACAGGTTACCTTTTTTTCCCCCCCTTCCCAAAAGGGTGGTTGCTCCGGTTGTCGCCACGGTTTGTTTTTATTATTTTCCCTTGCACGGCGTTTATTAGTCACTGACTTCCCACTTCGTGACAGGGCCCAGGCGAGGGGAGAGGTAGGTGGCGGTGAGGACGGGGCGGACACAGCGGGACCGTTGGAGACCCTGAACTTTATACTTTCCTTTTCTTTTCGGTTTTTCATTTATATTGTGGGCATGTGTGAGGTTCCCGATACCCTTGTGGGGTCGACGTAGATGTCGGTATTTGATTTTCTGTTTATGCACTACCTTCTCCTTTATTTCCTACTGGCCATTTGAAAAGCGAAACAAAAACAAAGAAAAGATTGCGAAAACCGTTTTCAAAATCTAAGTGTCGTGTGGGCACCGTTTTCAAAACCCTGGGGTTTATGCTGATTTCGAAACTCGTTTTCAAAACTTAAGTGCCGGGTGGGCACTCTTTAAAAACCGTGGATTTATCCTTTCAAGTTGAAGTGGCCATGCGCTTAAATATTTAGAATACTGGTTGTATGAAATTGAATGTTGTGATTGAATGGTTATGTTTGCTTGGGAGATGTATTCAACCACACGCCGTGCACGTACAGGGGAGACTCTGTCCGTTTGCAGAGAGATCCTGTATGTGCGGCGGGTCTGGGCACGCACCGGGAAAGAAAGAGACCTTTCAAAAAAAAAAAATGCCCAAAAAAAAATGCCGTTTCCGCTAAAACAAACCCCCGGGGCGTGACAGATGAGGCCTATTTGAACCCCGCAAGTTTTGTTTTGCTTTCCCTTCCTTGGTGGTGGACGAGGACTGCGTTATCCTCATCGACCGATGCGATTCTTGTTGGTGAAACCAAAGAATTTTGCAGTCGAATCATACCTTTGGGGAAGGTTCAGTGTTGTCAGCATGAGGAATGTGAGTGACCACTTGAGAGCCTTGGGCAATCTGAGGATCTTCTATCCCTTTTGTTTTTGATTTACCCCCCTAAGTATGGATTTAGTTGGATTTCGAGGACGAAACCCTTTTAAGGGGGGGAGAGTGTAGAACACCGGGATTTGGATGACGCACCGACCTTGCAGGATGGTGTGGTGCGGAGGAGTTTGCCTTGGATGTGTCCCATTTCGTGTTTACAGAGGAGCTCGGGTTGATTTGGATCCCCGCGGAAGCCTCTGCTTGTTTCGGGCTTTGTACGCATTGGGTGACTGGTACGGGAAGCTCCGACACCGCTATGGGTTGCAGAAAAATTGGGAAACACTTGGAGCAGGTGTATTTTCAGTTTACAGCGAGGTTCGGGAGGTTCCGGACTGACGCGGAAGACCCGGAGGCAAAAAGTGAGTCGGAACTGGCAATTTTGGAGCCGGTATTTGATTTGAGCACCCCGACTCAACGGTCGAGCTTTTTGAGGAGAAAAAGCTGTGGACACGCGTACTTTTGATTTACAGCGAGGTTCGGGAGGTTCCGGACTGACGCAGAAGACCCGGAGGCAAAAAGTGAGTCGGAACTGGCAATTTTGGAGCCGGTATTTGATTTGAGCACCCCGACTCAACGGTTGAGCTTTTTGAAGAGAAAAAGCTGTGAGCGCGTGTACTTTGGAATTACAGCGGAGCTCGGGAGGTTCCGGGCAGCGGCGGAGGGCCCGAGGGCAAAAAGTGAGTTGGAGTTGGGTTTTGGAATTAAGTTAATTAAGTTAATTAATTTAATTAAAGCTTTTGCTTTATAAAAACCCCTCCCCTCCACCTCTGCAGCAAAGGAAAAAAGGGAAAAAGAGAAAGAAAGAAAGAGAGAAAAGAAAAGATAAGGAAAGGAAAAGGGAAGAAGGAAGAAGAAGGTGGAATTGGAGAGGGCTCTTGAGCTTTTCTTCCCCGAGCGAGGGCGTGAAGCCGAGCGAGGTCGGCGAGCCTCGTGGAGGTTGGTTTTATTTTTGATTGTGGTTTTTGCTTCTCCCCTCTCCTCTCTTTTATTTTTCTTTCCTTCTTTGCTGCTTGGGGGTGTTGTGTGCGGGTTGGTGGAGCTTGGCGAGCCACGCGCGCGCGGTGGTTGGCGGCGCGGGGCTGTGGGGCCATCGCTGCGCGGCCGCGTTGGAGCGACGCGCGCAGCTTGCGCCCTGCTGCCAAAATCTGAGCAGCAGGGCGCCGGTCCACCCTGGCTGTGCAGCAGGCCGCGCGGCATGCGGCCTGCTGCTGTGGTGCACTGCAGGCCGCGCGCTGGGCGCGCGGCACTGCAGGCGGGCCGCGCGGGTGCCCTCGGGGCCGCGCGGCACTGCAGGCCGCGCGCTGGGCGCGCGGCACTGCAGGCGGGCCGCGCGGGTGCCCTAGGGGCCGCGCGGCACTGCAGGCCGCGCGCTGGGCGCGCGGCACTGCAGGCGGGCCGCGCGGGTGCCCTAGGGGCCGCGCGGCACTGCAGGCCGCGCGCTGGGCGCGCGGCACTGCAGGCCCCGCGCGGGCGGCCCCTTGGGCCCCGCGCGGTGTGCAGGCCGCGCGCTGGGCGCGCGGCGCTGCAGGCCCCGCGCGGGCGGCCCGTTGGGCCCCGCGCGGTGTGCAGGCCGCGCGCTGGGCGCGCGGCACTGCAGGCCCCGCGCGGGCGGCCCGTTGGGCCCCGCGCGGTGTGCAGGCCGCGCGCTGGGCGCGCGGCGCTGCAGGCCCCGCGCGGGCGGCCCGTTGGGCCCCGCGCGGTGTGCAGGCCGCGCGCTGGGCGCGCGGCAGTGCAGGCCCCGCGCGGGCGGCCCTTTGGCCCCGCGCGGTGTGCAGGCCGCGCGCTGGGCGCGCGGCGCTGCAGGCCCCGCGCGGGCGGCCCGTTGGGCCCCGCGCGGTGTGCAGGCCGCGCGCTGGGCGCGTGGCACTGCAGGCCCTGCGCGGGCGGCCCTTGGGCCCCGCGCGGTGTGCAGGCCGCGCGCTGGGCGCGCGGCGCTGCAGGCCCCGCGCGGGCGGCCCTTTGGGCCCCGCGCGGTGTGCAGGCCGCGCGCTGGGCGCGCGGCGCTGCAGGCCCCGCGCGGGCGGCCCGTTGGGCCCCGCGCGGTGTGCAGGCCGCGCGCTGGCCGCGCGGCGCTGCAGGCCCCGCGCGGGCGGCCCGCTGGGCCCCGCGCGGTGTGCAGGCCGCGCGCTGGGCGCGCGGCGCTGCAGGCCCCGCGCGGGCGGCCCGCTGGGCCCCGCGCGGTGTGCAGGCCGCGCGCTGGCCGCGCGGCGCTGCAGGCCCCGCGCGGGCGGCCCGCTGGGCCCCGCGCGGTGTGCAGGCCGCGCGCTGGGCGCGCGGCGCTGCAGGCCCCGCGCGGGCGGCCCCTTGGGCCCCGCGCGGTGTGCAGGCCGCGCGCTGGGCGCGCGGCGCTGCAGGCCCCGCGCGGGCGGCCCCTTGGGCCCGCGCGGTGTGCAGGCCGCGCGCTGGGCGCGCGGCGCTGCAGGCCCCGCGCCGGAGGCCCCTTGGGCCCCGCGCGGTGTGCAGGCCGCGCGCTGGGCGCGCGGCGCTGCGGGCCCCGCGCGGGCGGCCTCCTGGGCCCCGCGCGGTGTGCAGGCCGCGCGCTGGGCGCGCGGCATTGCAGACCCTCGCGCGGGCGGCCTTGTGCCGCGCGGACTTGCTGGGCGCCGCGCGGGCGGCCTTGTGCCGCGCGGACTTGCTGGGCGCCGCGCGAATGGCTAGGTTTTGGGGGCCGTGCAGCTGCGCCGCATTGGCCGCGCAGGCTGCGACTTGGCGACGCGCCGCGGCGTGTGTGCGCGATGGGTTTTCCGCGCAACGCGCGGCGTTTCTCGTCGCCGGTTTGGTTTCTTTTGCCCTTTGTGAGCGCGGTTTTAGCCGCATGTTTTCTGATCCCGGTCCATCTTCTTGTCTCGCAGTTGTGGCATACGGTTAGCTTCTCACGTGGCCGGTGGCGCGTGTTTTGCCGCGTGGAGCTGCGGGATCGCATCGGAACCTCCGTTTGGCGCACGGTTTTCGCGGATGGATCGCAGGTGGGTTGGTTTCTCCCAATGAACTACGGATTGCCCTGTATGCTTCCGAATGCAAAGGTATCGTATCCTTACTATCAGGTAATTGCGGAACAGTCGTGTAAGTCGAGGGTTGTCGTTTTCGACTTGGACACGAGTGTTAGTAGCATCGTTAGAGTATACGAGTTGTCACTGGCCGAGTTACCAGATGAGTGGATACCACTGGCAGAGTTACCAGATGGGTATAAATCACTGGCTGAGTTACCAGATGAGTGGATACCACTGGCCGAGTTACCAGATGGGTATAAATCGCTGGCTGAGTTACCAGATGAGTAGATACCACTGGCCGAGTTACCAGATGGGTATAAATCACTGGCTGAGTTACCAGATGAGTGGATACCACTGGCAGAGTTACCAGATGGGTATTAAACACTGGCTGAGTTACCAGATAGGTAAGTATCACTGGCCGAGTTACCAGAGAGATAGTTATGCCCTGGCCGAGTCACCAGGTGGTTACTAGAAGGGATTGAGGTGGCCTTCTAGTGTCTTGTAGAGTTCTAGCAGTCCCAGTGCGGGGGCGGAAACTATGGGCGCCTAAGCCGATAGCCCGTTCTTGTTTGATAAGGGCTGTAGGGGACGCAGACGTTCGTAGTTTCCAAGCCTCCCGTGAGAGAGACTGAGAGCTTACTTCCAGCATTGCATTGAGACATGTAGTGATAGATTCATTTCCAGTTATCTATCTATCTATCTATCTATCTATCTATCTGTGTTTTTGTCTCCAGCAGACTGAGTGGGTGTACCGTGGGTTTAGCTTTGGTACCCACTGAGATCTGACTGTTGCAGTAGATCTCACGCCCGCTGTGATGACAGGTGTTCCTGAGGCGACCGTTCCAGGTTTGGCTCGTTCGGAGCTTTCTGACCGAGGTAAGGGCGTAGCTGGCTAGCTCCTACCCGAGTCGGTGGTGTCGGTGTTAGTGTCACTTGTACTTTTTAGTTTCCACTTTTGTACCATTTAGTGATTTTGTACTTATGTTGTGGGTTCTGGTGGACTGCTGTACTTGGACTTTTCACCGCTTGGTGTTTCTGCTTCCTTTCAGCTCTGATACTTGTTAGCTATAGATCTCTTTTGCAGGTTAGACGCTTCGTCTGTACGGTAGTCTCCGTACAGGCGGCGGATCTGTTGGTGAGCCCGGGTCGCATTTCGACCCCGGGGCGTGACAACGTGTCAGGCCCCCGCGCTCGCTGCGCCTGGTGCACACACTCCGTGCACCCGACGAACCACAAACTGCCACATGTCCCCCTCTCAACCAATAGGAAACCGCCATGTGGCACACCACCAGCCTGCACCTCCGCGCCTGCCCGCGCACCTGCCCGGCCTGCCCGCGCACCCCCCCACTGCACCGAACCAATGAAGAGCTGCCACGTGTCCCCGCCGGTCCACCGTACACCCGCGCGCTCTACCGTGAACCGAGCGCGCTGCGCCCGCCAATCAAGCGATGCCACGTGTCAGCCCGCCCGGTCCACTGCACCAGCGCCTCACCCCGTGGACCGAGAAGCGTGCGTCGGCCAATCCGAAGCTGCCACGTGTCCCGGCCAGCGGTCCACGGCTCCCCCATGCACCAAAATGCACCAGAAACTTCCGGGTCTCCGTTTTTGGGCGTCCGGACTCAGAAAAATACAAGTAAATAGCCATTTTTCATCGTTCTTCCACGCTGAATCCAAATATGGCCTCTGTTTTGCACAAAGATCCTTCCAAAATTCGACGGGGGTATCCGAATACACTCGGGATCCATTCGACGCACTGAGTCCATTTCTTGAGTCCGATACACACCCAAACACTCCCATTTCCCAAGATAGTCCTCTAGAAGCTACTGATCAAGCCATAAACCCCCAATGAAGATTCGGGTCATCACAGTTGTCCCAAATATATAATCTAAAGCAATTAGGTTCACCACACCAACCATGCCCCAAAACAAAAAAATCGGAAGTCTAAAATTCTGCCAAACTTGGTTCCCGGGATACCTAACCGGTCTTGTAACCAACCAATGACTTTAATGTTGAAATTGGATACATCTAACCACCAAAAATCTAAGCAAACAAAGCCATTATTCCGCTGCGTACCGCAGCAAACCACGTGATCCAAAGTCGCGCACCGAAAAGCCCGATTTTTGCATTTTACGATCGGGTTTTGCCCTGAAGCGTTTTGAAACACTTTCAAAACCTACCGGCTTTCTTTTGCTATCCCAAAACACTCGTTTTTAAGTATCTGTATAGCCACACACAATTAGATGTGTACCAAAGACGAAAGAACCAAAAACAACCTATCAGATCCCCGAAAACCCCCGATTTGATCTCCGGAAGTTACCGGAGTCTGACTGTAATCACCAAACCCACAAAACATCCTCAAACGCAGCCAACAAGGATTTAAAATAACCTTTGATCAAACAAAACCAAATTCGAAAAGTATAAATCAAAACTATAACGTATAAATTAAAAACATGATTTTTCGATTAAAGGTTTTACCAGATATTGCCCCAGAATTTATTTTCCGTTCCGTAAGGTGCCTGAATCCTGGACAACTAGTTCGTTGATCCCAACCAATGGTGACCCACCATGTTGGACCGTATCAAGTCCCACAACATCCACCAATCCTAACCTTACCAAATTAAAAATGCCTAAACTATTAGTTAAGGAATCTTACCAACGATTCAGTGTTCCCGAACCCAACCAACTACATGTGCTCGACGTTCACGATGCTCCAAAACTCGCGCTTGCTATTTGGGGCCCAAACCAGTAGCTCGAAACGATTTTGGTATTACCCGATCGCCCGTTTGGTGCTATTCGGAGTCGCCGATCATAAAGAGGTTAACGCGCCTATCAAGAATCAATCCACAATGATTCTTGAAGTCCAAGAACGCCAAAAATCACTTCCTCGCTGGTTCAGAAAATCAACGGAATCAAGAATCCGAAAATCGAACTGAAATCTTGAATTTCTTGATAAAATCAAGATCTGATCTTAATTTTCTTGATTCTTATTGATCAGAGGGTCGTAACCAAGATCCGCAACAATTCTTCAAGTTCAAGAACACCAAGAATCAGGCACCCGCTGCTTAGAAGATTGCCGTGGCAAAAGAAAGACGAATCTTGAACCAGTCTTGAATTTCTTGCCGAATCAAGACCCTATCGGTTTTCTTGATCGCTCGTTTGGTGTTATCCAGAGTCGTCGATCGCAACGGGGATGTCGCACCTAAGATTCGATCCATAACGATTCTTGAAGTCCAAGAACACCAATAATCACTTCCCCGCTATCCGGAAGATCGCTGTGTAATGGTTCGGACCTCGTGGCAACCCACTGGACCCTCCTACGGTACGGCTAGGATAATAGATGGTTCAGAACTTATCTTAGCAACCGAAGGGGTGGTTCTCCGGGAAGATGACCTCGAGGGATGATGACCAACACTCCTGATCCTTGGATGACCTCGATGATGCTGAGTTGAGGGGTGATTCAAGGAGATGATGGGAATTGGTAATTCCGATTCCAATTTCGGGAAGATCGCTTGAGAGGGAGAAGAAGGGGGAGTGGGAAGAAGCTTGAGAAAGAAGAGAGAAGATGAGGGAGAGGAAAAGAAAAGGGAGTGGGAATGTATTATAATTCTTTCATGTTTATTTACAGGTATGAGTTAGCTATTTATACTTCTACTAATCGGGGGACCCGTTTGCAATTCTTTACAAGGACGGGGTGAATTACAATATCTGGGTGGGCTTGCAAGCCTACTACTACTATGGTCTGCTGGGCCTTCCGCAGGCCCACCTGGATGTTTGTTGTAGCTGCCATGGCCCTCCAGGGTGCACTTGCTTGTGATTCAAGTGCTGGATCCCAATCCAGTTCAGCTTCCAACTGCCCAACCCACATGCTACCCACTTCCGCCTCATCCAGATGCTTCCAGATCCCCTCCACTTCTCATCCCCTGTCGCACTTCCCTACTACTATTGGTCTAACCTATCTCCTCAAGATCCCACCATTACAATCCCTCCCTCTTCAGAAGATCCTTGTCCTCAAGGATCAAACGCCGGGAACTGAGACTTGAGGAATCGATAGTCCTCCCATGTGGCCGACTCCTCTGGTAGGTTGCTCCATTTCACCAGCACTTGGGTCACGGCCCGGTTGCCGCGGGGGACCATCCTCTTATCCAGCACGCGCTCGGGCTCCGCGAGCAGCCGCCCTTCCTCTCCAACTAAGGGTACGGTGGGGGTCACCGGAACCTCTTCGGTAGGGCTCCGTATGAGGAGTGAGACGTGGAAAACAGGGTGGATCCTGGATCCCTCCGGTAGCCTGAGGCGGTAAGCGATGTTGGGTTATGTATAATTGGATCTAAATAGGGGAAAAAACACCTAGAGGGGGGTGAATAGGTGTAAACAATAAACACTCAAAAATCTTTGCGATATAAAACCCAATGCGGAAATAATAAATAACACGCAGAGATTTTTATGTGGAAAACTCCAAACCGGAGTAAAAAACCACGGGACCGATAACACGGTGAAATCCACTAGAATTAAACACGTACATGGTGATATACCGTACTCACAAACGACTCAACCTTTTCCATACGCTCCTAGTTGATCTTCTCCGCTCGCTCCACGACGCTTCTCGAATCCACGATCTGCGTCCAACGCCGAATCCACGGCGTCCAACGTCGAGTCCACGACGTCCGACCGAATCCACGGTCTTCACCCAGTAGCACGCTTCGAATCCATGAATGTACCTCGCTCCGAATCCACGAGAGCGGTAGCACCTTGAATCCACAAGGCCACGCGAGTCCACGCGCCGATTTTGGGATAAATCGTTGTTTTTTGGGTGGTGATGATCCGCCGAATACTTAGATTAGAAATAGATCGGAAATACCACCTAAGTATTCATTGATTTGATTCTACTCAAAATGTGAGTATGAAAACCTAGAATCAAATCAATCAATATAGATGAAGAAACATAAGATAGAATCTATGATTTCCTTTCTTCTCTATATGTGGATCTTAGGCCGTATAAAAGATGACGGCTTTTAGGTTTAGCGGCTTCTTTTTGGATTAGCCCTAGAAAAAGAATCATAGGGTCTATTTATAGGTTAGAAACCCTTGGAAGAAGATAAGGATCAAAAACTATCCTTTTCTGGAATTTTACATGACGACGATCCGGATCGGAGTTCGGCGATCCGGATTGCAGTAGCGAGAAAAACAGTTTCCAGAAAAATGAAGGTTCGGGATCCGGATCGAAGTGCCTGATCCGGATCGTTCATACAGTTCACCAAACATCAACGTTCGGGATCCGGATTGAAAAGCCTGATCCGGATCGTTCAAATAAAATGGTAAACCCAGTGTTCGGGATCCGGATCAAAGGAAGCTACGATCCGGATTGAACTGGTGTATGAACGAACAACCTTCGGGATCCGGATTGCAAAGTCTGATCCGGATCCTGAACATGTCCCTTGTCCAGTTTTTGATATTTATGCAATTACAAGTTCATCCAAGTGTTTCTACACTATAAGAAGTATTCGGATCACCAAAGATATTAAGTTAAACATACATGATCCTTTTGAATTCTTCTTTCTTGAGATTGAGTTATATGATCCAACCTTCTTTACCTTCAATTTTCAAGACTTAACCGAATTCACGAAATACGCCAACTTAAATTCCGTAACAATCTCCCCCTTTGGCGGTTTCGTGACAAAACATAGATCCACTCAAGAAAATTCAAAAAGATATTTTTGTTGCTATCACCATACAACAAAAATTTACAATGGAGATCCAAAATAAAATACATGAGTTAAACTCCTAAAACAGACTCTAGACTTAGACATCTGTACTCTCTGCAAAAGAAATCATTCTTGACAAAAGAAATCGTTAGATACCTCAAGAATTTTATATCATTCAAAAACCACATACAGAGATGAAGTTTATACTCATTTATACTTACCATGACATTTATACATTCAGACATGTAATTTGATCATAGTTAAAAACCAACATATCTTCTATGCAATCAAAAACCAAATGTCATGTTAGTGAACATCAACTTGTTAGTTATATTACATGCCCAAATAGTTAGTCGAATAGTTAGTCGAGGCATGCATTCAAACACAAATAAAAACCAAAAGTTGAAGTTCTACTTACCTTTCAAGTTGAGGTTATACTTACCTCCATAGTTTCAAGTTTCTCACAAACATTGTATCATTGTTTGTATCATTGTTTATACTTCTCTCTCCCCCTTTTTTTCAGAAAAGTTAGCCAAAAATTACCAAAATGGAGAGAATAGTTAACAGTTCAAGTACCTAAGGTGTGAGAACTAAAACGAAAAACTAAAACGTAAAACCTGCACAAGAAAATTATTAGAAATCAGCACAAGTCAATCATCTGAGGCAGAGTCTTCAGAGCTCATGCAACCCAGTTTTTTCAAAATTCCTTTAAGCATTCCCGAAATCGTAGAACACTCTTGTTTCATCTGACGTATGTCCTTGGACATCTTTCTGAGTTCTAGAGCCATTTTAACTTGTTCTTGGTTGATGGAAGATTCTAAGTTTGCCTTTTGGTCAATTCTTCTAGAAGTTGAAGAACGTTGTGTGACGACTGACGGAGCAGTCTGACCTTCATTCCGAGGAGATCTTCTTGGCAGAGAATGTGAATTGCTAAGAGGTTCATTGCTTGGCACATTCTTTTTCCTTGCTTGCTGCTTAAGTATTGAGGAAGACTTCAGTAGCTTCTTGTTCTTTAGGTAAACCTTATTTTCTTCATCAATACCTTGTTGTACTTCAGTAAGAAATGTGTCCCAATCTTCTTCGTCTTCAGATTCATTTTCAGTTTGAGGGATATTCTTTGTTTCATCTTGACATGTTTCATTTATTTCAATACCTCGAGCTCGTCCAAGCCGTCGAGCAAGTCTTTTTCTTTTTGTCTTCCCAGAAGTTTCTTCCATTGGAGCTTTGCCCTTTTCAGCAGCAGTAGGCGGAGCCTTTGATGTTTCCGCAGGCGCTTTTCCTTTCGAAGCAGTGGGTGCTGTTGCTTCAACTTGCAACTCATCCCAATCAATCGATTCCGTCTCAGATTCCGTATCGGAATCATCTTTTGCTTTCTTCGCCTTCTTAGCCCTCTTGGACTTGACAGTGTCTCTAGTATGGACCATAGTAGCCAGAAGAAGAATGATCCAGGTGATCACCATTGCTACTAGATTCTTGTGAAAAAGGAAATCCTGTGAGCAACAACTCAAGAACACGAAAAATTGTTAATTTTCAAAAATTTGAAAATTTGTACCCAAACAATCATTATCGTGTAGAGAGACTAAGAATCAAATTAGTTTTGCAAAAATAATTTTAAAAATAGATCAATCGCATGATTTTCGAAAATTCCCATTATATGCCCTAAAACCGAAATTTTTGAAATCGAATGCCAAAAATCCGTTTATCATGAGAACACCTAGCATATAATCAAAACTAATCTACCCAGAGTTCTTATTTCAAAAGAAATTTGATCAAAAACCATCCACAAACGAAATAGATACAAGAATTTCATCACGTTTTGAGGAAGAATATGAAAAACTGTGAAAAACCGAGATTTTGATCAATAAAACTTACTTGGAGTCGAAGAACTTGAGTTTGAAAGCTTCCAAGATGGATGAATTCTAGAGAGAGAAGCTCTGGAGACTTTTGAACAAAAGATTGGAGTAAAAAGAATTCAAAACCCTTTTGTTCTATATAAAACCCTAGCCGCGATCCGGATCAGTTCGTGATTTCGATCCGGATCGGCTACCCGCAGAGAAAATCTGCATTCGGGATCCGGATCGGCAGGTCCAATCCGGATCGGCTCCAACTTTTTCTTTAAAAAAATTCAGAGAAATTCTAGAAAAACTAGAAAAAGATTGTAAGCACTTTTGTGTATCAACTTTAAACGAAAATCATCGTTTCATACAACAAGAAATAGATTATGCCAAATCTATCAATAACATCCAACAAATGAAACGAAAATTTATAAAAATTAAATCCCTTAAAGTTGAACAACTTCAATTACATCTAACTTGATCTTATGAGTAATGCCTTTATCAAATCATCAATTCGGTAAAGAAAATGAAATACAAAGATCAATAGATGTCTGAAATCCCAGATAAGTTAGATAATATATCTAGTCAATTTATTGAAGAGAGTGGCTCTTTGAGCATCTTTCATTAAAATTCCCACCTTATACCAACCTTAAAATTTTGACAGAGTCAAGTATTTCAACATGCATTTTATTTAATCAAACTTGAAAATTCTTGCTTGGTATACATGTGGTAGCTGCACACAGTACTCGGACAACCGAAGTGGTAGCTCTTTCCTCCATGTGGTGGTAGTTTTCACACTCCTCATTGGGATGTAACTCTTTCCACATCTTTTGAGCATAATACTTTTTCTTTAACTCCCCCTCAATTGGCTATCAATTATTTAAGATATAAAGTATTCAGCCAAATATTGATCTCGATTTCATACTCGACTAAAAAGTCAAATAAGATAAAAACTATACCAAGAGATCATCGAGAGAGAAATTGACTTTGATCAAAACAAAGATGAGTTAATTGACATAAATGATCATTGCATCAAATGAAATATTATGATATCTAAAGCATAATAGATTTCTAAATATATAAAAGGATGCAGTTAAAGTCAATAAAACTAATGCTCAATTAATGTTCTATGTCTAAGCATAGATAATGAACAAAAACACAAAAACAAAACCAAACTTAAACAAAAGTTTCAAAAAGAGGTTATTTCAAGGAAAGCATTCCAATTGCTTTACGCAAATGAATAAAACGTTTTTGATCCAAAGGTTTTGTTAAAAAGTCAGCTAATTGATCTTCAGTTGAAATGTAGGAAATTTGAAGAATATTTGATTCATCTAGCTCTCTAAGAAAATGATATCTAAGTTCAATGTGTTTTGTTCTAGAGTGCAACACAGGGTTTTTTGAAATGTTTATAGCACTAGTGTTGTCACATAAAACAGTTACCGAAGTTGCTGAAATCCGGAAGTCGCTCAACACGCTTTTCATCCAAATGAGTTGAGTTGAACAACTACCCGCTGAGATGTATTCCGCTTCGGCAGTCGAGAGTGCAATGCAGTTTTGCTTTTCACTATGCCATGCAACAAGGCAATGGCCAAGATAAAAACATGCACCACTCGTACTTTTCCGATCATCCACAGATCCTGCCCAATCGGCATCTGAGTATCCAATAATATCTAGACTTGTTCCCATAGGATACCAAATTCCGAAATTAATGGTTCCTTTGATGTACCGGATGATCCGTTTCACCGCTTTCAGGTGAACCTCCTTTGGTGCTGATTGATATCTCGCGCAAATCCCAACACTAAAGGATATAGACGGGCGACTAGCTGTGAGGTAAAGTAGACTTCCAATCATGCTGCGATAAAGTTTCTCGTCTACATTCTCACTAAGAGATTCACTTCCTAATCCCTTATTGCTAGTTCCCATAGGAGTAGGAAAATCTTTAGAATCTTCTAATCCGAATTTCTTTACCAACTCCTTTGCATACTTGGATTGACACAGATGGATGCCTTCACCATTTTGTTTCACTTGCAATCCAAGAAAGTATGTCAATTCGCCCATCATAGACATCTCAAATTCGCTTTCCATGGTTTCTGCGAATTTAGAAGCATCATTGTCCTTTGTTGCTCCAAAAACAATGTCATCGACATAGATTTGTGCAACAATGAAGTTATTTTGATAATGCTTCACAAAGAGAGTACTGTCTGCTCCCCCTCGAGTATAGCCCTTCTCCAAAAGGTGCTTTGTCAACCTTTCGTACCACGCTCGCGGTGCTTGTTTTAAAACGTAAAGAGCCTTTTTCAAACGAAAAACATGGTTAGGTAGTTTACAGTCTAAAAAACCTTTCGGTTGAGCCACATAAACTTCCTCATTTAAAAACCCATTTAAAAACGCGCTCTTAACGTCCATTTGAAAGAGTTTTATTTTAAAGTGACAAGCAATAGCGAATAAGATACGAATGGACTCGAGTCTAGCTACAGGGGCGAACGTTTCATCAAAGTCTATACCTTCTATTTGAGAGTAGCCTTGAGCAACTAAACGTGCTTTGTTCCTGATGATGGTACCATCCTCATTTTTCTTGTTCTTGAAAATCCATTTAGTACCGATCACATTGTGTTGCTTCGGAGGCGTCGTTAATTCCCAGACTTTGTTGCGTTCAAACTGATGGAGCTCTTCCTGCATTGCTTCAATCCAGTAGTCATCCTGAAGAGCTTCATCGACATTCTTTGGTTCGATCATGGAAACGTAACAGGCGAATCCACAAACCAACTGTCTCCGAGTTTTGACTCCTTCTTGTGGGTCTCCAATGATGTTTGATTCAGGATGATCCTTGGAGATGCGTAACGTTTGATGTAATGGAGTACTCGGAGGTACATGAGATGATTCCTGCACATCAGATAGACTTGAAGAACCATTAGATGCATCATTAATATTGGAAGTATTATCATGAGAAGATGCACTTACAGGAGTATCATCATCAAGAGAGATATCAGGGGTAGATTTATCAGATGCAAAGTGGAAAGCTTCATCTACTTTAACATTTATAGATTCTACGATCGTTTTAGATTCCAAGTTAAATACCCGATATGCTCTACTATTTGTAGAATACCCCAAGAAAATCCCTTCGTCACTTCGAGAGTCAAACTTTCCAAGATTTTCGCGGTCACGTAAAATGTAACACCGACTCCCGAAGATACGAAAATATTTGATGTTGGGGTTTCTACAACACCATAGTTCATAATGTGTATTTAACATTCCCGGGCGCAAATAAACTCGATTAATAACATAGATTGCAGTGTTCACAGCTTCAGCCCAAAAATGTAGCGGTAAATTTCGGCTGTGAAGCATAACACGTGCCATCTCTTGAACAACCCAATTTTTGCGCTCGACAACACCATTCTGTTGAGGTGTATAGGGTGCTGAGAATTCATGCTTAATGCCGTTGGAAGTGCAAAAATCAATGATTTTAGAATTTATGAATTCTCCACCTCTATCACTTCTAACACGAATGATCTTTTCATTCTTTTCAATCATAATACGAAGGCAAATCTCGTGAAAAGAATCAAAAGTATCAGCTTTCTCTTTTAAAAATGCTACCCAAGAATACCTAGAGAAATCATCAACCAATAAGAAAATATACCAGTTACCTCCCAAGGATGGTTGACGTGTCGGCCCCATAAGATCCATATGCAATAATTCCAAGGGCCGTTTGGTACCGACGTGATTCAAGGATGAAAGAAGAATTCACCTTTACGTACCCAAACCTTTCGAGTTTTGGTGTACGTCGAAAATGATTGTGAAGTTGATACCTTTGGTGAAAGCGTCTTGTTTGATCCATTGCATTTCCTTGACGTCGTCGTCTTGTTTGATGAACTACCGAGGCTCTTTTCCTTCAAAGAATTTGCATTTGATTTCCGAGGAATCACCCTTTTGGTAGTCGTTGCAAGAAGTGCTTGAGTTGACCGTTTGGCTCCCATCTTGCAATTTCTCCTTATGTGCCCTGCAAAATTACAACGAAAACATACCTTAGTGCTTGACGATTCCGAGGAGGGTGAAGTAGGCTTGTCGTCGTTGCTTGTCGTGAATTCCGGTGTCGGAGGAGGAGATACCGACTGAGGCACAAAAACTGTCCCAACCGAACTAAAATTGTCTTCAGTTCGATTGTTTCCGAGGACAAACTTGTTTGATTGACCAAGACCAAGAAGCTTATCCAACTTACTCCTTCCTGATGAAAATCGCTGTAAGTCATCCTTGAGTTGGAGAATGGTCTCTGTCATTTCCAATTTTTCCTGTCGAGCCTCGCCGTTGAGCTTCAAGAAGTAATTCGCTTTGTTCACCATATCTATATAATTCTTCTCGAGTTGCTCATTGGACTCTTGAAGGGAAACATTTGCTTTTATCAAATTATCCCTTTCCACTTCAAGATCGGTCGAGAGAGAAGTTACCCTTTTTACTTCTTCTTCGAGATCCTGCAATCTCCCTCTCAACCCCTTGTTTTGCTTAGCCAGTTTCTTTGAATCCCTCAAAAGTCTGTGATAGGCTAGAGCAAAATCTTCACCTTCCGAATCATCCGATTCATTGTCTGTTGCATTCTTTTCAACAGTGGTGTTGGACAATGACTCGGATGTACTTGCCATTAAGCACATGAAGGGTGAAGATGTGGACGCGTGGAACGCCGTTGCGTTATCTTCTTCATCACTTGACGATGACTCATTTGACGATGAGGTGTCATCCCAAGTGACGGCTTGCATCGCTTTCTTCTTTGACGGATTCTTATTAGGACACTCCGTTGAGATATGGCCGTACCCTCGGCACTTGAAGCATTGGACTTGTCCTTCTGAGCTTTTCTTATCCTTAGAAAAACCCTCTTGCTTTCTTGACTTGTAACTTGAAGAACCCTTGCCTTTCTTCCACTTTCCGAAGGATGAAGTTTTGCTTGAATTACCCCTTCGAAAATTTCGGCGAAACTTCCTTGTCAAGAGAGCGAGCTGCTTCTCAAAGTCCTCCATAGATAGGTTCTCGTCATCGCCTGAGGAGGATGAATCCGCGTCTTCTTCTTTTGTTGTTTTCAACGCATAACCTGAAGACTTAGAAGATGATGCCTTTCCCGAAGAATAGTTAGTAGGAAATGTCATTTCATATGTTTGTAAAGAACCAACTAATTCTTCTACACGGATTTCGTCCGGGTGTTTAATAGTTTCAATGGCTGTAACCTTGGAACGAAATCTTTCAGGAAGCGTTCTTAATATTTTTCTTACAACTTTAAATTCTGGAATCTTCTCTCCCAAGTTAGCACATGAGTTTACGATGTCTTGCAATCGTGTGTAATAGTCTGTGAACGATTAATTTTCTGCCATGAAAATAGAGTCAAACTTGCTCGTAAGCATTTGCAGTTTCTGAATCTTCACAAGGTTAGTTCCCTCATGCTTAACTTGAAGAACATCCCAGATTTCTTTCGCAGTCTCACATGCCGAGACGTGAGAGAACTCTGTTTGAGATAAGAAATTAAATAAAGCATTAATTCCCTTGCCATTGTAAGAAGAAAAATCTATCTCTTCCTTGGTCCATTTCGACCTAGGTTTGATGGTGCGAACATCACCAATAATTTCAGTTGGATTAGTCCATCCTAATTCAATTGATTGCCACACCCGTTCGTCGATGGAAATTAAAAAGGCTTTCATCCGTACTTTTTAGTACGCATAATTTGTTCCATCGAAGAACGGAGGTCTGTTGATGTTTCCACCTTCAACCATTGTTTACAACCCTATTCCCGCTCTGATACCACTTGTTGGGTTATGTATAATTGGATCTAAATAGGGGAAAAAACACCTAGAGGGGGGTGAATAGGTGTAAACAATAAACACTCAAAAATCTTTGCGATATAAAACCCAATGCGGAAATAATAAATAACACGCAGAGATTTTTACGTGGAAAACTCCAAACCGGAGTAAAAAACCACGGGACCGATAACACGGTGAAATCCACTAGAATTAAACACATACAAGGTGATATACCGTACTCACAGATGACTCAACCTTTTCCATACGCTCCTAGTTGATCTTCTCCGCTCGCTCCACGACACTTCTCGAATCCACGATCTGCGTCCAACGCCGAATCCACGGCGTCCAACGTCGAGTCCACGATGTCCGACCGAATCCACGGTCTTCACCCAGTAGCACACTTCGAATCCACGAACGTACCTCGCTCCGAATCCACGAGAGCGGTAGCACCTTGAATCCATAAGGCCACGCGAGTCCACGCGCCGATTTTGGGATAAATCGTTGTTTTTTGGGTGGTGATGATCCGCCGAATACTTAGATTAGAAATAGATCGGAAATACCATCTAAGTATTCATTGATTTGATTCTACTCAAAATGTGAGTATGAAAACCTAGAATCAAATCAATCAATATAGATGAAGAAACATAAGATAGAATCTATGATTTCCTTTCTTCTCTATATGTGGATCTTAGGCCGTATAAAAGATGACGGCTTTTAGGTTTAGCGGCTTCTTTTTGAATTAGCCCTAGAAAAAGAATCATAAGGTCTATTTATAGGTTAGAAACCCTTGGAAGAAGATAAGGATCAAAAACTATCCTTTTCTGGAATTTTACATGACGACGATCCGGATCGGAGTTCGGCGATCCGGATTGCAGTAGCGAGAAAAATAGTTTCCAGAAAAACGAAGGTTCGGGATCCGGATCGAAGTGCCTGATCCGGATCGTTCATACAGTTCACCAAACATCAACGTTCGGGATCCGGATTGAAAAGCCTGATCCGGATCGTTCAAATAAAATGGTAAACCCAGTGTTCGGGATCCGGATCAAAGGAAGCTACGATCCGGATTGAACTGGTGTATGAACGAACAACCTTCGGGATCCGGATTGCAAAGTCTGATCCGGATCCTGAACATGTCCCATGTCCAGTTTTTGATATTTATGCAATTACAAGTTTATCCAAGTGTTTCTACACTATAAGAAGTAGTCGGATCACCAAAGATATTAAGTTAAACATACCTGATCCTTTTGAATTCTTCTTTCTTGAGATTGAGTTATATGATCAACCTTCTTTACCTTCAATCTTCAAGACTTAACCGAATTCACGAAATACGCCAACTTAAATTCCGTAACAAGCGACGCTCCCAATTCTTTCCATCACCTCGAAGGGTCCGTAGTACCTCGAGGTAAGCTTGACGTTCTTCCTCACAGCAACCGTCAGCTGTCGGTATGGCTGAAGCTTGAGGTAAACGAAGTCGCCGATCTTGAACTCCCTGTCCACTCTGTGCTTGTCAGCAAACTGCTTCATCCTGAGCTGGGCTCCTTGGAGCTGGTGCCTTTGCTCTCTTGTTAGCCTTTCTCTCTCTATGCTCCACTCCCGTAGGTTCTCCGAGGTATCCACCCCCAGGTGGGCCACTAGGTGGTTTGGCGGGGGATGACCGTAGAGTGCTTGGTAGGGGGTAGTGCCAAGGGACGTGTGGTGGTTCGTATTGTACCACCACTCGGCGTGCGTGAGCCACCAATGCCACTTGTGGGGGTGTTGGAAACATAAGCACCTTAGGTAAGTCTCCAGGCACTTGTTGAGCCTTTCCGTCTGCCCGTCGGACTGTGGGTGGTATGCGGAGCTCATGTGTAGCCTTGTGCCCATTAGCTGGAACAAGCCTTGCCAAAACTGGCTGGTGAACACTCTGTCCCGGTCAGTCACTATCACCTCAGGTAATCCATGAAGTCTATAGATAGTGTCGAAGAAGGCGCGATCTACTTCTGCGGCGGTGTATGGGTGAGTGAGTGCGATGAAGTGGCTATACTTGGTAAGGCGATCTATGATTACCAAGATGGAGTCCCTCCCTTCGGACTTGGGAAGTCCTTCAATGAAGTCCATACTTATCTCCTTCCAAATCTGTGTTGGGATGGGTAGGGGTTGGAGTAGCCCTGCATAGGGGGTGTGGTCGGTTTTTTTGGTAATGCACACTGCACAGTTTCTTATCATCTGCTTCACTTCTGTTTTTAGCCCCAGCCAGTAGAAAGCCTGTTTGATCCTTCGGTAAGTGTGCTGCTGCCCTGAATGACCCCCCAGGGGAGAGGCATGCATCTGGACGAAAATCGTTCTTCGTAGCTCCCCCCCAGATCCAATGTAGATCCGACCCTTATACTTGATTAGCCCTTGGCTGTACGTGTGTGGCCCGGTGTCCGTGGGCTGCAAGGTGAGTCTGGTGATGAGTTTCTTGCATGCTTCATCACCCTCATAGCTCTTGGTCACATCCTCTATCCATTCAGGCACCACAGTGGTGATTGCTTGGAGGGTACTATCCTCAAAACCTCTCCTTGACGGGGCGTCGGCCGCCTTGTTCTCCTTTCCCTTCTTGTAACTGATACTGTAGTCCAACCCCATGAGTCGTAGCATCCCCTTCTGCTGGATGGCAGTGGTTATCCGTTGCTCCAAAAGATACTTCAAACTCTCGTGGTCGGTTTTAATCACGAACCGTCGAGTGCCGAGATAGTGTCGCCATTTCGACACGGCTAATAATATTGCGAGGAATTCCTTCTCGTATGTCGAGAGCCCCAGATTTTTCTTGCCAATTGCCTTACTAAGGTAGGCAATGGGCCTCCCTTCCTACGATAAGACTGCCCCGATTCCCCGCCCGCTCGCATCAGTCTCGATGACAAATAGTGTAGCACTCGAGAAATTCAAGTGTGGTCGCGGGCGAGGAAGCAGATCTAAACCTTAGTGACTTGCATACCGGTGCGCGTATTGCACAGTTTACGGAGCACTATGTCTGCCTTTCGGATCCGAGTCTGATCTCGAAAATCTGAAATCACTAGTGCGACCGTCTCGTCGAACCGATTGAAAATGATATAAACTGATTTTCGATCCGACGGTCGGATTGTTCAGAAATCAGTGAAGAAGCTTGTGGGGCCCATGACTTAAGTCGTGAATAGTAACCTCCTGATTTAATTCCCCACCGAGCGAACGTTAGCCGATTCACTGTCTGGAGTCCGAATCTAGCGATCCAGGTAGTCGTTTTGAATGGCATCGACGTTCTGAGCGCAGTGGCGCTGACGAAATTTCCGTTTGACTAGCCTAAAGCATCGTAAAGCATGCCGAATTATATAATTTACTGTATTTTCGGTGTAAACCCAATATTTTATGCACCGGGTCTAGGTAAAACTTGGTGTAGAGGGATCTAACTGCGAAATGGATCTATATTAAGGAGCTGAAATTAATTGATTAAGATTTGGGGGACTAATTTGCAAAATATTGCAAAGTTAGTTATTATAACTAACTTGAGTGGTTACTCCTTGTAACCATAACCAGGCCATGACCCCCACTCCTTCCACCACCTCTGCTATGGGCCATGATCCAGGAAACCTCTCCCTTTATTAGGATGGCCGGAGTGAGAGAGAGGGAGGGGGAGAGACTTTAGTTAAGTGTTATTGGAGGAAGGATCACTAAGATCTTTGGGATTGCTTCTAGAGTAACCGGAGGTCTTCTGCATACCCCAGAACTCGAGACAAGGGAATTCGGGTGCGAGCCGTGGCCGCGCGACGCTGGGAGGAGCGAAACCGGCGTCATCCCACCTTCTCCAACTCCAGCGAAGGTGAAGCTTCTTATCCTTTGGTTTTATTGGCCCAATATCCATGGCAGAGTCTTAATTAGGTCTTGCAGACTTTCCCTGCCAAGTACCGAACCTCCATGCACGGTCGTTTGCCGGCGGTGAAGTTGCACCGCCGGAAAAGGTGGTTTTGCTCCGTCGCGGCCAACCGTCGCATCCGGCGGCTCGGGTCTTGAACCAAAATCATGGGAAAAATCTGTAGGAGATAAGGATCAACCCTACCAAATTTGGTAGAGTTTGATCAAGTGGTTGAGCGGCAGATCGGAACCCTAGTTCTCGGGTTTTTGCACCAAAGCCAAGCATTGTGCTCCGGCGCCGGCGAGCTTCCCCACCTCCGGCCAGGTGGCTGGGGAGCTTCCGGGGAGTGAGAGGCCTTCACAAATGCGGTTGCATGGCACCCATGCAGCCAGAGGGTGGCGCGGCCATGGATGACCCGAAATGGGTTCGAGTTGCGGTGGCCGGCCTTCCGACCGTCGCCGGCATACGGGGAGTGGTCGGGAAGCTTTCTGGGATCAAGTAGATACCATCCATGCTATTGCATGGGCTCCATGCAGCCTTGGTGGAAATCCGCCATTAGAGGTGGAAGCTCCAAACCCGAGCTTTCTCCACCGTCGCCGCCGCCGTGCCCTGTCGCCGGGCATGGGTTCAGGTAAGCCTGTGATGAGTTATAGCACCTGTTGGTGCAAGTGGATGAGGCCCAGAACCCCTGGATGGGTGGTCACCATTTTCGAAGCAAAGGCTTCATCTTCTCCGATTTCTTTTTCTTGTTTCTCGGCAAACCGAGGATACAAGATGGGCCAGGCTTGAATGGGGAGTTGCTGCAACCTGGAGGATTGCTTCTATCCAAGTTAGGAAGTCCCAGGTGCTCCCTCTGCAGAAAACAAGCTCGGGCAAGAGCTTGGTTCATTGTTTATGAATTATGCCCACCAAGTGCTTGATGAAATGCCTCAAAGAACTCGAAGTTGGTTTTAGCAAATTATGGGCATCCAGCAAAGTACCAGATTACTCCACATGATTCCGTGAGCTTGATGCTCACTTCAGTGCATGTTTGACTGTGTGGATCAATGTGTGGAGCCAAGCTAAGCCATTCGAGAACAAGGGGCTTGGATCTGCTTGATCCAGCAGTTCTGGGCTGCACTTTGGGCAAGCCCCTGTGTCCCTGAGGTGTCCTGAGCAAAATGCTCAAGTTATTTTGCAGTGGGCACTTGTAAATGCAAGGTTGTAGTGTTATCAAGCTCTAGGTTAGTTGGTTGGCCTAAGTCCTGTTCTGGGCTGTTTGCGAAGCCGCGACAGTGAGCTCCGAGCTAATTTGGGGTCACTGGACGTGATGCTCGCGTCGGATTTCGGTTTCGTTGAGCCGAAGAAACAAAAATGCATTTAAGCTATGTTAGAGAGGTATATTATGGCCCGAAGTTTTCCTCGGGTTCCGTGCTGCTGCAAATGGGTGAGCACGGTGTTCAGCGGGTCGAGTATCACTTACTGGAAGTGACGGTTCGTAAAAATAATATCCCAGTTAAGAGAACGAGGGAAAACGGCTCTTATTTTATTGTAAAAGTGCAATTGGGTAAAACCCTAGGGGTCAATTTGTAATTGTAGCCTGGTAGACTGCTGTACACAGTGAATTAGAGGGATGGATATGAGAGAGAGTTTATTATTGACTTGTGTCTATTATTCAGGTACTAGCAATCAGCCGCTAGCCAGTGAGCCTCCCAGCGGATTTCGGGATCGCTTGTGTTGAGGTGGGTTTATGGTCGAGGCTGAGTATTGTGTTGGTAATCCGAAAGGGACTTTTTATTGTTAATCGGTACTAACACTGACGGTTTCTATGATGTACTATCTTACCCCGTGACTTGGTTACTTGGTTACTTGGTTACTTGGTTACTTATGCTCGAGTTGCGACACGCGCACCCGCGGTTTGGCCACCGCAAAGGGTGCTCTTTTCCGGAAAGGCGGTCTTCGACCCGTGTTACCCCACGAGGTGACGTAGTGGGGGCCCCCGTAGGTGGGGGGTTTGAGGCAGCGAGGTGCGAGCGGTGCGACCTGTCGGGATTGGACCCCGATGTGGTCAGGTGTGAGACCGCCGGGATTGGATCCCGATGTGGTCAGGTGTGAGACCGCCGGGATTGGATCCCGATGTGGTCAGGTGTGCGACCGCCGGGATTGGATCCCGATGCGGTCAGGTGTTACAGGTGATACCGGGGTTGCAGGTGTTATAGGTGTTACAGGTGGATGCGAGTTACCGTTACGAGTAGAGCGGTTGTGCCAGCTAGTCTTACTTTTGAGACTTGGTATTACTTTACTGTTTTAGTACTATTCTTATGATAGTGTCGCTGACTACCCACTCTGTGACAGGTACCTCCAGGGGGTAGAGGTAGGCGACGGTGAGGCCGAGGTGGTAGCAGTCGGGCTGAGGGAGCCCTAGTATGCTGTATCATTTACTTTCTCTGCATTTCATTCAGAACTGTAGGTTATTGTGTGGTTCTCGATACCCTTGTGGGGTCGTGTGGATGTTGAGTACTTTCTTGCTGGTTATGCACTACTATTTCCTTTATTGTTCCCGTTGGGCCGTTTTCTAAACCTTGTGGATTTATGCCGTTTTCCAATCTGTTTTCAAAACCTAAGGCCGTGTGGGCCTGTTTTCAAAACGGTGAGTTTATACTTTCAACTTGACTGACCACGGGTATTGTTTAGTCTTCATGCACCATACTACTTCGAACTGTTGCGACTAAATGGGGAAATGATTGCTTATGTTCGACTATTGTAACAGCCGCGACGCCGTGCATATACAGAGGAGACTCTGCCCGATTTTCGAGTAAATCTGTATATGTGGCGGGTCTGGGCACGCGCCGGGGAAGGAGGTTTTTAAACAAACAAAAAAAAAAGATGTACGCACTTTACGCGTACTTTGAGGTATCGTTTCCGCTAAAATAAAACCCCCGGGGCGTGACAAACAGTTTCGAATAGTCCGGCATTGCGAGTACGGGTGCTTCAGACATTGCTTTCTTGAGCCTCTCAAAGGCCTTGGTGGCCTCTTCACCCCACTGAAAATTGCCCTTCTTGAGAAGCTCCGTGAGGGGTTTGCTTATCACTCCATAACCTTTAACAAATCTTCGGTAGTACCCGGTGAGCCCCAAGAAACCTCTCACACCTCGGACAGTTTTTGGAGTCGGCCATTGCACCATGGCCTCCACCTTACTTGGATCTGTGGACACCCCTTGGTCAGTAATGACATACCCTAAGTAGTCCACTTGCCTTTGCCCAAAAAAGCATTTTGTCCGCTTGGCGTAGAGCTCGTTAGCCTTCAGTGTCTCCAATACGCACCCCAAGTGGGTTGCGTGAGCTTCCAGCGTCTTGCTATAGACTAAAATATCATCAAAGAATACCAATACGTACTTTCGGAGGAGTGGGGAGAATACCTCATTCATTATGGCTTGGAATGTTGCGGGTGCGTTTGTTAGCCCAAACGGCATCACCCTGAACTCATAATGTCCCACATGAGTTTTGAAAGCGGTTTTTGGGATGTCGTCCGTGCACATCCGGATTTGGTGGTATCCTGATCGCAAGTCGATCTTTGAGAAATACCTCGATCCGCCCAATTCGTCCAAGAGGTCGTCGATGATCGGAATTGGGTACTTATCCTTGATGGTGAGCTGGTTTAGTTGCCTATAGTCAACGCAAAATCGCCAACTCCCGTCCTTCTTTTTAACGAGGAGAACTGGCGATGCATAGGGACTGTGGCTCGGCTGAATCACCCCCGTCTGCAGTATCTCTCGAATCAACCTTTCTATTTCATTCTTTTGCTCGTAAGTGTATCGGTAGGGTCGCACGCTCACAGGTTGAGAGTTGGGAAGTAGTGGTATCCTATGGTCTTGAGCTCTTACAGGGGGTAACCCTGTGGGTTCCCAAAAAAGTCCAGCATACTTTTGCAAAACTTGTTGTATTACTTCGGGCACCTCCTCCTCTTGACCCGACTCTTCTGTTATCCATTGGGCTACAGCACAGCAACTCCCCTCAGCAAGCTCCTCCTGCAGTTGTTTGGCTGTGATGTGCCTCAATCTGGCTGCCTCCGACATGCCTTGAAGAGGTGTCTTCTTTTCCCCCTTCGATATGGTGACAGTGTTGCTTTGGTAGTCAAAAGTCACTGGCCCATGCGCCTTTAACCAGTCAATTCCTAGTATCATGCTGCTCCCCTCCAGCCTGATGACCCTCAGATCTGCAGTGTACCTCTCCCCTTGCATATCCCAAGTGAAATTTGGCCACTTAAGCTTGCTCAACACCTTCTGCCCGTTCGCAACTGTCACTAACAGGGGTGTAGTTGTTGAAATTTGGGCTTTGGTGGTCTTGGCTACCCTTATGTCTATGAAGCTGTGGGTGCTCCCGGTGTCTATAAGTATAGACAGTGTCTTCTCTTTGGCTTCCCCCTGGATCTTAATGGTATCCTGGGCATTCTCTGCACTCAGGGCATGAACTGATAACCCTGTCTCTCCTTATTCTGCACTATTGTTGCCTGGTTCTTCTTCTTCTTCTTGCAGGTTGTCTTCATCAAAGATTTCAGTGACTTCATGGTATGCTTGCAGCATGTTCACTGTCTGGGGCTTGCACTGGTAGCCTGGGTGGTACTTGTCCCCACACCTGAAACAAAGCCCTGCAGCCCTCCTTTGCTCAAACAGTTGCCTGTTGGGAGGTGTCCTCTCCCCAGTTGGCCGGAATGGACCCTTGGCAGCCTCGGCTGGTCGGATTGTTGTTGCTGGGTTTGTTCCCCTATAACTGCTGGAAGGGTGATTGCTCCCTTGATTTTTGAACAACAGTTTTCCCCTCCTCATCACAGCATCAATGTTCTGCTCTTGTAATTTGGCTTGTTCATATGCTTGTAGCAATGTTTTGGGTTGCAACATCTTAACTGCTGACCTAATCTCCTCTTTGAGTCCACTCGGGAAGCTGGATAGGAAATACTCTTGAGTGAATTGTGACTTGGTGGTCAGCAATCTAGCTCGCAGGTCTTCGAATTGCTCCTGGTACTCCTCTACAGAGTTATGTTGAGTTAGTTTGTTGAACTCTTCCACCACGTCATTAAGGCCCTTGCTGTCGAAGCGTTTGCATACCTCCTCGGTAAAGTCTCTCCAATTAACAGCCTCGTGCTCGGCCATGTACCCTTGGAACCACATGTCTGCCTTGGCTTCTAAGTGCAGGGCTACTATCTCTAACTTCTGCTGCTCCTTTATACCATATATATCAAAATACCTCTCGCATCTTCTAACCCAATTTCTTGGTTGCTCGCCTGTGAACATGGGAAAGTCCAATCTCGGAAAGGGCAGGTGTGTATTAGGCCTTCCTGGCAGCCCTGGCACACTGCTATCCTCCCTTGCAATAAGAGTTGGTGGGGTAGGGAGTATGCCCTTCTCCCCTGTGTGCCCGGATGATGAAGCTCCTTGCATTGGCAATTGTTGTGGTGAGTTCATCAGTAGTTCCATGATTTGCTCTAACTTCTTCGAGGTGTTTGCAGACTCTCTGTATAAGGCATCATAGTGGGCTTGCCCCTCGGTGCGAATAGCTTCCATCCGCCCGCCCATGGCCTCGAACCTCCGCTCATGCCCCGCTGCCAACTCTTGGAACTGTTGCTCCAGCGCGCGGACATGGTCATCGAGTGTCTTCAACCTGGTTCCTTCGGCCATCTTTCTACTGATATATTTAAATCGGTTGCTCCTTGCTGACCCAATCTCGCTGTGACCGTGCAGAATTTTAAGGGGGTTCACAGTCGAACAGGATGTGGCTATTCCCTCAGCTGGGGAGCTCGGCTTAGCAGTGGCTTCCCTTTGTCGAGGCTCAGCAATGCTGATCCCCGCAGTGCGGGTAGCTGCTCCGCGGCCCGACTCACAATTTCGAGGGAAATCGGAATCGGAGATGCGGCACACTGCGCTAGTCCCTGGGGTCGAGGCTAGCTCTGATACCAATTGTAATGGTTCGGACCTCGCGGCAACCCACTGGACCCTCCTACGGTACGGCTAGGATAATAGATGGTTCGGAACTTATCTTAGCAACCGAAGGGGTGGTTCTCCGGGAAGATGACCTCGAGGGATGATGACCAACACTCCTGATCCTTGGATGACCTCGATGATGCTGAGTTGAGGGGTGATTCAAGGAGATGATGGGAATTGGTAATTCCAATTCCAATTTCGGGAAGATCGCTTGAGAGGGAGAAGAAGGGGAAGTGGGAAGAAGCTTGAGAAAGAAGAGAGAAGATGAGGGAGACGAAAAGAAAAGGGAGTGGGAATGTATTATAATTCTTTCATGTAATTACAGGTATGAGTTAGCTATTTATACTTCTACTAATCGGGGGACCCGTTTGCAATTCTTTACCAGGACGGGGTGAATTACAATATCTGGATGGGCTTGCAAGCCTACTACTACTATGATCTGCTGGGCCTTCCGCAGGCCCACCTGGATGTTTGCTGTAGCTGCCATGGCCCTCCAGGGTGCACTTGCTTGTGATTCAAGTGCTGGATCCCAATCCAGTTCAGCTTCCAACTGCCCAACCCACATGCTACCCACTTCCGCCTCATCCATATGCTTCCAGATCCCCTCCACTTCTCATCCCCTGTCGCACTTCCCTACTACTGTTGCTCTAACCTATCTCCTCAAGATCCCACCATTACAATCAAAAATCCGAAAATCGAGCCGAAATCTTGAATTTCTTGATGGAATCAAGATTTGATCTTGATCAATTCCGATCAATCCGAGGCCCGCAACCAAGCAAGATCTATCAAAGATCGACCCAAGGGAGAGACGTTTCTTTGATCCAACCACGTGCTGAAAGCTGCTGGAGCAACCTACAAGAGGTGCGGCCAGGAATCAAGAAAATTCGACCCGAGCAAGATCCCCTCCCGCGTGCGGCTTCTTGTGCGGCTTGGGTGCAATCCAGCAATGCTCCACACCTTCCCCTTGCTGCGTAAAATATTGCCCAGATCCCTCCTCTCCTTCCTCTTCTTCTCAGATGCAAGAAGATCAAGAACTGGAGAGAAAAAAAAAAAAAAAAAAAGAAACAAGAAAAGAAAAGAAGAGATCGTCGGAATTTCTCGCCAGAGTTGCTCGAATCACCAAGCCGAGGAAGATCATGAGGGAGCATAAATGACGATTAGATTTGAAATTTTTTGAAAAAATCCCACCTCTAACGCTTAATTTATAGACCTCATATATACAAAATTACACTTAAACCTCTCAAAGTTTAAAATCTTTTACTTGAACTTCTCTAACATATAATCCTCATTAAAATACCCTTACCTTAAATTTCACTTAAATCCACACAAAATATAAAATCTTTTATAAAAACTTTGAATTCTACCGATTAAGGATCCACCAAAAAAAAAAAACTCCAATCACATATTTACGATCTCCAAACCCGAAAACTAACTCCACCATTAGATTCGGCATTGCCAAATTATTTAAATTACGGTTTTGTTTTATTAAATTCCGTCTCCATTTAACCATATTAGTCAAAACAGGATTTAAACGACGAAAACTTAAAAATCTAAAATCTAAATTTAATTAAATCTAAATTAAATTTTCCTAGATTCTACACCGAGCAACAATGGAAGTTAGGGGTTATGTTATATAGCAGTAGAACTGAGCAATAATAAAAGTTTGTAAATAAAAGGGAAAAATATAACACAAAAATTGGCCCATGCAAGCATTCGTGCTACGTTAGAGAGCAAAAAAAAAAACCTGAAATGCTAGTCTACGCTTTATTAGGAGAGGAATTATAATTTACGACAGAAATAAATATCTGAATACACCAAGTTTGAGAAAGTAATATCCCTGAGTATCTAGTCGAAAAAGATGTAGCCGTCTCTTACACAAGTAGCACTACTGAGACAGCTCAAATAAAGGTGACTCTGACGATCTTACTTCGAATATTCAGGAGTCTCCATCATGGGAAACAATTTCTCTAACTTGGCATTGGAAAGAATTATGTTAGGGTCGAGTTCCCTGCGTGCTTTGTTGTATGCATCAACCGGAAAGCGCTTCCTCAATCTAGCCTGGAGCTCAGCAAGCTCTTCCTTGTCTTTTGGAACCTGAACAAAAAGGACCACAGAAGGTGTTGGCCACCAACCAAACTAGCTTAAATGCTCCAACAACTTGAAGGCGGCGAGTATTTACATAGCTCTCTAGAGCTAAAATAAATGCCATAAATTTATTCAATCAATACGAATTTTGCTTCAATGAAGCCAAAAATTGACATCAATATCAAACAACAAAAGTTTCAAGCAAATGACTAAAACAAAAAAGGAACTGAAAATTATGCAGTCATCATTTGGTACCTCAATTTTAGCCCAATGTTCGTAAGCGGAAAACTCGTCCCACAATCTGGTTTGAGTTAGACGTCTATAATTGAAGAACTCTTCAGTTATCTCCTTCCTCTGACGAGCATCTGTTGTTGGCAGATACATGATTATACCAACCTGAAGAAACAGACAGAAAGTCAAGAAAAAAACCAAAACTTAATGTTGAAAATATAACTGTGCAATCCCTGAACATAGTAGTGCATGGAGTAGAGACTAATACGTTGTCCCACACATATATAAAGGCAAGTTGCAAACCTCTAAATCCTGCATATTTTAAAAATATAATGACGCCTATTCAATCATTCCTTTACTGTTCCAGCATATCAGAGAATGAAATTTCTTGATAATCTATCTCGAAACAGAAACTCTCATCAATAGATTAAACCATAGAGTTAAGTATAAGAGAATCGGGCTACCCATGAAAATATATCATCTTTATTATGGCTTGATGCTGGGCTCATGAGACTGCTACTGGAAGCCGTCCAACGCTGCTCGATTGGCGCAGGTGCTGGTATCTCCTCACTCTCTATCAGCTGCTTCAACTCCTCTAGAAAGTCCAAGTCCTTCATGCTTGGCTTAGCAAGGGTACCAGCTGGGAAACAGGTTTCGGAGACCCATTGCTGTCCGCCACAATCGAAACCCAGAATTTCATCACTCCAACCAACTCGATATCCCTCCGACTTCCTCCAATATTCAGCTTCTGCCTGGTTGACTTTTATGACATGATCTTTATTGGAAGGATCAAGGGCAAGGAGCTTATCCCGCAACTCCGTGAATGAGAGCTGGTTTATATCTAATTCATCACTTCCGACTTCGGTTCTGCAAGCATCTATAAACTAGCAGTCTAATTATGTAGAAATTTAAACTATCAGGTACAAATATTGATAAGAAAGAAGCATTTTTGAATATTACGATTTATAATGACTATTTCCATTTAAGCATTACCATACACTACCCTTTGATTGGTTGCTGGATCAAGGATAGCCACTCAAGTGGAAGCTTGACAAGCGGATTTACCTATACTTCTTGAGTGAATCACGGTAAAGATCGCGAACATGTTGTACTGCTTCATCCTTCCCATATTTTGGTGTGAACTTCAGTTTTTTCCCCTTGGAAGGAGGATTGCACTTCACGACGACAACAGTGTCTGTATACGGGATCCACAAGTATTTTATGTGCTTGTTTTCAGCAAGCCATTTCCTGCAAATAGAAGCATGATGGAAACTTGGATTATATGAAAAGTGGCCAGGTTGCAAAAATTTTAAAAAACATTACAGAAATAAGACTAATTTCAACAATACTAGAATAAAACATAAAAGAAAAAAAAAAAAAAAGGATTACTTGTGATTTTTCCTAATCTCATTAGCATTAGATACAAATGTGTGCTCAACAAGCTCATGTCTATCCACACACTGAAGGGTGACTTCCGCAACCACTCCAAGGCCACCTAGACCACAACGAGCAAGATAAAATAGCTCTGGATCTTTCTCTCTTGACAGCTCTATTGTTCCCTTGGCAGGTGTCATCAGTTTCATGCTAACAACCTGCTCATCGATGGGAGGCAATCTTGCACCAGTGCCATGGGCACCCACCTGCAGATAGATGCGTAGGGACTAAGAAGAGTCTAGAGAGAATCAAAGAAAATTATGACTAACTTTACACAATTCTAAGATCAAAATTAACAGAAGAGAGCCATGGAAAAAACTAGAAAAGTAATTTAACAACCATTGAATCCAGAAGACATGACTATGTCGATCATAAAGGTCTTATGGTACGCCGGCAGTCGACTCACCACATAACACATATGCAGTATGCAGGTGTATATGTAGGCACATATGTGGTTTCACTTTTAAAATATAAAAAAGAAAATGTAAATATGAAAAATATATTGATATACAAATTAAAAATAGAAATAAACATATATATGATAAATTGGATAAACTTTTATGAAAAAATAATAATTTCTCCTTAAACTGTCATTTCCCATCACTTGTAGTCATCCAACAGACCAACACTTCAAAAATCTAGTATGATAACATCAAACAACTACAAAAAAAATTATCAATATTTATATATGTAATTATTAGATATTTTAAAAATAAAACCACAATTATAAAATATTAATAACCAAGCAATTAAAATAAGAAGACACATAAATTATATTTATCCAGAGATATATAGATTTATATGCACAATCAGTAACCAAATTTATAAGATAATCATATATGTAAATGTATAATCATCAACAATTGCATTTTCATTCTCACCTCAAAAAAGAAAAAAAAAAAGAAAAAAAGAAGTGCGGAATATACGGCCAGAGATCTAGCCACCTGTCGCATATGCGGCCGCATATTTGTCACATATGCAGTTTGACCGCATATCACACTACATATTACATACGCGGTGCGGTTGATGGCGCAAAGTGCATATGCAGCTGCATAAACCATTGTTAGGAACACTGATGTCGATCATACAGGTCTTACGGTATTGTTGAGGTCAAATATTTCGCCACTTAAGGAAGTGACACGTGGCGTTTACCATCGGCTAAGGATATCAGCCGATAGGAGAAGCGGCCAACAAAAGGGGTATCGTCTCATCCAGGACCGACTTCGGCCGAAGACAAAATCAGGCCGCCTCAGTCGAATGACAAAAGAGGCAAGGCCAGGGTCAACTCTTGATTGCTCGAGCCGCAAAAGGAAAGACCCTGGAAGGGAAGAGTACGAGATCCGGGCGCGAATCTCGTAACCGACTCCAGAATGGCAAGCAGCGCCCAGCATTGGAAAGCGCCGAAGATCATGCTTCGGCGCGTCGTTTAGGGTATGAACATGGACGAAAAGCAGCTATTATCCCATTGAGGAGAATCGATTCAAAAGGAAGTAGTTGAGAGATATGTGATGATTCCCTTTAGATCACCGATTACTAAAATCGGCGGTTATACACATGATTCGAACGGATATAAATAACCGAACCATCGAAGAAAAAGGGGTCTTGCAACCTCGTAAGCCAGTGACCGCCCCCGCTGATATGCGATGATTCCCCTTAGATCACGCCGATTACAAAAATCGGCGGTTATACACATGGTTCGTTCAAACAAATATTATAGTGCACCGGCTTTTGCGAAATAGAAAAGTGCGGTTAAGTTGCTCCGAACATGTCTAAAATGTTATTGAGAATGAGTTTGGAGAGTGTTGGTTCGAAGCAAAAGCATTCAGACCAAAGTTGAGTCAAGAAAGCGAGTTCAAGAATATCCAAATTTAAAAATTTCAAATTTTTGGATAGGGTGCCGGAACCCCAAGGTGGTACCGGAACCTTGTAGAAAAGCTGGAATTCCAACTCTCAGGGTGGAAAAAAAAAACTGTAAAAATTTTCTAAGTGTTGGTGTACCAATACCCCACCCCGCGTATCGGTACCCCATGTAAAATAGAAAATTTCAACTCTCGGGTTAGAAAACCCTTTGGCTGGCGTACCGGAACTGGAATCTGGGTACCGGAAAGCAAACACCCCACCCCTCTTCTTTCTCATTTCTCTCCTCCCTCTCTTCTCTTTCTCTCTCTAAGGGTGGAAAGAAGGAAACCCTAGCTTGGGTTTTTGGAGGGATTGATCTATTGGAGAGCTAGGAAGCTTCCAAGGGAGGCTTGGGGAGGAAGAAGGATCATTTTCTCCACATTTTGGAGCTACAACCTAAGGTAAGTTTCAGAAGGTTTCATGAGATTTGAGTTTTTATGGGTTTAAAAGAGGAGGATTAGTCTCTTATGCATTCTAATCCCATTTTTAGGAATTTTCTTGGAGTCTTGGTAGATCAAGCCCTAGTTCTTGCAAGAAGAACTTAAGGTGGGGGATTCTTCCGAAAAAGAGTGATCTCTCCCATTTTCCATTGCTTTTCAACTTAGAAGCATGATAGTAAGCATGGTAGCGTAGTGTTTATGAATGTTGATTAAATAGGATTTAGCCCTAAAGAGAGTTATGATAAACCTAGTATAGGTTGTTCTTGCATGTATGTAAATGGCAAAAATTAATGTATGGATGTAATCATGTTAGGGTATAACCCTAGAAATTGAAGTAAATAAACCTAGAGGAAGGTTAAATCTTGAAAGTGCATGAATGATATGACTTAGGAGAAAACCTAGGTTAAGAGTTCAAAACGAGTAGCATGAAATCTAGGAGATAACTCTAAGCAAAATGGGTGGCATTGTCCTAAGGGAATAACCTAAGGTTGCATGATAGAGTATTCAACATAGAGTCAATGAACTCTAGGTTAATGATGTAATGCAAATAGAGCCAATGAACTTTAGGTTATGGATGTAATGCAACATAGAGTCAATGAACTCTAGGTTATGGATGTAATGCAACAAAGAGTCAATGAACTCAATGTTGAATAAGAGATAAGAATATAGGGTAAATGAACTCTACTCCAAATATGAAATGAAAAGAGTTAATGAACTCTAGGCCAGAGGTAATTTGGAAAAATTGGTGTCCTCGAGATATCGTGATACCCTAAGGTTGTAAACATAGGGTTAATGAATAAGTGAGTAAATGAATGAATGAAAGGAGCAAAAGCTAAAAGAAAGCTCAAAGTGGCTAAAGAATTAAAGAAAATGCCAAGTGGCTAAAGAGCTATGTATCACGGACACTTCTATAAGCCTCGCGTGTCCGTGTCGGACACTTGCGTGTCCGTGTCGGACTCGTGTCCGATGTGAGCACTTCTTGGACGCGCGTTCAATACCGATACATAGCGCATACAATTAAAAAAGTATATATATTATTTTATTTTATTTTATTTTTTTATGCATATATAATGTAAGATAATAAATATTTTAACTTTTTGATTGTATACAATTAAAAAAGTATTGGATGCGCGTTCAATACCGATCCATAGCGCATACAATTAAAAAAGTCTATATATTATATTATTTTATTTTTTTTATGCATATATAATGTAAGATGATAAATATTTTAGCTTTTTAATTAGTACATACAAACGTGTTTTGGACAATATGAATAAATTATGGTGGAGAATTTTTTTTCTTAAAATATATGAACTATCAGTGAAAAATTTTATAAACTTTCATTCGTATGAGAAATATAACAATATTTTATGAAAATTTATATTTTATATATGATAAATATATATTATTATATTAATAATATTATATATGTGTTCATGTCGTGTCCGTATCCTAATTTTTTAGAAGTTACCGGTGTCATGTCCCGTGTTCCGTGTCAGTGTCCATGACACTTAGCTATAGAGATAAAAGAGAGTGAAAATGATACTTTCGGAATTGACGATTGTCAATTCGTAGCTTGGCTACCTAGGGTTGGAACCCTTGTGGGACGAGTTAATTCCGTAAGGATTAAAAGCAAATAAAATGAAATTGGCGCCCCGGTGGCATGGTTAAGACCCTAGAGTAAGAACTTAGGGTTAATTGTGAATGTGAGTAAACAAGAAACTCTAACCTAAATTGGTGTCCTAGGGGCACTCAAGCCATCCTAGAAAAATTAACCTAGAATAAAAAAGAATAGTAAAAGAGGAAGAGTGAGGGCCAGAGTGCCAACGGAAGGGGCCGAGCATATTCGACTTACGGGGGAAATGTTTGAGCAAGACTCAAACTTCCCAAGTGAAAGAGTGCCAGAGTGCTTTAAACTCATTCGAGATGAAAAGGCAAAGTTAAAGGCAATATAAAAAGGCCAAGTAAAAGGCAAAGCAAAAGACAATGAAATTAGCACCTTCGGATTTGAGACTCGCATTTTTGGAGTGTGAGAGCGGTATGCCATCTCCCCGGGCATGTGCCCAATGTCGCGCGAGGTACTTCCGAATGGTATACAGAGCATCTATGGTGCGAGTGGCGCCTTTGGATCATCTCATCTTTTGGTAGCATGACTACCGGGCACGGGCCCATTGGACGAGGTCTTCCCAAGGGATAAAGACTTGAACTAAAGCAAAGCAAAATGAATATGTAGAGTGGCCAAGGTGGCCGGGTTAGTGTAACCCCTTTTTGTAGCGACATAGTGGCCAAGTCAGGGCCTAGTGGCACATTGTTTGAGCATGATAGGAGTGTAGCGGTGATTACAGCATGCTAGTTAGCATTTACCGCATTCCCTATTTGTATATATATCTTGCTATCTTTGTTTCCATTGGACCAAGTGGTGTAGAACATATTTTCTCGGTGGTTGAAACCACTGGGAACTATTCGTAGTGCTCATACCCTTGGGGGACCATTTTTACAGATCCAAGCAGCGCCGGCGAGGCACGGGACGGGCAAGAGCCCAGCAGTTTAGCGACCTAGCAGGTCTAGCGTCGTCAGTACTCTTTTTTTTTTTTTTTTTTTTTGAGTGAATCTTGTATGTGAGGAAAAAGATGTATACATTGTACTATTTGTTTTAAATTCATGTGAGGGAAAAGTGTAATTAATTTTATATCGTGGTTCACTCATGTCATGTGCTTTCATTTACACATTAACTTGTTGTTTATTAAATGAAAGTTTTTAATTAGTGGTTTATACTTTGATATTATGTCTCATCATACAGTTGTTTTGATTTGAGATGGATGTTACCGTTCCTTTTGGGTATAGAGAGGTCATGCCCGATTGGCGGGTCTGTTGCCGTGCCCGAACTGTCCAAATTGGCAGGTCTCAGGGCGTGACAGATATAAATAACTGAACCATCGAAGAAAAAGGATCCTGCAACCTCGTAAGCCAGTGAACACCCCCGCTTTTCAATACCTTTCAATACCTGCATTTACAGCTTTCCTAGCTAACCTTTCATACCCGCATTTACTGCTTTCCTTACTGTTTTCCTTGTTAAGGATTTTTGTATTGGCGTATTTCGTGAAGTGTTTTGAGTCTTGAAGATTGAAGTTGAAGAATTTTCAATCACATACATCAATCTCAAGAAGAATGGATTCAAAATATTCAGATACGTTCAACTAAATATTTTTGGTGATTTGAATACATTCTTATAGTTTAGAAACACTTGGAATAATTTTCATTGTATAAAAATCAAAAACTGGACATTTTATATGTTCTGGATCCGGATCAGGAAGATCCAGTCCGGACCCCGAACAAGGTTTGGTTCATGCGAAATACCAGTCCGGATCAACCTCTATCTAGTTCGGAACCCGAACCATGCTTTTGTTATATCGCATGAATCAGTCCGGATCAGAACCATCCAGTCCGGACCGCGAACTTTTTTTTTTGAAATTTTCTTGTCTGTGACGACAGTCCGGATCCGGACCGCCGTGCGGGAAAAATTCTGTTAAGACAGTTTTTGATTCTTATCTTTTTCCAAAAGGTTTCTAGCCTATAAAAAGACCCAAAAGTTCATCTTTTAGGGTAATGGAATATACGAAAAAAAGGTAAGCCGTAGATAATCCACATATAGGGAAGGTAGGAAAACACGTTTATTTTATGTTTCTTTTTCTATATTAATCAATTTGATTCTAGGGTTTTTCAAACTCTCTATTTCTTGTAGAATCAAATTGATGAATACTTAGATGGTGTTTTCTTGTCTATATATGAATTATCTAAGTATTCAATTCCATCACCACCAATAAACAAACAACGATTTCCGAAAAGAACATCGGCGCGTTGATTCGCGTGGCCTTGTGATTCAAAGTACTATCGACTTCGTGGATTCGGAGTTAGGCGCGTTCGTGTGATCGACTCGTGCTATATTGGTGAAGACCATGAATTCGGTTAGACGTCGTGGATTCGACGTTGGACTTCGTGGATTCGAAGTTGGACGCAAATCAATTGGATTGAAGAAATGCAAGAAGAGCTTAATCAATTTGAAAGAAACAAATTCTAGGAATTAACGAAGCCCCTTAAGCAACAAAATATATTAGTACAAAATGGATTTTCAAGAACAATAAAAACGAAGATGGTACCATTGTGAGGAACAAAGCACGTTTGGTTGCTCAAGGCTAGACACAGATTGAAGGAATAGACTTTGATGAGCCATTCGCCCCGGTTGCCCGTCTCGAGTCCATTCGTATCGTATTCGCAATTGCTTGTCATTTTAAAATCAAACTTTTTCAGATGGACGTAAAGAGCGCATTTTTAAATGGTTTTCTAAATGAGGAAGTTTATGTGGCTCAACCGAATGGTTTCATTGATCATAAACTTCCAAACCATATTTTTCGATTGAAAAAGGTTCTTTACGGACTAAAACAAGCACCGCGAGCATGGTACGAAAGATTAACGAAATATCTTTTGGAAAAGGGCTATACTCGAGGGGAGCCGATCGGATACTTTTCGTGAAGCACTTTCAGAATAACTTCATTGTGGCACAAATTTATGTTGATGACATAGTGTTTGGTGCTACAACAAACAAAGATGCTTAAAAATTTGCGGAAACCAATGGAAAGCGAATTTGAGATGTCAATGATGGGCGAGCTTACGCATTTTCTTGGATTACAGATTAAACAATGTGAAATGGCATTCATTTGTATCAATCCAAGTATGTGAAGGAGTTGGTCAAGAAATTTGGATTGAAAAATTCTAAAGACTATCCAACTCCTATGGGAACTAGCAATAAGGGATTAGGAAGTGAATCTCACGGAGAGTGTAGACGAGAAATTGTATAGAAGTAAAATTGGAAGTCTACTCTACCTTACTGCTAGTCGCCCGAATATTTCCTTCAGTGTAGGAATTTGCGTGAGATATCAATCTGCACCGAAGAAAATTCACTTGAAAGCGGTGAAAATGATCATCTGGTACGTCAAAGGTACAATCAATTTCGAAATTTGGTATCCTATGGGCACATCTCTCGATATTATAGGATATTCGGATGTCGATTGGGCTGGATCCGTGGATGATAGGAAAATCACTAGTGGAGGATGCTTTTATCTTGGCCATTGTCTTGTTGCATGGCATAGTAAAAAGCAAAACTACATTGCTCTATCTACTGCCGAGGCGGAATACATACCACCTCGATCGTCCTAGTGTGTGCAGCTACCACATGTTTTTGAAAAGCATGGTGTTAATGATTATTTTAAACAATGCTAATTAGAATATTTGATTTATTCAATAATTCCATGGTTGGTATAAGGTGGGATTTTTTTTGAAAGATGCTGAAAGAGTCACTCCCTAAAACTTGTTGACTAAATAAAATTATCTAATTTATTAGGGATTTCAAACATCTATCGATCTTTGTGTTTCATTTTCTTTGCTCAACTGATGATTTGATAAACTCTTTACTCATTAGATCGTGATTGATGTCTCGAACTTGCTCAACTTTAGAAGTAATAATTTTTATAATTTTTTTTCGTTTCATTATTTGAGATATTTTGATAGATTTCTCATAATCTATTTCTTTTCATATAAAACGATACTTTTTGTTTAAAGTTTATATGCAAGAATACTTACATACTTTTTTTGGATTTTCTAGAATTCTTATAAATTTTTCTGGAGAAAAAGTTGCAGGCAGTCCGGATCCCGAACGATGGGATTCTGCGCGTGAAGCTGATCCGGACTGACTTATGAAGCCGATCCGGACCACACGCTAGGGTTTATATTGAAACGACTGGTTTGATTTCTTTTTTTCACCAAAGTTCTTGATTTTTGCTTTCACATTTTCTCTCTCTAGAATCTAAGAGCACTTGGATCTCCTCTTGACTTGATTTTTCTTCAACCAAATAAGTTTATAAGATCAAATCTCGGTTTATAACTGTTTTTGCTTGTGTTCTTCAAAACGTAATAGAATCCATGCCTAGAACTCAATTTTTGATGTTTTTCTCTAAAATTTCTTGCATAAACTAGAACTCTGGATGCCTAAGAAATCTTTCTACGATTATTTATTACTTTCTAAACGGTTTTTTGGGCTTCGAATTCTGAAATTTCGTATTTAGAGCATATTTTGAGAATTTTCGAAATTCATGGAATTAATCTATTTTTAAAAAAAAATTTGCAAATCTTTCTTGATTCCTAGCTTCTACATGACATAAGAATTGTTTGGGTACAATTTTTTAAATTTTTGGAATTAAACATCTTTTTCATGTACATTGGAGTTCTTGCTCACAGGAGAATTTTTCGACAGTGTTCAAGATGATTTTTGAATGGATAATAGTTTTCGTCTCTGCTCTTGTGAGTACAAGGATTACAAACAAGCTTAAAAGGGCTAGAAAGAATCAGGACGAAGGAGAATTTGTTCCGTTGGATGAATCGGAAACTGAATCCGAAGAATGGGAACAATTGACTGAAACAGCGGCAAAGGGATCTGCTTCCAAAGGGAAAACTCCAGCTTCAGCAAAAGCTAAAACACCTCCAACTGCTGCCGAGAAAGGGAAATCTCCGATGGAGCCGGTTTCCACAAAGAGGAAAAGCGTTGCTCGCAAGAAAACGCGTGGAGGGATTCACATCGAAGAGCCACTTGCTAGTGAGCCACTTGCTAGTGAGCCACCTCCAGTTGTTGAGGATGTTGTTCAGATCAACTCTCAAAGAATGAAAGATTTTGAGAACCGTGAATGTATTGGTGAAAGAAATGTGAATGTTGGCGCTTTTAAGATCGCTCTGCGGCCTTTGGAATTTTGTTTGATTGAGCCGGTTTTTCACAAATTTGCAAGTTTCCAGAGACCACTGGATATTGTTTGCATCTTGTCAGAACCTTTTACACATGTGCTCATCAGTTTCAAGATCAAGAAGACGGACCAATGGAGTTTCACACCACGGTCCGAAACAAAAAGATCAAGATCACACCTCAAGTAATTGGAGAGGTATTGGGGATGCCCTCTCAACTCGACGGGACTCATTATATGAAAGGTCAAATCATGACGTCGATTGTGTGGAGGACTGTGGTGGATGGCATATGCATGCCGGACACACGCTCGACAAGAAATTTGGTATTTTCTAAAGAACTTAAACCTGAATACCGATTTCTGAATTTCATTGTTTATTACAATATAATGCCGAACATGCAAACGAAGGTCTTGCGGTGGGATAGGATGCTATATTTGTATCTTTTAGGACATCCTACCGCTGCTAGGGGTTTGAACATAAATATTCCATACCTCATCTGGTCAAGGAAGGCGCGATATGTGGAACATGCTCATCCTACGGAGCGACTTCCATTCCCAATGATTATCATGCGAATTTTAAGAAAATTTGACGTGGACATTCGCTCGTCAACATACATGCATAGTTTGGGAACAATCAATGACTCTACAATTGTGAAGTCACTTCCTCGCCAACCGGATGAGACACCGACCCCACCTCGAAGCAAGTGACCTTCGACCTCCTCTCGACCTGCACCAACATCAACAGCAGCAGCATCATCAACACCAACAGCAACAACATTACCAGCAACAGCAACGGCACCAGCAGCGACAGCACCAGTAGCACCCTTAGGACCCGAAACTTTTGACACATCAGAGGATGAAGCCTCTGTTACTTCAATTTATCGAGAGCAACAACGACTCTCATCAGAACAAGAGCATATAACCCTTGAACAAGAGCGCATCTCAATTGACTTACAACGGAAAACGGCAGTTCAGCATGATTTAAAGAAAAAATATTCAACACTGACAAAGCTAGTCAAGAAGATCTTCGCAAAGCTAGGATGCAGCAGCTTTGAGGACTCCGACTCCGAGTAAAAGTTTATTTAAAGACACTTGGTTTCTTTTCTTTCTTTCATTTGCACTTGCATTTGTTTTTTTCATGCATTAGAACTTTTGTTTGTCTACCCCCGCTTTTTCATTTGGCTTTTTGTGACAAAAAGGGGGAGATGAGAGATGAGAAAAGAGATTATGAACAATGAACTTGAAACTTGAGACATGACACTGACTATTCTACTGACTATTTGGGTTTGTATATTCTAACTTCTAACAAGTTGGTAGAACAAGTGAACAAATGGTCATCCGAACTGAACTTTTTGAACTTTGAACTATAAACTGTGACATTATGTTTTTGAAACTTTGTAATGATATGTGGATATGAATGCTTATATTTGTGCATATCTAATGTCATTTTGAATGTATAACTCTCTGATTGCTTATTGATTAAATTATTGAGGTATTTGATGATTTCTTTTTGTCAAGAATTATTTTTTTTGTAGAGTACAAGATTTGAACACTCCTAGTTGCGTCTAAGTCTAGAGTTTGTATTAAGAGTTTATCTCTTATATTTACATTTGTTTGGATCGTTCATGCGTATTTTTGTTGTATGGTGATAGCAACAAAAAACATCTTTCTTTTATTTTTGTGGATTATATGTTTTGTCACGAAACCGCCAAAGGGGGAGATTGTTAAGGATTTTTGTATTGACATATTTCGTGAAGTATTTTGAGTCTTGAAGATTGAAGTTAAAGAATTGTCAATCACATACATCAATCTCAAGAAGAATGGATTCAAAATGTTCAGATACGTTCAACTAAATATTTTTGGTGATTTGAATACATTCTTATAGTTTAGAAACACTTGGAATAATTTTCATTACATAAAAATAAAAAACTGGATATTTTATATGTTCTGGATCCGGATCAGGAAGATCCAGTCCGGACCCCGAACATGGTTTAGTTCATGCGAAATACCAGTCCGGATCCCAAACTATGCTTTTGTTATATCGCATGAATCAGTCCGGATCTGAACCATCCAGTCCGGACCCCGAACTTTTTTTTTTGAAATTTTCTTGTCTGTGACGACAGTCCGGATTAGACTTGAATTCCAGTCCGGACCGCCGTGCGGGAAAAATTCTGTTAAGACAGTTTTTGATTCTTATCTTTTTCCAAAAAGTTTCTAGCCTATAAAAAGACCCAAAAGTTCATCTTTTAGGGTAATGGAATATACGAAAAAAAGGTCAGCCGTAGATAATCCACATATAGAGAAGGTAGGAAAACACGTTTATTTTATGTTTCTTTTTCTATATTAATCAATTTGATTCTAGGGTTTTTCAAACTCGCTATTTCTTGTAGAATCAAATTGATGAATACTTAGACGGTGTTTTCTTGTCTATATATGAATTATCTAAGTATTCAATTCCATCACCACCAATAAACAAACAACGATTTCCGAAAAGAACATCGGCGCGATGATTCGCGTGGCCTTGTGATTCAAGGTGCTATCAACTTTGTGGATTCGGAGTTAGGCGCGTTCGTGTGATCGACTCGTGCTATATTGGTGAAGACCGTGGATTCGGTTAGACGTCGTGGATTCGACGTTGGATTTCATGGATTCGAAGTTCGACGCAAATTGTGTGATCGAGGCGCGTTGAGGACTGCGGAGAATATCTACTTTGAGCGTATGAAAAAGGTTGAGTCGTAGTGTTGCGTTATATCACCTTGTACGTGTTTTAATCTTAGTGGATTTCCCATGTGATCGGTCCCGTGGATTTTCTCCTGTGATGGAGTTTTCCACGTAAAATCTTGCTTACACTTTTTATTTTCCGCATTGGGTTATTTTTACGGAAAGATTTCTAAGTTTTATTGTTTACTCCTATTCACCCCCCCTCTAGGTGGTTTTTTTCCTATTTAGATCCTTGGATCCCATAACCCACATTCCTAGGAGTAGTCTTAATTGTAATCGTTCCCTGTAACCCCTTTCGAGCAATACAATTCCAAAATCGGCTATTTCGGCCGTGTCAAATCCCTCCCTGCCTCCAAATCCGAACCCTCCAGATCCCAGTTCGGCTCCTCTAGGCCGAACTCTCTCAAGAGTTTGATTGAGAAGAACCCGACCGAGCGGATCCCTCCTCGGCCTAATCGCTTGATACTTTGGCAAGCAGCACATAACATCTCGATGGTCAACCCACAGGGCCGACGGCCAGCGTCACATTTCGGCCCCAACATGTATATTTTTAAGTTTTTGGAGACAATAATTTAGAGGTGCATTCCTTTTGGTGGTTCTCAAAACAGAAACTAAAGGAAAAGAAAGGCATGTAACATTAGAAGCTCCCAAAGAGAATCAATTTCCTAGTGTGAACATTCTAATATTCCTTAGGTCTACTGAAACTTAGGGAAAAAAAAAGACTAATTGTGTTTGAACATTTAACAACCTAGGTTGTTGAATCTATTTTTTCTGTATTTTTCTTTGAAACCAACCATTATTAATGCCATGCAGACCGTTCAAATTTAAGGTAGATTTTAATTGTAAAAGATTATCATATATAGGGGTGAAAACGGATCAAAATATATCCGACCGTCTCTACGCATGTATTCGATCTCATCTGTACCTGAATAGGAAATATCCAGATCTGGTGGACTCCGAATGCAGATATAGTCTCAAAGAGTGCAAAATTATCCAGATATCCAAAAAAATCGAATATGGATCTAGATATCCAAAAATTAATATATATGTTATTAATGTATATAACGATATATATCGTGGGAGGATAGATAAAATAGGGGTGGAGTTCATACAGTAGAGGGCCTTCTAGCATACGAGATCTCTTAAATTTAATATTAATTAAATTCAATATATATTCACAATTAAATTTTTCAATTTAAATTTTTAAAAAAGTTTGATATTTGAATCCAGATAATAGTTTTACATTTTGACTTTGAACTTGACAGTTTGAACTGTAATGTATGACTTTGAACTTGTGTTGAATTTAAGCCCCCTCTTATCTCCCACGCATATTATCAAGCAAGCAAATCTAGAATGTTTGTTTAATCAAACAAAAAGTATATGAATATAAAGTTTGAATAAGGTATAGATGAGGTATTCGACGAGCAGTTACTGCAGTGGGAGGCCGAATAAGAAGAGTTACCTGTCCCAGAAGAAGGAGATGTGGGCATATCTGTGCATGAACTCAGTGGGCAAAACAAACATGACACCACCATCAAGGTGCAAGGGGAAGTGGGCAACAAGATAGTCACTATTTTAATAGACACCGCATGCACTCATAGTTTTATTGACTTTCAGGTGGCCAAGGAGGTGAGGTGGAGGCCAATCTGACAGTGGCCACTCTGATAGTAACGGTAGCAAACATGCAGAACTCGAAATTTAATGATAATTTTCCTTAAAAGAAGGATTGTCGTGTAATTTGGACTCGTTTTCAACGAAACAAAAATGGTCACCTTCGAGGTCTGTCAATGCTATTAAGTCCTACGAGGAACTTCAGTTCAATTTCACACTATAAAGTGCTGTTTCGGAGAAGAAATCGAACGAGAGCAAAATAATTAAAATGGAGTCTTTATTCAAAAAGCGTGACATTTCATGTGTCAAATTACGCAATTTTTGAGGTGGTGAAACTTGTGAGTAAAACACACCTGTGGGTGAGTTTTGAGTAATAAATTGTGAACCAGACGGGTTAAATTGCAATTTTTGCAAAATGAGAAAAAGGGGCAACACGCAAAAAGGTTACCCTTTAATGTGAGAAATTTGGGAGTTTTGATGAGCTGAGGGACTCATATGAATGTAGACTCAGAAAGAGACGCGTGAGTTTAAGTTTCACGAAAGTCTGAGATTTTTGTGAAAAATGGTACAGACTTGGTGATCGAAAAAGAAAATTGATCGACGGGTCTTTTCACAAAAAATATAACATTTCATGTGTAAAATTGTAAAAATTTTCTGCGGAAAGGGCTCCGGCGCAAAATGCGCTGTGTTGTGGATCTATGGGCAAGAGAGGGTTGCCAGGGGGATTAAGTTGTAACTATTACAAAAAAAAAAACAAAAACAAAAACCCAAACCCTAATATGTTCCATTTCCCCTACCCCAGTCACCACCTCTCCCTCTCTTCCTGCCCCCTCTCCCGGCCGCCACCCAACCCACGCCCGAGCTTGCTGGCGTTGCCCTTCCGGTGAGCCTCGCGTCGTCTCTAGTCTGCATAGCTTTTCTGCCGACTCTGGGCGGTCAATAACCGCTGCCTGATAAGGCGCACCTTTTTCTCGATCTCCTCCACTAAGTCCTGGTCCAGGAACTTCCGCTCCCCAAGTCATCCCAACAGATAGGCGACCGACATCGACGCCCATACAACGCTTCATACGGCGCCATCTGGATACTAGCCCGATAACTGTTGTTGTAGGTGAATTCCACTAGGGGCAAATAGCGTGACGATCCTTCTCCCAAATCGAGCACGCAAGCTCGAAGCATATCTTCGAGGATCTGAATCACCCGTTCTGATTGTCCGTCGGTCTGGGGGTGAAAAGTCGTGCTGAAGTACAGTTTGGTTCCCAAAGCCCGCTGCAAACTCTGCCAAAAGTTTGACACGAACCGCGTCTCTATCCGAAGTAATCGATGCCGGTACCCCGTGCAACCTCACCACTTCGTTGATGTAGACTTGCGCCAAACGGTCTCGGGTCCACGTCGTGTGAATGGGTAGGAAGTGGGCCGACTTTGTCAATCGATCCACTATGACCCAGACCGCGTTGTGTCCTTGCTGTGATCGTGGAAATCCGGTGACGAAATCCATGGTGATATGCTCCCATTTCCACTCTGGCACGGGTAGAGATTGCAGCTTCCCCGCCGGGCGCTGATGTTCGGCTTTTACTTGTTGACAAGTCAAACAGTGCGCCACGAACCGCGTTACGTCTCCCTTCAATTTAGGCCACCAAAAAGTCTGCTTCAGGTCCCTGTACATCTTCGTACCACCGGGATGCGCCGCGTAAGGAGCACAATGCGCCTCTGATAATATCTCTTCCTTCAGATCAGGTAGATCGGGCACACAAATGCGTCCTCGGAACCGCATTGTACCGTCTGCTCCGACCAAAAAGTCGCCCACCCGGTCCGAAGGAATCTTGTCCCGTACAAGCTGTAGTTGAGCGTCCGTCTTCTGACCTTCCAGGATTTTCTCCAACAAGGTAGGCTTGACCACCAAGGTCAAAAGTCGCGAAACAGCACCCGCCGGCACAACCTCTAATCTCATTCGCGAGAAATCCGCGATTAGACGGTCTTGCTGAGTGATAGTGTTCACTGGTAACTTTTCTGTCTGACCCTTCCTGCTCAAGGCATCGGCTACTACGTTTGCCTTTCCAGGGTGATACTGAATGGTCAAATCATAATCTTTCAACAATTCCAACCAATGTCTCTGCCGTAAGTTCAATTCTTTTTGTGTGAAAATATATTTAAGGCTCTGGTGATCCGAAAACACATTGCAATGAGCTCCATAGAGGTAGTGTCTCCAAAGTTTTAAAGCGAAAACGACCGCTGCGAGTTCCAGGTCATGAGTAGGGTAGTTTCGCTCATAATCCTTAAGTAGTCTTCATGCATAGGCTATGACTTTTCCCTGTTGCATCAGCACACTTCCAAGACCGCTCCGTGATGCATCACAATAAACCTCGAAATCCTTACCGGGTATCGGTAATGTAAGCACGGGTGCCTGTGTTAGTCTGTCCTTGAGTTCCTCGAAGCTCTCCTGGCATTGAGTCGTCCACACAAATCTCTCCCCTTTCCGGGTTAGGCGATTCAGAGGAGTGGCAATTTTTGAGAAACCTTCCACGAAGCGCCTATAGTATCCTGCCAAACCCAAGAAGCTGCGGATTTCCGTTACTGTAGTCGGTCGGGGCCAGTTAGCTACTGACTCCACCTTCTTAGGATCCACCGAAATTCCCGTTGCTGAGACTATGCGTCCCAAGAAGTCCACTTCACGAAGCCAGAACTCACACTTCTTGAGCTTAGCAAACAACTTCTGGTCCCTGAGAGTCTGGAGAATTACTCGTAGATGCTCCTTATGTTCCTTATCTGTTCGTGAGTAGACCAAAATGTCATCAATGAAGACCACTACAAATTGGTCCAAAAAGGGTTTGAATATCCTATTCATCATATCCATGAACACCACTGGGGTGTTCGTAAGTCCAAACGGCATAACCGTAAACTCATAATGACCATATCGAGTTCGAAAGGCTGTTTTAGGTATATCCTCACCTCGCACTCTAAGCTGATGGTAGCCGGACTGCAAGTCTATCTTCGAGAACACTGTCGCTCCTTGTAGTTGGTCGAACAGGTCATCAATCCGAGGCAAGGGATACTTGTTTTTCACCGTAACCTTGTTTATCTCCCGATAGTCGATGCAAAGACGCAAACTCCCGTCGTTTTTCCGCACAAAGAGAACGGGTGCGCCCCAAGGCGACACACTTGGCCTGATGAACCCCTTATCCAAAAGATCTTCTAGTTGTGCCTTAAGCTCTCTTAACTCTGCAAACGCCATGCGATACGGTGACTTAGTGATTGGTTGCGTACCCGGGAGAAGCTCGATAGTGAATTCGGTTTCTCGCTCGGGGGGCATCCCGGACAGCTCGGTCGGAAAAACGTCTGAAAAATCCCTTACGATAGGGATATCCGAGAGCAGTGTCGAGGGTCGAGTCGCTAAGTCTACCGAGGCTACGTATGCTACACATCCACCCTCCATCAGTTTCCTAGCCCGCAACGCAGAGATAATAGAAGAGAAGGAGGTGCTCTTAAATGCCAAGTATACATGATCCGGAAAGCCAGATTCCTGCAGCCGCACCTGGTGCTTCTCGCAATCAATCACCGCCTGGTACCTAGTGAGCCAATCCATACCGAGTACCACATCGAACTCCTTAAGCGGGATTACCACTAAATCCCAAGGGCATTGTAGCCTTCCCAACCTTATCGGGCAGAAAGGTACAAAACTATTCGCTTCTAAGGGTCCCCCAGGGGTCAAAACCGATATTATACTACGAAGAGGTGTCCCCTCAAAATCATGAGTACGTGCGAACTCACGAGACAGGAACGAGTGGGATGCTCCAGTGTCAAAAAGGGTTCTAGCGCGATAATCTGAGACTAGAGTAATACCTGCTACCACGCCCTCCGGTGGGTCCGTCTCCTAGTGGGCCATCGAGTAGACTCTCCCTCCTGATTGCGGTCGCGCCTCCCCTTCCCGTCGGGGTGCTGGTGGGCGAGTGGCCGATCCTGAAGGAGCTTTTCCCCGTCCTTGTTGCTGCGGCGAAGGTGCAGACGCTGCTGAGGACGTTGTTCCCGTGTTCAAGGGGCAGTTGAAACGGAAGTGTCCCGGCTTGCCGCAACGAAAGCAATAGTCGTGCCTTTTGGAACATTCATTCACTCGGTGTGTTCCACCGCAAATGATGCAAGGTCTCTCCACTGGCTTTTGTCCTCCCGTCGGTGCGCTCCTGGTTCCTCGTTGCGATCTCGCATGTTTAGGGGGTCGGCTCCCGCTGGAATAACCTCCTCCAGAGTAGGACTGAGGTCGCTTCCTGTCCTTGTCGTGCTCAAAGCCCTCCCGTCGAGCTCGCGTAACCGCAAATCCTCGCTCCACTATGGTGGCTCTGTCGACCACCTTCTGGAAGGTGTGCAAGTCCGCCGCTTGCACGACCTGGAAGATGTCACTCCGCAGACCATCCACAAAGAGTTGGGCCTTGTAGGAATCGTCCCTTATAACAAAGGGTATGCAATTGACCAATCTTACAAACTCCCGCTGGTACTCCATAACCGTCCTGCTCCCCTGCTTAATGTGCTTCAGATCGTCTTCCATCTGTTGTTTGACACTGTTGGAGAAAAACGCCCCAAACAGTTTTTCTCGGAACGTAGTCCATAATGGAAGGGCGGTGCCCTTCGAGGGGTCCGGGCGCACCGTCTTCCACCACATGCGGGCGTTTTCCTCAAGGAAGTGAACGGCCAAGGGGACCCTTTCATATTCCTCCATCAACAAATCTTCGAAAAGCTTTTCCATAGTATCTACCCACTTTTCCACGACCCACGGATCGGTCGTCTCTCCTTCAAACACAGATGGGTCGTATTTTTGGAAATCCGCCAAATTCGCCCTCACCCTGTCCCGTTCGGTCTGCTGAACAGACGCTTCCCTTGCGGCGACAACGGGCTCTACGGGGGTGGGTAATATCACAGTCTCTCTCAAAGGGGCTTCGGCTGTGGCTCCGGGCGTAGGTTCCGAAGTTGCCGGTGTTGGGGCTACAAAAGGCGCTGTAGGCTGAACCGGCGGTACCCCGGTTGTCACGGTCTGAGGAGGGGCGGTCGTAGTCTCACCGTCTACTACCGGCGGTGCCGTCGTAGGTGCAGTTGGCCCGGGTGGAGGGGCCTGGGCGACCACTACTGACGTAGCTGGTTACTGCGTCAATTGACGTACTTGTTTTGTGAGGGCCGCTAGCTGTTGGGCCATCTCTCGCAGTTGTTGCCGAATAAGCTGATTCTCCGCAGCCGTCGGTGCCGTTCCGTCTGCCTCTGCGTTATCAGTTGACGACCTAGTCCGGGCCATTATCCGCTGTACACAAAAAAGCCAAGTCAACCCTAGACCTAACTGGTCTAACACTATGACCTGCGAACAAACCGGAACTCTATCCCCTTTTTCCCCAAACGTACTCGCGCTCTACGCACCTATTCCTTGACTATCTCGTTGGTCAGTTGCTAGTGGTGATGTACTTCGGTGGATGTTGGTCAACGACTAACGTGGTTAAAGTTGTTTTCTCTGATACCATAAAATCTGTCACGCCCCGGGGGTTTAAAATAAGCGGGAAACGTGTACATTTTTTTTTTTTATAAGTACCCCCGCCGGCACGTGCGCAGATCCGCCACATATACAAATTCACTCCGCAATCGGACGGAGTCTCCTTTGTATATGCACGGCGTCGCAAGCCTAAAAAGTACTTTAACCACACTAGCCAAGAAGTTACGTTAAGGGAAAGATATCATCATGCGCAATAACCAAGCCGACCACCCACATTTTGAAAGGATAAATCCACGGGTTGTAAAACGGTGCCCACACGACACCTACATTTTATTAAATATTTTCGCAATCATTTACTTGATTTGAAAAGAGTGGCTGAAACAACAACCAGTAAGGGAAACGTTCATCCATGATAAAACACAGTTCAAACCCAACATCCACAACAACGTATCACACGCACATAAGCTAACTAACCAGAAGTAATCAAAGCGTAAGTAAAATAAATGTCACCAGCCCCTAGTCGGGCTAAGATCCTCGAGTCGCGGCCTCACTGTCGTCCCGGACCCCACCCCTGACCGAACCTGTCACAGTGCGGGAAGTCAGTGACCGAAGAGTAAGAGGTAGATGTAAAACAGATAAGATGCTAAAGGTACTGAAAGGAAAGCAAACCGATAAACCAGAGCATCCAAAACTCACCCCTCATGAATCCACAATATCCCTGTAAGTCAGAATGGGATACCTGCCAAAAGGTCTAAGGACCCCCAGCGAAACAAAACACCTTGCTCTCACCTTCACCTTGTTACCACCAACCCCTCCACGGGCACTTGAACAGCACCTTAAGTAACCGCGAGGGGTCCCCACTATGTCACCTTATGGGGTACACGGGTCAAACGGACCACCGTTCCGGAAAAGTACACCATTGCGGTGGCCAAACCGCTGGTGTGCGTGTAAGCAACCATGAGCATAATGACCGAAATCCATGTGTGATATAGAGCACCGCGACATCAGTCGCTACAGATAGTAATTAAAGGGATACTCATACGAAAAGGGGTTAGTTGAAAACCATCAGCACATCTACTTTACTCTTACATAGAACATGATGAGACCTCACTTTAAAAAGGACGAACGAAATGGGTACCCACCTTGAATCGCGTTGAACAGAACACCTGAAACCGTCCTGCACCCTTGCACGATTCCCGGACCCTATAAGTCCCCAACCAAAACATCAGTAACACTTAACATAAAAACCCAAACCACCCGAGTAGAAGAACTAACTAAAGGACGCACGGGTGGACTCCGAGACCGGGCGGCGGAGCCTAACAACCCTGCGCGGGCGATTTCCCCCGCGCAGCGCCCGTTGCGGAGCAACCCTGCGCGGGCACCAGCCCCGCGCGGCAAGTTTCCCGCGCGGCGCGCGGTGCGGAGCAGCCCCGCGCTGCCTCCAGGCAGCGCCCCACGCGGCCGCGCGGACACGCCCCGCCTGCGAGCAGCGCCCAGCGCGGCACCAGCCCGCGCGGGCGCGCGCTGCCTGCGGGCAGCGTCCGCACGGCACCAGCCCGCGCGGACACGCACCGCCTGCGGGCAGCGCCCCGCGGTGCGCGCGCTGCCTGCGGGCAGCGCCCGGGCGGCGCCAACCCGCGCGGTGCGCGCTGCCTGCGGGCAGCGCCTGCGCGGCTCCGCACCGCGCGCGGTGCGGCCCCGCACGGGCAGTGGCTCCGCGCCGCGCGCGGTGCGGCCCCGCATGGGCGGCGGCCCCGCGCGGCGTGTCGCACCGTAGGTGCTGCGGCCCCGCAAAGCGGCGGCCCGTGCGTGCCGCGCCGTAGGTGGTGCGGCCCCACGCGGCAAGAGGTGCGGCGGCGGCGGCGACGCGACGAACGGCAAAACCCCTCTTAGGCCCACGAAACCCCAAACAAGAACGACGAAAACCCAAAAACTAACATCGCTTACCTTGATCTAATGGAGAAGATGATCCGTTCCCGTTCCTCGCGATGGTGAGGATCCGGACCCGCTCCCCGCTGACGCTAACGTCTCGTTCCCGGCTTCCGACACAATGATCGAAGAGGGTTTCGGTTCCTCTTTCCTTTCTCTCTTTTCTCTCTGATTAGGATTTCCGCTTTCCTTTTTCTCTCTTTTCTCTCCGATTAGGGTTTCCGCTTTCGTACGTACAAAAACAAAACCCTCAATCGGCAGATATAACAGAAAGATTCCCATCTCGGAAAGTGTGCCGATCACGCGGCACGGATTCCGGTGCATCCCCAAAGCGCCGAAACCTACGAAATCCCATTCCAGGAGATTTGCAAATCGGATTTCAGATCCGATCGCTTTGTCGTTTCCCGTTTTTCGAGCTCTAACACCGAAAAATACCCGCATGCACCGACGCTGTACCCAAGAAATCCCGCTAATTAGTCTCTTAAACAACTAATTTATTGAAAAGGGGTTAAAAGAAACACAAGACAGTTCGTGATATTACACATCTCCTTTGATACTCGTGTCGTGTAACATGCTAGTTGACTTGAGATTATTTCTTTGCTCCTATTGCCTATGGGAAGTGTAATACCTATGAAATTTAAATTCGGAAATTTGAATTTGAATTTGATTTTCTAGAATTTCTTTATTTCGAAAATTCGAATATCGGGGGTGTTCCCGAAGAAACTGCTAATGTGACCTAACAAGACCCAAACGCGATGATTAAAATCGCTTCTTGATCAGTCTCGTCGAGCTGAAAGACGTGGTGACGTCTGTTTTCGATTTCGGCGAGCCAAAATCACGAAAAAACGTGAAAAACAGGGCTTTTACGTGGTTTTACGCAAAACCCGCGACATTTTATGTACCGTTTCGCGTAATATTGAATGTGGAGGGTCCCCGCAACGAATTACACAGGTTCCAGCTAGTCGAGGCCCACCTCCTGACACTTCCAGTTAAATCCGAGAGCCTATGGATCAAGGTAACTCTCCAAAGAAGCTATATATATAGGTTATTATGCAATTTTAGGAAAGTATAAGGGTTTAGATGCAATTGTAGCCACTTGGGCTGCCTCGGGCAACATGCATGTGACCTCTGGACTTTGCGTTCGAGGTCCGGTGGCTTTCGTTAAGCTAAATTTGATTTACGATTCGTGAATCGGCGAAATTGTTGGTTTATCGTCGTTTCGGCGCAAAACGTGTGATTCGAGCAAATTAAAAGGCCATTTAAGATTGCCAAGCGTCCTTGGCTATTCCCAACATTATCCTTACTGGTCCAGTGACTTCCGTTTCGCATCGGTGATTTCCAGAGTCGAAATCGGCGATTCCGGGTGCATTTACAGTAGTTATGGCACAGTTAGGATTACTAATGGTACGAGGTTGATTGTTGTTGCCCAAACACCTTAAACGAAGCGTTCCGGGGCAGCGGGTGAAGTTTCATTAAGTTCGGTAGCCTGTAAGCACTGTTCGGACCATTATCGGTCGAACGGCGGATTATCGAAAATTCCGACAGATCCCGGGACTTAACTTAAGTCGGTGGTTTAGTTATTTTATGCACTGTGAGTCAGTGAGTTGGGTTTGTGTGAGTCAGCATCTGATCAGTGGTTTTGGTTTAGCAATCAAGAGCCTACGCGTGAGCTGAGCAACGGATTCCAAGATCGCCTGCACTGAGGTGGGTACTCCGATCCGGGCATTGGCATAGTATCACCTCACTGGGTACCGTACTCGATCGGACCCTTGAGCCTATTGCTAACCCTTCATTCAATTATTGCTTTTCTAGATCTTGGTTCATCTCAATTTCATGAGTTAGTTGCGACATCTCGAGTTGTTTATTGGCATATCTCCTACTACTACTTTATTATATATGTACTGTCCCTGGATCACTATGCATGATAGAGTAGGAGGATACTGTTGTTATTACAGTATTGTTGGCATTATGATTTGACTCTGGATCCCGTTTTGGAGTTCTCGGCTATTCGTCGTATTCCGGTCTTCTGACCGCGAGTATTGAGCATCCACATTTGTGATCGCCATGCACCTGCTGTACACTTCGCGTACACCGACGGTTTGGCCACCGATATGGTGTTCTTTACCAGTAGAGTGGTCTGATTGACCCGTGAACCCCTTTAGCTATACTCTCAGGTTCGGGGATTGTTGTCAATTTAGCTAGGTGTTCTGCTATGGTCTTAGCCTGAGGTTCCAGTGACCAATAGTGGCGTTGATTTGGTATTCTGTTTTCAGCATTGATGCATAGTCTTTACTATCCTTGCTCCTTTGTTCATTGCTGTTATATTTATTTCAGTATGTTTCAGTTACATTATTATATGTATTTTATACAGCATTATGATTAATATACCTACCTACTGATGTTTACATCCTTTCGTTTATTGTATACCAGTACGTACGACTTGCTGGTCCCCGACTTGTTGTACCCACTGGGATACATTCAGTTGTGTCTCACACCCTTTGGTGACCCCCTTTTTAGGTCTGTCGGGTGATGAGTAGTCCAGACGTTGATGTGAGGATCTTGCGTTAGAGCTGTCCCGCTATGTTAGCAAGAGAGCTGACCCGCTATCATTTTTCTATTTATAGTTCACATATTCTTATGATCATGACTTTGCTTGTTTAGTTATTTAGTTGTTTTCATATTAGTGAGCATGGATATTAGTGGTCATTGATTATGTATGATGCTTAGTTATCGAATATGTTGGAATATTGGTTTGTTGTTAGTATCTTCTGTAGTAAACTCTAATTGTGCCTTTGTACTTGCCTAGCCGTGGGTGTATAGGGGAAACTGTCCGTTTGGACCGAAAATTCTTTATCCGCGTGGGGGATCTGCCCACGTCCTAGGAGTTTCGTTTTCACTATAATGTATAAAAAAAAAAAATTAGACTACTTTTACAACCCGGGGCATGACAGGAAGTGATTTGACTATTGAGTCTAGGTTGTTTGATCCTTGAGCATATACATGTGACTATAACTTGTGATGGCACTGTAGTTCTTAGACAGGGTTCACAACCCTGAGTTCTTCAGTTTGCCAGCCCAGTAGGTGTTGTTCATAGACAGGGTTCGTTACCCTGAGTACTTCACTCCTAGATTTGATATACACCGCGTGCAGTGTACCAGAGCTTCGTAATTGTTTGGGCGCACTTCTTTTAGTTGGCCGACGCATCTGAAGATGGTCAGGCTTAGCGAGAGCCGTTTAGCACGAAATAGACGCGAAAACGAACTCGAGATCGCAAAATAAAAAACTAGAGTTCATGGCAATTCGGGCGCCCTAAAGATGTTCCGGAGGCTCGAAAAGCATTGTTCGGGCTGCGAACAGTGTTACACATTTGCGAATCTCAACTCCAAGCGCCTGAAAGTTCCTATATCAATCCGAAAAGTGGGTGGTTGGATTTGCCTCATGATGCGTGCCTGATGGTACGATTGGCAGGGAGCAGGTTGAGTTTCGGGCGCAACACTATTGCAGCAGGCGCCCTGGTAGCTGGGCAGTGGATGCACTGTAGCTACGAGGTTCCAGGCGAATTACTGTTAAGAACCAGGCGCCCGAGGGAGGGCCCATTATCACTGTAGCTACGAGGTGTAGAGTGCCCGGATGAACAATAGGACGCCCGGAACCCGAATTTTTCTGCAAAAACAGGTTAACTCCAATGGATGTTCCGCGGCTCACTGTACCAGCTCGTTTCTTCTACAAATACCCCTCCTACGCATGGCCAACCCTACTACCAAAGAATACTTCACTTCTCTCTTTTCTTCTTCTTCTTCCTCTTCTGTGCGGTGGAGAGGCTCCAGGAACAACAGCAGCAACAGCAGCAGTGGAGACTTGAATCCTAGCCAACGGATTGACTTCCCTATCAGCAGCTTGACAGCACCTATTTCGTGTGTCGGGATGAGTCAAAGACGTTTGCGCGCGAAATGGACACGAAAAACAGACTCGGAGTGAAAAACTAGGCCAGAACTATTGTTCTGGTAGATTCGGGCGCCCGAACAGGGAGTACGGGCGCCCGGTCCTGCACAATTGGTAGCTGGACTAATGGGAGGCTTTTCGGGCGGTCAGGTGCAGGCGTCCGAATCTTCAGGGTCAGCCCGAAAGTGGATTTAGACCACCCACTTCGTGCGTATCGCCCGGTGTGACAAGTGGCACTCTTTTTCTGTGCTGTCAGGGTGGATGTGAGGTTTCGGGCGCATGGTTTCGGGCGCTGGCGCGGGCAGCAGACCGCTTCACAAAGAGTTGGAGTTTCAGCCTGGTGTTTAGAGCGCTCTAGGAGGTTTCGAGCGCCCGAAAGTTCTATTTTTGGCTATGGACAGCATATTGTTATTTTGTTCCAAGGGCTCAACTTACACCATGGTTTCAGTTATAAATTGAACCCTACGCCCATTGTTTGAAAAGGCACGCCTGAGGCACGCACCTCGACGTGAGACGCGTGCCTCAGCGCCTCAGCAATAACGAGGCGCAACGCTATTGCTGAGGCGCGCGCCTCACAATATTTATGCTTAGATGGATTTTGGGTTCAAGTTATCGGGTCATCGGATTCTTAATTTGATTCTTAAACTTTAACCCGTTAAGATACTTAAAGAAATCCTAAAAGAAACCCAAAAAAACCCTAAAAAAAAGGAAAGGAAATTTAAAAAGGAAAAGGAATTGAAAAGGGATAGGAAATAGAAAAGGGAAAGGAAATTAAAAAAGGAAAGGATAAGTTATCGTCATCTCGATCGTCTTTATTCATTGATGAAGAGCCAGATCGGGTTGATATTGAGGATACAAAAGAAGATATTTGGAATGAAAAATTTGAAGAAGAAGAAAAAGAAGATTATGGTGATGCAAGCAATGAAGATGAGGATGAGGATGATGCTTGAAGAACGATCAAATGAGGGCATTGGCACCGCAATCACTTTTACGTTTTTAAGTTGAAAGTTGAAATATATATATTTTAAATTTGAGAACCTATATGCATGTATTTTTTTACTTTTTGATGGTTATTTTGTTTTTGTATGATTATTTTTTATTTTTTTTATGTAGAATATTAAATTAAACTAGGCTTAATAAAGATGCGCCTCGCCTTCTTGAAGCGCGCGCCTCACAGTACGCCTCGGCTCTAGAGAAGCCTTGTGCCACTTTGCGCCTCGCGCCTTTTCAAACACTGCCTATGCCCCTGAAAGACTCTTTTACCTTCTCCACCACTTTGAGCTGAGATTTGGCAAGGTTCGGAGCTTCCCTCTTCATCTTCTTCCTCCATTGGTGACCTTGGGGCTCTCCAGCAACTACTGGTTGCAGTGACAACCCGACTTCATCTTCTTCCCCTAAGCTCTAGGAGTGGAGTTTTGACTTGAAACTTCTTGGGAGGCTTCATTTATGGGAGAACTCGAAGTTTGGAGCCTGTAGAAGGTCTTCCTACAAGCTAACAACATGTATTTTAAGTTTTCTTGGAGCTTTTGTGTGCATGCTGAGATTTTTGGACATGTTGGGATTTTTATGAGATTTCTTTGGTTTTTCTCATGAATCTGAGCTTTGAAGTGAATGGGGATGTTCTTGACTTCATTGTGAACAAGTGAGGACCTTGTTTAAGAAATTTTGAAGGTATGTTGTAGCCTTGTAGGTGAAACTTGGATTTGTTTAAGCTCAACAAGCCAAAAACCTACCTGCAGAGTTTTTAGTGTTCTTGAGCACTTAATCATCTATATATGCAATTTCATGGCATTTATTAAGTTTTTATGATGGATTAGGAGCTTGGTTACATTCTCAGAGGTGTTGTGGGCATCTTTCTCATTGGATTCACCTTGTGATTTTGTTGGACTTGAGCCCCACAACTTGAAGAACCCTACATGCTGAAATTTCTGCAGTTTCTGAACAACATTGAGAAGTTGGGCTTATTCCTTTGATTTGGGACTTGGGGGCTGTGATCCAAAGGTTCTTGGGTATTCCTAGGCTGGAGAGGAACGTAGAAATTAATTTTGAGCCATCTATTTGAGATATGTATAGCATATCCTTCATCTTCACTAGCTTATGCCGCTTCTTGGAATTTTCTAGGCTGAATTTGATAGAATTTTATTTCGGCTCGATCCAACAAGGATCTCTAAGACTTTAGTGATCCGTTTGAAGGTTTGGGACCTGAGGCAAGTGCTCGCCAAGTTTCAGCTTGATCGGAGGCCGGATCGGCACGTTTCAGGTGGGCTTTTTGAGTACATCGAAACCTGACCTGCACGTTGAGCTACCAAATTACAGCATATGACCTATATGTTTTCCCTGCTATAGATCTTGGATTAAATAATACTTAAACATGTTGTTTGCCATCTTAAACTAAACCTATCTTGCTTAGGACATTTGCATGAGTTGTATGGCCATCTAGATAGGTTATTTCTATTGTTTACACTATCTTGCTTGGAATTGAACCTAGGAGAAAACCCTTCTCTTTCTCGCATTTGTGTTTCATTGTTGCTCGGGGTTTGGAGCATAGGTTAGAGATAGTGTGGTTGTTCTCGAGTCGGGGTGGGATAGCACCGGATTGTTGGACTCTTTCAGATGTTCGGTAGCTCGTGGATTTTGGACGGCTGGACCGAGTAGTTGTTATGCATTGGTTTGGGCCGGGATTTTCATCTTAGTGGTTAGGGTCATCCACTTTGGTCATGAGTTTGACTTTAGCCTGCTACATACTTGACCTGATTACTTTCCTCCAGCGGGTCGCTCCCCTCAAGTGTCACTCCAGAGTTAGACGGCTTGATTTACTTTGGGTATGGTTCCATGTCGGCGATCCACGAGTAGATGGTGTGATCAGATGTGATGCTAGTGCAGGCGGGACTGGGCCTTGTGCCGATCGGCTGATTGGGTTACTCTCGGCGTTATTGTAGTTGAAGCATACATCCCTTTACACTGTTCATTTACAGCATTAAAGACATAATAGTGATAGATTTATATTTCAGCAGTTTACCTTTCCTTATTTATACTACTCTCTCATATTTCTTGCCTCTGGTAGACTTAGCGGGTAGGTCGGAGTTCTCGATGACGTGCCCACTGCGGACTACTGGTTTTTAGTAGTTCTCACGCCCTTTGTTGACCCACTTTTTGTAGAATCCTCCGCAGCTGTAGCAGCGATAGTGGATCGAGGTAAGGGAATCGTAGGCTAGATAGATCTCCTTCCAGTTTCTGTTGTCTTGGACTGTAGCTGTGGACCCCTGTATATTTTGTATTTCAGACTACTATACTTTTGGGACTAGCTTTTTGCCAGCTGGTTGTATTATTTTAATTTTACTTCTGAGAGATGTATTTGTATCTTGGAGTTTTATGGTACAATTTTAGTCTGATGTTTCTTTTTAGTTCAGCTCTGTTTTGCTCGTTTATATGGTTCTTATACTTGAGCAGGTTATTGATACTTTGTGTGCGTGAGGCATCCCGTGTATACGGCGAATCTATTGGCGAGCCCGGGTTTTGGTTTAGCCTCGGGGCGTGACAGCAGCAGTAGCGGCCATAGTTAATTAATTCGGATTCGGCAAAAATTTAGTACAAATATAATTCGAATAAAATTCATATCATAATTTTTAAATTTGTTGAAAAATTCAATTAAAAAACGGGTTCGTCGATTATTCAGATACACGATTTACACGGAAATTATACGTTCACCAATTAAAAATTCGGGATCAAAAATTTGGCTATTAAATTAATTTTTTTCTCTAGATTTATACTATTAGCATAAATAATTATAATTTAAAATTAATTTAATCAATCTACTTTACAAATAAAGAAAATACTTATTCAGAAAAAAGAGAAAAAAATAATAATAAATACACAACACTAAAAACCTTATAGAGAACAATAAAAAAAAAATTACAAATTAGAAAAAAATTAATTTGTAGATAAAAAAAATAGATTAATTAAGAGTAAATATTAATTTCACTCACAAGTTACCAAAACTTTGAATTAATACACAAATTTACAAAATCACAACCCACAAACTAGTGGTGGCGAAGAAAATGACGAGCGGCACGCGGTTCGAAGGGTTCCGATGGAGAACGGCGGGCGCCCTGGGAGGGGTTCCGATGGCAAGCGACGAGCAGCCTAGGGGGGTTTCGATGATAAGCGGCGGGCGTCCTGGGAAGGGTTCCGATGGCAAGCGGCGAGAGGTCTGGGAGGGTTCTGATTCGATGGCGACTTTGCGAGCGCACGCGGCACGGGAGTTCCAACTTCCTATCTGGTGGCAAGCACATGCGGCCTGGTGGGCGAGGTGGGAGGAGGCAGGTGTGAGAGGGCATGAGAACAAAGAAGAGAAGGTAGGGTGCTGTGAGCCAGTGAGGGATTTTTTTTTTTCTTTGAAAGAGGTAAAAGCCAAAAAAAATTTTGAAAAATTTGGGATTCGCGAATTATTCGCGAATAATAGTTTTGGCTAAAAAATTTACGAATTTTTCCGAATCATTGGAAAAATTCGAGAAAGACCCGTTTAATTCGGATTCTCAAAAATTCGCGAATAATTCGCGAATTTTTCGCGAATTAACTAAGGTAGCAGCTTCAACTGGGAAGTTCGCGAGTGCGTCGAGCCGAAGCTTCGGACCTTGGACGAGGGCATCGTGTGGAGAGCCCTAGCAGTGGAGAGCTTAGCCTTGGACTCTCTCAGCTGGTTTTGATGTTGGTGTGTTGTATTTTGGATTTTCTCCGAATTTTTCAAAGTTTTGGTCTAAGCTTTGAGCTAAGAGTTGTGGGATTTCATTTTTCGTTAGTTTTCTCTCCCTCTCTTCTACCTAGTGTGCTTATGGTTGTGCTAAGTAGGGTGAGCTAGAGGAAGTTGCGGTAGTGCTGTTTAGCTGAGACCCTGTGATCGAGTTGTGACCACTCTGTGTGCGTACACTGTAGCGGAGCTATGTGGGAGTTGGGATCCTGCGCTGTGAACGGGTCTGAGATTGGGCTTGCTTGGTGGAGGCCAGCTGAGTTTCTAGAGGTGAAGCTGGTGGTGGGCGAAGCTCGGATTTAGGGTTCGTGAGCTTTCAGCCGAGCAGAGGATTCTTCTTGGCAGTAGGTTTTGCTGTGTGCCACCTCGACTCCATTCCGTGGTTGGTTTAGCGCCCCAGGTAGGTTGGATTTCTACCAAAGCTGTCGAGCTTCCTTTTACGTCTACTTATTAGATACCCAGCATGCTAGATTTAGCATTATGATCATTTGGTAAAATATGGTAGTTGCCTAAAAATTATAAAATATTATATTTGGACCCCTGGACATTTTTGGTATAAAATAGGAAATGACACTAGAAAAATGATGAAAACAGTATTTTCACCTGCATTTGGACACTCGAAAAATTATTTGTACCGTGCCTATACATGTTTACTTTATTGTATTTTTCTTGCCCTAGGTAGAGGGTTGTGAGTGGTCAGATTAGTGTAGGCTACATTTATGCTCGTGTTTGGGGGCCGAGTGAATTTTTGTAGGCAGTGGATAGGTTGAATTCTAGTGTCAGGAGTCGTTCGAGTTGACGGTGGTCTTGGGCCATTGAGTGTTTTCTGGCCTATGCAGCGAGCATGTTTAGTGTTGTGAGTTTGTCGATCTGGTTGATCGTGAATTTGGACTATAGCCTGCATGAGCCATATTGAGCTCGACTGAAATGCACAACTTTTCCTCGATGGGGTCGCTACCCTGGAGTGCGGCTCTGGAGCTGGGCCGTTTTTCTACGTGACATCAATACAGCCCAATTGGGCGCCCTACGTAATTCCAGTCCCTCCGTGGATGTAATGGTAGTAGATGGAGGCAGGTTTGACTAAACCCGATGTAGCACTCAGTGAGATTGGGTCGATCTTGAGTATCTTGAGAGTGAGTAGATGCATCTGGTTATTTCTCGCTGGTTTCTTTGAGCATAGTAGTTAGAGGCATTATAGTTGTAGTTTCCTTTTCAGCTTTTTTCTTCCTGTTATTTAGCAATTGAGTTACTTATGTCTCTAGTAGACTTAGTGGGTAGATCGTTGGTCTTGGTGCCAATACCCACTGAGGACTACTTTCTTTATGTAGTTCTCACACCCATCGTTAGTGCCCCTTTTTGTAGAGACATCTGCCTCCGTTCCTACACCAGCCGCATCTGCTGATCGAGGTAAGGGAGTCGCAAGCTAGATCCATACCTGTGTACTTGGAGAGCTAGATGTACTCCTTTCTTCAAGTTTTGTGTTGTAGTCTTGTACAATCTGACTTGTATTTTGTTTTGTTGTGAGAGGCGGATTATGTATTATGGATGTACAGCGGACTTTCTTTTTACTACAGTAGTTTTATTTCCAGCTTTGATATTTTCTTGCAGGTTTGGCGCTTCGCCTGTGCGGAGGTGGGTTGTTGTGTCCCTCCGGAGTGGAACTTGTTTATTGGTCTTCGCGACCTAGTGGGTGAGCATAGGGCAAGTCTTTATGACAGGCCATGGTGATTGAGTATATTTGGACTATTCATATGTCCGGTTGATGTATAGTACCATTATTTGAGTTATGCATGACATTCAGATAGTTATCTGGATTAAAGTAGCGGCATCCCTTGTATCGCGATTCATGATATTTCATATGTATTATGTGGTGACCCGGATCTCTGCAGAGCTTCTACAGTGTGACCAGCAGCTTCTGGAGGCCTATGTGGCATGTCAGTGGTGTTTGTGCACCAACTGGACATAAGTGATGGACTCAGGGCTTAAAATGGATCACGTGGGTAATCGGAGGCCCCCGTCGATTGTTTAGAAGTGATTTTGCGCGAATCGGACATCAGAATTGGACTCAGCGCGAAATTTGGGTTAAGAACACTTATCTAGATACCTTCGACAAATTTTGGAATTGGAATTTAGCAAAACGGACAGCGGATTTGGATCCAACGCGCGAAAACGATCGAAATGGGCTATTTACTTGAATTTTTCGAAGCCCGGATGACCTGGCACGAATTTCGAGGCAGTAGGGTACTGTTCCGACACCGGGGCAACGCCAGCGGCGGCGGGCAGCGGCGGAGCGCAGCGGAAGCAGGCGCGGGCAGGCGGCGGAGCAGGCGCGGGCGCAGGCAGGCACGCGCGGTGCAGCGGGGGTTGTGCCACGTGGCATTTTCTGGTTGGCGAGATTTGACACGTGGCATCGTTGGATTGGTTGGTGCACTGAGCGCGGTCCACGGAGCGGGCGGCAGGTTCCTCGGGATACGTGCGCGGCATGGGCGCCGGCAGCGCGGCGTAGCGCGCACGTGGGCGCGCCGACCGAGGCGTTGACACGGGGAGGCGGCGCCTGGGTCTGGCCACGTGTCGCGAGCGGAGTGGTGGAGTTCGGTGTTTGCTGTGCGGGGGACACGTGGCGCATCAGGATGGATTCGGGCGCTGACAGTTTGGGGTACGTTCTGGGTTACTGTAGCAACCCGAAAATTTCGGGCGCCCGAAACCAGGGACTAGGATGGAATTTTCTGAAATGTTGGTTTTGGCTATATAAACTCCCAATTGCAGCGCGTTTTGGCTTTCTTCCCGAGCTCCTCTCACTGTGAAGCCTTTAGCAAACTTGTTCATCATCTTGTGGAGCATCTCGTGAAGAACTTTCAGATTTTTTGGAGGCCTCGACATCCGCGCTTTCTGCGACACGGCGCACTGCGACGTTTCTTGGATTTTGGCTTCCACCGTCACTTTTCGGTCCGCGAGGCACCCTGGATTACTCCGATGGTATTTTGAGCCGATTTTTGCGGCAACGCGTTCACGAGAGGTACGCCTTCGATTTTCGTGTTGATCACTTCGCCTCGTTTTGAATTTTTTGGCACGGTTCCCGAGGTGTTTTGTGACCTCTTTTACTGCTGTGAGATTTTGGACAGCGGTGGAGTATTCTTGGAATTTCTCGGTCTACGAGCGTCGGAATGAGGTGTTTAAGGACTCGATTGATATCTACACTTCGAGAGGAACGCGCCCGTATTTTTATTGAAATTTTTGGAGGACTCTTCGAAGGTGATATTTATGCTTCTTGCGGACTGATTTCCTACAGGATTCTGTTGGTGGGTACTTTGACATACCCGCGTTGTTATATTTTTATCTTGGCCTACAGGTGTCGGAATAAAGTGTATAAATACTCGTTTTGGATCTACTCGTCGCGAGGATCGCAACCGTGATTTTTCTGGGATTTTTGGAGGACTGTACACAGGTGAAATTCTCCCTCTTCTCTGCTGGTTGGTGAAAAACAGCAGGTGCTGTTTGGGTGTTGTGAGGTTTTGATGGTTGTATGTGGTTGCGTTGTTGGTTGAGGCAGAGGCTTGTGCGACTGAGTACCAGGGGTGCAGTTCATGCAATTTTTGGATAGTGTGTGACTACGCACTTCAACCGACTTCTGCTTTGCCTGCGGAAAGCGTTTTGGGTTGCCTTGTCCCCAGAACCCGGTGGACGGTTTCTCTAATTCTATATGTTAGAAAGCATGCATGATTAAATGTACAATTAATAGATTTGATATGTAAGCATGGAAAATGGCCCTTAATTATTTGATTGAGCTTACTTGATTATTGTACATGCTTAAAGGATTTGAGATCTAGCATATGGTAGATGATTGCATTTATTATATACTTGATGAGATGGAGATCATGCTTGATTATTATTGACATCTTTATGCGAGATCGATTCATTATAGTAGCAAGTTACTAGCATGCCAGGTTAGCACATAGACTTTCATGGGATTGGATTTACCTCGATGGAGTAGGATGATTTATCTATGTGCGGGAATGACTCTGAGGAGTTTTTATGGATTATGGACAGGGGTAGTTCATCCTTGATTTTCGGGCATGTGGTTGCTTCTAGTTGATGCTACTATTCGTTATCTTATCCTTATTCTTACTTGAGCACATTTGCATGCTTGTATGGACATCTAGATAGGCCATCTTTTACTGACTACACTATCATATTGGAACTTGACTTAGGAGAAACTATGTTTTGCTTCTTTTTTCTTATTGGTTAGTCATGTGGTTCTTATTACTCGAGTTCGAGGCGGGGGTTTGGGATAGTGTAGTTGAGACTTCGAGTCTGGGACAGGTTGGTCTTGATTGTGGGATTGTGGGGGTTCACGGCGACCGCGGTGATTGGGCGGTTGCCGGGTGTCGTTATTGTATCAGATTAGGCATCAGTTTTCTTTAGTGGATGGAGTTTCCCACTTATTGTTTACTGCTGTATCAGCTTAGGGATCGGGTTTCCCTTTAGCGGATGAGTTTTCCCACTTTGATCTGAGTCTTGATCCAGTCCTGCTATACTATGATACTGGTTACTGAGATACTTTACTCGTGTAGGTCGCTCCCCTCGAGTGCCACTCCCGGAGGTAGGCTTGACCGAGCCGTGTGCCGGTCTGTTACTTATATTTTGACCGAGCCGTGTGCTGGTCCGTTACTTATACTGAGATCGAGCCGTGTGCCGATCAGTTACTGAGTTCGACAGCAGAGCAGGCAGTACCGTTTTTACTGGTGGATTGAGTGGGTTATCTTTGGTCAGGTACTTTTATTATTGCACTCATGCCTGGGGGCTAAGGGGTGTCTTATAGCTGTGTTTAGACCAGTGCTAGTGTTGTTGGGAACCGTGGGGTTGACGGTGGTCCTGGATCATTGAGAGTACTTTGACCGTTGTGCGAGATGTGAGGAGCTTGAGTCTATTCCGTTCTGAGATAGAGCGTGGATTTCGACTATAGCCTGCATGTGCCACTTTTCGATAGCGAGTTAGTCCGATTGGACACCCTATGTTGATATACTAGGGAGGCGCAGGCTTGACTGGACCCGATGTGGCAGTCAGCTCGATTGGGTCGATTGTGCACCTCGTGTGCGAGTGGTTGCATACCTTTCATTGGTTTTTCCCATTTGAGCATTAGATAGAGGCATGGTAGCTGTTGAGAGTCTCCAGCTTTCTTATTTCAGTCTTTACTACTTGGTATCTTATGCCTCTAGTGGACTTAGTGGGCAGACCGTCGGGCCTGGTGGCGGTACCACTGAGAACTCTTTTTGGTGTAGTTCTCACGCCCATTAGGGGGTTTTCCCCCTCCTTTGTCTTTTCTCTCCTTTGTTTTGCAGAGTCTTAGCGGGTGTTGCTGATTCTGCGGTTGCTGTGCGAGGCGAGGGAGTCGCGTGCTAGATCCCTACCGTCTGTGGAGAGTAGCGGTACCCCTACATTGGAGATCCGAGTACCGTCAGTAGATCAGTTTTATTTGCTGCTTTGAGATATTATTGTAGTGAGGTTATTACTTGTATTTGAGGATATTGTATGATTATCACTTATGGGAGATGGATTTTATATTATTAATCCAGTTGTATAGATGGATGGTTTTAATTTTACCGCACTTTTTGGTATAGCTCTGATATGTTTAGCTGTAGTATTTTTCTTGCAAGTAGGACGCTTGCCTATGCGGGGTTTGGCATAGGTGGCGGATCTGTTGGCGACCCGGGTCGCAGTTTCGACCCGGGGCGTGACATATTATCTTGCTAATGTAGTTGGCTCCTTTCCGTCTACAGTAGTGGTATCTCTTGGATTGCGTGTTCGGACATTCAGTCACTTACTATCTGGCCTATGTGTTGGTTATAATCAATGCATTT
>CM055066.1:33477148-33506370 GCA_029204045.2 Tillandsia leiboldiana | reverse complement strand
GGTGAACAAAGCGAATTACTTCTTGAAGCTCTCGGCGAGGCCCGACAGGAAATTGGAAATGACAGAGACCATTATCCAACTCAAGGATGACTTGCAGCATTTTCATCAGGAAGGAGTAAGTTGGATAAGATTCTTGGTCTTGGTCATCAAACAAGTTCGGCCTCGGATACAATCGAACTAAAGACAATTTTAGTTCGGTTGGGACAGTTTTGTGCCTCAGTCGGTATCTCCTCCTCCGACACCGGAATTCACGACAACCAACGACAACAAGCCTACTTCACCCTCTTCGGAATCGTCAAGCACAAAGGTATGTTTTCGTTGTAATTTTGCAGGGCACATTGAAAGAAATTGCAAGATTGGAGCTCAAAGATCAAATCAACCACATCTTGCAACTGCTACCAATAAGTTCACTCCCCGGAATTCAAAGAAGGACTTTTCAAAAGAAAAGAACATTGGTAGTACTTCAAACAAGACGATGACAAAAGAAAAAGATCAATCATACAAAAACGTCTTCATCAAGGAAAATTTCTCAACCATTGCCAACATACTCCAAAACTCAAAAGGTTTGGGTATGCAAAGGTGAAATCCTTCCTTGTCTTTAATCGTTCTACGATTAAATGTTGTGTAGTTTATGTAGACTATTTTTCTTTCTTTTGGCCAACCCGTCAACCATCTTTGGGAGGTAAATGGTATATTTTCTTATTGGTTGATGATTTCTCTCGGTATTCTTGGGTAGCATTTTTAAAAGAGAAAGCTGATACTTTTGATTCTTTTCACGAGATTTGCCATCGTATTATGATTGAAAAGAATGAAAAGATCATTCGTGTTAGAAGTGATAGAGGTGGAGAATTCATTAATTCTAAATTCATTGACTTTTGCACTTCAAACGGTATTAAGCATGAATTCTCAGCACCCTATACACCTCAACAGAATGGTGTTGTCGAGCGCAAAAACAGGGTTGTTCAAGAGATGGCAGTGTTATGCTTCACAGCCGGAATTTACCGCTACATTTTTGGGCTGAAGCTGTGAACACTGCAATCTATGTAATTAATCGAGTTTATTTGCGCCCGGGAACGTTAAATACACCATATGAACTATGGGCGTTGTAGAAAACCCAACATCAAATATTTTCGCATCTTCGGGAGTCGGTGTTACATTTTACGTGACCGTGAAAATCTTGGAAAGTTTGACTCTCGAAGTGACGAAGGGATTTTTGGGGTATTCTACAAACAGTAGAGCATATCGAGTATTTAACTTGGAATCTAAGACGATCGTAGAATCTATAAATGTTAAAGTAGATGAAGCTTTTCACTTTGCATCTGAAAAATCTACCCTCGATATCTCTCTAGATGATGATTCCCTTTGAATGCATCTTCTCATGATAATACTTCCAATATTAATGATGCATCTAATGGTTCTTCAAGTTTATCTGATGTACAGGAATCATCTCATGTACCTCCGAGTACTCCGTTACAGCAAACGTTACGCATCTCCAAGGATCATCCGGAATCGAATATTATTGGAGACCCACAAGAAGGAGTTAGAACTCGGAGGCAGTTGGTTTGTGGATTCGCTTGCTACGTATCTTTAATCGAACCAAAGAACATAGATGAAGCTCTTCAGGATGACTACTGGATTAAAGCAATGCAGGAAGAGCTCCATCAATTTGAGCGAAACAAAGTCTGGGAATTAACGAAGCCTGGAACAGCAACACAATGTGATAGGTACCAAATGGATCTTCAAGAATAAGAAAAATGAGGATGGTACTATCATCAGGAACAAGGCACGATTAGTTGCTCAAGGCTACTCTCAAGTAGAAGGTATAGACTTTGATGAAACATTCGCCCCTGTCGGCTAGACTCGAGTCCATTCGTATGATCACTATTTGATTGCTTGTCAGGCGGGACTGGGCCTTTCAAATGGACGTTAAGAGCGCGTTTGCGTTATTGTAGTTGAAGCATACATCCCTTTACACTGTTCATTTACAGCATTAAAGACATAATAGTGATAGATTTATATTTCAGCAGTTTACCTTTCCTTATTTATACTACTCTCTCATATTTCTTGCCTCTGGTAGACTTAGCGGGTAGGTCGGAGTTCTCGATGACGTCCCACTGCGGACTACTGGTTTTTAGTAGTTCTCACGCCCTTTGTTGACCCACTTTTTGTAGAATCCTCCGCAGCTGTAGCAGCGATAGTGGATCGAGGTAAGGGAATCGTAGGCTAGATAGATCTCCTTCCAGTTTCTGTTGTCTTGGACTGTAGCTGTGGACCCCTGTATATTTTGTATTTCAGACTACTATACTTTTGGGACTAGCTTTTTGCCAGCTGGTTGTATTATTTTAATTTTACTTCTGAGAGATGTATTTGTATCTTGGAGTTTTATGGTACAATTTTAGTCTGATGTTTCTTTTTAGTTCAGCTCTGTTTTGCTCGTTTATATGGTTCTTATACTTGAGCAGGTTATTGATACTTTGTGTGCGTGAGGCATCCCGTGTATACGGCGAATCTATTGGCGAGCCCGGGTTTTGGTTTAGCCTCGGGGCGTGACAGCAGCAGTAGCGGCCATAGTTAATTAATTCGGATTCGGCAAAAATTTAGTACAAATATAATTCGAATAAAATTCATATCATAATTTTTAAATTTGTTGAAAAATTCAATTAAAAAACGGGTTCGTCGATTATTCAGATACACGATTTACACGGAAATTATACGTTCACCAATTAAAAATTCGGGATCAAAAATTTGGCTATTAAATTAATTTTTTTCTCTAGATTTATACTATTAGCATAAATAATTATAATTTAAAATTAATTTAATCAATCTACTTACAAATAAAGAAAATACTTATTCAGAAAAAAGAGAAAAAAATAATAATAAATACACAACACTAAAAACCTTATAGAGAACAATAAAAAAAAAATTACAAATTAGAAAAAAATTAATTTGTAGATAAAAAAAATAGATTAATTAAGAGTAAATATTAATTTCACTCACAAGTTACCAAAACTTTGAATTAATACACAAATTTACAAAATCACAACCCACAAACTAGTGGTGGCGAAGAAAATGACGAGCGGCACGCGGTTCGAAGGGTTCCGATGGAGAACGGCGGGCGCCCTGGGAGGGGTTCCGATGGCAAGCGACGAGCAGCCTAGGGGGGTTTCGATGATAAGCGGCGGGCGTCCTGGGAAGGGTTCCGATGGCAAGCGGCGAGAGGTCTGGGAGGGTTCTGATTCGATGGCGACTTTGCGAGCGCACGCGGCACGGGAGTTCCAACTTCCTATCTGGTGGCAAGCACATGCGGCCTGGTGGGCGAGGTGGGAGGAGGCAGGTGTGAGAGGGCATGAGAACAAAGAAGAGAAGGTAGGGTGCTGTGAGCCAGTGAGGGATTTTTTTTTTTCTTTGAAAGAGGTAAAAGCCAAAAAAAATTTTGAAAAATTTGGGATTCGCGAATTATTCGCGAATAATAGTTTTGGCTAAAAAATTTACGAATTTTTCCGAATCATTGGAAAAATTCGAGAAAGACCCGTTTAATTCGGATTCTCAAAAATTCGCGAATAATTCGCGAATTTTTCGCGAATTAACTAAGGTAGCAGCTTCAACTGGGAAGTTCGCGAGTGCGTCGAGCCGAAGCTTCGGACCTTGGACGAGGGCATCGTGTGGAGAGCCCTAGCAGTGGAGAGCTTAGCCTTGGACTCTCTCAGCTGGTTTTGATGTTGGTGTGTTGTATTTTGGATTTTCTCCGAATTTTTCAAAGTTTTGGTCTAAGCTTTGAGCTAAGAGTTGTGGGATTTCATTTTTCGTTAGTTTTCTCTCCCTCTCTTCTACCTAGTGTGCTTATGGTTGTGCTAAGTAGGGTGAGCTAGAGGAAGTTGCGGTAGTGCTGTTTAGCTGAGACCCTGTGATCGAGTTGTGACCACTCTGTGTGCGTACACTGTAGCGGAGCTATGTGGGAGTTGGGATCCTGCGCTGTGAACGGGTCTGAGATTGGGCTTGCTTGGTGGAGGCCAGCTGAGTTTCTAGAGGTGAAGCTGGTGGTGGGCGAAGCTCGGATTTAGGGTTCGTGAGCTTTCAGCCGAGCAGAGGATTCTTCTTGGCAGTAGGTTTTGCTGTGTGCCACCTCGACTCCATTCCGTGGTTGGTTTAGCGCCCCAGGTAGGTTGGATTTCTACCAAAGCTGTCGAGCTTCCTTTTACGTCTACTTATTAGATACCCAGCATGCTAGATTTAGCATTATGATCATTTGGTAAAATATGGTAGTTGCCTAAAAATTATAAAATATTATATTTGGACCCCTGGACATTTTTGGTATAAAATAGGAAATGACACTAGAAAAATGATGAAAACAGTATTTTCACCTGCATTTGGACACTCGAAAAATTATTTGTACCGTGCCTATACATGTTTACTTTATTGTATTTTTCTTGCCCTAGGTAGAGGGTTGTGAGTGGTCAGATTAGTGTAGGCTACATTTATGCTCGTGTTTGGGGGCCGAGTGAATTTTTGTAGGCAGTGGATAGGTTGAATTCTAGTGTCAGGAGTCGTTCGAGTTGACGGTGGTCTTGGGCCATTGAGTGTTTTCTGGCCTATGCAGCGAGCATGTTTAGTGTTGTGAGTTTGTCGATCTGGTTGATCGTGAATTTGGACTATAGCCTGCATGAGCCATATTGAGCTCGACTGAAATGCACAACTTTTCCTCGATGGGGTCGCTACCCTGGAGTGCGGCTCTGGAGCTGGGCCGTTTTTCTACGTGACATCAATACAGCCCAATTGGGCGCCCTACGTAATTCCAGTCCCTCCGTGGATGTAATGGTAGTAGATGGAGGCAGGTTTGACTAAACCCGATGTAGCACTCAGTGAGATTGGGTCGATCTTGAGTATCTTGAGAGTGAGTAGATGCATCTGGTTATTTCTCGCTGGTTTCTTTGAGCATAGTAGTTAGAGGCATTATAGTTGTAGTTTCCTTTTCAGCTTTTTTCTTCCTGTTATTTAGCAATTGAGTTACTTATGTCTCTAGTAGACTTAGTGGGTAGATCGTTGGTCTTGGTGCCAATACCCACTGAGGACTACTTTCTTTATGTAGTTCTCACACCCATCGTTAGTGCCCCTTTTTGTAGAGACATCTGCCTCCGTTCCTACACCAGCCGCATCTGCTGATCGAGGTAAGGGAGTCGCAAGCTAGATCCATACCTGTGTACTTGGAGAGCTAGATGTACTCCTTTCTTCAAGTTTTGTGTTGTAGTCTTGTACAATCTGACTTGTATTTTGTTTTGTTGTGAGAGGCGGATTATGTATTATGGATGTACAGCGGACTTTCTTTTTACTACAGTAGTTTTATTTCCAGCTTTGATATTTTCTTGCAGGTTTGGCGCTTCGCCTGTGCGGAGGTGGGTTGTTGTGTCCCTCCGGAGTGGAACTTGTTTATTGGTCTTCGCGACCTAGTGGGTGAGCATAGGGCAAGTCTTTATGACAGGCCATGGTGATTGAGTATATTTGGACTATTCATATGTCCGGTTGATGTATAGTACCATTATTTGAGTTATGCATGACATTCAGATAGTTATCTGGATTAAAGTAGCGGCATCCCTTGTATCGCGATTCATGATATTTCATATGTATTATGTGGTGACCCGGATCTCTGCAGAGCTTCTACAGTGTGACCAGCAGCTTCTGGAGGCCTATGTGGCATGTCAGTGGTGTTTGTGCACCAACTGGACATAAGTGATGGACTCAGGGCTTAAAATGGATCACGTGGGTAATCGGAGGCCCCCGTCGATTGTTTAGAAGTGATTTTGCGCGAATCGGACATCAGAATTGGACTCAGCGCGAAATTTGGGTTAAGAACACTTATCTAGATACCTTCGACAAATTTTGGAATTGGAATTTAGCAAAACGGACAGCGGATTTGGATCCAACGCGCGAAAACGATCGAAATGGGCTATTTACTTGAATTTTTCGAAGCCCGGATGACCTGGCACGAATTTCGAGGCAGTAGGGTACTGTTCCGACACCGGGGGCAACGCCAGCGGCGGCGGGCAGCGGCGGAGCGCAGCGGAGCAGGCGCGGGCAGGCGGCGGAGCAGGCGCGGGCGCAGGCAGGCACGCGCGGTGCAGCGGGGGGTTGTGCCACGTGGCATTTTCTGGTTGGCGAGATTTGACACGTGGCATCGTTGGATTGGTTGGTGCACTGAGCGCGGTCCACGGAGCGGGCGGCAGGTTCCTCGGGATACGTGCGCGGCATGGGCGCCGGCAGCGCGGCGTGCGCGCACGTGGGCGCGCCGACCGAGGCGTTGACACGGGGAGGCGGCGCCTGGGTCTGGCCACGTGTCGCGAGCGGAGTGGTGGAGTTCGGTGTTTGCTGTGCGGGGGACACGTGGCGCATCAGGATGGATTCGGGCGCTGACAGTTTGGGGTACGTTCTGGGTTACTGTAGCAACCCGAAAATTTCGGGCGCCCGAAACCAGGGACTAGGATGGAATTTTCTGAAATGTTGGTTTTGGCTATATAAACTCCCAATTGCAGCGCGTTTTGGCTTTCTTCCCGAGCTCCTCTCACTGTGAAGCCTTTAGCAAACTTGTTCATCATCTTGTGGAGCATCTCGTGAAGAACTTTCAGATTTTTGGAGGCCTCGACATCCGCGCTTTCTGCGACACGGCGCACTGCGACGTTTCTTGGATTTTGGCTTCCACCGTCACTTTTCGGTCCGCGAGGCACCCTGGATTACTCCGATGGTATTTTGAGCCGATTTTTGCGGCAACGCGTTCACGAGAGGTACGCCTTCGATTTTCGTGTTGATCACTTCGCCTCGTTTTGAATTTTTTGGCACGGTTCCCGAGGTGTTTTGTGACCTCTTTTACTGCTGTGAGATTTTGGACAGCGGTGGAGTATTCTTGGAATTTCTCGGTCTACGAGCGTCGGAATGAGGTGTTTAAGGACTCGATTGATATCTACACTTCGAGAGGAACGCGCCCGTATTTTTATTGAAATTTTTGGAGGACTCTTCGAAGGTGATATTTATGCTTCTTGCGGACTGATTTCCTACAGGATTCTGTTGGTGGGTACTTTGACATACCCGCGTTGTTATATTTTTATCTTGGCCTACAGGTGTCGGAATAAAGTGTATAAATACTCGTTTTGGATCTACTCGTCGCGAGGATCGCAACCGTGATTTTTCTGGGATTTTTGGAGGACTGTACACAGGTGAAATTCTCCCTCTTCTCTGCTGGTTGGTGAAAACAGCAGGTGCTGTTTGGGTGTTGTGAGGTTTTGATGGTTGTATGTGGTTGCGTTGTTGGTTGAGGCAGAGGCTTGTGCGACTGAGTACCAGGGGTGCAGTTCAGCAATTTTTGGATAGTGTGTGACTACGCACTTCACCGACTTCTGCTTTGCCTGCGGAAAGCGTTTTGGGTTGCCTTGTCCCCAGAACCGGTGGACGGTTCTCTAATTCTATATGTTAGAAAGCATGCATGATTAAATGTACAATTAATAGATTTGATATGTAAGCATGGAAAATGGCCTTAATTATTTGATTGAGCTTACTTGATTATTGTACATGCTTAAAGGATTTGAGATCTAGCATATGGTAGATGATTGCATTTATTATATACTTGATGAGATGGAGATCATGCTTGATTATTATTGACATCTTTATGCGAGATCGATTCATTATAGTAGCAAGTTACTAGCATGCCAGGTTAGCACATAGACTTTCATGGGATTGGATTTACTCGATGGAGTAGGATGATTTATCTATGTGCGGGAATGACTCTGAGGAGTTTTTATGGATTATGGACAGGGGTAGTTCATCCTTGATTTTCGGGCATGTGGTTGCTTCTAGTTGATGCTACTATTCGTTATCTTATCCTTATTCTTACTTGAGCACATTTGCATGCTTGTATGGACATCTAGATAGGCCATCTTTTACTGCTACACTATCATATTGGAACTTGACTTAGGAGAAACTATGTTTTGCTTCTTTTTTCCTTATTGGTTAGTCATGTGGTTCTTATTACTCGAGTTCGAGCGGGGGTTTGGGATAGTGTAGTTGAGACTTCGAGTCTGGGACAGGTTGGTCTTGATTGTGGGATTGTGGGGTGTCACGGCGACCGCGGTGATTGGGCGGTTGGCCGGGTGTCGGTTATTGTATCAGATTAGGCATCAGTTTTCTTTAGTGGATGGAGTTTCCCACTTATTGTTTACTGCTGTATCAGCTTAGGGATCGGGTTTCCCTTTAGCGGATGAGTTTTCCCACTTTGATCTGAGTCTTGATCCAGTCCTGCTATACTATGATACTGGTTACTGAGATACTTTACTCGTGTAGGTCGCTCCCCTCGAGTGCCACTCCGGAGGTAGGCTTGACCGAGCCGTGTGCCGGTCTGTTACTTATATTTTGACCGAGCCGTGTGCTGGTCCGTTACTTATACTGAGATCGAGCCGTGTGCCGATCAGTTACTGAGTTCGACAGCAGAGCAGGCAGTACCGGTTTTTACTGGTGGATTGAGTGGGTTATCTTTGGTCAGGTACTTTTATTATTGCACTCATGCCTGGGGGCTAAGGGGTGTCTTATAGCTGTGTTTAGACCAGTGCTAGTGTTGTTGGGAACCGTGGGGTTGACGGTGGTCCTGGATCATTGAGAGTACTTTGACCGTTGTGCGAGATGTGAGGAGCTTGAGTCTATTCCGTTCTGAGATAGAGCGTGGATTTCGACTATAGCCTGCATGTGCCACTTTTCGATAGCGAGTTAGTCCGATTGGACACCCTATGTTGATATACTAGGGAGGCGCAGGCTTGACTGGACCCGATGTGGCAGTCAGCTCGATTGGGTCGATTGTGCACCTCGTGTGCGAGTGGTTGCATACCTTTCATTGGTTTTTCCCATTTGAGCATTTAGATAGAGGCATGGTAGCTGTTGAGAGTCTCCAGCTTTCTTATTTCAGTCTTTACTACTTGGTTATCTTATGCCTCTAGTGGACTTAGTGGGCAGACCGTCGGGCCTGGTGGCGGTACCCACTGAGAACTCTCTTTTGGTGTAGTTCTCACGCCCATTAGGGGGTTTTCCCCCTCCTTTGTCTTTTCTCTCCTTTGTTTTGCAGAGTCTTAGCGGGTGTTGCTGATTCTGCGGTTGCTGTGCGAGGCGAGGGAGTCGCGTGCTAGATCCCTACCCGTCTGTGGAGAGTAGCGGTACCCCTACATTGGAGATCCCGAGTACCGTCAGTAGATCAGTTTTATTTCTGCTTTTGAGATATTATTGTAGTGAGGTTATTACTTGTATTTGAGGATATTGTATGATTATCACTTATGGGAGATGGATTTTATATTATTAATCCAGTTGTATAGATGGATGGTTTTAATTTTACCGCACTTTTATGGTATAGCTCTGATATCTGTTTAGCTGTAGTATTTTTCTTGCAAGTAGGACGCTTCGCCTATGCGGGGTTTGGCATAGGTGGCGGATCTGTTGGCGAGCCCGGGTCGCAGTTTCGACCCCGGGGCGTGACATATTATCTTGCTAATGTAGTTGGTATTCCTTTTCGTCTACAGTAGTGGTATCTCTTGGATTGCTTGTTCGGACATTCAGTCACTTACTATCTTGCTACTATGGTTGGTTATAATCAATGCATTTATATATGATTCTTGTTTACAATAGCGACAGTAGATTTATTCTATTTCATGTTCTTTACATACTGATCTTCATACTACTGTAGTTGATTACACTATATCTGTAGTTATCTTCTTATCGTACTCCTTTGTTGACCAGTGAATGCGGCTTGCTTTCGTCGACCGGTTGCCCCCACTGGGAAACATATTTATATGTTTCTCACCCTACTGTTTTTACAGGTGTTGCTAACAGTGCGGGTCAGGACGCGGTATGAGGACGTGGTAGATAGCGCCTAACTAGCTCATGTTGTGGATCTAATGCAGTTGTTGTAGTTATTGTTTGGACAATTGCCCTGTTTAGGTTATTTGTGGTTGTATTGTCTGTGCTCCTACGTCGTGCATGTACATGGGAGACTCTCTCCACATGGACAAAGAAAACTCCGTGCATGTGACGGATCTGTGCACGTCCCGAAAAAAATTTCAAAAAAAAAAAAAAAAATATACACTTTTCCGCAAACTCTGTTTTCAAAATGAAAGAATTTTTTCAAAAATGCTTTCCAAAAAGGCCCGGGGCGTGACAAAACGGCCACAAGGTTATGAGCAAGCTTAAATGCTAACTTTCAGTGGACAATGCAAGGCGAACCGTACCAATCGAAGTAAAGGGTGATTAGGTTGGATGGGTCGAGTATATGTGTAGTGAACTGAACTTCTACAAATAGTGAGGTTCTAGTGAAAGGTGGGTTGGAGGACTCTCCCTATCATCTAGGCAAAGTTTCAAGCTTGTCGGAGCATTTTCAACGCAGATCTGGCGTGAAAACAAAATTAAGAAATATTAGTCTTTGGCCAATTGATTAAAGAAACAGTCAAGAGACGACTGCGGATAAGTCCAAATTAGGTTCCGAGGATTTTAGAACGATTAGAAGAGGGCTGGAGCTCCGTGGAGCGAAAATAGGAATTTTTTATAAATGCGTTTTTAGGGTCTTGGAGGCTCAGGGATCGGATCTTGAAGGGAGAGACCGGATCCAGGCTTGAGAAGGCCGGACCCTGTGGAGAAGATCGGACTGTCCCTGCGAAACCCTGAAAGCAAAGGTTTAGGGACCGGTCCGTGGAAGGGCAGACCGATCCGTCAGCACGAAAGTTTCAGGATGGGGTTCGGGGACCAGTCCGTGGATTCGAGGACCAGCCCGTCAGCAGGGGAAATGCTTGGGCATTTTCGTAATTTCAAGTGGTGGGGGCTCTTTAATAGGTGACCTTCTCCTTTTCCCTGTAAACCCTACACACCCGACACACACCGAGAGAAAGAGAGAGAGGAGCTCATTTCCCTCTCCCTCACATCCTCTCTCACTCTCTCTCATGGAGCCCCGCCAAGATGGAGATCGGGTCTAAGAGTCGCGTAGGAGCAACGGATCAAGCCCTAGCGCGCGTAGAAGCTCGAAGAGCTCACGGCTCGAGGTAAGGGCTTTGATTTTTGAGTTAGGGTTCTTGTTAAATCCCTTTAAATTGAGATCCTAGTGATTACTAAGTGTTTCTAACCTACATTAATCGAAGAAACACCGAGTATTTTGGATGTTCTTGAAGAAATGGGATTCTAGGGTTAGATATGGGGCATTTGAGTGTTTGGAGGTTTAGATCTAAATTGATCATACTATTCTCTAATTGAATGTTAGAAAGAAGCCCCGGGCTACTTTGATTTGGAAACGACAAAGGCTACGGCAGTCAATTTAGGGAAACAACCTAAAATGGGCGTTTCCATTCGTTAGTCACAGAAGAGTACCGACAAAAACCTAATTGCAAGTGTCTACAAGCAATTGGGGGCGAAACGAGGTGGGTTGTGATGATATCGGGTTAATGGGGTGGGTGACAGTAAAGGAGGATCCGCCCGTTAACAGGATCAAGGATCAGGCCGAGTGTCCACACCGAGGGCCCATGTTCTGACCAGATTAGGCCTAAGACAACCTATTTACTATTTTGCTTATTTACAGTTTTGCGGTGTAATCCTTTACTATTCACAAATTACAAATTAGTACAAAATTAGGGGAGTATAAGAAGTATTGTAACCAAAGTGAAAGGTAAGTAATAGAACAGTATCTTCTTCCCCAATCCTCTTCTTCTCTTTATCTCCTACCTCTACTCTTCTCCCCCCGCTCTTTCCCTTACCTTCTCTATACCGAATTCTTCCACCTTCCCTCAATTCTGATCCCCATCGTCCTTGCCGCCATCCTCGTCTCGGAAAATTCTCATCCTCTTCTCAGAAAATTCTCATCCTCGACGGGTTGCGTCAAGTCCGGAAGTCCGGATATAACACCAAAAGTAAGATCTTTCACAATAATTGTAGCATACTGAGAATTCACTTAAAATGCGCTATCTTGTAGTCAGTGTTAGCATACCGGCCTTTTGGATGGTCCAATATCAATGGGCTTTACCTGAGAGCCCGTGCTTTGCTTACCACATGTGATGTTTAGTCCCACATTGAAAACTCATCACATATGGTAGCATCTTATCTACTCTCTTATTTTCAAGTGAGTTACTTGGGAAAAGGTGGGAGTAAGGCCATCCCCAAAACACGCATGCGCGCACAACACGAGAACGAGTCGAGCCGCACGGGGCCAGGCCGACAGCGGCGTGCACGGTCTTCGTTCGGTTCACCTTTTATTTTCTTTTTATTATTTTGTTGATTTAACCTTGTCTTGGGAAGGCTCTACGGGCTACCCAAGAGCCTCACCTCGGTAAGGTCCAACGGCTAACCCGAGAATGTATCGTTGGACCCTACCTGCCTTTGGGCTGCACGAGGCACTTTACTCTTTTATCTATATATGAAGGGTAGAGGGTGAAAGAGGATAAGTCATATATACTACTACTCTACTCTTCTTCTTCTACAGTCTACATTGAGGTTTAACTTGAGATTTGAATCTTTTTGAGTTTTGCTGGATCTTTAAAAGCCGAAGTGGTTCATTCTGCACCATCCTAGAATCGTGCCGATAGAGTGGACAGTAATCATTGTATCGCTAGAAATAATTACCGAAGCCTCGCACGTAAAAGGGCAATCATGCATCTAGAACAGTACTTCGCCCGTCTCGACTTCTGTTTCGTTAAATCTTGCATACGATTTTAGAAAATCGTTCTTCAAATATTTTTGAATTAAATTATTTATTAGTTATATCAAACTAAAAGAAAATAGATAGATTAATTTATCCAACAGTCAGACTAAGAAGAATGAACCTGGATGATGCCTCCAATCTGCTGCTCCCGGATGGACGCAAAGTTCTGAAGGGTCAGCCTGTGCTCCTTGAGCACATCGACAAGCTGCGCAACCCGTATCCCGGCCTGCACCGTGACCCTCTTGGCCTCGCGGTCGACGCCAATCACCTTATCCATGAGGGCGAGGTTGACCATCCCAGCCCGCGACAGCCCGATCCCATTGGGTGAGAGGCCCGAGCCGAGGGGCCGGATCTTGCGGCGGCTGGCGTGGGCGTCGCGGACGGCGGCCTCGAGCTCAGGGAGGGACTCGGGCTGGAGAAGGAAGCGGGTGTGGACCTCGTGGGTGCCGCTCCAGTTGGAGACGGTGTGGAGATCGTCGGGGAGCGGAGCGTAGCGGAAGATCTGCGCCTTCTTGTGCTTGGCGTCCGAGGGGAAGGGGAAGGAGTAGTAGGTTGCGGCGCCGCAGCCAAGAAGGAGGACGAAGTAGCCCGCGTACTTGCGGAGCTCAGCGTCGGATGGGACCGAGGAGGAGAAGGGACGGAGGAGGAGGTGGGGGGTTTTAAGGTTTAGGGTTTGGGAGGGGCGGAGGAGGAGGGGGGAGGAGGAGGACGAGCGGAGGAGTCGGGAGAAGAGAGGGCGCATTTTTGAATCTTTGGTGGGGGTTTTGAGGCTATCGGTGTTTGTCGTGTTATATTTTTTTTTATGGGGGTTGCATGATCTGTTGCGGGTTTGGTTGGGATTTTTTTCAAATTAATGCGGTAAAAAATCAAAATTTGCTAAATAATTCTCTCCAAAAAATATTTGCAAAATTAATCCTTCTTTTGCCAACTCGGCGCCATGGTGGGCAGACAACCTGAAGGCGCAAAAAATCTGTGAAGACGCTGAATGAATCAGCGGCTTCATGCCATATGTTGAAGGCGCTGAAGGGTTCAGCGTCTTCACAAGAAAACCTGTGAAGGCGCTGAATGAATCAGCGCCTTCATGGTATATGCTGAAGGCGCTGTTTCATTCAGCGCCTTCAGCATACACTATAAGGCGTTGAGGACTTAGCCATTTTTCATCGCGAAAAATGGCTAAGTTCTGTGTAAGCGAAAAATGGCTAAGTTCTGTGTAAAGGCGATGAGTGGCTCAGCGCCTAGTATAAAACACTGAAGGCGCTGAGTTGCTCAGCGCCTTTAGTGATTTACACTAAAGGCACTAAGCTAATCAGCGCCTTCAGTGATTTACACTGAAGGCGCTGAGCCACTCAGCGCCTTCAGTGAAGAACACTAAAGGCGCTGAATGGCTCAGCGCCTTTAACTTATAATGTTAAAGGCGCTGACAGATTCAGCGCCTTCTTCACCACCATATCCACCCGCGCGGGCAGAGTCTCTTCATCTTCAATCCCGCACGAGCCGCTCCCGCACAGTGAGAGCTCCGAGATCGCCGTCGCCTTCTTCGTCGCAGTTCCCCGAGCACAGTGAGATCGCCGTCTTAGTGGCCGGAGCACAGTGAGATCGCCGTCGCCTTCGCCGTCGCAGTGCCGATCTCCTCTCGCGCACAGTGCCGATCTCCTCTCGCCGTCGCCTTCGCCGTCGCAGTGCCGATCTCCTCTCGCGCACAGTGTCGATCTCCTCTCGCCGTCGCCGTCGCCGTCGCCGTCTCTCTCGCGCTCGCTCTCTCACTGTGAGCTCGCTCCCTCTCTCCTCTCTCTCTCTCTCTCTCTTTCTCTCTCTTACTGTGAGAGAGTGATCTCTCACAGTGAGAGATCACTCTCTCACAGTGATCTCGCTTCACTGTGAGAGAGTGATCTCTCACTCTCTCACAGTGAAGCTCTCTCACTGTGAGAGATCACTCTCACAGTGAGAGAGCTTGATCTCTCACAGTGAGAGCTTCACTGTGAAGCTCTCACAGTGAAGCTCTCTCACTGTGAGAGATCACTCTCTCACACTCACAGTGAGAGAGCTTCACTGTGAGAGAGTGATCTCTCACAGTGAGAGATCGCTCACTGTGAGAGATCCCCTTACAGTGAGAGAGCTTCACTGTGAGTGTGAGAGAGTGATCTCTCACAGTGAGATCGCTCACTGTGAGAGATCCCCTCACAGTGAGAGCTTCGCCATCATAGTGAGCGATCCCTTCACTGTGAGATCGCTCAAAGTGAGAGGTTTCACTGTCGGTCTCCGACTGTAAAGTGAAAAGTAGTATTTTGAAGTGGTTAAATTTTGTTTTGTAGTTGAAATGGCTAATCGTCGCATGCCCATAAGTGTTCATTGGGATGGACAGTTAGTTATCGATGAGAATGGTCAACGATATATCGGCGGTCAAAAAAAGTTAATCGTGATACCTTCTGATTCTATATATACTAGTTTCGAGACGAGAATGTATCGTTTAGTAAATTGTACAAGAGAACAATTTCGTTTAAAATTTACTATTAGTTGCCCCACGATCGGTAGTGGATATTTAGCTCACGAAGTAGTAGATGATGAATCATTGGAGGGAATGATTGGATTATGTGAACATCATGGTGTTGTGACGGTATTTATTGAGAAAGAGCTACATCCGTCGGATAATTTTGAACCGCAAGGTTATTACACGAGAATGCTCCACAATTATATTGATTTGGGTCCTTCCGCCAATGTAATGAGTGATCAAAATATTCCACACGAAGGTGGTGTCAGAATGACAAGGTTAGAAAAATAACCTAATAATTTAGTAATTTGTAATCTTTTTTAAATGGACTTAATCATTGTATATATTGCAGAGAAAGTGAGTATGATCCTATTGAGAGTGTTGTACCTTGCTCGTTTAGTAGTGTGCCACCAACGACCACATGTGTGCCACCTACGACCGCACACACGCAAGCCACGACCTCACGCGGACACTGCACGACATCACGCGAACAATGCACGACCTCCCGTATAGAACCAAGGATGTCTCATTTACAACTAGAACCTTCTGATTGGGGGTAAGTACAAATGTAAATTAAATGTTAAGTTTTAAATTAATGGCAATGTTGGAATTTTAGGTTTACCAAATTTGCAGGTTATCTAATTCCTATGAACATTGGAATCCAACTGCTATTAATGAATTTGATACTAATGTTGAGGAAGGAGGTGATAATATCGACGAAGGAGATTGTAATGTTGACAGGGGTGGTGATAGTGATATTAATCATGAGGATTCACCAATCAATGATGATCAGAATAGTAGTGAGGATGACGAACTGGATGTTTCATTTCCAGATATAGATGATAATCATGATGGAGGGTTAAATGATCTTGCAAATACAATTTACAGTCAAATGGACAACCCAGAAATCAGCAATGATTACGTAGACAATCCTGACGAGAAAAATGAATTTATTGATCCTCCGGAACGTTTTCTTCCAGATACTAATTGGATAAATCAATATGCTGTAGATCATACAGATCTTAATATTCGACAAATCAATACTGGTCTCCCTAGCATCGACGGGAGTTGGGCTGGACGTGTCTTTCAAGATAAGCCATCTTTATTGGATGCTCTAAACCGGTGGCATATTGAGCATAATGTACAAATGAAAGTATTTAAATCTACAAGAATGACTTACACTGTCAAATGCTTAGTAGAGGGATGTTCTTGGAGATTACATGCTTCAGTACCCAAAGATACGACATATTTTAGGGTAAAAACATATGCTGGTCCACACACATGTGTAATTCCAATACTGAATGCGGCGCACCGTAATTATAATTCGACCCTTATATGTCAATTGATTCTTCCGACATTAAAGGTTAGACTTAATATGACGCCAAAAGAAATTCGAGATACGGTGCAAGCAGAGTACCATACTGACATAACATATTGGAAGGCTTGGCAATCAAAGAGTAAAGCATTACAAATTATTTACGGGAGCTGGGAGCAATCGTACACTGACTTGCCTCGTTACCTTTCTATGGTAAAGAATTTTAATTATGGTACTTTATGGCGTCTGGATCATAGGTGGCCCGATGTTGGCATTTTTCCCTTTGGTCGTGTTTTTTGGTCATTTGGACCTTCGATCCATGGATTCGCACATTGTCGGTCGGTGGTGAGTATTGATGCCACACATCTGTACGGCAAATACGAAGGTCATGCTTTGATAGCGACGGCTGCAGATGCAAATGATGGATTATATCCTTTGGCATTTGCAATTTGTGAGGGAGAGAATACCGAGAGTTGGCGATGGTTTTTGTATAACTTGCGTCACTATGTTACCCGTGATAGAGCCATTTGTTTTATATCTGATCGATTTTCTGGATTGAGGGAAATAGTGGCTACTATCTATCCTCCAGCACGGGGTCACTCGCATCGTTGGTGTCTTCGACATATGAAAGCAAACATGAAAAAGCGCTTCAAGACCGCCATATTGTTAGATAAATTCTGGCAGATCGGAATTGCTGCTACACCGACGGCATATAATAAGCTGAAGGCGGAATTAGAGGTGTTGGATCACGATGCTTGGGAGTGGGTCCATAATCTTGACAGATATAAAGAGTATTGGGCAAGAGCATTTGATGGAGGCCGCCGGTTTGGATTGATGACTACGAATCTTTCTGAATCGTTAAATGGGGTTCTTAAGGACACTCGTGGTTTGCCTATCACGGCTTTTGTTGCGGCTACTTTTTATAAGCTTAATAAGTATTTCTGCGAGCGTCGTGCGGCCGGTGAACATTCGACGGACGCTTTTGTCCCTAAAGTCAAAAATAAGATTACTGAAAATTTAGAAACGGCGCAGGCACATCATGTTGAAAGATTTGGACTCACCGAATTTGAAGTTCAAACTGGAGATTTCGACTACAAAGTGATCGTCAATGGAACAAATGTCGAATGTTCATGTTGTGAATTATATCTAACAGGAATACCTTGCTCGCATGTCTTAGCAGTTTGTAGTAGATCACATATGAGATTAGCCTACCAGAATTTTACTTCACCCTGGTATAGTACAGACTGCTATCGTGCGGCGTACGCACCACAATTTCATCCTGTTCCTGATAGGCGGCACTGGCCACGACCCCAAGGTCCCCCGATTGTACCGCCTCCTATACGAAGGAAGAAAGGTCGTCCACGATCTACACGTATTCGTAATGTAATGGATGAGGGGGGTGGCCGACGAGGAAAATGCTCCATTTGTAAGCAGGCAGGCCATTATAGGAGCACTTGTCCACAAAATACAAAAATAGTGCAACGAGGACGCCGGCGTATGATTTACACAATTATATTTATCTTGTCTTAATATTTAATTATTTTTAGCTATCATGTTACTAATATGTAGATTGCTTATTACAGATGGCAGATCACGAGGACGCGGGGCCAGTTGATGCGTCTGTCTTGGTAGACCAGCATCGCCATAGGTCCGCCTTTATCAGTACTGAGGTAAGAGCTATAAATTTTTATTTTTTGAAATATTATAAATAAGCTGAATTCATGTAAGAGCTAACTATATTTTTTTTGCATCACAGGGTTATCGTCCTGTCTTGTTCGCAGAGCACGGGCGCAAGATGAACCAGTGGGAGCTTTCACATCCAGCGGTAATAGATCTACTTCGCCAGTCAGGATTTTACGGGTTATCACGGCTGCGACGATTGGTGCTGGATCAGGCTCTACTGGGCGCCCTTGCCGAGAGGTGGAGACCGGAGACCCAGACCTTCCACTTCCGCCACGGTGAGATGACCGTCACACTCCAGGATGTGGCGGTTATTTCGGGTCTCCGTGTGCATGGTGCGCCGGTCTCGGGATCCACCCGTCACGATTGGCCTGCTCTATGTATGGAATTATTGGGGGTGGTACCTGATGACATCAAGGGGTCTACGGTTTCTCTAGATTGGTTATATCAGCATTATCATGATATACCTCTAGATGCCTCTGCCGGAACAGTCGCAGCTACCGCCCGTGCTTATATTCTATATCAGATCGGGGGTAGTCTGTTTCCAAACCCCAGCGGATATAAAGTTCATCTAAAGTGGCTACCACTTTTAGCTGACTTTGATATCTACGGCGCTTATGCGTGGGGTTCTGCGACTCTGGCATATCTATATCGAGCGCTAGGAGATGCCGCGATTAACGGGAAGGCCGAATGCTGCTGTTTTGGGACCCTATTACAGGTATAAAATCTAATTTTTTGATTTCAGTATTATCTTTATATATTGGTATTATATATTTTATTTATTATATTAACCCGTTGGCGTGAATTTACAGATCTTGGCTTGGGACCATATTCATATCGGCCGACCTACAGGCGTCCTAGATCAGCCCGATATAGTCGATCGACCTCTGGGTTGCCGGTAAGATATTTATTTGATATAGTAGATTTTTGTATTTCAATTGTAATTGCAACTAATATATGTTTTTTATAATCTAGATGGGGCAACACTGGAGGGCTACGTTTTGGAACCAATGTCAGGACGTGTGACATTGAGTTTTACAGAGACGAACTAGATCAGCAGCGAGAGGCGCAGGTATGTAGATGTTTTATTGAATACTTTAAGTATATTTTGCTTCAACACTTCTATATTAACTAATCATTTTGTCCATTAACAGGTTATATGGATGCCGTACACAGATCAGATTATAGATACATTACCGGATTTCTGTGTGCATGGCTCAGCGGTCTGGCGTGCAAGGACAGTCCTTATTTGCTTTCATATTGTCGAGATGCACGTGCCGGACCGAGTCCTGCTACAGTTCGGTCTTCTCCAGCATATACCTCTCAATGTGGAGTCCATCCAACGCATCACATCACGTGGGCGTTCGGATGAGGATTGGATCGCATTTCATGCTATCCACATTGAGAGGTGGTCCGGGAGGCTAGATCAGATTTTTGATCAACTCCCGGCTGCTGGTGAGGACCCACTGCAAGCGGCATCCATATATATGCAGTGGTACTGGAGCATTACGAGACGATGGATATCTCGTCCAGTACAGCGTCCTCCGCAGACTTTTCATCCTCGTGGGCATGTCGAGAGAAGACTGGTATAATAATTTATATCTATAAATTTAATATATTCAACTTTCCTCATATAAATTTAATTTTAATTTCTAAATTAAAATGCAGGCCAACACACTACGACATGTTCATACTATTGTCGGCCAGTTATTGCATGACCGACCGCCGCCTGAGTTCACATTTGGGACTCTGACAGAAATGAACGAGAATATTCAGATGGTACTACAGCATGTACCATCTGAACCTACGGTCAGAGTGTCAGGCGGACCTTCATACGAGGGAGCGACCTCGAGTCATCAGGTACCATTTAGCATAGAATTCAAATTAAGTTTTCAAATTCAAATTAACAAACTATTTACACTCTTTCAGGTGCCACGATCTCCATCTCCTACCATTCAGGCCTCGATGACATTTCCTTCGACGTCAGCATCGCTCCCGCCACAGTATCATAGACTTCATTTACTTCTACATATTCACGCCGTCGTCCATCGTCATCATCACCACAGGATGAGGGTGGTATCATCGAGGAGCTCGATCAGTTGGCAGCAGTCGAGCATCTCGATGATATACCTATCATTGACCTTGTTGTTCCCCGTGGGCGAGGGCGAGGGCGAGGGCGTGGACGTGGGCGTGGCCGAGGACGTCGAGGTCGAGGACGTGCTCAAAATTGAGCTTTTGAGTTCGAAGTTGTCGTATACACATTTTTGTAAAGTTCATTTTTTGATGTTACTCAACTCTCATTTATGAATGTAATGAATGTTGGACCTTCATTTGATGTTTGTGAATGTAGTTTTTGCTTTTTCAATGTTAATTGTCATTGCTTGCAACTTGTTGTACAAATTTGGGATTTTTTTAAAGTGATCTTAAGTAATGTGTGTAGGTCCAGGTAAAGGCGCTGAGCCATTCAGCGCCTTTAGTGTTCTGCACTGTGTTGGGTTATGTATAATTGGATCTAAATAGGAGAAAAAATACCTAGAGGGGGGTGAATAGGTGTAAACAATAAACACTCAAAAATCTTTGTGATATAAAACCCAATGCGGAAAAATAAATAACACGCAGAGATTTTTACGTGGAAAACTCCAAACCGGAGTAAAAAACCACGGGACCGATAACACGGTGAAATCCACTAGAATTATAACACGTACAAAGGTGATATACCGTACTCACAGACGACTCAACCTTTTTCCATACGCTCCTAGTTGATCTTCTCCGCTCGCTCCGCAATGCTTCACGAATCCACGATCTACGTCCAACGCCGAATCCACGACGTCCAACGTCGACTCCACGACGTCCGACCGAATCCACGGTCTTCACCCAGTAGCACGTCTCGAATCCACGAACGTACCTCGCTCCGAATCCACGAGAGCGGTAGCACCTTGAATCCACAAGGCCACGCGAGTCCACGTGCCGATTTTGGGGAAATCGTTGTTTTTGTGTGGTGATGATCCGCCGAATACTTAGATTAGAAATAGATCGGAAATACCATCTAAGTATTCATTAGTTTGATTCTACTCAAAATCTGAGTTTGGAAAACCTAGAATCAAATTAATAAAATAGATGAAGAAACATAGAATTAAATCTAGTATTCCATTTCTTCTCTATTTGTGGATTTTTCTATTTCGGTCGTATTTTATTCCATTTTTCGTCGTTACCCTAAAAGATGAAATATAGGGTCTATTTATAGGTTAGAAACCGTTGGAAGAGGATAAGAATCAAAAACTAACCTTTTCTGAAATTTTTCAGGACGGCGATCCGGATCGGATTTCGGCGATCCGGATTGCAGTAGCGAGACAGACAGTTTCCAAAAAAACGAAGGTTCGGGATCCGGATCGAAGTGCGTGATCCGGATCGGTCATACAATTCACCAAACACCAATGTACGGGATCTGGATTGAACTGCCTGATCCGGATCGTACATAAATTACGGTAAAAACCAGTGTTCGGGATCCGGATCAAAGGAGGCTACGATCCGGATTGAATTAGCGTATGAACTAACACCCTTCGAGATCCGGATTGGAATGACTGATCCGGATCCTGAACATGTCCCATGTCTAGTTTTTGATTTTTATGCAATTAAAAATTCATCCAAGTGTTTCTACACTATAAGAAGTATTCGGATCACCAAAGATAATTAGTTAAACATACCTGATCCTTTTGAATTCTTCTTTCTTGAGATTGAGTTATATGATCCAACCTTCTTTATCTTCAATCTTCAAGACTTAACCGAATTCACGAAATACGCCAACTCAAATTCCGTAACAATCTCCCCCTTTGGCGGTTTCGTGACAAAACACAAAATCCACTCAAGAAAATTCAAAAAGATATTTTTGTTGATATCACCATACAACAAAAATTTACAATGAGATCCAAATAAAGATAGATACATGAGTTAAACTCCTAAAACAGACTCTAGACTTAGACATCTGTACTCTCTGTAAAAGAAATCATTCTTGACAAAAGAAATCGTTAGATATCTCAAGAATTTTATGTCATTCAAAAACCACACACAGAGATGAAGTTTATACTCATTTATACCTACCATGACATTTATACATTCAGATATGTAATTGGATCATAGTTAAAAACCAACATATCTTCTATGCATTCAAAATCCAAATGTCACAAAAATTGTTAGTCAACATCAACTTGTTAGTTATATTACATGCCCAAATAGTTAATCGAATAATTAGTCGAGGCATGCATGCAATCTCAAATGAAAACCAAAAGTTGAAGTTATACTTACCTTCATGGTTCACAACTGGACAATCGATCATAGTTTTATTGTTCAACTGTTCTAATATTCTCTCCCCCTTTTTGTCACAAACTTTAGCCAAAATTACCAAAATGGAGAGAAAAGTTAACAAGTTCAAGAACCAAAAGTGTGAGAGTTAAAACTAAAAACTAAAACTTAAAACCTGCACAAGAAAAGATTAAAAATCTGCACAAGAAAAAAAAAAGTTTGAGCACAAATCAATCATCTGAGTCAGAGTCTTCAGATGCACTACATCTCAGTTTGTTCAAAATTCCTTTAAGCATTCCTGAAATCGTAGAACATTCTTGTTTCATCTTATGTATGTCCGTGGACATCTTTCTGAGTTCCAGAGCCAGTTTATCTTGTTCTTGGTTGATGGAAGACACTAAGTTTGCCTTTTGGTCGATTCTTCTGGAAGTTGAAGAACGTTGTGTGACAGCTGACGGAGCAGTCTGACCTTCATTCCGAGGAGATCTTCTTGGCAGAGAATGTGAATTGTCAAGAGGTTCATTGATTTGAATTCCATTGCTTGGCGAATTCTTTTTCCTTGTGTACTGCTTAATCGTTGAGGAAGACTGTAGGTTTTTATAGGATCCACAAGGATCTAAATAGGTACTATCAAACACCTAGAGGGGGGGTGAATAGGTGTAATACTTATAAAACCAAATCTCAGTGCAAAATAAAAACCAATGCGGAAAATAAAAACAGCACACCGAGATATACGTGGAAACTCCAATCCAGGAGAAAAACCACGGGACCAATACGCAATAACAATCCACTAAGAATAGAAGAATAACAAGGTGATTACCGACTCCACGGACTCAAACCCCTCCTTCAGCTTCTTCGGATCTTGCGCTCACCGATTGGATGTCCACGCAATAACAATCCACTAAGAAAAGAAGAATAACAAGGTGATTACCGTCTCCACGGATTTAACCCCTCCTTCAACTTTTCGGACCTTGCGCTCCAACGATTTTGCACGTCCACTGCACACGTTCGAATCCACGAACACCACTCGAATCCACGAGCACACGTTTCGAATCCACGAAACGCGTTTAGCAAACCGAATCCACGATGCCACGTCGAATCCACGACGCAAACTCAGCCGGTAAGAATATTGGCTTCAATGGTGATCCTTTGCTTAGATTATCAATGAAGATCCATGGGAAAAATCTCTAGGCAAAGATTAGATCAATTCGACAAAAGATATGTTCTTGAAAGAACCGTCGAATTGACCTAAAAGAGGCTATAGAGAAGAACGATAAAAACCTAGCCTCTAGGGTTGCTCTCAAGTGTTTTATAAATTAATCGGCCGTGCTCCCCACGTTTTTGAGAAACCCTAAGTGTCTATTTATAGTTTAGAAACCTTTGGAAAGAGATAAGAATCAAAAACTTACCTTATCTGGAAATTTTCAGGACGGCGATCCGGATCGGATTTACTGCGATCCGGATCGTCGTAGCGAGTCAGACAATTCCAGAAAAACAAGGGTTCGGGATCCGGATTGAAATGCCCGATCCGGATCGTTCATGTATTCCAGCAAATTCCCATGTTCGGGATCCGGATCGAAATGACTATGATCCGGATCGGATTTGCCAATGAACAAGTACCCTTCGGGATCCGGATTGGACTGTCTGATCCGGATCCTGAACATGTCCCATGTCCAGTTTTTGATTTTTATGCAATTAAAAATTCATCCAAGTGTTTCTACACTATAAGAAAGTATTCGGATCACCAAAATTATTTAGTTAACCATACCTGATCCTTTTGAATACTTTCTTCTTGAGATTGATGTAACTGATCCACAATTCTTCAACTTCAATCTTCAAGACTCAAGACACTGAGTGTCAACTTGAGCTCTTGTTGAATCTTCTCTAAGTCTTTGATTGCTGATTGACAATTTGATCCCTTTAAGACTCCGACTCAACTCACTGACTTGACTCACGAAATATGCCAACACCAAAATGCCGTAACAATCTCCCCCTTTGGCAATTTCGTGACAAAACCCCAAAATACATAAAAGCGCTCAAGTCACTCATCTTAAACCAAAAAGTCGAAATTCAATGTTATCACCAAAACATTGATTTTCTTTGCGTGAAAGATCCAATAAATACAAAATTACATTTGAACCAAACAGTCCTAGAACATACTCTATGACTTAGGACTTGGAGTCTTAAAGTGATGTAATTCCTGCAAAACAAAACTCCAAACAAAATCAAACGTTAGTCGTTAGAAATTAAAATCCTACATTTGATTCGTCCTTTTGGTTCTTTTGTTTTTCGGCTCTTTCAATCTTTTCTTTATCTCCCCCTATCATGAGCATCTCTAACATGTTCTCCATGTTCTCCATGTTCTCCCCCTGTCTTGAGCATTTATGTTCTCCCCCTTTGTGATACGATCATTATTTTCTGTTCTCCCCCTTTTTGTCATAAATTGTCAAACAGTGAACATACTAGACAAAAGGAAATCACTAACAGTATTAGTTCATAGAGAAAGAGAGATAAAAACTCAGTTCCGGTATATAAAAAAACACAGATTGCGTACCGGAGCCAAAAGCAAAAATCAAATAATTTCTTGAAACAAATCCAGATTTTGAAATAATTGAATTACCGATTTGTATTCCATCAAGAAAACAATTTAAGTGCTTGAAAATAATATGAGATCACATAGATGTCATTCAATCCAATTAATTTTACAAAAATTAAAAAGATTTACTCCGAAATCATGAAAAATAAAGGTAAAACATTATAAACCGTTTTTCATGTTATATTCATCAAACACAAGTCATCAAAAATAATCTTGAGATCCAAAGTCTATCAAGATGTAACGGATGTACAAAGATGACTTACAGAGATTTCCAAATGACATCAATTTGATTTCTTACCCTTTCAAATTTGAGATAAGCACTAAAATACCTAAGGGTGGCTCTTTGAGTATCTTTCAACTATCCCACCTTATACCAACCAGGAGATTGTTCAAAATATAAGAACTTTGCATATAAATCTCCAAATGCTTCAACTAAAAATTTCAAGAAATATTTTTCAAGCATCAAAACATGTGGTAGCTTCACACACAGACCGGACGACCGGGGTGGCAGCTCTTTCCAACATGTGGTGGTAGTTTTCACACTCCTTTCGGATGTAACTCTTTCCACATCTTTTGCAAATCATTTCATTACCCTTGAAAGAATGCAATCTCTTACATGAAAAAATTAAATCCCAAATTTTAGTCTATCGGTTGTCTCACGTTTATCACAATGAATTCACACAACCGAGATAGATTAAGCATCTAAAGATCACACATGATTTCTAAAATTTGATGCTTATAATATCAAAAACTCCTATAATGAAGTATCTTCAAGATTATGATTATGGAGTAAAGTTGATAATCCAAATAAAATTAATTTGGAGTGAATAAACGTAAAGCCCTTTTTATTCAATGCACTTGTTCAGTAAAAACCCTTTTGTTCAAAAACAAAGTATAAAAACGAAGAGCATTGAAAAACATGTAATACAAAGATTAAGAAAGATATGAAGGGAAAACCAATCAAAGTATTACATACAGTCATAAGCTATTTAGAACTTAAGACAAGGAAAGATATCACCTTTCCGAATCCAAAATCGCTGGATTTCGGGTTGTCTTGATTCGTTGTGGCCGGGGGGTTGTCCGCTTTGACTGTTGGTCCACCTTAGGTCTTTGCCTCGTAGTGATCCACTTGTATGATTGATATTGTGGCTCGGACCTTTGGTGGGTTGAGTGAACTCCTTTGACTTGATGTGCCTTTTGATTCCGTTGAGTTCGCTCCGTAGATGAAGTTACCGAAGGACTCTTCTTTCTCTTTTTTCGGGCAATTCTTCACCAAATGTCCTTCAAGTCCACATAAGCGACACGTTCTTCCTTTCAATTTGAATGTGGAACTTGAAGCATGCACAGTTTGATCCTTTTTAAAACCCAAACCAACCTTGCTTGTTTGACCTAATCCGGACATACCATCAAAGTTTTTGAAACCGGTTGAAAGCCTTTGTATGTCGGATTTGAGTTGATGAACTTGCTTGGTCAAAGCTTGGTTGGTGACATGAATTTCCTCAAACTGCTTTTCTAGAAAACCAATCTTGTCCATATATGATGTAGCGTTTGTCTCCGATTGGTTTAGCTTTTCTTGGAGGATTTCATTATTATCCAATAAGCCTTCTCGTTCCTCCTCGAGATCATGAAGTTTTATCTTTAAAGCTTGATTCTCGTCTTGAACTTCAAGTCGTTGCTTCCTCAACTTCTTAATATATTTGGCCATCTTCTTTGATTCCGTAAGAAGTTGTTGATATGCCTCAACGAGTTCTTCTTCGTCCGACTCCCCCTCACTTGATGACTCTCCGTTGGATGTTGATGTTTCATGCAAAATCAAAGGAATAGAGTCAGTGATTAAAGATGATAAACAAACATTAGAAGAGGGAATATGAGAGGCATGTAAGTTGACGACTTTTTCCTCTTTACTTGAGGTCGATTCATTAGAAGTAGAATCGTCCCAAGTTTTTGCTTGCAAAGCCTTCTTTTTATATGATTTCGGAGAAGGACATTCCGTTGAAAAATGGCCGTAGCCTTTGCATCTATAGCATTGGATTTCCCCTTCGAAATCATCTTTTTCTTTTTCTTTAGAAGGTTTTGCAAAGCTTTTGAGGTTAGAGGATTTTGAACCCGATGATCCTTTAGAAGGTTTCGTGGATGAAGATCCATCGGTTCGATTCTTCCAAAACTTCCGACGAAATTCTTTGTGATCCGCGCCAATTGTTCTTCAAAATCGGCAAAAGAGATTTCATCGTCGGAACTCGATTCGCTATCTTCTTCCTTTGTTGATTTGAATGCAATACCTGTAAGCTTAGAAGAAGACTTGGAAGAAACTTGATTAGTAGGAAAAGTCATTTCATAAGTTTGCAAAGCACCTACTAATTCCTCTACACTCATCTCATCGGATGACTAACGGTTTCAATGGCGGGTAACCTTTGCCCCTAAACCGTTCCGGAAGCGTCCGAAGTATCTTTCTTACAATTTTCGACTCCGGGATCTTTTCTCCTAAATTAGAACATGTATTTATTACATCTTGAAGTCTAGTGTAATAATCTGTAAACAATTCATGCTCTTCCATATGAATAGAGTCAAATTGACTTGTAAGCATCTGGAGCTTTTGAATTTTTATAAGATTAGTACCTCATGTGTAATTTTGAGGAATATCCCAAATTTCCTTCGCGGTTTCACACGCGGAAATTTCGTGTGAACTCAGTCGAGGAAAGAGAATTAAATAAAGCGTTCATACCTTTCCCATTGTAAGAAGATCTTTCAAATTCCTCTTTGGACCATCTAGAGCGAGGTTTTGGGGGTAGTAGAATTTCCTACTTCCTCAACAGGATGCACCCAACCGTATTCCACGGATTGCCATACCCGCTCATCAATTGCGATGAGAAAAGCTCTCATCCGCACTTTCCAATAAGCATAATTAGTCCCATCAAAAAGAGGAGGTCTATAAATATTACCACTTTCACCCAACATGATAGATAAACCTACAAACCCGCTCTGATACCAATTGTAGGTTTTCATAGGATCGACAAGGATCTAAATAGGTACTATCAAACACCTAGAGGGGGGGGTGAATAGGTGTAATACTTATAAAACCAAATCTCAGTGCAAAATAAAAACCAATGCGGAAAAATAAAAACAGCACACCGAGATATACGTGGAAACTCCAATCCAGGAGAAAAACCACGGGACCAACACGCAATAACAATCCACTAAGAATAGAAGAATAACAAGGTGATTACCGACTCCACGGACTCAAACCCCTCCTTCAGCTTCTTCGGATCTTGCGCTCACCGATTGGATGTCCACGCAATAACAATCCACTAAGAAAAGAAGAATAACAAGGTGATTACCGTCTCCACGGATTTAACCCCTCCTTCAACTTCTTCGGACCTTGCGCTCCAACGATTTTGCACGTCCACTGCACACGTTCGAATCCACGAACGCCACTCGAATCCACGAGCACACGTTTCGAATCCACGAAACGCGTTTAGCACACCGAATCCACGATGCCACGTCGAATCCACGACGCAAACTCAGCCGGTAAGAATATTGGCTTCAATGGTGATCCTTTGCTTAGATTATCAATGAAGATCCATGGGAAAAATCTCTAGGCAAAGATTAGATCAATTCGACAAAAGATATGTTCTTGAAAGAACCGTCGACATTGACCTAAAAGAGGGCTATAAGAGAAGAACGATAAAAACCTAGCCTCTAGGGTTGCTCTCAAGTGTTTTTATAAATTAATCTGCCGTGCTCCCCCGTTTTGAGAAGCCACTAAGTGTACTATTATAGTTTAGAAACCTTTTGGAAAGAGATAAGAATAAAAAACTTACTTATATGGAAATTCACGGACGGCGCTCCGGATCGGATTACTTGCGATCCGGATCGTCGTAGCGAGTCAGACAATTCCAGAAAAAACAAGGTTCGGGATCCGGATTGAAATGCCCGATCCGGATCGTTCATGTGTTCCAGCAATTTCCCATGTTCGGGATCGGACGAAATGACTATGATCAGGATCGGATTTGCAATGAACAACGTACCCTTCGGGATCCGGATTGGGACTGTCTGATCCGGATCCTGAACATGTCCCATGTCCCGTTTTTGATTTTTATTGCAATTAAAAATTCATCCAAGTGTTTCTACATATAGGAAGTATTCGGAT
>CM055066.1:33449478-33477048 GCA_029204045.2 Tillandsia leiboldiana | reverse complement strand
TTCCAAATGACATCAATTTGATTTCTTACCCTTTCAAATTTGAGATAAGCACTAAAATACCTAAGGGTGGCTCTTTGAGTATCTTTCAACTATCCCACCTTATACCAACCAGGAGATTGTTCAAAATATAAGAACTTTGCATATAAATCTCCAAATGCTTCAACTAAAAATTTCAAGAAATATTTTCAAGCATCAAAACATGTGGTAGCTTCACACACAGACCGGACGACCGGGGTGGCAGCTCTTTCCAACATGTGGTGGTAGTTTTCACACTCCTTTCGGATGTAACTCTTTCCACATCTTTTGCAAATCATTTCATTACCCTTGAAAGAATGCAATCTCTTACATGAAAAAATTAAATCCCAAATTTTAGTCTATCGGTTGTCTCACGTTTATCACAATGAATTCACACAACCGAGATAGATTAAGCATCTAAAGATCACACATGATTTCTAAAATTTGATGCTTATAATATCAAAAACTCCTATAATGAAGTATCTTCAAGATTATGATTATGGAGTAAAGTTGATAATCCAAATAAAATTAATTTGGAGTGAATAAACGTAAAGCCCTTTTTATTCAATGCACTTGTTCAGTAAAAACCCTTTTGTTCAAAAACAAAGTATAAAAACGAAGAGCATTGAAAAACATGTAATACAAAGATTAAGAAAGATATGAAGGGAAAACCAATCAAAGTATTACATACAGTCATAAGCTATTTAGAACTTAAGACAAGGAAAGATATCACCTTTCCGAATCCAAAATCGCTGGATTTCGGGTTGTCTTGATTCGTTGTGGCCGGGGGTTGTCCGCTTTGACTGTTGGTCCACCTTAGGTCTTTGCCTCGTAGTGATCCACTTGTATGATTGATATTGTGGCTCGGACCTTTGGTGGGTTGAGTGAACTCCTTTGACTTGATGTGCCTTTTGATTCCGTTGAGTTCGCTCCGTAGATGAAGTTACCGAAGGACTCTTCTTTCTCTTTTTCGGGCAATTCTTCACCAAATGTCCTTCAAGTCCACATAAGCGACACGTTCTTCCTTTCAATTTGAATGTGGAACTTGAAGCATGCACAGTTTGATCCTTTTTAAAACCCAAACCAACCTTGCTTGTTTGACCTAATCCGGACATACCATCAAAGTTTTTGAAACCGGTTGAAAGCCTTTGTATGTCGGATTTGAGTTGATGAACTTGCTTGGTCAAAGCTTGGTTGGTGACATGAATTTCCTCAAACTGCTTTTCTAGAAAACCAATCTTGTCCATATATGATGTAGCGTTTGTCTCCGATTGGTTTAGCTTTTCTTGGAGGATTTCATTATTATCCAATAAGCCTTCTCGTTCCTCCTCGAGATCATGAAGTTTTATCTTTAAAGCTTGATTCTCGTCTTGAACTTCAAGTCGTTGCTTCCTCAACTTCTTAATATATTTGGCCATCTTCTTTGATTCCGTAAGAAGTTGTTGATATGCCTCAACGAGTTCTTCTTCGTCCGACTCCCCCTCACTTGATGACTCTCCGTTGGATGTTGATGTTTCATGCAAAATCAAAGGAATAGAGTCAGTGATTAAAGATGATAAACAAACATTAGAAGAGGGAATATGAGAGGCATGTAAGTTGACGACTTTTTCCTCTTTACTTGAGGTCGATTCATTAGAAGTAGAATCGTCCCAAGTTTTTGCTTGCAAAGCCTTCTTTTTATATGATTCGGAGAAGGACATTCCGTTGAAAAATGGCCGTAGCCTTTGCATCTATAGCATTGGATTTCCCCTTCGAAATCATCTTTTTCTTTTTCTTTAGAAGGTTTTGCAAAGCTTTTGAGGTTAGAGGATTTTGAACCCGATGATCCTTTAGAAGGTTTCGTGGATGAAGATCCATCGGTTCGATTCTTCCAAAACTTCCGACGAAATTTCTTTGTGATCCGCGCCAATTGTTCTTCAAATCGGCAAAAGAGATTTCATCGTCGGAACTCGATTCGCTATCTTCTTCCTTTGTTGATTTGAATGCAATACCTGTAAGCTTAGAAGAAGACTTGGAAGAAACTTGATTAGTAGGAAAAGTCATTCATAAGTTTGCAAAGCACCTACTAATTCCTCTACACTCATCTCATCCGGATGACTAACGGTTTCAATGGCGGTAACCTTTGCCCTAAACCGTTCCGGAAGAGTCCGAAGTATCTTTCTTACAATTTTCGACTCCGGGATCTTTTCTCCTAAATTAGAACATGTATTTATTACATCTTGAAGTCTAGTGTAATAATCTGTAAACAATTCATGCTCTTCCATATGAATAGAGTCAAATTGACTTGTAAGCATCTGGAGCTTTTGAATTTTTATAAGATTAGTACCCTCATGTGTAATTTTGAGAATATCCCAAATTTCCTTCGCGGTTTCACACGCGGAAATTCGTGTGAACTCAGTCGAGGAAAGAGAATTAAATAAAGCGTTCATACCTTTCCCATTGTAAGAAGATCTTTCAAATTCCTCTTTGGACCATCTAGAGCGAGGTTTTGGGGTAGTAGAATTTCCTACTTCCTCAACAGGATGCACCCAACCGTATTCCACGGATTGCCATACCCGCTCATCAATTGCGATGAGAAAAGCTCTCATCCGCACTTTCCAATAAGCATAATTAGTCCCATCAAAAAGAGGAGGTCTATAAATATTACCACTTTCACCCAACATGATAGATAAACCTAAAACCCGCTCTGATACCAATTGTAGGTTTTCATAGGATCGACAAGGATCTAAATAGGTACTATCAAACACCTAGAGGGGGGGGTGAATAGGTGTAATACTTATAAAACCAAATCTCAGTGCAAAATAAAAACCAATGCGGAAAATAAAAACAGCACACCGAGATATACGTGGAAACTCCAATCCAGGAGAAAAACCACGGGACCAACACGCAATAACAATCCACTAAGAATAGAAGAATAACAAGGTGATTACCGACTCCACGGACTCAAACCCCTCCTTCAGCTTCTTCGGATCTTGCGCTCACCGATTGGATGTCCACGCAATAACAATCCACTAAGAAAAGAAGAATAACAAGGTGATTACCGTCTCCACGGATTTAACCCCTCCTTCAACTTCTTCGGACCTTGCGCTCCAACGATTTTGCACGTCCACTGCACACGTTCGAATCCACGAACGCCACTCGAATCCACGAGCACACGTTTCGAATCCACGAAACGCGTTTAGCACACCGAATCCACGATGCCACGTCGAATCCACGACGCAAACTCAGCCGGTAAGAATATTGGCTTCAATGGTGATCCTTTGCTTAGATTATCAATGAAGATCCATGGGAAAAATCTCTAGGCAAAGATTAGATCAATTCGACAAAAGATATGTTCTTGAAAGAACCGTCGAATTGACCTAAAAGAGGCTATAGAGAAGAACGATAAAAACCTAGCCTCTAGGGTTGCTCTCAAGTGTTTTATAAATTAATCGGCCGTGCTCCCCACGTTTTTGAGAAACCCTAAGTGTCTATTTATAGTTTAGAAACCTTTTGGAAAGAGATAAGAATAAAAAACTTACCTTATATGGAAATTTTCAGGACGGCGATCCGGATCGGATTTACTGCGATCCGGATCGTCGTAGCGAGTCAGACAATTCCAGAAAAACAAGGGTTCGGGATCCGGATTGAAATGCCCGATCCGGATCGTTCATGTGTTCCAGCAAATTCCCATGTTCGGGATCCGGATCGAAATGACTATGATCAGGATCGGATTTGCCAATGAACAAGTACCCTTCGGGATCCGGATTGGACTGTCTGATCCGGATCCTGAACATGTCCCATGTCCAGTTTTTGATTTTTATGCAATTAAAAATTCATCCAAGTGTTTCTACACTATAAGATGTAGGGTTATATGTAATAAGGATCTAAATAGGTACTATCAAACAACTAGAGGGTGGGTGAATAGGTGTAATACTTAAAAACTCAATCTCAGTGCAAAATAAAAACCAATGCGGAAAATAAAAACAGCACACCAAGATTTACGTGGAAACTCCAATCCAGGAGAAAAACCATGGGACCAACACGCAATAACAATCCAATAAGAATAGAAGAATAACAAGGTGATTACCGACTCCACGGACTCAAACCCCTCCTTCAGCTTCTTCGGACCTTGCGCTGACCGGTTGGATATCCACGCAATAACAATCCCTAAGAAAAGAAGAATAACAAGGTGATTACCGTCTCCACGGATTTAACCCCTCCTTCAATTTCTTGGACCTCGCGCTCCACCGATTTTGCACGCCCACTGCACACGTTCGAATCCACGAACGCCACTCGAATCCACGAGCACACGTTTCGAATCCACGAAACGCCTTTAGCACACCGAATCCACGATGCCACGTCGAATCCACGACGCAAACTCAGTCGATAAGAATATTGACTTCGATGGTGATCCTTTGCTTAGATTCTCATTGAGGAACCGTAGAAGAAATCTCTAAGCAAAGATTAGATCAATTCGACAAAAGATATGTTCTTGAAAGAACCTTCGAATTGACCTAAAAGAGGCGAAAGAGAAGAACGGTAAAAACCTAGCCTCTAGGGTTGCTCTCAAGTGTTTAATTAATTAATCGGTAGAGAACCCACGTTTTTGAGAAACCCTAAGTGTCTATTTATAGTTTAGAAACCTTTGGAAAGAGATAAGAATCAAAAACATACCTTATCTGGAAAATTTACGGACGGCGATCCGGATCGGATTTACTGCGATCCGGATCGTCGTAACGAGATTGACGATTCCAGAAAACCAAGGGTTTGGGATCCGGATCGCATTGCCCGATCCGGATCGTTCATACAAATCAGAAAACTTAACATTCGGGATTCGGATCGGAAATTGCATGGATCCGGATCGAAGTCTTGTATGAAGCAACAACCTTCGGGATCCGGATCGTTGGCTCTGATCCGGATCCTGAACATGTCCGAACACCAGTTTTTGATTATTATGCAATTAAAAGTTCATCCAAGTGTTTCTACACTATAAGAAAGTATTCGGATCACCACAATTATTTAGTTAAACATACCTGATCCTCTTGAATACTTTCTTCTTGAGATTGATGTAACTGATCCACAATTCTTCAACATCAATCTTCAAGACTCAAGACACTGAGTGCCAACTTGAGCTCTTGTTGAATCTTTTCTAAGTCTTTGATTGCTGATTGACAATTTGATCCCTTTAAGACTCCGACTCAACTCACTGACTTGACTCACGAAATATGCCAATACCAAAATGCCGTAACAATCTCCCCCTTTGGCAATTTCGTGACAAAACCCCAAAATACATAAAAGCGCTCAAGTCACTCATCTTAAACCAAAAAATCGAAACTCAATGTCATCACCAAAACATTGATTTTCTTTGCGTGAAAGATCCAATAAATACAAAATTACATTTGAACCAAACAGTCCTAGAACATACTCTATGACTTAGGACTTGGAGTCTTAAAGTGATGTAATTCCTGCAAAACAAAACTCCAAACAAAATCAAACGTTAGTCGTTAGAAATTAAAATCCTACATTTGATCCGTCTTCCTTTTGGTTCTTTTGTTTTTCTGCTCTTTCAAATTTTTTTGTCTCCCCCTATCTTGAGCATCTCTAACATGTTCTCCATGTTCTTGAGCATCTATGTTCTCCCCCTTTGTGGTACAATCATCATTTTCCGTTCTCCCCCATTTTTCAATTTTCGATTCGTTTGTCCTCTCTTGATGATCTCATCTCCGTCATTTCTCTTCTCCCCCTTTTTGTCACAAATTGTCAAACAGTGAACATACTAGACAAAAGGAAATCACTAACAATATTAGTTCATAGAGAAAGAGAGATAAAAGCTCAGTTCTGGTATATAACAAAAATGCAGATTCCGTACCTGTACCAGAAAGCAAAAATCAAATAATTTCTTGAAACAAATCCAGATTTTAGAATCTTTTCAAATACCGATTTGTATTCCATCAAGAAATCAATTTAAGTGCTTTAAACAGTGAATTCACACAGATGTCATTCAATCCAATTAATTTCACAAAATTAAAAAGATTTACTCCAAAATCATGAAAAATAAAGGTAAAACATTATAAACCGTTTTTCATGTTATATTCATCAAACACAAGTCATCAAAAATAATCTTGAGATCCAAAGTCTATCAAGATGTAACGGATTTACAAAGATGACATACGGAGATTTCCAAACGACATCAATCTTGAATTCTACCCTTTCAAATTGAGATAATCACTAAAATACCTAAGGGTGGCTCTTTGAGCATCTTTCAACTATCCCACCTTATACCAACCAGGAGATTGTTCAAAATATAAGAGTTTTGCATATAAATCTCCAAATGCTTCAACTAAAGATTTTCTCATAAAATACTATCAAGCATCCATAACATGTGGTAGCTTCACACACAAACCGGACGACCGGGGTGGCAGCTCTTTCCAGCATGTGGTGGTAGTTTTCACACTCCTTTCGGATGTAACTCTTTCCACATCTTTTGCAAATCATTTCAATACCCTTGTAAGAATGCAATCTCTTACGTGAAAGAATTAAATCCCAAATTTTAGTCTATCGGTTGTCTCACGTTTATCACAATGAACTCACACAACCGAGATAGATTAAGCATCTAAAGATCACACATGATTTCTAAAATTTGATGCTTATAATATCAAAAACTCCTATAATGAAGTATCTTCAAGATTATGATTATGGAGTAAAGTTGATAATCCATATAAAATTAAATTGGAGTGATTGAAAGTGAAAGCCCTTTTCATTCAATGCACTTGTTCATTAAAAACCCTTTTGTTCAAAAACAAAGTATAAAAACGAAGAGCATTGAAAAACATGTAATGCAAAGATTAAGAAAAATATGAAAGGAAAACTATTCAAAGCATTACATACAGTCATAAGCTATTTAGAACTTAAGACAAGGAAAGATATCACCTTTCCGAATCCAAAATCGCTGGATTTTGGGTTGTCTTGATTCGTTGTGGCCGGGGGTTGTCCGCTTTGACTGTTGATCCACCTTAGGTCTTTGCCTCGCAGTGATCCACTTGAATGATTGATGTTGTGGCTCGGACCTTTGGTGGGTTGAGTGAACTCCTTTGACTTGATGTGTCTTTTGATTCCGTTGAGTTCGCTCCGTAGATGAAGTTGCCGAAGGACTCTTCTTTCTCTTTTTCGGGCAATTCTTCACCAAATGTCCTTCAAGTCCACATAAGTGACAAGTTCTTCCTTTCAATTTCATTGTGGAACTTGAAGCATGCACAGTTTGGTCCTTTTTAAAACCCAAACCAAGTTTGCTTGTTTGACCTAATCCGGACATACGGTCAATGTTTTTGGAACCAGTTGAAAGCCTTTGTATGTCGGATTTGAGTTGATGAACTTGCTTGGTCAAAGCTTGGTTGGTGACATGAATTTCCTCAAACTGTTTTTCAAGAAAATCAATCTTGTTAATATGGGAATTAACGATCGTTTCCGATTGATTTATCTTTTCTTGGAGGATTTTATTATTATCCAATAAAAGCTCTCGTTCCTCCTCGAGATCATGAAGTTTATTGTGACACCCCCGGAATTTGGATTAGTCCTCTATATAAATGATATAATAGGACTAAATCTCTAACCCGGCTATAGCATTTTGGATGGTAGCAAGATCCAAGAGGAACATGAGAGTTAAGCGTGCTAGAGCTAGAGTAGTTCTAGGATGGGTGACCCCCTGGGAAGTGGGGCGTCACAGTTGGTATCAGAGACATTCACCAGCCGGAAATGTGAGATGAGTCTCGGCTGAGCCAGGGTTATATAGCGGGTAGAGCGAGGCTCCCCGGCTAATGACCGTTGTGGGTGGAGTGCAGCTCCTCACAAGGTCGGCTAAGGCTAGCGAGACGAGTCTCACATCGCTTGGTGCTTGTGAATGTGCTTGAGCCTGACGTGGACGTCAGGGCTTAAAGGGGGGAAGAATGTGACACCCCCGGAATTTGGATTAGTCCTCTATATAAATGATATAATAGGACTAAATCTCTAACCCGGCTATAGCATTTTGGATGGTAGCAAGATCCAAGAGGAACATGAGAGTTAAGCGTGCTAGAGCTAGAGTAGTTCTAGGATGGGTGACCCCCTGGGAAGTGGGGCGTCACATTTATTCTTTAAAACATGATTCTCGTCTTGAATCTCAAGTCGTTGCTTTCTCAACTTCTTGATATGCTTGGCCATCTTCTTAGATTCCGCAAGAAGTTGTTGATATGCCTCAACGAGTTCTTCCTCGTCCGACTCCCCCTCACTTGATGACTCTCCGCCGGATGTTGATGTTTCATGCAAAATCAAAGGAATAGAGTCAGTGATTAAAGATGATAAGCAAACATTAGAAGAGGGAATATGGGAGGCATGTAAGGCAACGACTTTTTCCTCTTTACTTGAGGTCGATTCATTAGAAGTAGAATCGTCCCAAGTTTTTGCTTGCAAAGCCTTCTTTTTATATGATTTCGGAGAAGGACATTCCGTTGAAAAATGGCCGTAGCCTTTGCATCGATAGCATTGGATTTCCCCTTCGAAATCATCTTTTTCTTTTTCTTTAGAAGGTTTTGCAACGCCTTTGAGGTAAGAGGATTTAGAACCCGATGATCCTTTAGATGGTTTCGTGGATGAAGATCCATCGGTTCGATTCTTCCAAAATTTCCGACGAAATTTCTTTACGATCCGCGCTAATTGTTCTTCAAAATCGGCAAAAGAGATTTCATCGTCGGAACTTGATTCGCTATCTTCTTCCTTTGTTGATTTGAATGCAATACCTGTAAGCTTAGAAGAAGACTTGGAAGAAACTTGATTAGTAGGAAAAGTCATTTCATAAGTTTGCAAAGCACCTACTAATTCCTCTACACTCATCTCATCCGGATGACTAACGGTTTCAATGGCGGTAACCTTTGCCCTAAACCGTTCCGGAAGAGTCCGAAGTATCTTTCTTACAATTTTCAACTCCGGGATCTTTTCTCCTAAATTAGCACATGTATTTATTACATCTTGAAGTCTAGTGTAATAATCTGTAAACAATTCATGCTCTTCCATATGAATAGAGTCAAATTGACTTGTAAGCATCTGGAGCTTTTGAATTTTTACAAGATTAGTACCCTCATGTGTAATTTTGAGAATATCCAAACTTCCTTCGCGGTTTCACACGCGGAAATTCGTGTGAACTCAGTCGAGAAAAGAGAATTAAATAAAGCATTCATACCTTTCCCATTGTAAGAAGATCTTTCAAATTCCTCTTTGGACCATCTAGAGCGAGGTTTTGGGGTAGTAGAATTTCCTACTTCCTCAACAGGATGCACCCAACCGTATTCCACGGATTGCCATACCCGCTCATCAATTGCGATGAGAAAAGCTCTCATCCGCACTTTCCAATAAGCAAAATTAGTCCCATCAAAAAGAGGAGGTCTATAAATATTACCACTTTCACCCAACATGATAGATAAACCTAAAACCCTCTCTGATACCAATTGTAGGGTTATATGTAATAAGGATCTAAATAGGTACTATCAAACAACTAGAGGGGGGGTGAATAGGTGTAATACTTAAAAACTCAATCTCAGTGCAAAATAAAAACCAATGCGGAAAATAAATACAGCACACCAAGATTTACGTGGAAATCCAATCCAGGAGAAAAACCACGGGACCAACACGCAATAACAATCCAATAAGAATAGAAGAATAACAAGGTGATTACCGACTCCACGGACTCAAACCCCTCCTTCAGCTTCTTCGGACCTTGCGCTGACCGGTTGGATATCCACGCAATAACAATCCACTAAGAAAAGAAGAATAACAAGGTGATTACCGTCTCCACGGATTTAACCCCTCCTTTAATTTCTTGGACCTCGCGCTCCACCGATTTTGCACTCCCACTGCACACGTTCGAATCCACGAACGCCACTCGAATCCATGAGCACACGTTTCGAATCCACGAAACGCCTTTAGCACACCGAATCCACGATGCCACGTCGAATCCACGACGCAAACTCAGTCGATAAGAATATTGACTTCGATGGTGATCCTTTGCTTAGATTCTCATTGAGAAACCGTAGAAGAAATCTCTAAGCAAAGATTAGATCAATTCGACAAAAGATATGTTCTTGAAAGAACCTTCGAATTGACCTAAAAGAGGCAAAAGAGAAGAACGGTAAAAACCTAGCCTCTAGGGTTGCTCTCAAGTGTTTAATTAATTAATCGGTAGAGAACCCACGTTTTTGAGAAACCCTAAGTGTCTATTTATAGTTTAGAAACCTTTGGAAAGAGATAAGAATCAAAAACATACCTTATCTGGAAAATTTACGAACGGCGATCCGGATCGGATTTACTGCGATCCGGATCGTCGTAACGAGATTGACAATTCCAGAAAACCAAGGGTTCGGGATCCGGATCGCATTGCCCGATCCGGATCGTTCATACAAATCAGAAAACTTAACATTCGGGATCCGGATCGGAAATTGCATGGATCCGGATCGAAGTCTTGTATGAAGCAACAACCTTCGGGATCCGGATCGTTGGCTCTGATCCGGATCCTGAACATGTCCGAACACCAGTTTTTGATTATTATGCAATTAAAAGTTCATCCAAGTGTTTCTACACTATAAGAAAGTATTCGGATCACCACAATTATTTAGTTAAACATACCTGATCCTCTTGAATACTTTCTTCTTGAGATTGATGTAACTGATCCACAATTCTTCAACATCAATCTTCAAGACTCAAGACACTGAGTGCCAACTTGAGCTCTTGTTGAATCTTTTCTAAGTCTTTGATTGCTGATTGACAATTTGATCCCTTTAAGACTCCGACTCAACTCACTGACTTGACTCACGAAATATGCCAATACCAAAATGCCGTAACATAAGAAAGTATTCGGATCACCAAAATTATTTAGTTAACCATACCTGATCCTTTTGAATACTTTCTTCTTGAGATTGATGTAACTGATCCACAATTCTTCAACTTCAATCTTCAAGACTCAAGACACTGAGTGTCAACTTGAGCTCTTGTTGAATCTTCTCTAAGTCTTTGATTGCTGATTGACAATTTGATCCCTTTAAGACTCCGACTCAACTCACTGACTTGACTCACGAAATATGCCAACACCAAAATGCCGTAACAAAGACTTCATCAGCTTCTTGTTCTTTAGGTAAAACTTATTTTCTTCATCAATACCTTGTTGTACTTCATTAAGAAATGTGTCCCAATCTTCTTCGTCTTCAGATTCAGTTTCAGTTTGAGGGATATTCTTTGTTTCCTCTTGACATGGTTCATTTATTTCAATACCCCGAGCTCGTCCAAGCCGTCGAGCAAGTCTTTTTCTTTTTGTTTTCACAGGAGTTTCTTCCATTGGAGCTTTTTCTTTTTCAGCAGTAGTGGGCGGAGCCTTTGCCTTTGATGTCTTTGCAGGGGCTTTCCCTTTCGAAGCAGTGGGAGTAGTTGCTTTAACTTGAAGCTCATCCCAATCAATGGATTCCGTCTCAGAGTCCGTATCGGAATCATCCTTTATTTTCTTCGCCTTCTTAGCTTTCTTGGGCTTGATAGTATCTCTTGTATGAACCATAGCAGCCAGAAGAAAGATGATCCAGGTGATCACCATTGCTACAAGTTCCTTGTGAGAAATAAGGTCCTGTGGGCAACAACTCAAGAACACGAAAAATTGTTAATTTTCAAAAATTTGAAAAATTGTACCCAAACAATCATTATCGTGTAGAGAGACTAAGAATCAAATTAGTTTAGCAAAAAGAATTTTAAAAATAGATCAATCGCATGATTTTCGAAAATTCCCATTATATGCCCTAAAATCGAAATTTTTGAAATCGAAGGCCAAAAATCCGTTTATCATTAGAATACCTAGCATATAATCAAAACTAATCTACTCAGAGTTCTTATTTCAAAAGAAATTTGATCAAAAACCATCCACAAACGAAAAAGATACAGAAATTTCATCGCGTTTTGAGAAAGAATATGAAAAACTGTGAAAGACCGAGATTTTGATCAATAAAACTTACTTAGAATCGAAGAACTTGAGTTTGTAAGCTTCCAAGACAGATGAATTCTAGAGAGAGAAGCTGTCACGCCCCGAGTTCGCTAATTTGTACGGTTCGGGCACGCCAACAGACCCGTCAATCGGGTATGACCTTTCACTACCCGAAAGGAACGGTAACATCCATAATCATACAACAAGTATATGCGGAAGCTCAATATCAGAGTACTAAAAATCACTATAAATTTGAACTTTCATTTTATAAACAAACAGTTTAAGCGATAATGAAAGCATACAAGAGTGAACCATGAACTAAATTTATTACACTTTACATTTCTGAACTTGCAAATAAAATTATTACAATTCTTTACATAATTCCTCACCATACAAGGTTCACTCAAGAAATATATAAAAAGGGATACCTCTGCTAGACCCTTTAGGTCTCTATGCTTCTGGGCCCTTGCCCCTGTCGTATGCCTCGCCGTCTGCATCTGAACCGTCTCGTCCGCTGCATCCATACCCGAACCTGTGGGGGGGTCACCCAAGGGGTGTGAGAACTCCGACAGAGTTCCCAGTGGGTTCAACCACCGAGAAAAAGTGTCCTACACCACTTGGTCCAATGGAAGCAATAATAATAGTGCTAGGAAACTAAAATCCTCAATATCAGTATGCTGCTATGCAATATAATATATCACTGCACTATACTATCTGTGTCTAATCATCAACCATCACTACTCTTGTCTAGCCACACTAGGCTGCTAAGCACCAACTCGGCCACTATGCCGCTGTATACAGGGTCAAACTAACCCGGCCACCTTGGCCACTCTAATTTCTCTCTATTCTTTAAATTCTAGTGCTTTAGTTCAAGTTAACCCTCAGAAATTCTTATCCACGGGCCCCAGCCCGGTAGTCCTGCTACCATAAGATAAGATTTCTAAGTTTGCCGATAGCACCCGCAAGTGCTACCCCGCCCAACGGGGAACTTGTCCTACGGGTCACTGCCCGGGAGAGGGACACTACCCTTGGCTCCGACAAGGCTACTTTTTACCCCCGAAGGTACGCTCGTTTTATCTTTATATTTTCTTTCTTTTCTTTTCTTTTTCTTTCTCTTTTTGCTTTAGTTCTTAGCCTCTTTGCCTTTGAACACTTGCTTTTCTTTCTTATTCGAGCTTGTAGCTCCCTTTTGCCACTAGCAAATCTCTTTCTCTTTCCTTTGAGCATTTAGCTCTTTGCTTTCACTTTAAGCCCTTCGAAAGTACCTCGTCCGACGGGTCACTGCCCAGGGAGTCCTGCTCCACTTGACGAGTTTCAAATTCGAAGGCGCCATTTACATTTTCTTTATGCTTTTTAGCCACTTTTAGCTTGCTTTTAACTTTGCCTTTTTACAACAATTTACCTCTTATCCTAGATCTCGCCATAAGGATAACCTGAGAGTCTCCTGGACTCTTAAACATTTCACTTTCCTTTATTTAACTCAAATTGAAGTTAAAGTTATTGTCCATTTGCCCAGACACCCTATGACCTTCTAGGGTTATAACTGATTAATTCTTTAGCCTTGGGATCTCATCCCCCTTTCCTGATTCCTCACTAAATCCTAGAGTTAACTTAACTCTATTTTCCAAATTTCACTTTTAACTTAGAGTTACACTGACTCTAATTTCTTGTTTTCCCTTTCATGTCTCCACACTTGATCCACTTTTTCCATTTTCGTGATTCCTTACTGAATCCTAGAGTTAACTTAACTCTATTTTTCTGTTCCACTTTTAACTTAGAGTTACACTGACTCTAATCTCCCGTTCCACTTTTATCTTAGAGTTACACTGACTCTAATTTCCTGTCTGTGAGTTTAAACTCCTTTGGATCACCTTAGGTCCCCTTTACCTAAGTTCCATGTCATACTCATCCTAGAGTTCCTTGACTCTATGTTGATCACTCTATCCAGTGTCCTTAGGTTATCCCCTAAGACAATGCCACTCGTCAAATCCTAGGATAACTCCTAGTTCGATGTCACTCGTCAAACCCCTAAACTAGGTTTTCTCCTAGTCTTACTACCAACAAGTTCTGTTCCCTTATGTCACATGATTCCTAGGGTTGTACCATACATGATCACAGTCATCACTTAAATATCATTTCTACGCATACAATTATTTTCATATCCATCATAAAAATAATATTTATCCTCTATGCATGCAATTTCATCAATTTAGATAAGTCAAAATTTGCATTTTTCCCTTAATTCTTTTACACATGCAAATTAATTATCTCCTTTTTGGCAACCAACAGTTGCATTTTCCATCTGTGTCCATCTACACATACCAGTTTATCCCCTATTTGGATAAATCACAAATGTCACTTTTCCTCTAAATATCTCTTCACATGCACATTTATCATCTGTCTCTGGCAACCAACAGTTGCACTTTTCATCTGTATCTCTCTACACATGCAATAATAATCATGATTATCTAACGCCTCTAACAGGCTACTATCATGCTTCTAGATCGAAAAGCAAAGGAGCAAGGGGAGAGGTCACCCAATTTCGGCAGAATTCCCCACCTTGTAGTGTACCCAATTGCTTGTAGACACTTGCAATTGGTCTCCGAGCGATTCCACTTGTCTCCTCGAGCTTGCACGCAAAACGGTCCACTTCCCTCGAGTCCGCACGCAAAACGGTGCACGTCCACCAAACCTGCATGCAAAACGGTGCGCGTCAGTAAAACCCACACGCAAAACGGTGCGCGACACTTCAGTCGGCACTCAAAACGATGCGCGTCAACTCAACCTGCCCGCAAAACGGTGCACGTACCTCGGGTTTGCACGCAAAACGGAGCATGCTTCTCTTAAGGTTGCACGCAAAACGGTGCACGTCTTTTCTAACCCTGCACGAAAAGTGATGCATAATATTAGAGTCGGCACGCAAAACGGTGCGCAACAACACGATCGGCACGCAAAACGGTGCACGTACCTCAAATATGCACGCAAAATGGTGCACGTCTTTTCTAACCCTGCACGAAAAATGATGCATAATATTAGGGTCGGCACGCAAAACGGTGCGCGACAACACGATCGGCACGCAAAACGGTGCACGTACCTCAAATCTGCACGCAAACCGGTGCACGTCTTTTCTAACTCTGCACGAAAAATGATGCATAATATTAGGGTCGGCACGCAAAACGATGCGCGACAACACGATCGGCACGCAAAACGGTGCATGTACCTCAAATCTGCACGCAAAACGGTGCACGCTTCACTGTAGGGTTGCACGCAAAACGGTGCACTTTCCTCTAGCCCTACACGCAAAATGATGCGTCATATTAGAGACTGCACACAAAACGGTGCACGTTAAATCGATCGGCACGCAAAACGGAGCACGCACCTCAAATCTGCATGCAAAACGGTGCACGCTTCACTGTAGGGTTGCACGCAAAACGATGCACTTTCCTCTAGCCCTGCACGCAAAATGATGCGTCATATTAGAGACTGCACACAAAACGGTGCGCGTTAAATCGATCGGCACGCAAAACGGAGCACGTACCTCAGGTTGGCACGCAAAATGGTGCACTTTTATTTTTCAACGTTGCACGCAAAACGGTGCATGTTTTTCTAGTTTGCGCCCAAAACTACGCATTTTTGCCGAATCCGCACGCAAAACGGTGTATTTTTCTACAACTTGCACGCAAAACGAGACGCGCCAAAAATACCCACGACAGTCCGTGCAGCAACAGTACAGTAGAACTCGGTCCCTAACACGCAAAATGGCACGGGGTCAAATTTAATGTCCAAAAAGGAACCCTATAAATTGTGCCCAAAAATACCGAAAAATAACGTTATCTCGCACAGTATCGCGTCGCCCATCTAATTTTTAAAACACTTTGTGCGCTTTACGAGGTCGCCGTCGCGCCGCTCCAACCCACGAAATTTCCTCCATCGCTCTCTCTCGACACTCTGTTGGAGAAGAAGAAGAAGAAGAGAAGGGAGGAGGAATGCGGCGCAGGCGGAGAAGGAAGAAGAAGAAGAAAAAGAGAAGAAAAAGAAAAAGGAGGAGAGAAGGGTGGTCCATGGACCGGGCTCACGGGGGCACCCAATGGGAAATTGCCGGGTGGCGGTCCACCACAAAAGGGTGCGCGCACCCGGTCCACGCTCGCTACACTGTGCGCGCCACACAGGCGCGGACCCCCGCGCGCCCCTGTAGGCGCGCGTGCCCGCGCCGTACGGGCCCAATGGGGGCCCGCCATGTGGCGGCCCCCCTTTGACCCGCGCCCCTCCAAGCGCCAGCTGTGCCCCCTCGATCTGCGCGCCACCACCTCGGAAATCCGTTTTTGCTCCGTTTTTGCCTCTTTTTTTCGTCCGTTTCCGTCCAAATTTGACAGGCGGCTTCGTTTTAGCTTAATTTACCACAGAAAAATTTAAATTTTCAGTTTGGGCCATTTCTGGATTACCAAAGCCCCACTGTGTCCAGAATCATTGGCGGACCCCGTTCTCGCAATCCGGGTATCCGATCCACGCGAAATTTTTACTGTGACCCTAAAACATAATTACACAGCTCCCGTAATTTTCTCAGAATTTTTCGACACTGTTGGTGGAGCCCGTTACCACTATCCGGCCTCCGATTAACGCGAAACTTTTTCTGTGGCCTTAAAACATATTTACGGGGCTCCCGTAATTTTCTCGGAATTTTCCGACACTGTAAATTTTCCACTAAAAATCTGGGCCCCCTTTCTCAAATAAATTTTTAGATCTCTCCATTTTAACCCGATTTGGGCCCAACTCGCGTCCAAATGTTCCTTACTTCCCCAACTTTCATAACACTAGTATTTCATACCACCTTTATCTACATTTATTTATGTGCCGAAAATCCGGTACTTTACAGAAGCTCTGGAGACTTTGGAACAAAAGATTGAAGTAAAAGAAATCAAAACCCTTTTGTTCTATATAAAACCCTAGCCGCGATCCGGATCAGTTCGTGAATCCGATCCGGATCGGCTACCCGCAAAGAATACCTGCGTTCGGGATCCGGATCGGCTTGTCCAATCCGGATCGGCTCCAACTTTTTCTTCAGAAAAATTCAGAAAAATTCTAGAAAATCCAGAAAAAGATTGTAAGCACTTTTGTGTATCAACTTTAACCAAAAATCATCATTTCATATCAAAAGAAATAGATTATACTAAATCTATCAATAATAGCCAAATAATGAAATGAAGATTTATAAAAATTAAATCCCTTAAAGTTGAACAACTTCAATACATCTAACTTAATCTTATGAGTAATGCCTTTATCAAATCATCAATTCGGTAAAGAAAATGAAATACAAAGATCAATAGATGTCTGAAATCCCAGATAAGTTAGATAATATATCTAGTCAATTTTATTGAAGAGAGTGGCTCTTTGAGCATCTTTCATTAAAATTCCCAACTTATACCAACCTTGAAATTTTGACAGAGTCAAGTATTTCAACATGCATTTTATTTAATCAAACTTGAAAAATCTTGCTTGGTATACATGTGGTAGCTGCACACAGTACTCGGACGACCGAGGTGGTAGCTCTTTCCTCCATTTTGTGGTAGTTTTCACACTCCTCATTGGGATGTAACTCTTTCCACATCTTATGAGCATATTACATTTCTTTGACTCCCCCTCAATTGGCTATCAATTATTTAAGATATAAAGTATTCAACCAAATATTGATCTCGATTTCATACTGTCACGCCCCGGGTGTAAACCAGAACCCGGGCCCGTCCACAGATCCGCCGTGCACACGGAATTTTCCGTGTACACGAAGCGCTGATAACCTGCTCAGATATAAAACAAGTAATAAAGGAGCATAAAACAGAGCTAACTAAAACTAATACAACTCAGACAAATACTGGAAATGAAAGTACAGTAAGCTCTCAAAAAATATACAAGTGTCTCTCCCAGCTCACGAAATATATACAACCAGCTGGCCGCAGCCAGACCCAAAATAAAAGGAAAATACAACCGTCTGAGTGTACAGGGGATACATCAAAACTATCAAAAACTCGAACTCGGGGGCAGTGGCTATCTAGTCAGCGATCCTCTTACCTCGGTCCAGGGAAGAGGGTCCCGCAACTCCCGCAGAGAACTCTGCAAAACAAAGGGGAACAGAAAAGAGAAAACAGTGGGGGGTGAGAACTACTATAAAAACAGTAGCCTCCCCTAGTGGGTAGACCTCAAACTCAGACATGCCCACTAGGACTATCAGAGGCGAAGAAAATGAAACAAAGGTGGTAAGCTACAAGTACACTACTGATGCAAAGCTACCACTAACATGCCTCTACGATGTCTGCTAGAGAATGGCTAAAGGCAAGCACCAGAACGTAAGGACTGACAGACCAACACAATCAAAACACCAGTAAACACTGGTACTGCCTGCTCTGCTGTCAACCTCACAACTCAGTATCTCCCCTGTCCAAAATAGACCGGAACCCAACACGGTCTAGCCGGCACCCAACACGGCCTGACCGGCACCCAACACGGTCGGAATCCTACTCCGGAGTGGCACTCGAGGGGAGCGACCCCACACGAGCATAGTATCACAGTCACTAGTATCAGCAGTACCATAAATAGCAGGACGGGGTCACGACCCTGATCCAAGTGGGAAAAACCCATCCACTAAAGGGAAACTCGATCCCCTACCTCCAATCTGATGCAAAAGTAATAATAATAATAATAATAATAATCCGGTCAACCGCCCACAGTCCGCGGTCGCCGCAACACCCAAACCTCGATCCCCGACTGTCCCAACTCTGAACATCTGACTACACAATCCCCTAAGACTAGACGACAGGAGAACGAATAAAAGCATGGTTTCTCCTAAGTCAATTCCAATATGTTTGTGTAGCAGAAAAAGATGGCTTAGCTAGATGACCATTCAAGCATGCAAAGTCCTTTATTTGCTATAATTACTCCAATTATTCAAACATATGCAACATTAAGTGTTTGGGTAATCCCGATGTACATGCGGTAAGATATATGATACTTAATACATTTTAGATGCACAATTTACTAGCAAATATCCCTTATACAACATTCATTCTAACCACATATCTAACCCTTCCCTTAACCTGTATTATGATGTGGCTATAGCATTCATTCCACTAATTAATTTGCATATCTAAACATGGAAACATCACTTACTAACTTGTAGCTTGCTAACAAGGCAAGTATTAACAAATGAACCATAATCTCATACACATTTAATAACACATGATCGAAGCATTCTAATAGGCCTAGTGACATTCACAAGTAGGAGGTTCACAACATCACCCACCTCAAGCGCTATTCCAAATTCCCAAAGGCGAAGTCCAAGACCAGTCCAAACACACCACCAATCTGTACAAAATACCCCAAAGGAAAAATACATAAGCTTAACATCCACAATTCCAGATTCTGTCCCCCAAACCAGCAGTCCACAATTCACTAATTTTCACCTGCGAATAATGTCCAGAAAAATCCAAGGAAAATACTAGCGTGATCCTTGCGACGAGCCCGTCGAAACGAATACCTGCACGCCCAATTTGGAGTTTCCTACGCTGAGATAAAAATCCGACAAGGGGTACACCCCAAATCCAAACTGCACTAAATTCCTGTAACAAGGAACCACAGAGAAAGGAGATTCTCACCCTCGAGTAAAATTCAGAAAAATCCGAGAAAAATCCAGGAGACTCCTTGCGAAGCGTAGATGAAAATTGCCTTTTGAATCGCCTCGTTCCGACGCCTGAGCGAAAAGATACGGCAAGAACACTGCGGTGCTGTCCCAAAAGTCCGCGAAGAAAAAGGGTCAAATGGGTGCTAAGAAAACTCCAAGATCAGCACGGAAATCGAGGAACCATAAAACACAGGAGTTGAAGCCCTACCTGTCGTGAGTCCAACGGCGCAAGAATCGGCGAATTCCGAGGTCGGGGTGGGTCGGAGGAGTCCAAACACTGAAAAGGGGCGAAGAGGATCGCCGGAGAACAAGCGTCGCGCCGCGCCGTAAAATGGTGAACCTCGGGAAGCGTGCCTCCAAAAATCTTCAAACTTCTCCAAAGGGTCGAGCACTGAAAGTGGAGGAACTTCTGTGAAGGCAGCCCAGCGAAAAGAAGTCCAAAAAGCCCAAAGAAAGAAAGGGGGAGGCTATTTATAGGCCCAGCCCATTGCTTAATGGGCCGGGTTTTCGGGCGCGGTTTCCGGGCGCACTGCGCCCGGAAACCGGGTTGCATACTCCCCGTCCGACGCGCCCGGAAACGCCAGGGACCGCCACGTAGCCCCGAACAGGGGACAGCGGATCCCCGCGCCCGCGACACGCCGCGTGTCTCCCTCGCGGTCAGCGGGGTAGGTACGGCCGCCCAATCTCGAGGCGACGCGTGTCGCACTCGAGTGCGGCCGACCGCCCCGCCTGCGCCACTGTGCGCGCACGTGCGCGCACAGTACCGAGGCGCCCTCCCCCGCGCACCCGTGGACCGCGCCCACGTGGACCGACGAATCCGAAGCCGCCACGTGCCATGCGCCCGGTCCACCGCAATCCCGCAAATCCAATGAGCCGTGCCGCGTGCGCCCGCCTACCAGAGCACGCCACGCGTCCACCCGCCGCGGTCCATGCACCGCCGCGCCACTCCGTGGACCCAGCTGCGTGAGCCGGCCAATTAAAGGCCGCCACGTGGCTCGGGCCGGTCCACGTGTCACCCCCATGCACCGAAAATCCCCCAAAACTTCCGGAAGCCCGCATTTGGTCATCCGGACTCCAAATTCAACAAGCAAATAGCCGTTTTCAAGCGTTTTTCCGCGCTGAATCCAAATCCAACCTCAGATTGGCCCAAAACCTTTTCTAAAATTCGGCAATCACAGCCGAAGGCCAAATCATCAATCCAAGTCTCACGAGGTCCATCTGTGGCATCCCTTCGATGCACCATGGGCCAGACACCAACACTAGGTGTTCTACACAGTGGATTCACCGGAAAGTTGCATGGGAAAACCAGTTCACTACATCCTCCCCTACAAGAAAAAGTTTCGTCCTCGAAACAAAAGTCATACCTCAGGTAGCGGCCTCAAACAAGTGGGGGTGAGCATCCATCATCGCTGACTCCAACTCCCAGGTAGCCTCGCGCTCATCATGACTGCCCCAGAGGACCTTCACATACGGGATGGCCCGACTGCGCAACTCCCTAACCTCACGGTCCAAGATCCTCAACGGCCGCTCAACATAGCTCAGGTCCTCAGCAACCTCCAATGGGGTGAAATCAATGATATGAGACGGGTCATGAACATACCTCCTCAGTGTCGAAACATGAAAAACATTGTGAACACCCGAAAGCCTGGGAGGAAGCGCAAGCCTGTAGGCAACTGGCCCTAAGCGCTCCAACACCTCAAAAGGTCCAATATAACGAGGGCTCAGTTTCCCACGAATACCAAATCTCCGAATCCCCTTCGAAGGCGAGACTTTCAGAAAAACATGGTCACCCACCTGGAACTCTAAGTCTCGCCGTCGAGTATCAGCATAACTCCTCTGTCGACTCTGGGCGGTCTCGAGGTGTCGTCGTATCAATCTGACCTTTTCCTCTACCTCTAACAGTAGATCAGGACCCAAGGTCTTCTTCTCACCCACGTCACTCCAATAAAGGGGTGACCGACACTTGCGTCCATACAACGCCTCAAACGGAGCCATCTGAATGCTCGCTTGATAGCTGTTGTTGTACGCAAACTCAACTAATCCCAAGTGTCGGTACCATCCTCCTCCAAAGTCCAGAATGCATGCTCTCAACATATCCTCGAGGGTCTGAATAGTGCGCTCTGACTGCCCATCGGTCTGTGGGTGGAATGCTGTACTGAATCGGAGCTGCGTCCCCAAGGCTGTCTGTAAACTCCTCCAGAAATGCGAGACGAACCTCGGGTCTCTATCTGATACGATGGAAACAGGTACTCCGTGTAATCTAACCACCTCAGCCAAGTACACCTGTGCGAGTCGCTCCATCGGCCAAGTCATCTGAACCGGCAGAAAGTGAGCGGATTTGGTAAGCCTATCCACGACTACCCAGATAGCATCCGCTCCCGTCTGTGCTCTCGGCAAACTAGTGACAAAATCCATCGTAACATGTTCCCATTTCCATTCAGGGATTGGGAGACTCTGCAACTTGCCAGCAGGTACACGATGCTCCGCCTTTACTTGCTGACAAGTTAGGCAGTGTGCTACAAATCTCCCAATGTCTCTTTTCATCCCATTCCACCAAAACTGTGCCTTAAGATCCCTATACATCTCTTAGTCCCACCCAGATGGATGGTATAAGGTGTATAGTGGGCCTCCCTCAAGATCTGCTCTCGGATCTCTGCGTCCATAGGCACACACGCGCGGTCCCTGTACCGTAGTACTCCCGCAGCATCGACTGAGAAGTCCCCTATCAAACCAGTCTGCATCTGCTCTCGAATCCTCATCAGGTGGGGGTCCTCACTCTGTCTCTCCCGAATCCTGTCCAACAGAGTGGGCTGCACGACTAGAGACATAAGTCTAGCAGAGACCCCAGGGGACACAACCTCGAGCTCTAACCGCCTCATCTGCTCAAGTAATGGCGCCTGATCGGTGATCATCAAAGATAGACTCTGTACTGCTCTCCTGCTCAGGGGCATCAGCAACCACGTTGGCCTTGCCGGGATGGTATAATATGTCTACATCATAATCTTTCAACAATTCCAACCATCTGCGCTGCCTCAAGTTGAGCTCCTTCTGCGTGAACAGGTATTTCAAGCTCTTGTGGTCGGTGTAAATCTCGCAGTGCTCCCCATACAGGTAATGGCGCCACAACTTTAGTGCAAAAATCACCGCAGCTAGCTCCAAATCATGGGTAGGGTAATTCTTCTCATAATCCTTCAGTTGCCGGGAGGCATAAGCGATTACCCTTCCCTCCTGCATCAGCACGCAACCAAGTCCACTGTGCGATGCGTCGCTGTATACCACGTATCCTTTCCCCATAACAGGGAGGGAAAGGACAGGAGCCGACATCAATCTGTTCTTTAATTCCTCAAAGCTCCTCTGACAATCCTCACTCCAAGTAAACTTAATCCCTTTTCGCGTCAAACGAGTGAGGGGTGTGGAAAGTTTCGCAAAACCTTCCACAAATCGACGGTAATATCCTGCTAAGCCCATAAAACTGCGAACCTCTGATACCGTCGTCGGTCGTGGCCAATCCCGGACTGCCTCGATCTTCGCCGGGTCTACTGCCACTCCTGCGGCTGAAATCACGTGGCCCAAAAAGACAACCTCCCGAAGCCAAAATTCACACTTAGATAACTTGGCATACAACTTCCTCTCTCTCAGAAGTTGTAGCACAATCCTCAGATGCTCCTCGTGCTCCGCATCGCTTCGGGAATAAACTAGGATGTCATCAATAAAAACAACGACGAACCGATCCAGGTATGGTCGAAAAATCCTGTTCATTAAATCCATAAAAGCTGCAGGGGCATTTGTCAGTCCAAAAGGCATGACGGTGAACTCATAATGCCCGTACCGCGACCTGAATGCCGTCTTCGGGATGTCCTCGGCCTTCACCTTCAATTGGTGGTAACCAGACTGTAAGTCGATCTTGGAGAAGACACAAGTCCCTTGCAGCTGATCAAACAAGTCATCAATGCGCGGCAAAGGGTACTTGTTCTTGATGGTCGCTTTATTTAGCTCCCGATAATCAACGCACAGTCGAAGCGAACCATCCTTCTTCTTCACAAATAGCACCGGCGCTCCCCAAGGCGAAACACTCGGTCGCACAAAACCCTTATCCATTAAATCCTGGAGTTGCGCCTTTAATTCTCGCAGCTCAGCCGGTGCCATTCGGTAAGGAGCCTTAGAGATTGGCGCAGTTCCTGGGACCACGTCAATCAAAAACTCGACCTCCCTATCCGGCGGCATACTAAACAGCTCTGGAGGGAACACATCCGGGAACTCGCGGGCAATCGGGATATCCGCGAGTCCCGGAGCCGCCGTAGGCTCCTTAACCACAGATGCCATAAAGGCTACGCATCCACTGCGCATCATCTGCCTCGCACGAGAAGTCGAAACCATAGAGGCAAAGAAAGCACTCTGGCACCCCCTGAAAACGAACACCTCCTGGCCTGGCTCGCTAAAAGTAACAGACCTCGCGGCGCAATCAATCGTCGCGAAATAGCGAGCCAGCCAATCCATCCCCAGTACAATGTCAAAATCTCGCAGCTGACTAAGGACCATCAGGTCCGCTGGCAAAATCCAAGACTCAAGCTGTACCGGGCACGACCAGCAACACTCCTCTACAAACAAAATGTGACCGGGAATCTGTACCTCTAAAACATGTGGCAACCGACCTAACTCTAGTCCATGCGATGATGCAAATGCTCTACTGATAATAGAATGTGATGCACCGGTATCAAATAAAGTGCGAGCTCTAATGCCAAAAAGTAAAGTGATACCTGCCACCACGTGGTCGGCTGCCGCGGAGTCCCCTACCTGAGCGGCGTAGACTCGCCCGCTCTGAGCTGGTGGTCGGTGGTCTGCAGGGTGGGAGGAAGGAGCCCCTGCTCGCAGGAGCATAGGGCCGCTGAGCTGGCGGTCGCTGCTAAGATGGAGGAGAAACTGAGGTCGAAGAAGGCGCCACTGATGCCGAAAAGGCATGAAGATCGTATGTGCCCTGCTGCCCGCAGCCATAACAAAGCCCCCACCTCTGATCACAAGTGCCGGGGAAATTGTGGACCCCGCAGAAGATACAAACTGCCTGAGCCCGAAACTGCCGTGACTGCTGCTGCTGCTGCCTGTGCGACTGCCGCTGAGATCCCTGCTGTCGCGACTGCGACCTCTGATGCTGCGAGTGCTGCTGCTGTCGCTGGGGCTGCTGATGCTGTGGGGGCCTCTGGGATCCCCCAGGCCCTCGCCGCTCCGAACCCCCGGCCCGTAAACTGAGGCGGTGGCGGTCGGGGCGGCCTCCAGGAACTGGCCTGTCCCCCCTCATCTGATGCTGGTCGCTTCTTCTCAGAACTCTGAGCGACCGGACCTCCGCGTCTAGAAACAACCTGATCTCCCCTCTCGACCCACGGGCATGATCCACTGCCTCTGATAAAGTCTGAAGCCTCTGGGCGTGTACCATGGTATAGATCTCGGGGCGCAAGCCTGTCTCAAACAGCTCCACCTGGTGCAGCCCATCCTGGCAACGTAGGGCACGCAGTTGAGCAACTGCGTAAACTCCTGATAATAGTCCCACACCGGGCGATCACCTGCTGCAGGTTCTTCAAGTCATCTTCTATCTTCTTCTTCACACTCGTGGAGAAGTAAGTGTCAAGGGTCATCCTCCTGAACTCTGACCAGGGTAGCTGCCGGGTGACCTGAAACTCTAGGGGCTCGACCCGACGCCACCAAGCATCTGCATCCCCCTCCAGACAGTGTACTGCCAAATGTGCTCTGAACCTCTGGTCGATGAAGAAGTCCCGAAACATCTTCTCCATCGACGCTAGCCATGATCCAATCTCCCACGGGTGAGTGCTCCGCCCCGAGAACTTAGGGGTCCTCGCTTACAGAACTGCGTGAGTTTGTCAGAAAACTCCCGCTCCTCCTCTGGGGTCAAAGGCCTGAACATCCCCTGGGCCCCGCTGCTCGACGACGGCGCTGTAGGGGCAAGTGGAATAGTCGGTGGTACAACAGGTGGTGCGGGGGCCTCAGCAGTAGTAGGGGGAGGTGCCGCACCTGGGCCAATAACTGCTCAAACCTCTGCTCCTGTCGGCGGTGGCTCTCCGCCAACTGGGCCATCATGGCCCTCAGCTCACTGATCTCGGAAGGCCCGGACTGCTCGGCTCCTCCGGGGGTATAGGAGTACCCGAGTAGGAATCTGCCGCCTAGGAGGCATCCTGCTACACAAAAATCCAGGTCAGTAAACCAAACCACTCTCGACCCAATCAAGCGAAAGTCATGGGCATTCCCCTATTTCTGTAACCTTATGTTGTCTGCAGCCAACATAATAGTCCCCCAGAAATAGGCTATGCCAATCCCTCTCCACTCACAGGAAGAGTTAACAACCAATTACCGACTTTCGCACAATATCACGTCACTCGCGCTCAGCCTTCCTAGGGTCTGCCAAAAGCCTAGGGTTTCCTAAGTCCCGTCTGACCTATCCCTAAGCTCTGATACCAACTAATCTGTCACGCCCCGGGTGTAAACCAGAACCCGGGCCCGTCCACAGATCCGCCGTGCACACGGAATTTTCGTGTACACGAAGCGCTGATAACCTGCTCAGATATAAAACAAGTAATAAAGGAGCATAAAACAGAGCTAACTAAAACTAATACAACTCAGACAAATGCTGGAAATGAAAGTACAGTAAGCTCTCAAAAATATACAAGTGTCTCTCCCAGCTCACGAAATATATACAACCAGCTGGCCGCAGCCAGACCCAAAATAAAAGGAAAATACAACCGTCTGAGTGTACTGGGGATACATCAAAACTATCAAAAACTCGAACTCGGGGGCAGTGGCTATCTAGTCAGCGATCCTCTTACCTCGGTCCAGGGAAGAGGGTCCCGCAACTCCCGCAGAGAACTCTGCAAAACAAAGGGGAACAGAAAAGAGAAAACAGTGGGGGGTGAGAACTACTATAAAAACAGTAGCCTCCCCTAGTGGGTAGACCTCAAACTCAGACATGCCCACTAGGACTATCAGAGGCGAAGAAAATGAAACAAAGGTGGTAAGCTACAAGTACACTACTGATGCAAAGCTACCACTAACATGCCTCTACGATGTCTGCTAGAGAATGGCTAAAGGCAAGCACCAGAACGTAAGGACTGACAGACCAACACAATCAAAACACCAGTAAACACTGGTACTGCCTGCTCTGCTGTCAACCTCACAACTCAGTATCTCCCCTGTCCAAAATAGACCGGAACCCAACACGGTCTAGCCGGCACCCAACACGGCCTGACCGGCACCCAACACGGTCGGAATCCTACTCCGGAGTGGCACTCGAGGGGAGCGACCCCACACGAGCATAGTATCACAGTCACTAGTATCATCAGTACCATAAATAGCAGGACGGGGTCACGACCTGATCCAAGGGGAAAAACCCATCCACTAAAGGGAAACTCGATCCCCTACCTCCAATCTGATGCAAAAGTAATAATAATAATAATAATAATAATCGGTCAACCGCCCACAGTCCGCGGTCGCCGCAACACCAAAAACTCGATCCCCGACTGTCCCAACTTGAACATCTGACTACACAATCCCCTAAGACTAGACGACAGGAGAACGAAATAAAACATGGTTTCTCCTAAGTCAATTCCAATATGTTTGTGTAGCAGAAAAAAGATGGCTTAGCTAGATGACCATTCAAGCATGCAAAGTCCTTTATTTGCTATAATTACTCCAATATTCAAAACATATGCACATTAAGTGTTTGGGTAATCCCGATGTACATGTGGTAAGATATATGAACTTAATACATTATAGATGCACAATTTCTAGCAAAATATCCTTATACAACATTCATTCTAACCACAGATCCTAACCTTCCCTTAACCTGTAGTATGATGTGGCTATAGCATTATTTACACTAATTAATTTGCATATCTAACATGGAAAACATCACTTA
>CM055066.1:33384360-33449378 GCA_029204045.2 Tillandsia leiboldiana | reverse complement strand
CATCATAATCGTTCAACAATTCCAACCATCTCGCTGCCTCAAGTGAGCTCCTTCTGCTTTCTGTGTCACGTGAACAGGTATTTCAAGCTTGTGGTCGGTTTGTCGTGTAAATCTCTCAGTGCTCCCCATAAAGGTACATGGCGCCACCAATTTAGGTGAAAAATTCACCGCAGCTAGCTCCAAATAATGGGGAGAGGTAACTTGTCTCATAATCCTTCAGTTGCCGGGAGGCAATAAGCGATTACCCTTCCCTCCTGCATCAGCAGCACAACCAAGTCCACTGTGCGATGCGTCGCTGTATACCAGTATCCTTCCCCATAACAGGGAGGGAAGGACAGACGCCACACAATATGTTTCTTTAATTCTGCAAAGCTCCTATGACAATCCTCACTCCAAGTAAACTTAATCCCTTTAGCGTTTCAAACGAGTGAGGGGTGTGGAAAGTTTCGCAAACCTTCCACAAAATAGCGGTAATATCTGCTAAGCCCTAAAACTGCGAAACTCTGATACCGTCGTCGGGTCGTGGCCAATCCCGGACTCCGATCTTCGACGGGTCTAATTCCACTCCTGCGGCGGCTGAAATCACGTGGCCCCAAAAAGACAACCTCCCGAAGCCAAAAATTCACACTTAGATAACTTGGCATACAACTTCCTCTCTCTCAGAAGTTGTAGCACAATCCTCAGATGCTCCTCGTGCTCCGCATCGATCGGGAATAACACTAGGATTTCATCAATAAAAACAACGACGAACCGATCCAGTATGGGTCGACAAATCCTGTTCTCTTAATCCTAAAAGCCGAGGGGCATTGTCAGTCCAAAAGGCATGACGGTGAAACTCATAATGCCCGTACCGCGACCTGAATGCCGTCTCGGGATGTCCTCGGCCTTCATTCACCCAATTGGTGGTAAACCAGACTGTAAGTCGATCTGGAGAAGACACAAGTCCCTTGCAGCTGATCAAACAAGTCATCATGCGCGGCAAAGGTTACTGTTCTTGATGGTCGCTTATTTTAGCTCCCGATAATCAACGCACATCGAAGCGAAACCATCCTTCTTCTTCACAAATAGCACCGGCGCTCCCCAAGGCGAAACACTCGGTCGCACAAAACCCTACCATTAAATCCAGGGAGTTGCGCCTTTAATTCTCGCAGCTCAGCGGTGCCATTCGGTAAGGAGCCTTAGAGATTGGCGCAGTTCCTGGGACCACGTCAATCAAAAACTCGACCTCCCTATCGGCGGCGCATACTAAACAGCTCTGGAGGGAACACATCGGGAACTCGCGGGCAATCGGGATATCCGCGAGTCCCGGAGCCGCCGTAGGCTCCTTAACCACAGATGCCATAAAGGCTACGCATCCACTGCGCATCATCTGCCTCGCACGGAAGTCGGAAACCATAGAGGCAAAGAAAGCACTCTGGCACCCCCTGAAAACGAACACCGCCTGGCCTGGCTCGCAAAGTAACAGGACCTCGCGGCGCAATCAATCGTCGCGAAATAGCGAGCCATGCCAATCCATTCCTCCGTAACATGCTCAAAATCTTCTCAGCTGACTAAGGACCATCAGGTCCGCCTGGCAAATCCAAGATCCAAGCTGTACCGGGCAAACGACCAGCAACACTCCTCTTACAATACAATATGTTGACCGGGGAATCTTTACCATACTAAAACATGTGGCAACCAGCCTACTCTAGTCCATGCGAGAGCAAAATGTACCTCTACTGGATAATAGAAAATATGAAGCGACCGGTATATCAAATAAAGGGCGAGCTCTAATGGCCAAAAAGTAAGGTGATACCTGCCACCGGACGTGGTCGGCCTGCCGCGGATCCCCTACCTGAGCGGCCGTAGACTCGCCCAGTCTGAGCTGGTGGTCGGTGGTCGTGCAGGGTGGAGGAAGGAGCCTGCTCGCCAGGAGCATAGGGCCGCTGAGCTGGCGGTCGCTGCTTAATGATGGAGGAGACAACTGAGGTCGAAGAAGCGCCCACTGATGCCGAAAAAGGGCATGAAGATCGTATGTGCCCTGCCTGCCCGCAGCCATAACAACGCCCCCCACCTCTGATCACAAGTGCCGGGGAAAGTGGGACCCCCGCAGAAGATTCCAACTGCCTGGAGCCCGAAACTGCCGTGACTGCTGCTGATGGCTGCCTGGTTGCGACTGCCGCTGAGATCCCTGCTGTCGCGACTGCGACCTCTGCTGCTGCGAGTGCTGCTGCTGTCGCTGGGGCTTGCTGATGCGGGTGGTGCTCTGGGATCCCCCAGGCCCTCGCCGCTCCGAACGCCCCCGGCCCGTAAACTGAGGCGGTGGCGGTCGGTGGCGGCCTCCAGGAACTGGCCTGTCCCCCCTCATCGATGATGTCGCTTCTTCTCAAGAACTCTGAGCGACCGAGGCCTCGCGTCTATAAACAACCTGATCTCCCCTCTCGACCCACTGGGGCATGCTCCACTGCCTCTGATAAAGTCTGAAGCCTCTGGGCGTGTACCATGGTAAAGAGCTCGGGGCGCAAGCCTGTCTCAACGCTCCACCTGGTGCAGCCCATCCCTGGCAACGTAGGGCACGCAGTTGAGCAACTGCGTAAACTCCTGATAATAGTCCCACACCGGGCGATCACCTTGCTGCAGGTTCTTCAAGTCATCTTCTATCTTCTTCTTCACACTCGTGGAGAAGTAAGTGTCAAGGGTCATCCTCCTGAACTCTGACCAGGGTAGCTGCCGGGTGACCTGAAACTCTAGGGGCTCGACCCGACGCCACCAAGCATCTGCATCCCCCTCCAAACAGTGTACTGCCAAATGTGCTCTGAACCTCTGGTCGATGAAGAAGTCCCGAAACATCTTCTCCATCGACGCTAGCCATGATCCAATCTCCCACGGGTGAGTGCTCCGCCCCGAGAACTTAGGGGGTCCTCGCTTACAGAACTGCGTGAGTTTGTCAGAAAACTCCCGCTCCTCCTCTGGGGTCAAAGGCCTGAACATCCCCTGGGCCCCGCTGCTCGACGACGGCGCTGTAGGGGCAAGTGGAATAGTCGGTGGTACAACAGGTGGTGCGGGGGGCCTCAGCAGTAGTAGGGGGGAGGTGCCGCAACCTGGGCCAATAACTGCTCAAACCTCTGCTCCTGTCGGCGGTGGCTCTCCGCCAACTGGGCCATCATGGCCCTCAGCTCACTGATCTCGGTAGGCCCGGACTGCTCCGGCTTCCTCCGGGGGTATAGGAGTACCCCGAGTAGGAATCTGCCGCCTAGGAGGCATCCTGCTACACAAAATCCACGGGTCAGTAAACCAAACCACTCTCGACCCAATCACGCGAAAGTCATGGGCATTCCCCTATTTCTGTAACCTTATGTTGTCTGCAGCCAACATAATAGTCCCCCCAGAAATAGGCTATGCCAATCCCTCTCCACTCACAGGAAGAGTTAACAACCAATTACCGACTTTCGCACAATATCACGTCACTAGCGCTTAGCCTTCCTAGGGTCTGCCAAAAGCCTAGGGTTTCCTAAGTCCCGTCTGACCTATCCCTAAGCTCCGATACCAACTAATCTGTCACGCCCCGGGTGTAAACCAGAACCCGGGCCCGTCCACAGATCCGCCGTGCACACGGAATTTTTCGTGTACACGAAGCGCTGATAACCTGCTCAGATATAAAACAAGTAATAAAGGAGCATAAAACAGAGCTAACTAAAACTAATACAACTCAGACAAATACTGGAAATGAAAGTACAGTAAGCTCTCAAAAAATATACAAGTGTCTCTCCCAGCTCACGAAATATATACAACCAGCTGGCCGCAGCCAGACCCAAAATAAAAGGAAAATACAACCGTCTGAGTGTACAGGGGATACATCAAAACTATCAAAAACTCGAACTCGGGGGCAGTGGCTATCTAGTCAGCGATCCTCTTACCTCGGTCCAGGGAAGAGGGTCCCGCAACTCCCGCAGAGAACTCTGCAAAACAAAGGGGAACAGAAAAGAGAAAACAGTGGGGGGTGAGAACTACTATAAAAACAGTAGCCTCCCTAGTGGGTAGACCTCAAACTCAGACATGCCCACTAGGACTATCAGAGGCGAAGAAAATGAAACAAAGGTGGTAAGCTACAAGTACACTACTGATGCAAAGCTACCACTAACATGCCTCTACGATGTCTGCTAGAGAATGGCTAAAGGCAAGCACCAGAACGTAAGGACTGACAGACCAACACAATCAAAACACCAGTAAACACTGGTACTGCCTGCTCTGCTGTCAACCTCACAACTCAGTATCTCCCCTGTCCAAAATAGACCGGAACCCAACACGGTCTAGCCGGCACCCAACACGGCCTGACCGGCACCCAACACGGTCGGAATCCTACTCCGGAGTGGCACTCGAGGGGAGCGACCCCACACGAGCATAGTATCACAGTCACTAGTATCAGCAGTACCATAAATAGCAGGACGGGGTCACGACCCTGATCCAAGTGGGAAAAACCCATCCACTAAAGGGAAACTCGATCCCCTACCTCCAATCTGATGCAAAAGTAATAATAATAATAATAATAATAATCCGGTCAACCGCCCACAGTCCGCGGTCGCCGCAACACCCAAACCTCGATCCCCGACTGTCCCAACTCTGAACATCTGACTACACAATCCCCTAAGACTAGACGACAGGAGAACGAATAAAAGTATGGTTTCTCCTAAGTCAATTCCAATATGTTTGTGTAGCAGAAAAAGATGGCTTAGCTAGATGACCATTCAAGCATGCAAAGTCCTTTATTTGCTATAATTACTCCAATTATTCAAACATATGCAACATTAAGTGTTTGGGTAATCCCGATGTACATGCGGTAAGATATATGATACTTAATACATTTTAGATGCACAATTTACTAGCAAATATCCCTTATACAACATTCATTCTAACCACATATCTAACCCTTCCCTTAACCTGTATTATGATGTGGCTATAGCATTCATTCCACTAATTAATTTGCATATCTAAACATGGAAACATCACTTACTAACTTGTAGCTTGCTAACAAGGCAAGTATTAACAAATGAACCATAATCTCATACACATTTAATAACACATGATCGAAGCATTCTAATAGGCCTAGTGACATTCACAAGTAGGAGGTTCACAACATCACCCACCTCAAGCGCTATTCCAAATTCCCAAAGGCGAAGTCCAAGACCAGTCCAAACACACCACCAATCTGTACAAAATACCCCAAAGGAAAAATACATAAGCTTAACATCCACAATTCCAGATTCTGTCCCCCAAACCAGCAGTCCACAATTCACTAATTTTCACCTGCGAATAATGTCCAGAAAAATCCAAGGAAAATACTAGCGTGATCCTTGCGACGAGCCCGTCGAAACGAATACCTGCACGCCCAATTTGGAGTTTCCTACGCTGAGATAAAAATCCGACAAGGGGTACACCCCAAATCCAAACTGCACTAAATTCCTGTAACAAGGAACCACAGAGAAAGGAGATTCTCACCCTCGAGTAAAATTCAGAAAAATCCGAGAAAAATCCAGGAGACTCCTTGCGAAGCGTAGATGAAAATTGCCTTTTGAATCGCCTCGTTCCGACGCCTGAGCGAAAAGATACGGCAAGAACACTGCGGTGCTGTCCCAAAAGTCCGCGAAGAAAAAGGGTCAAATGGGTGCTAAGAAAACTCCAAGATCAGCACGGAAATCGAGGAACCATAAAACACAGGAGTTGAAGCCCTACCTGTCGTGAGTCCAACGGTGCAAGAATCGGCGAATTCCGAGGTCGGGGTGGGTCGGAGGAGTCCAAACACTGAAAAGGGGCGAAGAGGATCGCCGGAGAACAAGCGTCGCGCCGCGCCGTAAAATGGTGAACCTCGGGAAGCGTGCCTCCAAAAATCTTCAAACTTCTCCAAAGGGTCGAGCACTGAAAGTGGAGGAACTTCTGTGAAGGCAGCCCAGCGAAAAGAAGTCCAAAAAGCCCAAAGAAAGAAAGGGGGAGGCTATTTATAGGCCCAGCCCATTGCTTAATGGGCCGGGTTTTCGGGCGCGGTTTCCGGGCGCACTGCGCCCGGAAACCGGGTTGCATACTCCCCGTCCGACGCGCCCGGAAACGCCAGGGACCGCCACGTAGCCCCGAACAGGGGACAGCGGATCCCCGCGCCCGCGGACACGCCGCGTGTCTCCCTCGCGGTCAGCGGGGTAGGTACGGCCGCCCAATCTCGAGGCGACGCGTGTCGCACTCGAGTGCGGCCGACCGCCCCGCCTGCGCCACTGTGCGCGCACGTGCGCGCACAGTACCGAGGCGCCCTCCCCCGCGCACCCGTGGACCGCGCCCACGTGGACCGACGAATCCGAAAGCCGCCACGTGCCATGCGCCCGGTCCACCGCAATCCCGCAAATCCAATGAGCCGTGCCGCGTGCGCCCGCCTACCAGAGCACGCCACGCGTCCACCCGCCGCGGTCCATGCACCGCCGCGCCACTCCGTGGACCCAGCTGCGTGAGCCGGCCAATTAAAGGCCGCCACGTGGCTCGGGCCGGTCCACGTGTCACCCCCCATGCACCGAAAATCCCCCAAAACTTCCGGAAGCCCGCATTTGGTCATCCGGACTCCAAATTCAACAAGCAAATAGCCGTTTTCAAGCGTTTTTCCGCGCTGAATCCAAATCCAACCTCAGATTGGCCCAAAACCTTTTCTAAAATTCGGCAATCACAGCCGAAGGCCAAATCATCAATCCAAGTCTCACGAGGTCCATCTGTGGCATCCCTTCGATGCACCATGGGCCAGACACCAACACTAGGTGTTCTACACAGTGGATTCACCGGAAAGTTGCATGGGAAAACCAGTTCACTACACATACTCGACTAAATAGTCAAATAAGATAAAAACTATACCAAGAGATCATCGAGAGAGAAATTGACTTTGATCAAAACAAAGATGATTTAATTCACATAAATGATCATTGCATCAAATGAATTATTATGATATCCAAAGCATAATAAATTTCTAAACATATAAAAGGATGCATTTAAAGTCAATAAAACTAATGCTCAATTAATGTTCTATGTCTAAGCATAGATAGTGAACAAAAACACAAAAAGAAAACCTAACCTAAACAAGAGTTTTAAAAAGAGGTTATTTCAAGAAAAGCATTCCAATTGTTTTACGCAAATGAATAAAATGTTTTTGATCCAAAGGTTTTGTTAAAATGTCAGCTAATTGATCTTTAGTTGAAATGTAGGAAATTTGAAGAATATTTGATTCAACTAGCTCTCTAAGAAAATGATATCTAAGTTCAATGTGTTTTGTTCTTGAGTGCAACACAGGGTTTTTTGAAATGTTTATAGCACTAGTGTTGTCACATAAAACAGTTACCGAAGTTGCTGAAATCCGGAAGTCGCTCAACACGCTTTTCATCCAAATGAGTTGAGTTGAACAACTACCCGCTGAGATATATTCCGCTTCGGCAGTCGAGAGTGCAATGCAGTTTTGCTTTTTACTATGCCATGCAACAAGGCAATGGCCAAGATAAAAACATGCACCACTCGTACTTTTCCGATCATCCACTGATCCTGCCCAATCGGCATCTGAATATCCTATAATGTCAAGACTTGTTCCCATAGGATACCAAATTCCGAAGTTTACAGTTCCTTTGACGTACCGGATGATCCTCTTCACCGCTTTCAGGTGATCCTCCTTTGGTGCTGACTGATATCTCGCGCAGATCCCAACACTAAAGGATATGTCCGGGCGACTAGCTGTGAGGTAGAGTAGACTTCCAATCATACTTCGATAGAGTTTCTCGTCTACACTATCACTAAGAGATTCACTTCCTAATCCCTTATTGCTAGTTCCCATAGGAGTAGGAAAATCTTTAGAATCTTCTAATCCGAATTTCTTTACCAACTCCTTTGCATACTTGGATTGACACAGATGGATGCCTTCACCATTTTGTTTCACTTGTAATCCAAGAAAGTATGTCAGTTCGCCCATCATAGACATCTCAAATTCGCTTTCCATGGTTTCTGCGAATTTAGAAGCATCATTATCCTTTGTTGCTCCAAATACAATGTCATCGACATAGATTTGCGCAACGATGAAGTTATTCTGATAATGCTTCACAAAGAGAGTCCTGTCTGCTCCCCCTCGAGTATAGCCCTTCTCCAAAAGGTGCTTTGTCAACCTTTCGTACTACGCTCGCGGTGCTTGTTTTAAACCGTAAAGAGCATTTTTCAAACGAAAAACATGGTTAGGTAGTTTACAGTCTACAAAACCTTTCGGTTGAGCCACATAAACTTCCTCATTTAAAAACCCATTTAAAAACGCGCTCTTAACGTTCATTTGAAAGAGTTTTATTTTAAAGTGACAAGCAATAGCGAATAAGATACGAATGGACTCGAGTCTAGCTACAGGGGCGAACGTTTCATCAAAGTCTATACCTTCTATTTGAGAGTAGCCTTGAGCAACTAAACGTGCTTTGTCCCTGATGATGGTACCATCCTCATTTTTTTTGTTCTTGAAAATCCATTTAGTACCGATCACATTGTGTTGCTTTGGAGGCGTCGTTAATTCCCAGACTTTGTTTCGTTCAAACTGATGGAGCTATTCCTGCATTGCTTCAATCCAGTAGTCATCCTGAAGAGCTTCATCGACGTTCTTTGGTTCGATCATGGAAACGTAACAAGCGAATCCACAAACCAACTGTCTCCGAGTTTTGACTCCTTCTTGTGGGTCTCCAATAATGTTTGCCTCAGGATGATCCTTGGAGATGCGTAACGTTTGAGGTAATGGAGTACTCGGAGGTACATGAGATGATTCCTGCACATCAGATAAACTTGAAGAACCATTAGATGCATCATTAATATTGGAAGTATTATCATGAGAAGATGCATTTACAGGAGTATCATCATCAAGAGAGATATCAGGGGTAGATTTATCAGATGCAAAGTGGAAAGCTTCATCTACTTTAACATTTATGGATTCTACAATCGTTTTAGATTCCAAGTTAAATACCCGATATGCTCTGCTATTTGTAGAATAACCCAAGAAAATCCCTTCGTCACTTCGAGAGTCAAATTTTCCAAGATTTTCGCGGTCACGTAAAATGTAACACCGACTCCCAAAGATACGAAAATATTTGATGTTAGGTTTTCTACAAAACCATAGTTCATATGGTGTATTTAAAGTTCCCGGGCGCAAATAAACTCGATTAATAACATAGATTGCAGTGTTCACAGCTTCAGCCCAAATATATAACGGTAAATTCCGGCTATGAAGCATAACACGTGCCATCTCTTGTACAACCCTGTTTTTGCGCTCGACTACACCATTCTGTTGAGGTGTATAGGGTGCTGAGAATTCATGTTTAATGCCATTGGAAGTGCACAACTCAATGAATTTAGAATTTATGAATTCTCCACCTCTATCACTTCTAACACGAATGATCTTTTCATTCTTTTCAATCATAATACGAAAGCAAATCTCATGAAAAGAATCAAAAGTATCAGCTTTCTCTTTTAAAAATTCTACCCATGAGTATCTAGAGAAATCATCAACCAATAAGAAAATATACCATTTACCTTCCAAGGATGGTTGACGTGTCGGTCCCATAAGATCCATATGCAATAATTCTAAGGGCCGATTAGTACCAACGTGGTTCAAGTTCTTGTGTGCAGTCCTGGACTGTTTTCCCTTTAGACAACCACCACACACAATGGTTTGTTTAAGTGAAAGTTTTGGAACCCCCTTGACCACGTCTTTGTTTGAAATTCTAGCAAGTTCCTTAAAATTTATGTGACCTAGCCTTTCATGCCAAAGTGTTTCATTATTCAAAGAGGCTAAGTTACAATTTTCAGAAATTTTATTGGGAACAACATAACAATTGTTTTCAGATCTAACTCCCTTTAAAAAAAAAACATGATCCTTATCAGTTACAATGCATTCAACAGATGAAAAATTAACTGAAAAACCATTGTCACAAAGTTGACTGATACTTATGAGGTTAGTCTTAAGGCCATCAACAAATAACACATTATTTAGAATCGGGCCATCTGGAATAGCTACTGTTCCTTTTCCAACAATTTTGGAAGACTGACTGTCTCCGAAAACTACAAGTCCTCCGGAGATTTTCTCAAAATTTTGAAAGCAGTTTTTGTCACCGGTCATGTGACGGGAACAACCGCTATCAAGATACCAAGACGAATTATCATATGCATGCAAGGAAATATTTGTAACAAGACAAGGGAAGGTTTCACCTTTGCGTACCCAAACCTTTCGAGTTTTGGTGTACGTCGGAAATGATTGTGAAGTTGATACCTTTGGTGAAAGCGTCTTGTTTGATCCATCGCTTTTCCTTGACGTCGTCGTCTTGTTTGATGAACTACCGAGGCTTTTTCCTTTCGAATAATTTGCATTTGATTTCCGAGGAATCACCCTTTTGGTAGTCGTTGCAAGAAGTGCTTGAGTTGAGCGTTTGGCTCCCATCTTGCAATTTCTCCTTATGTGCTCTGCAATACCACAACGAAAACATACCTTGGTGCTTGACGATTCCGAAGAGGGGGAAGTAGGTTTGTTGTCGTTGTTTGTCGTCAATTCCGGTGTCGGAGGAGGAGATACCGACTGGGGCACAAAGACTGTCCCAACCGAACTAAAATTGTCTTCAGTTCGATTGTATCCGAGGCCGAATTTGTTTGATTGACCAAGACCAAGAAGCTTATCCAACTTACTCCTTCCTGATGAAAATCGCTGCAAGTCATCCTTGAGTTGGAGAATGGTCTCTGTCATTTCCAATTTTTCCTGTCGAGCCTCGCCGTTGAGCTTCAAGAAGTAATTCGCTTTGTTCACCATATCTACATAATTCTTCTCGAATTGCTCATTGGACTCTTGAAGGGAAACATTTATCTTAATCAGATTATCCCTTTCCACTTCAAGAGCGTTTGAGAGAGAAGATGCCCTTTTTGCTTCTTCTTCGAGATCCTGCAATCTCCCTCTCAAACTCTTGTTTTGCTTTGCCAGTTTCTTTGAATCCCTCAAAAGCTTATGGTAGGCAAGAGCAAAGTCTTCACCTTCTGAATTATCCGATTCATCGTCCGTTGTAATTTTTTCAACAGTGGAGTTGGACAATGACTCGGATGTATTAGCCATTAAGCACATGAAGGGTGAAGATGTGGACGCGTGGAACGCCGTTGCGTTATCTTCTTCATCACTTGATGATGACTCATTTGATGACGAGGTGTCTTCCCAAGTGACGGCTTGCATTGCTTTCTTCTTTGACGGATTCTTATTGGGACACTCCGTTGAGATATGGCCGTACCCTCGGCACTTGAAGCATTGGACTTGTCCTTCTGAGCTTTTCTTATCCTTAGAAAAACCTTCTTGCTTTCTTGGTTTAAAACTTAAAGAACCTTTGCCTTTCTTCGACTTTACGAAGGATGGAGTTTTGCTTGAGTTACCCCTTCGAAAGTTTCGGCGAAATCTTCTTGTCAAGAGAGCAAGCTGCTTCTCAAAGTCCTCCATAGATAGGTTTACGTCATCGTCTGAGGAGGATGAATCCGCGTCTTCTTCTTTTGTTGTTTTCAATGCTAAACCTGAAGACTTAGAAGAGGATGCTTTTCCAGAAGAATAGTTAGTAGGAAATGTCATTTCATATGTTTGTAATGAGCCAACTAATTCTTCTACACGGATTTCGTCCGGGTGTTTAATAGTTTCAATGGCCGTAACCTTGGATCAAAATCTTTCAGGAAGAGTTCTTAATATTTTTCTTACAACTTTAAATTCTGGAATCTTCTCTCCCAAGTCAGCACATGAGTTTACGATGTCTTGCAATCGTGTGTAATAGTCTGTGAAAAATTCATTTTCTGCCATGAAAATAGAGTCAAACTTGCTCGTAAGCATTTGTAGTTCCTGAATCTTTACAAGGTTAGTTCCCTCATGTGTAACTTGAAGAACATCCCAGATTTCTTTCGCAGTCTCACATGCCGAGACGCGAGAGAACTCAGTTTACGACAAAGCATTAAATAGAGCATTAATCCCTTTGCCATTGTAAGAAGAAAAATCTATCTCTTCCTTGGTCCATTTCGACCTAGGTTTGATGGTGCGAACATCAGCAATAATTTCAGTTGGATTAGACCATCCTAATTCAATTGATTGCCACACCCGTTCGTCGATGGAAATTAAAAAGGCTTTCATCCGTACTTTCCAGTACGCATAATTTGTTCCATCGAAGAACGGAGGTCTGTTGATGTTTCCACCTTCAACCATTGTTTACAATCCTATTCCCGCTCTGATACCACTTGTTGGGTTATGTATAATTGGATCTAAATAGGGGAAAAAACACCTAGAGGGGGGTGAATAGGTGTAAACAATAAACACTCAAAAATCTTTGCGATATAAAACCCAATGCGGAAAAATAAATAACACGCAGAGATTTTTACGTGGAAAACTCCAAACCGGAGTAAAAAACCACGGGACCGATAACACGGTGAAATCCACTAGAATTATAACACGTACAAAGGTGATATACCGTACTCACAGATGACTCAACCTTTTTCCATACGCTCCTAGTTGATCTTTTCCGCTCGCTCCGCAACGCTTCTCGAATCCACGATCTGCGTCCAATGCCGAATCCACGACGTCCAACGTCGACTCCACGACGTTCGACCGAATCCACGGTCTTCACCCAGTAGCACGTCTCGAATCCACGAACGTACCTCGCTCCGAATCCACGAGAGCGGTAGCACCTTGAATCCACAAGGCCACGCGAGTCCACGCGCCGATTTTGGGGAAATCGTTGTTTTTGGGTGGTGATGATCTGCCGAATACTTAGATTAGAAATAGATCGGAAATACCATCTAAGTATTCATTAATTTGATTCTACTCAAAATCTGAGTTTGGAAAACCTAGAATCAAATTAATAAAATAGATGAAGAAACATAGAATTAAATCTAGTATTCCCTTTCTTCTCTATTTGTGGATTTTTCTATTTCGGTCGTATTTTATTCCATTTTTCGTCGTTACCCTTAAAGATGAAATATAGGGTCTGTTTATAGGTTAGAAACCGTTGGAAGAGGATAAGAATCAAAAACTAACCTTTTCTGGAATTTTTCAGGACGGCGATCCGGATCGGATTTCGGCGATCCGGATTGCAGTAGCGAGACAGACAGTTTCCAGAAAAACGAAGGTTCGGGATCCGGATCAAAGTGCCTGATCCGGATCGTTCATACAATTCACCAAACACCAATGTTCGGGATCCGGATTGAACTGCCTGATCCGGATCGTACATAAATTACGGTAAAAACCAGTGTTTGGGATCCGGATCAAAGGAGGCTACGATCCGGATTGAATTAGCGTATGAACTAACACCCTTCGGGATCCGGATTGGAATGACTGATCCGGATCCTGAACATGTCCCATGTCCAGTTTTTGATTTTTATGCAATTAAAAATTCATCCAAGTGTTTCTACACTATAAGAAGTATTCAGATCACCAAAGATAATTAGTTAAACATACCTGATCCTTTTGAATTCTTCTTTCTTGAGATTGAGTTATATGATCCAACCTTCTTTATCTTCAATCTTCAAGACTTAACCGAATTCATGAAATACGCCAACTCAAATTCCGTAACACACTGAAGGCGCTGAGAGGCTCAGCGCCGTTAGTGTTTTATACTAAAGGCGCTGAGCCACTCAGCGCCTTTAGTGTTTTATACTAAAGGTGTCACGCCCCGAGTCCGCCAATTTGTACGGTTCGGGCACGCCAACAAACCCACCAATCGGGTAAGACCTTTTTCTACCCGAAAGGAACGGTAACATCCATAATAACACAACAAGTGTATGCGGAAGCTCAATATCAGAGTACTAAAAATCACTACAAATTTAAAACTTTCATTCAATAACCAACAGTTAATGCGGAAATGAAAGCATACAAGAGTGAACCATGCATTACTTTATTACATATTACATTCTTGAACTTGCAAATAAAATTATTACAATTCTCTTACATAATTTCCTCACCATATAAGGTTCACTCAAGAAATAAATAAAAGGGATACCTCTGCTAGACCCTCTAGGTCTCTATGCTGCTGGGCCCTTGCCCCTGTGGCATGCCTCGCCGTCTGCATTTGAACCATCGCAACCGCTGCATCCATACTCGAACCTGTGGGGGGAGTCACCCAAGGGGTGTGAGAACTACAACTGAGTTCCCAGTGGGTTCAACCACCGGGAAAAAGTGTACTACACCACTTGGTCCAATGGAAGCAATAATAATAGTGCTAGGAAACTAAAATCCTCGATATCAAAATGCAGCTATGCAAAATAATATGTCACTATCTGTATATACACATCGACCCAGCACTACTCTGTCTAGCCACACTAGGCTGCTAAGCACCAACTCGGCCACTATGCCGCTGTATACAGGGTCAAACTAACCCGGCCATCTTGGCCACTCAAATTTCTCTTTATTCTTTAAATTCTGGTGCTTTAGTTCAAGTTAACCCTTAGAAATTTCTTATCCAACGGGCCCCAGCCCGGTAGTCCTGCTACCATAAGATAAGATTTCTAAGGTTGCCGATAACACCCGCAAGTGTTACCCCATCCTATGGAAGAAACGTCCCGAACGGGTCTCTACCCGGGAGAGGGGCACTGCCAACTGCTCCAACATGGGCCGCGTTTCTCACTGTAGGTCCACCCGTTTTATCTTTAATTTTCTTTCTTTTCTTTTCTTTTTTCTTTCTCTTTTACTTTAGTTCTTAGCCTCTTTGCCTTTGAACACTTGCTTTTCTTTCTTATTCGAGCTTATAGCTCCCTTTGTGCCACTGGCAAAACTCTTTCTTTTTCCTTTGAGCATTTGGTTCTTGCTTTCACTTTAAGCCTTTCGAAAGTACCTCGTCCGACGGGTCACTGCCCAGGGAGTCCTGCTCCACTTGACGAGTCTCAAATTCGAAGGCGCCATTTATATTCTCTTTATACTTTTTAGCCACTTTTAGCTTCCTCTTAAGCTCTATTTCTTTTATCCTAAGTTCCTTACCCTAGGATAATTCGGTGTCTCTAACACCAATTCAGGTTGGAACAACTTGTTCTCCATCCACAGCCCTTATGCTTCAATTACCCTTAAGGTTTGCACTATGTCACAAGGACACTAGTCGCTTTCCATTTTATCAGACTTAGAGTTTATTAACCCTGTTTCCCTTATCTTTTCCTTTCATGTCACCACACTAGATCCTTTCCACTTTCCTTTGTTTAACTCTACTTGAAGTTAAACTAGTCTATCCATTTACCCAGACGCCCTATGACTCTCTGGGGTCATGTTCACTAAATTCTCAACCGTGGGATCTAATCCCCTTTTTCCTGATTTCTCACTGAAACCTAGAGTTATACTGACTCTATTTTTCCTGTTCCATTCTGAACTTAGAGTTACACTGACTCTAACTTCCTGTCTGAGGGTTTAAACTCTTCTAGTTCACCTTAGGTTCCCTTTACCTAAGTTCCATATCACACTCATCCTAGAGTTCCTTGACTCTATGTTGATCACTGGTTCACCTTAGGTTTCCTTTACCTAAGTTCCATGTCACATTCATTCTAGAGTTCCTTGACTCTATGTTGATCACTCTATCCAGTGTCCTTAGATTATCACCTAAGACCATGCCACTCGTCCACCCTAGGATAACTCCTAAGTTGATGTCACTCGTCAAACCCCTATACTAGGTTTTCTCCTAGTCTTACTACCAACAATTGTTGTTCCCTTATGTCACGTGATTCCTAGGGTTATACCCTAACATGATCACAATCATAACTAGCTAATCTTTTTTTTCATGCATGCAATTACTTTCATCTCATTCATAAAATAATAATTATCTCTACGCATGCATATTTACCATATATCTTTGGCAACCAACAGTTGCACTTTTCCTCTGTCTCTTTGCACATGCACATCTATTCCTCTATCTCTGGCAACCAACAGTTGCTCTTTTTCATCTGAATCCATCTACACAGGCAATCTTAATCATAATTACCTAACGCCTCTAACAGGCTACTATCATGCTTCGAATCAAAAGCAAAGGAGCAAGGGGAGAGGTCACCCAATTTCGGCAGAATTCCCCACCTTGTGGTGTCCCCAATTTCTTGTAGACACTTGCAATTGGTCTCCGCGCGGTTCCATTTGTTTTCTCGAGCTTGCATGCAAAACGGTGCACATCCTTCGAGTCCGCACGCAAAACGGTGCACGTCCACCAAACCTGCACACAAAATGGTGCACGTCATTAAAGTCGACACGCAAAACGGTGCGCGTCAATTCAACCTGCACGCAAAACGGTGCACCTACCTCAAATCTGCACGCAAAACGGTGCACGCTTGATTATAGGGTTGCACGCAAAACAGTGCACATCTGACTATAGGGTTGCACGCAAAACGATGCATATTTTTCTAGCCCTGCACGAAAACGATGCAAAATATTAGAATCTGCACGTAAAATGGTACACATTGGTCCAACCTGCACGCAAAACGGAGCACGTACCTCGTATTGGCACGCAAAACGGTGCACATTCTATTGTAGGGTTGCACGCAAAACGGTGCATATTTTTCTCGTCCTGCACGCAAAACAATGCAAACATCAGAGTCTGCACGCAAAACGGTGCCCGTTAGTCCAACCTGCACGCAAAACGGAGCACGTACCTCGTATTAGCACGCAAAACGGTGCACGCTTTACTATATGGTTGCACGCAAAACGGTGCACGCATTTTTAATCCTGCACGTAAAACGATGCAAAATATTAGAGTTTGCATGTAAAACGGTGCACAACAACTCAACCTGCACGCAAAACGGTGCATTTCTTCCACAAGCTTGCACGCAAATCGAGGCTCGCCAAAACGCCCCTGACAGTCCGCGCAGCAAAACGGCACAGTATACACGGTCCCTAACACGCATAAGGGCACATGGTTAAATCCAAAATCCAAAAGGACACCTCAAAACTGTGCCAAAAATACCACAAAAATAACACGTGGGACTTACCTCGACAGCGCCGCGCCGCCCATCCGGCTTTTTGAAACACCTTGCGCGTTCCACGGGATCCACGCCGCGCCGCAGCACCCCAAGAAACCTCCTGCCTCTCTCTCTCTCTATCTCTCTCTCTCTCTCTCTCTCTCTCTCTCTCTCTCTCTCTACTGCTCGGGTGGAGAAGAAAAGGGAGGAAGAGAAGGTCTGCGGGGAGAAGGAAAAATAAAGAGAAGAGAAGAAGAACGGGTTTCGTGGACCCGGTCCACGGAGCCCCCCAATGGGGAACCGCCACGTGGCGGGGAACGCGCCTCCTGCGCCACGCGGGCGCGACACCTGCGCGCCACATGGGTGCGCGCCCCCACGCGGGCCTGCTGCGACCTGCAGCCAGTGGGGCGCTGCCACGTGGCGCCCCACCGGTCGCGCGAGCATGTTTTATCCGTTTTCACCCCGTTTTCTGTCCGTTTCTTGCCCGTTTCCGTCCAAATTTGACAAGCAGGCTCGGCTCAGCTTAATTTATCACAGAAAAATTTAAATTTTCAATTTGGGCCATTTCTGGGTCACCAAAAGTCTCGCTGTATCCAGAATCATTGGCGGACACCGTTCTCACAATCCGGAATCCGATCAACACGAAACTTTTACTGTGGGCTTAGAACATATTTACGGAGCTCCCAGAATTTTCTCAGAATTTTCCGACACTGTTGGCGGAGCCCGTTCTCACTATCCGGGCATCCGATCAACACGAAACTTTTATTGTGGCCTTAAAACATATTTACGGAGCTCCCGTAATTTTCTCGGAAATTTTCGACACTGTGAATTTTTCACTAAAAATCTGGGCCCCATTTCTCAAATAAAATTTTAGATCTCACATTTTTATCCGGATTTGGGTCCAATTCGCTTCCAAACCATTCTTTACTTCCCTAACTTTCATAAAAGTAGTATTTCATACTATTTTTATTTAGATTTATTTATATACCAGAATCCGGTACATTACATTCTACCCCCCTTAAAATAAGTTTCGTCCTCGAAACTTGAATCACATCTCGACTCCTACTTGATCGAGAGGGAGGAATCTTGCCCTCACTACTGGGCTCACTGTATATCGTGACCGGCATCAAATTGCCTGCTCGCCGAGACTACACGAGCAACTCATTCATGAATCCCTATCACTTTTTAGGGACAACTCAGACCTGGTGTTTGGCCACTTTCACCAAGTAGGTGAGAGACCCATTTGAGCACTTGCTCTCTCAATTGCCACGAATGACCAAGTCTTTTCTTGCGAAATCTTCACTTTAATTCCGCCATCACTTTTTCTTTCACAACGAGGTTGCATCTGCAACTAGTTACATTTACCGCACTTTCCGGTCACTCTGCTGCCTAATGTAGAGGGCAAAGGCCAATCCACAAGTCCTCAACTATCTCACACGCTGCTAGCGCTCTAAGTCCACGGGTTATCAGCTAACCCGACATCTCGGACTACTAATAGGTTCACAGACCACGGTCCAATAGGGGCCTATAGCCCAACAGTCCAACTCTGTATAATGGCTCTCACTAGCACACAGACCCAATCGTCATATGGGTAGATCCTCACTTAGGATTACTACACCAACACTCCCACTAGGAGCTACAGTACCTCGATCACCACTAGCTCTACGGCCTGGTCATATCACACTCTCAGTGTACTAATAGCCTCAATGCTCACACGTGGCATTCCACGTTCCCGGATCATCGCTCGGACTACCGTCCCGACCAAATCTCTATCATGCCCCGCCATCTGGTCTCGGGCCGCTGTCTCTCACAGCTGACTGCGCCTGCCCACTGGGCTACAGGTCCACACTCCACAAACATGGTCCAGGCACGGATCGTCCCCAAGCGAACCCGCTAATCGTTGCCACGCGACCACTATGCTCACTGAGCAAAATCAACTAATAAGTCGTCAATCCACGACCCAACTCTCTATCAACTCTGGCCACACTGGGCAAAGGCTAATATGCCTCCTAATCAGCTCTCTCTTGCTAAACGATACTTGTGCTCCATGAGCACCCAAATAGTTGGGCGTCCTACGCCCCCACGCTAACTCGCAGAAAATCCAGCGTTAAGCGATTCGCTTACGTACCCCTACGGCTCTTGTGTAACTCTCCCAACTGGGTCGAGGCACCATAATAACAGTTCACCCTTCTGGTGATTAACACGCAAATCCTGCGGTGGCAATCCTTGCCATTACACCCATTCATCAGAACGGCACCAGTAAAACTCTCGCTCTATCGAGAGATCCACGCATCTCGAAACCTACTCTAGGCCCGTAAACCTCTCTTGCCCTAATCCTTAGGACATATTACTTGGTTCTCGCAACATAGCGATCACCAGCGTTTTGTAAATCGGTCTCTCACTGGACCTCTCCAACCATACTTTGCTAGCAAAAGGCGCTGAGCCACTCAGCGTCTTTAGTGTTTTATACTAAAGGCGCTGAGCCACTCAGCGCCTTTACACAGAAGCCATTTTTCGCTTACACAGAATCGCGACGAAAAATGGCTAAGTCCTCAACGTCTTATAGTGTATGCTGAAGGCGCTGAATGAAACAGCGCCTTCAGCATATACCATGAAGGCGCTGATTCATTCAGCGCCTTCACAGGTTTTCTTGTGAAGATGCTGAACGCTTCAGCGCCTTCAACATATGGCATGAAGGCGCTGATTCATTCAGCGTCTTCACAGGTTTTTTGTGAAGACGCTGAACGCTTCAGCGCCTTTAGGTTGTCTGCCCACCGTGGCGCCGAGGTGGCAAAAGGAGGGTTAGTTTTGTAAATATTTTTTGGGGAGAGTTATTTTGCAAATTTTGATTTTTCTTGTTGGGTTATATATAATTGGATCTAAATAGGGGAAAAAAAACACCTAGAGGGGGGTGAATAGGTGTAAACAATAAACACTCAAAAATCTTTGCGATATAAAACCCAATGCGGAAAAATAAATAACACGCAGAGATTTTTACGTGGAAAACTCCAAATCGGAGTAAAAAACCACGGGACCGATAACACGTTGAAATCCACTAGAATTATAACACGTACAAAGGTGATATACCGTACTCACAGACGACTCAACCTTTTTCCATACGCTCTTAGTTGATCTTCTCCGCTCGCTCCGCAACGCTTCTCGAATCCACGATCTGCGTCTAACGCTGAATCCACGGCGTCCAACGTCGACTCCACGACGTCCGACCGAATCCACGGTCTTCACCCAGTAGCACGCTTCGAATCCATGAACGTACCTCGCTCCGAATCCACGAGAGCGGTTGCACCTTGAATCCACAAGGCCACGCGAGTCCACGCGCCGATTTTGGGAAAATCGTTGTTTTTGGGTGGTGATGATCCGCCGAATACTTAGATTAGAAATAGATCGGAAATACCATCTAAGTATTCATTAATTTGATTCTACTCAAAATTCGAGTATGGAAAACCTGGAATCAAATTAATAATATAGATGAAGAAACATAGAATTAAATCTAGTATTTCCTTTCTTCTCTATATGTGGATTTTTCTATTTTGGTCATATTTTTCGCTTTTTGCGTCGTACCCTAAAAGATGAATTAAAGGGTCTATATATAGGTTAGAAACCGTTGGAAGAGGATAAGAATCAAAAACTAACCTTTTCTGGAATTTTTCAGGACGGCGATCCGGATCGGATTTCGGCGATCCGGATTGCAGTAACGAGACAGACAGTTTCCAGAAAAACAAAGGTTCGGGATCCGGATCGAAGTGCCTGATCCGGATCGTTCATACAATTCACCAAACACCAATGTTCGGGATCCGGATTGAAATGCCTGATCCGGATCATTCATATATTTCGGTAAAAACCAGTGTTCGGGATCCGGATCAAAAGAGGCTACGATCCGGATTGAATTTGCGTATGAACAAACACCCTTCGGGATCCGGATCGAAGTGCCTGATCCGGATCCTGAACATGTCCCATGTCGAGTTTTTGATTTTTATGCAATTAAAAATTTATCCAAGTGTTTCTACACTATAAGAAGTATTCGGATCACCAAAAATAATTAGTTAAACATACCTGATCCTTTTGAATTCTTTTTTCTTGAGATTGAGTTATATGATCCAACCTTCTTTATCTTCAATCTACAAGACTTAACCGAATTCACGAAATACGCCAACTCAAATTCCGTAATATTTCTGAGGGTTAATTTGAAAAAAATCCCGGCAGAGGAGTTCTTCTGCGCCAAAAAGGACGAAGAGATGCGGCTGGGTGCTATGCACATCGATGTTAGATTTCATCAGCTAAATCTTTATTACCAGTGTAGAACCCACAGCCGGCAGGCAGCTAGTATTTAAAATAATTTAAATATATAATTATTAAAATGTATGATTTATAAATTTATAATTAAAAAATATAAAAAATATAAAAAATATAGAGTATTCTGATGCATACTATAAAAAATAAAATTTTCTTAGTTTTAGCTAGAAATATGAAACGAATAGAATTCGAACTTGAGTTTCGAGTATCAATCATCAAACACTTTACCATTTACGTTAAAAATAATTAATAATTTTTTTTTTATTTATATTTTCATAAATTTCAGCATTTGTAAAATTAAATTATATTAATAATTTTACTTAAAAAATTAATTAAATTTTTAGTTTTGATAGTTATGTTATTAATAACTTTTTTTATCTAAAAAATTAAATTAGAATGACTTATTTCAAATCGAAGAATAGATGAAAGCATCATTATCTTATTAAATTGATGGAAAAAAGAAAAATTATTATATACATTTAGTGTATATTAATAATTTATACCGCGCAACTTATATTAGATGACTAACGTTTAAAAATATCAAATTTTAATTAAAAATATATAATTTATGAAGTTTAGTAATTAAAATTATATTTGATAAATTAATTTTAAAATCTTTAAAGAATTTTAGATATATGGTGTATATATATAAATATACACTTTGTGTAAAGAATATATTTACTATGGTGCGTTCATAATTTCAAGAGTGGAGAAATTTTTACTTGTATTGTGCCATTCCAAACAGATAGGTTTCAAAAATTTTATATGACATGTGACAACCTCCGGGCTCATGTCTTAATGGGCAACGTGGCTCTTTCCCAATGTATTCTATAGAAGATTATGCCTAGAAAGTCGCTCCGATCCCATAGAGCTATTTAGAGATTTTTTACGCATCTAATTCTACTAACAAACGTTTTTATAAAAATAGGCCTTTCAAAAAAATATTTGTAAAAATAGTCTCGCGGACGTCTGGAAACCTAAATGCGGTAAACCATTCATCACTTTTCAAGAAAGCGGTGAATGATTCACCGTATTCACAAATTTTTATCATAATCTCATAAAAGCGGTGAACCATTCACAAATTTTGAAAGCGGTGAACCATTCACCGCTTTAAAAGCGGTGAATGGTTCACCGCTTTCATGGTTTTTCTCACGCCAGCAGCTAAGTCTTTTATAAAAAATTCATCAATACATTAATAAAATTTTCATACTGTAATGCACCAGAATTTGGTATATAAACAAATGTAAATAAAAATGGTACGAAATACTATTTTTATGAAAATAGAGAAGTAAAGGATGATGTGGAAGCGAATTGGACCGAAATCGGATTAAAAATGAGAGATTTAGAATTTTATTTGAGAAAGGGGGTCCAGATTTTTATCGGAAAATTCACAGTGTCAGAAAATTCCGAGAAAATTACGGGAGCTCCGTAAATATGTTTTAAGGCCACAGTAAAAATTCCGCGTTGATTGGATACCCGGATTGTGAGAACGGGGTCCGCCAGCGATTCTGGATATAGCGAGACTGTTGGTGACCCAGAAATGGCCCAAATTGAAATTTTAAAATTTTCTGTGATAAATTAAGTTGAGAGGAGCCTGCCTGTCAAATTTGGGCGGAAACGGGCGAGAAACGGACAAAAACGGGGCGAAAACGGACGAAACCGGTCAAAAAACGGGTGAAAATGAGCGAATTCCAGATTGGGCTGTACTTTCGGGTGCCCGGAATTCACTGTAGCTGTACCCGATTTACAGTAGCGAGGCGGGCACGCATTTTGAGACGGGCACGCATCTCGAGACGGGCACGCGTTTCGAGACAGGCACGCGTTTCGAGATGCGTGCGCGAATTTCGAGACGTGCGGATCCAGAGTCGATGGCACGCGGCTCGAGGCGGTGGCGTACTGCGCAAGGCACGTAGCAGGCGCGCTGGGGAAGCGCGCGTTCCTGCGCGGGTCAACGCGGGGCCCGCCACATGGCGGGCCCCCATTGGCGCCCGTGTGGACGCGGGAGGCGCCCGTGCGGGGGCGCGCGCCCATGTGGCGCGCGGGGATGCGCGCCCGTGTGGCGTGCACGGTGTCCCGCGCCCGTGTGGCGCGCGGGTGTCGCGCCAGCGTGGTGCAGGGGGGCGCGCGCTTGGGCTGGCGCGCGCGTCCGCAGAGGGGTGGACCGCCACGTGGCGGTTCCCCATTGGGGGGCTCCGTGGACCGGGTCCAATGGAACACCCCCCTTCCCCCCTTCTTTTTTCTTCCTCTTCTTTTCTTCCTCCTCCCCCCCCGCGCACCCATCTTCTCTTTTCTCTCTTTTCTTCTCCAACCGAGCGCAAGGGAGAGAGAGGGAGGGGTTCGTGGGGTGCGGCGGCGCGCCGTGGACCTCGCGGAGCTCGCGAGGTGTTCCAAAAAGCCTGATGGGCAGCGCGACGCTGTCGAGGTAGGTCCCGCGTATTGATTTTTGCAGTATTTTTGGCACAGTTTTGAGGTTTCCTTTTGGACATTGGATTTGACCCCATGCCGTTGTGCGTGTTAGGGACCGTGTATACTGTGCAATTTTACTGCTCGGAGTGTCGCCGGGCGTTTTGGCGCGCCTCGTTTTGCGTGCCAGCTTGTGAAAAAATGCACCATTTTGCGTGCGGACTCGACGAATATGCTATGTTTTGGGCCCAAACTCGAAAAACGTGCACCGTTTTACGTGCAACGTTGAAAAAGGAATATGCACCGTTTTGCGTGCCAATCCGAGGTACGTGCTCCGTTTTGCGCGCGGATTGAGTTATTGTGCACCGTTTTACGTGCAACTCTAATATTTTGCATCATTTTGCGTGCAGGACTAAAAATGTGTGCATCATTTTGCGTGCAACCCTACAGTAAAGTGTGCACCGTTTTGCGTGCAGATTTGAGGTACGTGCACCGTTTCGCGTGCAGATCGTATTGTCGCACACTATTTTGCGTGCTGTCCCTAATGTTATGCATCATTTTTCGTGCAGGGTTAGAAAAGACGTGCACCGTTTTGCATGCTACCTTAAGAGAAGCATGCTCCGTTTTGCGTGCAAACCCGGGGTACGTGCCCGTTTTGCGTGCAGGTTGATTTAACGCGCACCGTTTTGCGTGCTGACTATAGCGGCGCGCACCATTTTGCGTGTGGGTTTTATTAACGCGCACTGTTTTGCGTGCAGGTTTGGTGGAGTGCACCGTTTTGCGTGCGGACTCGAGGGATGTGCATCGTTTTGCGTGCAAGCTCGAGGAAACAAGTGGAATCGCGCGGAGACCAATTGCAAGTGTCTACAAGCAATTGGGGACACGACAAGGTGGGGGATTCTGCCGAAATTGGGTGACATCTCCCCTTGCTCCTTTGCTTTTCGATTTAGAAGAATGATAGTAGCCTGTTAGAGGCGTTAGGTAATCATGATTAAATGTGCATGTGTAAAAAGGACACAGATGAAAAGTGCAACTGTTGGTTGCCAGAGATAGAGGATAAATGTGCATGTGTAGAGGAACTTAGAGGAATGTGTTAAATTATGATTTATCCAAAGTAGGGGATAAACTTGCATGTGTAGATGGACACAGAGGGAAAGTGCAACTATTGGTTGCCAAAGTTATATGATGAATATGCATGCGTAGAAGTAAATACTATTTTATGAATGAGATGAAAATAATTGCATGCATGAAAATGATTAGCTATTTATGATTGTGATCATGTTAGGGTCTAACCCTAGGAATCATGTGAGACATAAGGGAAAAGAACATGTTGGTAGTAAGACTAGGAGAAAACCTAGATTCAGGGTTTAATGAGTGACATCAAACTTAGGAGTTATCCTAGGATTGGACGAGTGGCATTGTCTTAGGAGATAACCTAAGGACACTGGATAGAGTGATCAACATAGAGTCAAGGAACTCTAGGATGAGTATGACATGGAACTTAGGTAAAGGGAACCTAAGGTGAACTAGTGATCAACATAGAGTCAAGGAACTCTAGGATGAGTATGACATGGAACTTAGGTAAAGGGAACCTAAGGTGAACTAGTGATCAACATAGAGTCAAGGAACTCTAGGATGAGTATGACATGGAACTTAGGTAAAGGGAACCTAAGGTGAACTAGAGGAGTTAAGCAAAGGAAAGGAGTTTCCAGCTGGTTCAGCCCTCAAATGTTGATCGCTGAACTGTGGCCAATACCTCGGCTCGCTGTTATATAAGGTCTCTTGTTCTAGGATAGATCAAGTGTGGAGACATGAAAGGGAAAATGGGAAATAGATCAAGTGTGGAGATATGAAAGGGAAAACAAGAAACTAGAGTCAGTGTAACTCTAAGTTAAAAGTGGAACAGAAAAATAGAGTTAAGTTAACTCTAGGATTCAGTAAGGAATCAGGAAAGTGGGATAAGATCCCAAGGTTAAAGAATTAAACAAATATAACCCTAGAAAGTCATAGGGTGTCTGGGCAAATGGACAATAACTTTAACTTCAATTTGAGTTAAATAAATAAAAGAGAAATATTTAAGAGTCCAGGAGACTCTCTAGTTACCCGTGTGGCAAGACCTAGGGTAAGGGATGAAAAGTGGTTAATAAGCAAGACAAGCAAATTGCTCAAGATAGAGCTAAAATTGGTTAATAAGCAAGACAAGCAAATTGCTTAAGACAAAGAGAACAGAAAGAGAACAAAAAGAGGATTTAAATGGTGCCTTCGAATTTGAGACTCGTCAAGTGGAGTAGGACTCCCTGGGCAGTGACCCGTCGGACGAGGTACTTTCGAAAGGCTAAAAAGTGAAAGTAAAGAGCTAAATGCTCAAAGGAAAGAGAAAAAGTTTTGCCAGTGGCAAAAAGGGAGCTATAAGCTCGAATAAGAAAGAAAAGTGTTTATAAGCAAAGAAGCTAAGTGCTAAAGTAAAAAGGGAAAAAGAAAAGAGAAAGAAAAGAAAAGAAAAGAAAGAAAATATAAAGATAAAACGGGAGGACCTACGGGGTGAAACGCGGCCCATGTTGGAGTTGCAGGTAGTGTCCCTCTCCCGGGCAGAGATCCGTTCGGGACGTTTCTCCCGTAGGACGGGGTAACACTTGCGGGTGTTATCGGCAACCTTAGAAATCTTATCTTGTGGTAGCAAGACTACCGGGCTGGGTCCCGTTGGATAAGAATTTTTGAGGGTTAACTTGAACTAAAGCACCAGAATTTAAAGAAAAAAGAAAAAAATAGAGTGGCCAAGGTGGCCGGGTTAGTGGAACCATGTATATAGCGGCATAGTTGCCGAGTTGGTGCATAGCAGCCTGGTATGGCTAGACAGAGTAGTGATGGGTTGGTTAGTATACACAGATAGTGTAGTGATCCATTGTATCAGCATTTTAAATATTGAGGTTATAGTTTCCTAGCATTCTATTATTATTGCTTCCATTGGACCAAGTGGTGTAGGACACTTTTTCTCGGTGGTTGAACCCACTGGGAACTTTAAGTAGTTCTCACACCCTCGGGTGACCATTTTTCCAGGTTCAGATGCAGACGGCGAGGCATACGACAGGGGCAAGGGCCCAGCAGCACAGAGACCTAGAGGGTCTAGCAGAGGTACCCCTTTTTATATGTTTCTTGAGTGAACCTTGTATGGTGAGGAAATTATGTAAAAGAATTGTAATAATTTTATTTGCAAGTTCAGAAATGTAAAGTGTAATAAATTTAATTTATGGTTCACTCTTGTATGCTTTCATTTCCGTTTTAACTGTTTTTATTGAATGAAAGTTTTAAATTAATAGTGATTTTTAGTACTCTGATATCGAGCTTCCGCATACACTTGTTGTATTATTATGGATGTTACCGTTCCTTTCGGGTAGTGAAAGGGTCATACCCGATTGGCGGGTCTGTTGGCGTGCCCGAACCGACCAAATTGGCGGACTCGGGGCGTGACACATACATTCCAATTACAACATTTGACATTCATACATTTCAATTACAGCATCACAACAAGAAATATATCAATCATACCACAACAACAAAAATATTAATCACATCACAACAACAAAAAGAACATTCATACATTTCAATTACAACATCACAACAAGTAATATATCAATCACACCACAACAACAAAAATATTAATCACATCACAACAACAAAACAAATCAATCACAATATCAAATGCTCTGAATGTCTTCAACATCAACTATAAATGCCCGAATTATAAAAGAATGAATATACTAATATAAAAATTATTTATGCAAGAAATGAAATAAGTATGAAAATACCAAGATGTCCTAACAAAATCAACTACTCTCCACGCCCTCGCGACCGTCCACGTTTTCGTTCGCCTCTACCTTCGCGTCCGCGTCCGCGTCGCCGACCCAATGCTCGAATAGGCACATCATCATCATCCTCCATCTCAGGCTGTACAGGCTCAATGTGTGAGGACCCGAAATTCCCACTTATGGATTACGGTTACATCTACAGCTTCTGGAGGCCTACGTGGTGTGTCGGTGGTGTTTGTGCACAATTTGAACACAAGTGATGGACTTCGGGCTTATTATGGATCACGTGAGTGATCGGAGGACCCCGTCGGGTGTTTAGAAGTAGTTTCGCGCGAAGCTGTCACGCCCCGAGTCCGCCAATTTGTACGGTTCGGGCACGCCAACAGACCCGCCAATCGGGTAAGACCTTTTCATACCCGAAAGGAACGGTAACATCCATAATAACACAACAAGTGTATGCGGAAGCTCAATATCAGAGTACTAAAAATCACTACAAATTTAAAACTTTCATTCAATAACAATTAGTTAATACGGAAATGAAAGCATACAAGAGTGAACCATGCATTACTTTATTACACTTTACATTTCTGAACTTGCAATATAAAATTATTACAATTCTTTTACACAAATTCCTCACCAGACAAGGTTCACTCAAGCAATATAAAAATGGGATACCTCTGCTAGACCCTCTAGGTCTCTATGCTGCTGGGCCCTTGCCCCTGTCGTATACCTCGCCGTCTGCCTCTGAACCATCGCGATCGCTGCATCCATACCTGAACCTGTGGGGGGGGGGCACCCAAGGGGTGTGAGAACTCCTGACAGAGTTCCCAGTGGGTTCAACCACCGAGAAAAAGTGTCCTACACCACTTGGTCCAATGGAAGCAATAACAATAGAGTGCTAGGAAACTAAAATCCTCAATATCAAAATGCTGCTATACAAAATATATATCACTACACTAACTGTGTAAACTCATCGACCCAGCACTACTCTGTCTAGTCATACTAGGCTACTAAGCACCAACTCGGCCACTATGCCGCTATATATAAGGTCAAACTAACCTGGCCACCTTGGCCACTTTTTCTTTCTCTTTTTACTTTAATTCTTAGCCTCTTTGCCTTTGAACACTTGCTTTTCTTTCTTATTCGAGCTTATAGCTCCCTTTTGCCACTGGCAAATCTCTTTCTCTTTCCTTTGAGCATCTAGCTCTTTGCTTTCACTTTAAGCCTTTCGAAAGTACCTCGTCCGACGGGTCACTGCCCAGGGAGTCTTGCTCCACTTGATGAGTCTCAAATTCGAAGACGCCATTTACATTTTCTTTATGCTTTTTAGCCACTTTTAGCTTGCTTTTAACTTTGCCTTTTTACAACAATTTATCTCTTATCCTGGGTCTTGCCATCAAGATAATTAGAGAGTCTCCTGGACTCTTAAACATTTCTCTTTTATTTCTTTAACTCAAATTGAAGTTAAAGTTATTATCCATTTGCCCAGACACCCTATGACCCACTCTAGGGTTATATTATTTAGCTCTTTGACTTTGTGATTACACAAACTTTTCCTTAGAGTTTGACTCTAAGTTGATCACTTTGCTATCAGTTTAATTCTTTAAACTTTGTGGCCACATACTCTTTTCTTTGCCGAACCTGGAGTTACATTATCTCTATTTACCTGTTGCACTTTGCATTTAGAGTTATCTTGACCCTAATCCATTTCCTGTGAGTATAAACTCCACTCGTTCACCTTAGGTTTTCTTACCTAAGTTTCATATCATGTTTAACCTAGAGTTCCTTGACTCTATGTTAACCAGTCTATTCTCAACCCACTAACTTACCTTAGGTTTCCTTTACCTAAGTCTTATATCATGCTCATCCTAGAGTCCTTGACTCTATGTTGATCACTCTATCCAATGTCCTTAGGTTATCTCCTACGATAATGCCACTCATTCAATCCTAGGATATACCCCTAAGTTTGATGCCACTCATTAACCCTGAGTCTAGGTTTTCTCCTAGTCTTACTACCAGCATGTCCTTTTCCTTATGCTTTCACATGATTCCTAGGGCTATACCCTAACATGATCGCCGATAACAAATAATTGATTCCCCTTTTTACGCATGCAATTATTTCCATCTCAATCATCAATAAAGTTTAACATCTACGCAGGCAATTATCATCCATATTTAGCAATTCAGAAAAAATCACTTTTCTATCTGCATCCTTCTACACATGCAAGTTTATCTCTTATTCTAATAATTAGAAAAGTTTACTTCTCTTCTATATCCATCTACACATGCAAAATTCAATCATAATTACCCAACGCCTCTAACAGGCTACTATCATGCTTCAAGATCAAAAGCAGAGGAAAAAGTGGAGAGGTCACCCATTTTCGGTAGAATCCCCCACCTCGATGTGCTTTCTTGGTTCCTGGAAGAGACAATTTTAACTCCTTTTGCCTCTGAGGTTTCCCTACATTGTAAGGAAGGAAGAACATAAAGTAACCGTCTTTACACGATCCACTAACTCCATCACACGATAAAACCAACCCCTTTTTGACAACTAGAAGGGGAAAAAAAATCCTATTTGATCATTTTCCCCACCAAAAGGCTAAATTTTTATCGGTTCATAAAAATGGGAGGAGAATAGTCCTCCCATGGCATGTTGCCAAAAAGAAACTTGCTCAACTCGATCCGGGGTCAAAATGCTCTCAAAAATTTGAGAAAAAACTCAATTTGAGCGTTTCCCCCAATTTACCGATTTTGCACATTGGCAAAAATCCATAATTCGTATTCAAAAATCAGAGAGAAACTCAATTTGAGCGTTTCCCCCAATTTGCCGATCTTGGACAATGGCAAAATCAAGAAATTGCATTTTTCCTTCACATTGGAGAAAAGAGAAGAAGAAGAAATTTTCCTTCTTTCTTCTTTTCTTCTTTTCTTTTCTTTCTTTTTCCCTTCTCTTTTCTTCTTTTCTTTTTTTTTTTTGTAAAGTTCCCCTGCTGCCTGGGCAGCAGCATGCATAGCTGCTGCCCAAGCAGCAGCATGTGCAGCTGCCAAGGCAGCTGCCAATGCAGCTGCCTGGCAGCTGCCATGCTGCAATTCCAGCAGCTGCGCAAGGCAGCCATGTTGCTGCCTTGCGCAGCAGCCTTGCTACCCAGGGCAGCAGCTACAAGCTGCTGCCCTAGCAGCAGGGCCACAGCTGCTGCTGCTGCTTGTAGCAGCAGCTGCTGCTGCAGCTCCAGCAGCTGCGCAAGGCAGCCATGCTGCTGCCTTGCGCAGCAGCCTTGCTGCCCAGGGCAGCAGCTGCAAGCTGCTGCCCTAGCAGCAGGGCCACAGCAGCTGCTGCTGCTTGTAGCAGCAGCAGCTGCTGCAGCTCCAGCAGCTGCGCAAGGCAGCCATGCTGCTGCCTTGCGCAGCAGCCATGCTGCTTAGCTGCAGCCCCACCCCCTCCTCCTTTTTTTTTTCCATTTTTTTTTTTTTGTTTCCTTCCCCCTCCAGCCAAGAGAGAGAGAGAGAGAGAGGGAGAGAGAGAGAGAGAGAGAGAGAGAGAGAGAGAGAGAGAGTACAATACCTTCTCCTTCTCCTTCTTCTTCTTCTTCTTCTTCTCCTCTTTCTCTTCTTCTTCTCCTTCTTTTTCTTTCGTTCCTTCTTTCAGCTGAGAGAGGGAGAGAGTGTGAGAGAGAGAGGCTTTTCAAAAGAGGAGAAAGAGAGAAGAGCCTTTACTCCCTGCAGGGGGGTAGGTGGAGGGAAGGGTAAATTTACCAAAACACCCTCAACTAATCCCCATTTTACTTAAATGCCCTTAACAAATGCTGCAGTTTTCCTGCAGTGAGCAAATTTGAGTACCCTCTTTTCTCCGCATTTTGCCGTCAGCTGGGAGATCGAAAATAAAATTTTTCTTCTCTCCTTTATTCTAAAAATTTTTCTTAAACTTCCCACGATTTTGTTTACATTTTTGGACTACTCTAAGCCCTCGGAAGAGAGCCCCGAAAAAGCTTCGCGATAAACTGCACTGTCAAAAACTGCAGTTTCAGAATTTACGAAGCATTTTTCTTCGCTTCGTTCTCCAATTTTTCCTTACTTGCTCACCTAGGTTTTTCACCCCTTTTAATCAGAAAACGTTTGTGAGACACCCCACGATTTCTTTTAAATTTTTGGGCTACTCTAAGTCTCCGAAACAGGGCTCCGAAAATGCTTCGTGATCACAAATTTCAGAAATTCCAGAATTTGCTAAGTCCTCGGGGTTCAAGTCACTTTTCGACCCGATGCCCTTCGCGTAAGCCCGAAACGCACCGAACTTGACTGTAATCATATTTAAAACACGTTACAAGCCTTCTCGCCGAATTTCGCCATTTTGCGAACTCGGCGAACACGAGTCCAAATTTTGCAAATTTGAGGCTTCGCTTCTCAACCACAACTCACTTTTCGACTCAACGGCTTTTCGTCGATTCGAAATACTTCCAACCCACTTGTAATTACATTTGAAATGTGTTACAAGCATTTTTGCTGAGTTTCGCCACTTTCCAGAAATCGGCGAACTTAAGCTTTAGAATTTAGAACTTCAAATTCTCAACTTACAACTCACTTTTCGACTCAACGGCCTCTGCGTCGATTCGAAATGCTTCCAACTCACTTGTAATTACATTTGAAATATGTTACAAGTATTTTTGCTGAGTTTGGCCATTTCTGGGTCACCAAAAGCCTCGCTGTATCAAAAATTGCTGGCGGACCCCGTTCTCACAATCCGGGCATCCGATCAACGCGAAACTTTTACTGTGGCCTTAAAACATATTTACGGAGCTCCCGTAATTTTCTCGGAATTTTCCGACACTGTGAATTTTTTGCCCTTGCAACCCAGTGGGGATTTCCCGGCTTGTTGCCGATTACCCGGTCAGTGGACCGTGAGCTTGAGCATTTGCATATGATTCGCGCGCACTGTTGTACTTCACGAACATCAGCGGATTTGCTACCCGTAGCGATGTTCTTTACCGGTAAAGTGGTTAGCTGAGGCAACCCGTGACCCTAGTTTGGGGAATGTCAACCAGGTGGTGCCAAGAGGGCAGCCTTGCCTGAGGTCTTGTGAAGGCCAATATGGTAGCTTGTGATTGGGTCTTTGCGTTTTCATCTATTTGATGCATGTGTTGTTAAGTTGCTTTAACATGATTCTTTGATTCTTTGATCTGGCTTCTAGTTATCTACCTTTATATGATTCTATGTGATGCCTCTGATTATAGTTCCATTGTTATCTTGCTGATTGTCCTAACTCCTTGATGTGTTGATTATCCTGATACATGTTTTAAATTCTGCTAAAATTATCTCCTATGCGTGTACCCAGATTATGAGTTTTGCTTTCTTTACAGCACCAGTTATATATCTGCTTTACCCTAACCCCTGATCTATTACTATCCTCTAGCATTTTATACCAGTAGGTACGATCTGCTATTTCTCGGCTCGTCGTGCCCACTGGGATACACTCCGGTGTGTCTCACACCCTCGGGTGACTGTTTTTCAGGTCGAGCGGGTGTTGAGATGTCGGGACGAGTTGGTGAGATCACGAGATAGAGCTTGACCCTGGACAGCCGATAAGATCAAGTGTTTAGTTATTTGTTGTATCAAGTGTAATGCAATGATTTAATCTTGCTTAGTAGATGTACGTAGTTAGTACTCTGGTTGTATGCCAAGTGAGCCGTGCATATATAGAAAAGGGCTCAATCCCCAGTGGGATTGGGACTCTTCTATATATGTGGCGGTCTGTTGCGCCCTGGCTGGTTTTAAACTCTGATTTCAAAAAAAAAAAAAAAAAAAAAAAAAAAAATTTAGACGCTGGTTTTTAAACTCGGGCCGTGATTGATTAGATGGTATCAGAGAAATAGGAAACGCAATGTCTAGGCTTGGCTAGGAACGAACCCTAGGATGACTCGTGTTACGAGAGAGCGCTGGGTAGTGTTCTAAGCCTGATAGGTCAAAACAGAAGTTGTGGGTTGACCGTACTAAAGTAAATTATTAACTATTGCAGTTATGGCTCGCACTCGGCGTGGTGCTGGTGGTGGTCAAGGGACTGGCATGGGTCGGGGGGCTGCCCAAGCAACTGCTGAAAGTGGGGGCCCAGAGATCCCCGACAGAATGCAAAGATTCGAGGATCAGTTGGCTCAAATGGCTGCAATGATACAACAGTACATGTAGCGGGAGGCCAATGTTCCTGCTGCACCTGCACCACCTGCAGCACCAGCCTCTGCGACTGAGGGACCTCCTGTTCCTCCTGCATCAGTACCACCGGCTGAATCGGCTGCATCTGAAGCCGTTGCTGCAACTGTGGATGCTCCCGGGGTGGCAGGGGGTAACAATCCTAACAATCCTGCGGCCCTGGAAGCTGCCAGAGCAACGTACAAGGAAGAAAGATCAAGAGTCAGGGGAGTCCTGCTGGAGTTTAATAAATTCAAGCCCCAAGAATTCTCAGGCCGTGAAAAGGACCCCTGGGCCCTTGAAGAATGGCTAAACCACATGGAAAAGCTGTTTAGAGATTTGGACACTGAGGAGCAAGACAAGGTGACACTGGGGGTACATTGCCTCGGTGTCAGCGCAAGCATGTGGTGGCTGCGCTACCAACGCCACAATTTTGCTTCTGATGCACCTAAGCCTACTTGGGAGCAATTTAGGGTGGCTCTGTACCACCGCTACCTAAAGGAGACAGCACGAGAAGCATTGGAGCGGGACTTGGAAAACATGCGCCAAGGAGACCACACCCTGAGGGAGTACGAAGAAGAATTTACGAAAATTGCTGACCTGGTGCCACAAGCGGTGCAGGACGAGCGTCGCAAGGTTAGATTATTCACTCAAGGCCTGCGACCCGAGATCCGTCGTCAGTTGTCTTCACATTTGATCACCGACTACGACGAATGTATCGAACGCTGCCTTGCCATTGAGGCTGAATTGAAAATCTCCCGGGCTGAGCGGGCAGCGATGGATAAAGGAAAAGGGATGAAGCGACAGTTCGCTGGAAATGGGGAGGGATCATCTGGATCAAATAGAAGACCCCCTAGACCCCAAGGAAATCAGAACCAAGCCAGTGGTTCTCGGACCTTCAATCGACAACATAGGGCGAGGCCTTGCGTCTTCTGCGGGGCAGATCATCAACCCATGACTTGCGACCTGCGCCACGGAAGATGCTATAATTGTGGTCAGCCTGGCCATATCTCTGCTAACTGCCCGCGGAGATCTGCTGCGAACCCACCAGCATTGGCTGTGCCACCTCTTGCTGCCCGGCCTCCAGCGCCAACCCAGAGCGTGGCTGCCTCAAATCGTCCTTCATCGCGCCAAACTGAGGGACCCCGCCAAGTGACGGGAGGACGGGTATATGCTCTGACACAGCATGGCGAGCCGTCAGGGGAAGGCCCATCGGGAGCTTGAAATGTTGAAACAATGATGTAATAAGTTAATACTTAGAAAACTGATATTTTGGGTGTTTTAGAAAACTTTTAAAGTATGTTTTGTTAAGTTTCGGGGACGAAACTTCTTAAAAGTTGTGGGTGATGTAGAAATCTAGAATTTAAAAGTCTCTGTTTGCCTTTAAATATTTAAAATTTGTCAATTTTGGCAAAAGTGGAGAGATAGCGGGTCAATAGTGGGCCCAGAGATATCGACTTTTGATCGGGGTCTGATCTGGAAAATCCGAGATCACCATTGCGATCGTCTCGTCGAAACATAGAAGTTTCATATTCATATGTTTTCGATCCGACGGTCGGATCTTCCAGAAATCAGAAATCAAAAAGCGGGCCCCGCGACTTAAGTGAATAGTAAACCTCGAGTTTTTAATCCCTCGCTTTCACTAATGGCCGAACCACTATCTAGAGTTTTAACTTAGGAGTATGAGTAATGGATCCTAGCTAATTTCGACGTTCTGAGCGCAATGGCACTGACGGATTTCACGTTTGGCGACCCGGGTGCATCGAAGTGCGTGCCACGCGCTATATTGAGTCGAACTTTATGGAACAACTTTTAATCCGAGCGTCGAACAAACTAAGCAAATGCGCTACCTGACAGGTCTCGACGAGCCGGACGTCGTGGCGAAGTCTGTTTCGCAAAACGGCGATCGGATTACCTCGAAATGCGTGAAAAGTGCAGTACCTTGCAGAAAAACCCGTAATTTTCTGCTCCGAGAAGTGTGCAGCATGTAGATGAGGGACTTAACAGTAAAAGGACCAACTTTTGTTAAGGACTTATGTCCAAATACTGTTAGTTGAAGGGGTTTTGTGCAAATGTGCAACTAACACATGCACACACACGTGTTGGAGTGATCCCGAATCCCTGCCTCTTCCTCTTCGGTAACTGAAGCTCCACCAGCATCTTCAGACCATAACCGACGCGGCCCCTCGGCTGCTGAAACCCCCGACCGCTCGGGTCACCAGAGTTGGGGTTGAGAAACCTATAATGGAGCTTCTCTTGAGTTCTTGAAGGAGAGATCAACCAAAGCCATAGGGATAGCCCGACCTTCTTCTGAGAGCTCCAGTGTGAGGCCGCAACCAACCTTTGGTGAACCCAACCCCGGCCGCCGCCGAGCGCCGCCGCAGCCATCTTCCTTTTCTTCTCTCTCTCCGACGAAGTGTGAAGTTGGACCATACCTCTTCAAGGTTGGATTGGGAGGTGTCTGAGGAGTCCCTGGTGCTTGAAGGACCCTGCTGGAAGCTAGCCGAGGCTGCTCGAGGTGGGAGGTGCAAGAAACCGGCTTCCTCCTTCTTCCCCGAGCTCGGCCAAGGTGAGGGTTTCAAACTATTGAATGTTAGCCCCCTAGGCCACCTGCAGTCTACTCCTTAGGTCCTTAGCTTCCTCCCTGCAGAGCCCCGAGCCCCCATGCACCACGGTTGGCCGGCGGCCACAATGGGTCGCCGGAAACCTAGTTTTCCTCCGCCTCGAGGGAACTCAGCATCCCTTGCACCAAAACGGCCCAAAATTTAGGTGCTTGGACTGTAGGAGGAGAGTACCAACTCCACCAAATTTGGTGGAGTATGGTTGAACCAATTAATGGCAGTTTTATGCCCTAGTTCGGGCTTTTTGTTGCACTCGGCCGAGCTTGTTGCTCCGGCGCCGGCGAGCCCCTCCGCCGCCGGCCACATGCCCAGGGATGCTCACGTGACCAAGGGAAGTTCAACCATGCTGTTGCATGGACCCCATGCACCATGAAAACCATGGTGCCATGGTTGAACCCGAAACCAAGGATTTTTGCGGCCGCCGGCGCTCAGGCCATCTCCGGCCGGGGTGAGGTAGTCAGGAAGTTTCCTGTGGTTCCGTAGACTACTTCCATCCAAGTTGGAGGGATCCAGACTGCCTCTGTAGAAATCCGCCATTAGAGCTCCTGAAGCTCCAAACCGGAGCTTTGCCCCGCCGCCCCCGCCGCACCCCGACGGTCGGGCACAGGCATGGAAAGCTTCAGTGAGGTGAATTACACCTGTTGGTGCAAGAAAATTTGACCCAGAACCATTGGTTGCTTAGTCACGATTTTCAAGGTTGGAGCTCATCTTCTTCCCGAGCTCCGGCCAACCCGAGAGGGTTTGGCTTACTCCAGGTTGATGAGAAATGATCCCTGAACTCAGTAGAACATTTTGCTTCGAAACATATTGCCCCAGATACCCTCTGTGCAGAGAACCCAATTCGGATTTTTTGCATGTGTGTGTGTGTATGAGTGATGCATGCCACCTGTTTGTAAAAATGCTTCAAAGAAAGTTGGATGGGAATTTGACAAAGTTATGAATATAAAAGATGCTCAAACGTATCCCCTGAGCTTAGTGCTCACTTCAGATCAAAGTGATTTTGTGTGGATTGAAGTTTGGTGCTTTGTGAACATGTTTGTGTGCATGGCTTTGGTTCTGGTTGAACCAGCAGATCTGGGCTGCAATTATGGTGAGCCCTGTGATCCTTGCAATATTTAAAGACCTTTTCATATACAAAGTTTGCTGGTTTGAAGTTTAAATTAAAAGATATAGTAGAATCAACATAAAACAGTAATGTTGGAACAAAACCTTGTTCTAGGCTGTTTGCGAAGCCGCGACAGTGTGCCCTAGGCTAATTTGGGGTCACTGGACGCGATGCTCGCGTTAAAAACAGAGTTGGAAGTCTCGGAGAAACAAAAATTCATTTTGGGCTATGTTAGAGAGGGTTTTTATGACCCGAAGTTTTCCTCGGGCACCGTGCTGCTGCAAATTGGTGAGCACGGTGTTCAGCAAGACATAAGTAACCTGCTGGAAGTGACGGAATGTTAAAATGATTTTCCAGTTGAAAGAACGAGCGAAAACAGTGCTCAAAAGGCACTAAAATGTAATTTTTGGAAACTTTAGGGGTTTTAATGCAAAATAGACAATGTGTACTGGTTAGTAAGTTGATTCCTGAACCTTAATTCACATTCAGGGTTATTCGGTAGCATCTGGTGTGCTGAGCGTACAGTTGGTTCAGTTTAGCCGCCTGCGTTATATCAGGTGGGTTTATCTTCGGTCCGGGCTTTATCATTTCGGCCCTCTTTGTACGGTATTGGTTGGACCCCTGTTTTTGATAGCTTAAACATTACTTTGAGCCTGCCTTTCTTTGATTATATTATATCTGCTATCTGCCTGATCTATGCCTGTTATCTGTTCTATTTTGCCTTACATGATTGTCCATAGCACCTCTAGCATTTATACTTTTACTCGGACATTTTCATGGTTGATTAGTGAGCCTGTTTGTTCTGCTGATCAAATGATACATCTCTGGGCACATAGATTTATTTAACTGAGGTTTTACCCCGCTTCGTAGGGTCGCCGGAGTCTGTTCTTGTTTGATAGGACAAAGGCACTGCTCTGCGAGGTTTGGACCTAAACCCAAGCTTCGTAGTGTCGCCTGAGTCTGTTCTTGTTTGATAGGACAAGGGCAATGCTCTTCGAGGTTTGGACCTTTCAAAACAGTTTTCTTAAAAATATGTGTTTAAGTTTTGTATCATTTGGTTGGTTTGTGTGGTTGAGTTGAGTTTATCTGTGAGCTTCTGTTGAGAGAGATTTGCCTTGATCTTGCATATGAGTTGAGATTTATTGCTGAGTGTTCCTGCATGAGTGTTGAGATTCAGTTGTTTTTTTGCCCTTGCAACCCAGTGGGGATTTCCCGGCTTGTTGCCGATTACCCGGTCAGTGGACCGTGAGCTTGAGCATTTGCATATGATTCGCGCGCACTGTTGTACTTCACGAACATCAGCGGATTTGCTACCCGTAGCGATGTTCTTTACCGGTAAAGTGGTTAGCTGAGGCAACCCGTGACCCTAGTTTGGGGAATGTCAACCAGGTGGTGCCAAGAGGGCAGCCTTGCCTGAGGTCTTGTGAAGGCCAATATGGTAGCTTGTGATTGGGTCTTTGCGTTTTCATCTATTTGATGCATGTGTTGTTAAGTTGCTTTAACATGATTCTTTGATTCTTTGATCTGGCTTCTAGTTATCTACCTTTATATGATTCTATGTGATGCCTCTGATTATAGTTCCATTGTTATCTTGCTGATTGTCCTAACTCCTTGATGTGTTGATTATCCTGATACATGTTTTAAATTCTGCTAAAATTATCTCCTATGCGTGTACCCAGATTATGAGTTTTGCTTTCTTTACAGCACCAGTTATATATCTGCTTTACCCTAACCCCTGATCTATTACTATCCTCTAGCATTGTATACCAGTAGGTACGATCTGCTATTTCTCGGCTCGTCGTGCCCACTGGGATACACTCCGGTGTGTCTCACACCCTCGGGTGACTGTTTTTCAGGTCGAGCGGGTGTTGAGATGTCGGGACGAGTTGGTGAGATCACGAGATAGAGCTTGACCCTGGACAGCCGATAAGATCAAGTGTTTAGTTATTTGTTGTATCAAGTGTAATGCAATGATTTAATCTTGCTTAGTAGATGTACGTAGTTAGTACTCTGGTTGTATGCCAAGTGAGCCGTGCATATATAGAAAAGGGCTCAATCCCCAGTGGGATTGGGACTCTTCTATATATGTGGCGGTCTGTTGCGCCCTGGCTGGTTTTAAACTCTGATTTCAAAAAAAAAAAAAAAAAAAAAAAAAAAAAATTTAGAGGCTGGTTTTTAAACTCGGGGCGTGATTGATTAGATGGTATCAGAGAAATAGGAAACGCAATGTCTAGGCTTGGCTAGGAACGAACCCTAGGATGACTCGTGTTACGAGAGAGCGCTGGGTAGTGTTCTAAGCCTGATAGGTCAAAACAGAAGTTGTGGGTTGACCGTACTAAAGTAAATTATTAACTATTGCAGTTATGGCTCGCACTCGGCGTGGTGCTGGTGGTGGTCAAGGGACTGGCATGGGTCGGGGGGCTGCCCAAGCAACTGCTGAAAGTGGGGGCCCAGAGATCCCCGACAGAATGCAAAGATTCGAGGATCAGTTGGCTCAAATGGCTGCAATGATACAACAGTACATGCAGCGGGAGGCCAATGTTCCTGCTGCACCTGCACCACCTGCAGCACCAGCCTCTGCGACTGAGGGACCTCCTGTTCCTCCTGCATCAGTACCACCGGCTGAATCGGCTGCATCTGAAGCCGTTGCTGCAACTGTGGATGCTCCCGGGGTGGCAGGGGGTAACAATCCTAACAATCCTGCGGCCCTGGAAGCTGCCAGAGCAACGTACAAGGAAGAAAGATCAAGAGTCAGGGGAGTCCTGCTGGAGTTTAATAAATTCAAGCCCCAAGAATTCTCAGGCCGTGAAAAGGACCCCTGGGCCCTTGAAGAATGGCTAAACCACATGGAAAAGCTGTTTAGAGATTTGGACACTGAGGAGCAAGACAAGGTGACACTGGGGGTACATTGCCTCGGTGTCAGCGCAAGCATGTGGTGGCTGCGCTACCAACGCCACAATTTTGCTTCTGATGCACCTAAGCCTACTTGGGAGCAATTTAGGGTGGCTCTGTACCACCGCTACCTAAAGGAGACAGCACGAGAAGCATTGGAGCGGGACTTGGAAAACATGCGCCAAGGAGACCACACCCTGAGGGAGTACGAAGAAGAATTTACGAAAATTGCTGACCTGGTGCCACAAGCGGTGCAGGACGAGCGTCGCAAGGTTAGATTATTCACTCAAGGCCTGCGACCCGAGATCCGTCGTCAGTTGTCTTCACATTTGATCACCGACTACGACGAATGTATCGAACGCTGCCTTGCCATTGAGGCTGAATTGAAAATCTCCCGGGCTGAGCGGGCAGCGATGGATAAAGGAAAAGGGATGAAGCGACAGTTCGCTGGAAATGGGGAGGGATCATCTGGATCAAATAGAAGACCCCCTAGACCCCAAGGAAATCAGAACCAAGCCAGTGGTTCTCGGACCTTCAATCGACAACATAGGGCGAGGCCTTGCGTCTTCTGCGGGGCAGATCATCAACCCATGACTTGCGACCTGCGCCACGGAAGATGCTATAATTGTGGTCAGCCTGGCCATATCTCTGCTAACTGCCCGCGGAGATCTGCTGCGAACCCACCAGCATTGGCTGTGCCACCTCTTGCTGCCCGGCCTCCAGCGCCAACCCAGAGCGTGGCTGCCTCAAATCGTCCTTCATCGCGCCAAACTGAGGGACCCCGCCAAGTGACGGGAGGACGGGTATATGCTCTGACACAGCATGGCGAGCCGTCAGGGGAAGGCCCATCGGGAGCTTGAAATGTTGAAACAATGATGTAATAAGTTAATACTTAGAAAACTGATATTTTGGGTGTTTTAGAAAACTTTTAAAGTATGTTTTGTTAAGTTTCGGGGACGAAACTTCTTAAAAGTTGTGGGTGATGTAGAAATCTAGAATTTAAAAGTCTCTGTTTGCCTTTAAATATTTAAAATTTGTCAATTTTGGCAAAAGTGGAGAGATAGCGGGTCAATAGTGGGCCCAGAGATATCGACTTTTGATCGGGGTCTGACCTGGAAAATCCGAGATCACCATTGCGATCGTCTCGTCGAAACATAGAAGTTTCATATTCATATGTTTTCGATCCGACGGTCGGATCTTCCAGAAATCAGAAATCAAAAAGCGGGCCCCGCGACTTAAGTGAATAGTAAACCTCGAGTTTTTAATCCCTCGCTTTCACTAATGGCCGAACCACTATCTAGAGTTTTAACTTAGGAGTATGAGTAATGGATCCTAGCTAATTTCGACGTTCTGAGCGCAATGGCACTGACGGATTTCACGTTTGGCGACCCGGGTGCATCGAAGTGCGTGCCACGCGCTATATTGAGTCGAACTTTATGGAACAACTTTTAATCCGAGCGTCGAACAAACTAAGCAAATGCGCTACCTGACAGGTCTCGACGAGCCGGACGTCGTGGCGAAGTCTGTTTCACAAAACGGCGATCGGATTACCTCGAAATGCGTGAAAAGTGCAGTACCTTGCAGAAAAACCCGTAATTTTCTGCTCCGAGAAGTGTGCAGCATGTAGATGAGGGACTTAACAGTAAAAGGACCAACTTTTGTTAAGGACTTATGTCCAAATACTGTTAGTTGAAGGGGTTTTGTGCAAATGTGCAACTAACACATGCACACACACGTGTTGGAGTGATCCCGAATCCCTGCCTCTTCCTCTTCGGTAACTGAAGCTCCACCAGCATCTTCAGACCATAACCGACGCGGCCCCTCGGCTGCTGAAACCCCCGACCGCTCGGGTCACCAGAGTTGGGGTTGAGAAACCTATAATGGAGCTTCTCTTGAGTTCTTGAAGGAGAGATCAACCAAAGCCATAGGGATAGCCCAACCTTCTTCTGAGAGCTCCACTGTGAGGCCGCAACCAACCTTTGGTGAACCCAACCCCGGCCGCCGCCGAGCGCCGCCGCAGCCATCTTCCTTTTCTTCTCTCTCTCCGACGAAGTGTGAAGTTGGACCATACCTCTTCAAGGTTGGATTGGGAGGTGTCTGAGGAGTCCCTGGTGCTTGAAGGACCCTGCTGGAAGCTAGCCGAGGCTGCGCGAGGTGGGAGGTGCAAGAAACCGGCTTCCTCCTTCTTCCCCGAGCTCGGCCAAGGTGAGGGTTTCAAACTATTGCATGTTAGCCCCCTAGGCCACATGCAGTCTACTCCTTAGGTCCTTAGCTTCCTCCCTGCAGAGCCCCGAGCCCCCATGCACCACGGTTGGCCGGCGGCCACAATGGGTCGCCGGAAACCTAGTTTTCCTCCGCCTCGAGGGAACTCAGCATCCCTTGCACCAAAACGGCCCAAAATTTAGGTGCTTGGACTGTAGGAGGAGAGTACCAACTCCACCAAATTTGGTGGAGTATGGTTGAACCAATTAATGGCAGTTTTATGCCCTAGTTCGGGCTTTTTGTTGCACTCGGCCGAGCTTGTTGCTCCGGCGCCGGCGAGCCCCTCCGCCGCCGGCCACATGCCCAGGGATGCTCACGTGACCAAGGGAAGTTCAACCATGCTGTTGCATGGACCCCATGCACCATGAAAACCATGGTGCCATGGTTGAACCCGAAACCAAGGATTTTTGCGGCCGCCGGCGCTCCGGCCATCTCCGGCCGGGGTGAGGTAGTCAGGAAGTTTCCTGTGGTTCCGTAGACTACTTCCATCCAAGTTGGAGGGATCCAGACTGCCTCTGTAGAAATCCGCCATTAGAGCTCCTGAAGCTCCAAACCGGAGCTTTGCCCCGCCGCCCCCGCCGCACCCCGACGGTCGGGCATAGGCATGGAAAGCTTCAGTGAGGTGAATTACACCTGTTGGTGCAAGAAAATTTGACCCAGAACCATTGGTTGCTTAGTCACGATTTTCAAGGTTGGAGCTCATCTTCTTCCCGAGCTCCGGCCAACCCGAGAGGGTTTGGCTTACTCCAGGTTGATGAGAAATGATCCCTGAACTCAGTAGAACATTTTGCTTCGAAACATATTGCCCCAGATACCCTCTGTGCAGAGAACCCAATTCGGATTTTTTGCATGTGTGTGTGTGTGTATGAGTGATGCATGCCACCTGTTTGTAAAAATGCTTCAAAGAAAGTTGGATGGGAATTTGACAAAGTTATGAATATAAAAGATGCTCAAACGTATCCCCTGAGCTTAGTGCTCACTTCAGATCAAAGTGATTTTGTGTGGATTGAAGTTTGGTGCTTTGTGAACATGTTTGTGTGCATGGCTTTGGTTCTGGTTGAACCAGCAGATCTGGGCTGCAATTATGGTGAGCCCTGTGATCCTTGCAATATTTAAAGACCTTTTCATATACAAAGTTTGCTGGTTTGAAGTTTAAATTAAAAGATATAGTAGAATCAACATAAAACAGTAATGTTGGAACAAAACCTTGTTCTAGGCTGTTTGCGAAGCCGCGACAGTGTGCCCTAGGCTAATTTGGGGTCACTGGACGCGATGCTCGCGTTAAAAACAGAGTTGGAAGTCTCGGAGAAACAAAAATTCATTTTGGGCTATGTTAGAGAGGGTTTTTATGACCCGAAGTTTTCCTCGGGTACCGTGCTGCTGCAAATTGGTGAGCACGGTGTTCAGCAAGACATAAGTAACCTGCTGGAAGTGACGGAATGTTAAAATGATTTTCCAGTTGAAAGAACGAGCGAAAACAGTGCTCAAAAGGCACTAAAATGTAATTTTTGGAAACTTTAGGGGTTTTAATGCAAAATAGACAATGTGTACTGGTTAGTAAGTTGATTCCTGAACCTTAATTCACATTCAGGGTTATTCGGTAGCATCTGGTGTGCTGAGCGTACAGTTGGTTCAGTTTAGCCGCCTGCGTTATATCAGGTGGGTTTATCTTCGGTCCGGGCTTTATCATTTCGGCCCTCTGTGTACGGTATTGGTTGGACCCCTGTTTTTGATAGCTTAAACATTACTTTGAGCCTGCCTTTCTTTGATTATATTATATCTGCTATCTGCCTGATCTATGCCTGTTATCTGTTCTATTTTGCCTTACATGATTGTCCATAGCACCTCTAGCATTTATACTTTTACTCGGACATTTTCATGGTTGATTAGTGAGCCTGTTTGTTCTGCTGATCAAATGATACATCTCTGGGCACATAGATTTATTTAACTGAGGTTTTACCCCGCTTCGTAGGGTCGCCGGAGTCTGTTCTTGTTTGATAGGACAAAGGCACTGCTCTGCGAGGTTTGGACCTAAACCCAAGCTTCGTAGTGTCGCCTGAGTCTGTTCTTGTTTGATAGGACAAGGGCAATGCTCTTCGAGGTTTGGACCTTTCAAAACAGTTTTCTTAAAAATATGTGTTTAAGTTTTGTATCATTTGGTTGGTTTGTGTGGTTGAGTTGAGTTTATCTGTGAGCTTCTGTTGAGAGAGATTTGCCTTGATCTTGCATATGAGTTGAGATTTATTGCTGAGTGTTCCTGCATGAGTGTTGAGATTCAGTTGTTTTTTTGCCCTTGCAACCCAGTGGGGATTTCCCGGCTTGTTGCCGATTACCCGGTCAGTGGACCGTGAGCTTGAGCATTTGCATATGATTCGCGCGCACTGTTGTACTTCACGAACATCAGCGGATTTGCTACCCGTAGCGATGTTCTTTACCGGTAAAGTGGTTAGCTGAGGCAACCCGTGACCCTAGTTTGGGGAATGTCAACCAGGTGGTGCCAAGAGGGCAGCCTTGCCTGAGGTCTTGTGAAGGCCAATATGGTAGCTTGTGATTGGGTCTTTGCGTTTTCATCTATTTGATGCATGTGTTGTTAAGTTGCTTTAACATGATTCTTTGATTCTTTGATCTGGCTTCTAGTTATCTACCTTTATATGATTCTATGTGATGCCTCTGATTATAGTTCCATTGTTATCTTGCTGATTGTCCTAACTCCTTGATGTGTTGATTATCCTGATACATGTTTTAAATTCTGCTAAAATTATCTCCTATGCGTGTACCCAGATTATGAGTTTTGCTTTCTTTACAGCACCAGTTATATATCTGCTTTACCCTAACCCCTGATCTATTACTATCCTCTAGCATTGTATACCAGTAGGTACGATCTGCTATTTCTCGGCTCGTCGTGCCCACTGGGATACACTCCGGTGTGTCTCACACCCTCGGGTGACTGTTTTTCAGGTCGAGCGGGTGTTGAGATGTCGGGACGAGTTGGTGAGATCACGAGATAGAGCTTGACCCTGGACAGCCGATAAGATCAAGTGTTTAGTTATTTGTTGTATCAAGTGTAATGCAATGATTTAATCTTGCTTAGTAGATGTACGTAGTTAGTACTCTGGTTGTATGCCAAGTGAGCCGTGCATATATAGAAAAGGGCTCAATCCCCAGTGGGATTGGGACTCTTCTATATATGTGGCGGTCTGTTGCGCCCTGGCTGGTTTTAAACTCTGATTTCAAAAAAAAAAAAAAAAAAAAAAAAAAATTTAGACGCTGGTTTTTAAACTCGGGGCGTGACACAACTTTCATAAAAATGGTATTTCATACCATTTTTATTTATATTTATTTATATACCATAGATCTGGTACATTACAGAAGCGGATATTAAAATTGGACTCAGCGCGAAGTTTGGACAAAGAACACTTCTCTGTATGCCTTCGGTAATTTTTAGAGTTGGAATTTGGCAAAACGGACATTGGATCTGGATTCAGCGCGCGAAAACGATGAAAATAGACTATTCACTTTTATTTTTCGGAGCCCGGATGACGCGCACAGATTTCGAGGCACTTGGCACTGTTCCGGCGGTCGGCGGGCAGCGGCGGAGCGCGGCGACGCGGGCGCGGGCAGGCGCGCGGTGCACGGAGGCGGCATACCACATGTCGGATTCTTATTGGCTTGCCTTGGGACACGTGGCCGCGTAGGATTGGCCGGTGCAGGTCCATGGGAAAAGCGCGGGTGTACGGTGGACCGGAGGGTGGACACGTGGCAGCATGTGGTTGGTGCGGTGTCGTGCGCTCGGTCCACGGTGCAGGCATAGGCTGCCTCGGGGCGCGTGCCTGGCAGGGTCGCAGGCGGCGCTGGCAGCGCGCACGTGGGCGCGGCAGCGGCGCGTTGACTGAGTGCGCGCCACGCGTCGGCACCTCAGTGCGCCACGCGTCGAGCAGCGGGTGGCCGGTATGGCTGTCCGCTATTCGAGTGGTGACGTGGCGGCCTCTGGGTGATTTGGGCGCGCACAGTGTTGGGTCGGGCCCAACACTGTAGCGACCCGAATCGTGCGGGCGCCCGGTTTTGGGGCCCAAAAGCCGAATTCTGAGGTTTTTTTGGTGTGAGCCTATAAATAGCCCATTCCACTGTGAGTTTGGGCTTTTTCCCGAGCTGTCCTGCCCTTGGATACTTTAGCAAAGTTGTTGCTTATCTTGTTGCGCATCTTGGGTTGGAGGCTCGGAATTTTTGGAGGCCGCGGCATCGACGATTTCGGCATCGTAGCGCAGAGTGACGTTCTTTCATCGGAGGCCCGTTATCGTCGCGTTTTGGTCTGAGAGGTACACAGAGCTGCCCCAATAGTGTTTTTGGACGATTTTCATGTCGTTGGAATCATGAGAGGTAGTTCTACGATTTTTGTATTGTCCACTTTTCTCAGATTTGAGCTTTGTTTGGGGTTCCTGGTACGTTTTTAACCCCCTTTGCCGCTGATGGAACTTTTGGACAGCAACACCTTGTCGGATTTTTATCTCCACGCTCAGGCATCGGATTGAGGTGTGCCTATACACTTTTTGCATCTACGCGTCACGAGGATTATCGTTGTATTTTTCTGGGATTTTTCTAAGGCCTGCCCGGAGGTATATTTTCTCCCTTTATCTGTGCATGGGATTACAGTTGTGTTGTTGTGAGGTTTTGTGCACCCTGTGTTGTGGAATTTGTAACTCGGCCTACGGGGCTCGGATCGGGATGTGCAGGTACTTGTTTCGAAGGGCTCGACGCGACGATCGCGACAATATTTTTGTTGGATTTTTTGGAGTCCGTTCTGTAGGTAGAAATTGCACATCTTCGGGGCTATTTTTAGTTGATTGTTGTACTTGGATATTTTTGGGATAAAGTGTAACTTTGGACCTTATTGTTGTACCCAGGAAGGTTTGCGGGTGTTTTTGAACCTGTTGGAACTGGAGATAATGGTTTCCGGGTATTTTCAGCTGTTTGGAGCTGAGGCTTGTGCGGCATGTACCGAGGATGCTGGTTCAGCATATTATGTTAGCAAGCGGCCACGCTCTTCACCGACTTCAGCTTTGCCTGCGGAAAGCGTTTCAGGTGGGTGCTTTGTTTCCAGAACCGGTGGACGGTTCTCTAATTCTTTATGTTAGGATGTATGCATGTCTAGGGTACATGGTTTGTAATTGAGAGGTAGGTAAGCTTGGTAATGATAATTGTGTAAATAATTGCAAAAATAGTATTTATGATGTATACTGAGGACTTGCATGATTTGGATATCTATGTTGGTGATTAGTGTAAGCTTACCTAGGATAATATTACCCTATGTGATTATGTAGCATGCCATGTTAGCACATAGCCATTTATGTGGCTGGTTTATGTGATGGGGCAGGATTATGTAGCTATGTGCGGATTTTACTCTGAGGAGTTATTACGGATCGAGGATTATGGACAGGTGTAGGCATTGGTGATTTTGGCATGTGGTTTACTTTCTTGTATCTTTCTTGAGGACAAATGCATGCTTGTATGGACATATAGTTAGGCCACTTTTTATTGCTACACTACTTATTGGAACTTGACTTAGGAGAAACCATGTTATCCTTTTCTCCTTCTTTGTTAGTCAGGCGGTCTGTGTTGCTCGAGTGCGAGCAGGGGTCTGGGGTAGTGTAGCCGGGACATTGGCGTCAGGGACGGGTTGTGCTGGATTGCAGTTGGCAGGGTTTTGCGGTGACCGCGGACTTTGGGTGGTTGACCGGAGGTTGGCTATAGGACTTGGTTATAGACGGCAGGGTATTGCGGCAACCGTGGATATTGGGCGGTTGACCGGATGTTTACTTTTGCATCTGATTGAGGACCGAGGCTTTCTTTAGTAGTTGAGCTTTCCCACTTTGATCAGAGTCATGATCCAGTCCTGCTGATTTATATTACTATTATACTTATCACTGAGATACTTTACTCGTGTGGGTCGCTCCCCTCGAGTTCCACTCCGGAGTGTGTTACAGACAGGCTTTGAGTCCTTGAGACTCCTTTTCATCGGTGTTATGCGTCGGCCAGCATACCCGATACAGGCAAGGCACATCAGGCAGTACCAATTTTACTGGTGGCACTAGATTGGGTTTATTACAGGCATTTACTTTATTGTTGCACTCGTGTTAGGGGGACTGAGTGGAGTCTAGTAGCTGTGTTCAGACCAGTGCTAGTGTTGTCGGGAGCCATTTGGTTTGACGGTGGTTCCGTGTCGTTGTGAGTACTTTGACCGTTGTGTGAGAGGTTGAGCATCTTGAGTCTACCCGTTCTGAGAGAGAGAGCGTGGATTTCGACTATAGCCTGCATGAGCCACTACTCGATAGTGAGTTAGTCCGTTTGGACACCCTACGTAATTCCTGCCCGGCAGTGGGAGGTGGTTGTAGGTGGGCGCAGGTTTGACTGGACCAGATGTGGCAGTCAGCTCGATTGGGTCGATTGTGCACTTCATATGCTAGTGGTTGCATACCATTCTTTGGTACTCCCCTTTTGAGCATTTAGATAGAAGCATGGTAGCTGTTGAGGGGTCTCCAGCTTTCTTGTTTAGTTTTTACTGCATTGGTTATCTTATGCCTCTAGTGGACTTAGTGGGCAGATCGTCGGGCCTGGTGGCGGTACCCACTGAGAACTCCCTTTTTGGTGTAGTTCTCACACCCGTTGGGGGGTTTCCCCCTCCCTTTCTTTTCTCTCCTTTGTTTTGCAGAGTCTTAGCGGGTTTTGCTAATTCTGCGGTTGTTGATCGAGGCGAGGGAGTCGCGAGCTAGATCCCTACCCGTCGTTGGAGAGTAGCGGTACCCCTTCAGAGGAGATCTTCAGTAGATTAGCTATTTTATTTTCCTCTTTTGAGAGACTAGTGTAGTGAGGACATGATATGTATTGAGAGCCTGTACACTGATGCATTTATTGGAGATACCTCCCTGTTGAGTTCTGAGTTTTGTATATGAGGATATTGTATGATTATCATTTTTGGGAGATGAACATTATTGTATTATTTCCAGTTGTACAGTGGTTGGTTTTAGTTTTACAGCAGATTTTCATTTATAGCTCTGATATCTGTTAGCTGTAGTACTTTTCTTGCAGGTAGGACGCTTCGCCTATGCGGAGTTTGGCATAGGTGGCGGATCTGTTGGCGAGCCCGGGTCGCAGTTTCGACCCCGGGGCGTGACACAATGCCATGTATCTCATTAATATGCTCGATGGAGATGCCCTCGACAAGTACATCCGTTCTCTGCGTGTCAAGTACTAATGACTGCATCCCCTCCTACGTCTCAAGTACAGGCTCGGTAGGAATATGATCGTGGCGTCGCCGCCTCCGTCGATATGTAACACCAACTGGACTAACATCTGATGCGGATGGAACATCCGATGGAGGGATCGGCGCAAATGAAGTATCAAACTGATGTACCTCGGATGTAGATGGGACGTCATATGATGGAAGTGATGCTGACTGGAAATCGAAATGAAGGACGCAAGATGTCGAGGGAACGTCAGAATAATGAATCGGAACGGCTACGGATGGAAAATCGTATGCAGGCCTGGAGGTGGAGGGAATATCATTCGGACGATCAAAATATGGAGGTGGCTCTGGATGTTGTACAGAAGCAACTAATGTGGGGAGTCTCTCTAAGACATTCTCGATGTCCCACCTTATATATTCTAGAGCGTCCATCAATCCAGATGGCTCTAAAGGATCATCCATCAAATGTCCTAAACTCCTGACAGTACGGTGCAGAGTATCCACCTATAAAAAATATATATTTATATAAACGAACTTTATATAAACAACTACTAATATATAAGGAAAAAAATATTAAATGATCTTACCAAAGTTCGCTCGATATGCCCCCGCGGCAAAAAAGTGAGTGGAGGTTGCTGTACGGGATGAGAAATCCACCTCCTTGTGATATCCCAGTACCACTGCATGTACAAGGAGGTGGCTCGTGCTAGATCTGGGTCGACGAAGGGACTCTGCTCCGTAATATGATGTAGACGATCAGTCCATCATAGAATATAAGAAGCATGAAATGTTGCCCAGTCCTCTCCCGATCTACCCTGCGATGTAATCCACCGTATAGCCTCCACAGGCTCTGTTATATACTGGACTAATCCAAACTGGCGGAAAACTCAATCAAGTAGATGTAACTCCACTATGTAGAAGCATATCAAGCAAATCCTGGCATGCCATACTGCACAGCCCTCGAGACAAAAAGGTGGAAGACCATGCAAAATCTCTTCAGTATAAGGAGTCCAAGTAACATGCAAAAATTAATAAATTTCAATTAATATAAATTTTAAAATTAATCTATATGTATGTAATTTAAGAAATATATACATACTTGAGACTCCCGCTGCTGTTCAAGCTCGTCCCGATAAAACTCAATATCGGTTGCTCTGACATTCCCGCGAAAACGTAATCTCATATTCCATCTGAAAAAAAAAAATCGATAAGACATTATATCACAATACCTAAAATCAATAATGCAAATTATTGTATTAATCATCAAGACATATATAAATATTTAATGTACCGAGAACCGAGCGGACAATCATCAAGATTTGGCGGAGCCCCAACTCTGTCGGGACGACAGATATGTATATGGTCTCACGCCCAAATCTATAAACAAAAAACACATGATTAAAATACTGGTAAAAAAATTTAGATTATTATATTTCTAATGCGAAAACTAGTGATTTTACCTGTAATAATGTACCGAATGCACCCTCCACCTCATCGAGGCATTCCCCAATGCGCGATATAGATGGGCCAAAGTAGCTGCGCCCCAAGCTAGCCCGCCACATAGATCAAAATCCTCAAGTAGCGGTAGCCACTTGAGATGTACCCGATGTCTAGTGGAGTTTGGGAATAAGCTGCATCCAATCTGAAATAATATATATATGCGCGTGCAGCAGCTGCAACCATGGCTGGCGGAGCATCTAGTGGGACATGATGAAACTGCTGGTATAACCACTCTAGTCGGATCTGACCTGTGACGACACTATCTGGCTGCATCCCTAGAAGTCCATGACATATATACGACCAGTTGCCATATGCTCGTCCCATCACATGCTCGCGAGATACTCGTAGTTCAGCTATAATGGCGATGTCGCGCAGCGTCACTGTCATCTCGCCGTGGCGTAAATGGAATGACTCCGTCTTGTGTCTCCATCGCTCCGTCAATGCCCCTAACAGAGCCTGATCTAGCTGAATTCGTCTGAGGCGAGAGACATAGAAAAAACCAGCCTGTCGTAGGAGGTCCACCACCCCCGGATGCTCCACCGTCCATGAGTTCAGTTTATGGCCATGCTCTGACCATTGAACCGGTGCGTACCCCTACATAGTAAATATATTATATTTAAATTTCATAAAAACATATGGTATGTAGTTTACAAATGAACTTACCTCGGCTTGTACATAGCTCGAACGGTGACTCGCCTGGTCTAATAGAACAGAAGGATCAACTGGCCCGGCCTCCTCGCGATGGTCCATCTGCAAACAAAGTGTACAAACTATTAGCCATTGATTAGAATGTGGTAATATAACTCGATTTTTTTTTAAAAAAATTATAAGTAGACAACCATAAGCAAACAACCTAATACTCTACGTCTACAACTTTCAGTTCTTCTATCTTGATTATTGGGACAAGTACTCCTACAATGTCCCTGTTGTTTACAAATAGAGCATGTAGTCCTTTGCATCCCTTCTCTATCGTCCATGGCATTTCGAATATGTGTGGATTGGGGACGGCCTTTCTTCCTTCTTATAGGTGGGGGCGCCAACGGTGGTCCTTGAGGTCGTGGCCAACTCCTTCTGTCAGGAACAGGGTGGAATTGTGGGGCATAAGCATTACGGTAATAGTCACATGTATACCATTCAGAACATAAACTATAGTAGTCAATGTTCATATGATCATTACTGCAAACGGCTAAAAGATGTGAGCATGGCAATCTAGTTAATTCAAATTGTTGGCACGAACATGTTGAGCTTCTCCCATCAAGAAGCACCTCATACATTTCATCTCCGGTACTAACTTGAAATTCCTTTAGGCCGTACCGATATACAACATGTTCTCTAGCGAGTGTCATATATTGTCTAACTAGGGCTTCTTGTTTTGGTGCCAATATTGTAGAGTATGTCTCACCCTTTTCACGACGCTTTAGAAAATAACTGTTCACCTTATAAAATGTAGCTATCACAAATGCCGTAATAGGCAAACCACGTACACCTTTAAGTAGTCCATTTAAACTCTCTGACCGATTGGTCGTCATTACCCCAAAACGCCGACCTCCATCGAATGCCTTCGCCCAATATTCCTTTTCACCTTGAAACTCGTGCACCCACTGCCAAGCCTCTGGATTCAGCTCTTTCAATTGGTCATTTTGCTCATAATATTATCTTGCGGTTGCAGTACATTCTATGCCCGTATAAAATTTATTGAGCAAGTTTTTATTTTTAAAGCCCGCTTTTTTTATAGTAGCTTTCAAATGGCAGAGGCACCAACAGTGAGTATGACCGTTGGCTCTCGGAAACTCCTCAAGAACAATCTCTTTTAACCCAAGGAAGCGGTCTGAAATCAGATAAACAGGTCGATCACCTGTCACAAAAAACTTTAAATGACGTAAAAACCAACGGCAACTAGCCGCATTCTCTCCCTCACAAATAGCAAAAGCCAATGGGTACAATCCATTATTTGCATCTACATCCGTTGCAATCAATGCATGCCCCTCATACTTTCCATACATATGAGTTCCATCGATGCTCAACAATGGTAAGCAAGAAGAGAACCCGGTAATTTACGGCCCAAACGCCCAAAATAAGCGTCTAAACTACCTAACCCCATCTGGCCGGGTCCTGTTATCGAGACGCTATTTAGTTCCCGGGTTCGCGCGCTGCAACACGGATAAAAAGCGACCAACATCGGTGTATGATTCCTCCCAACCACCGTAAATGATATGTAATGCTTTATTTCTGGCCTGCCATGCCTTCGAATATGGTATCGACACGTGTAATTCAGAACACATCTTTTCTTGTACTTCCGCCGGCGTCAAAGAAAGTTTGACTCTCAATGATGGAAGAATGTGTGTACATATAAGAGATGAAGTACAATTTCTATGGGCAGTGTTAAGCACCGGAAGTAAACAAGTATGTTGCTCAGCATATGTTTTGACTCTAAAATAATTCGCATCCTTTGGTATCGAAGCATGTAATCTCCAAGGACACGAGTCAACCATACATCTCACTGTATAAGCTTTTGTGGTCGACTTTAATACTTTCATTTGCACGTTGTGAGAAATGTGCCATTCCTCAAGAGTATGCAATAAACTTGATTTATCACGGAACACATGTGTGGTGACCCTGGTTCCCATGCTACCTTTTCCGGTGAATCCACTGTTGGAACACCTAGTGTTGGTGTATTTGGCCCATGGTGCATCAAAGGGATGCCACAGATGGACCCTGTGAGGTATTTTTAGCTGTGTTGGATTTCGGCTGCATTTGCCGAAATTCTGAAGTGGATTTAGGCCAATCAGAGGTTGGAATTGGATTCAGCACGGAAAAACACTTGAAAACGGCTATTTGCTTGTTAAATTCTGAGTCCGAATGCCCAAAAACGGACTCCCGGAAGTTTTTGTTGAATTTCGGTGCATGGGGGGACCGTGGACCGCCGGCTGCCACGTGGCAGCCCATGATTGGCCGGTCCGCAGCGCTCGGTTCACAGAGTGTCGTGGCTGGGTGCACGGACCCGGCGCATGACACGTGGCGCCGCCTGATTGGCGGGCCTGTGAGGCGCGGTCTACAGAATTTGCGCGGCGGTGCATGGACCGGGGCGGGGGGACGCGTGGCATCCCTCGGTTGGTCGGTGCACGCGGTGCGGTCCACGGAACCTGAATTGGGTGCGTGGACCAGGTGCACAGGACACGTGTCGTCACGCTATTCGCGGGCTCATGAGGCGCGGCGCACGGAGTCGCGGACGCACGGAGTCGCGGACGGGCGCCTCGGGGCGCGTGCGTGGCAGGTGGCCAGGGCGGCGCCCTGCCCGCACGTGTGACCGCGACAGTGGCAGGGACGCGTGTCGCCCTGCCACTGGCGGGCGCCACCTACCCGCTTTGACCGCGGGGAGGGGCACGTGTCGGCGGTTCGCGCACCCCGCACAGCTGTTCGCTGTGCGGGACGGGTGTCGGGCGGGGAGGCGCGCGACGTGGCCGCCGCTGAGTAGCTCCGCCCGCTGCCGCCTGTTTGCTGGGCTACGTGGCCGCACGGGAAGGTTTCGGGTGCGCACAGTGTTGGGCCAGGCCCAACACTGTAGCCGCCCGAAAAGTCCCCTGCGCCCGAAACTTGGGACAAAATGGGAATTTTCCCATTTGTTCTTTGAGCCTATAAATAGCCCAAAATCCTTTCTTCTTCGTTTTTCTGGCACTTCCGAGCTTCAAACCGGCAAGAGTTCTTCACTGAAGTTGATCCTCACACTGTGTAGCTTCCATCTGCAGAGTTTGGGGATTTTTAGGGGCACGCTTTTCGAGATTCTCATTTTCTTGGCGCGGCGCGACGCTCCTTCTTCGGTGTTTCTTCCGTCGCTCTTCGGTGCACGGGCTCCCCCGACGTACTCCGACCATATTTTCGAGCGATTTCTTCGCTGCTGGATCCGAGACAGGTGAGGCTACATTTTTGGTTTCTTCTACATTTTCTGGTTGTGCGTTTTTCGAGGAGTTTTCTCGTGCTCACTGGGACCCTTTTTGCTGTGAGGTTTTGGTGAGGGCAGCTCCTTCTTTTGAGGAGATCTCCGCGCACAGGTCTCGGATCAGGACGTGCTTATAGACTTTTTTCATCTACGCGACGCAAGGATCATCACACTATTTTCTTTGGAATTTTTGGAGACCTTCCCGAAGGTATATATTTTCCCTTTTATCTGTACGAGATTTTACAGTTATGTGGTTGTATGTTTTCGCGCTCCCGTATTGTGGAATTTATATCTTGGCCTACGGGGCTCCGTTTTGGGCGTGCAGGTACTTGTTTCGAAGCTATCGACGCGTAGAACGCAGGGATATTTTATCTGGAATTTATTGAGCACTTTCAGCAGGTGAAATATTTGCTTCTTTGCAGCTGAAAATTCAGCGTTGTGATTTTGGACAGATTTTGGGATTTGTGTATAACTGTAGCCTTATGTGGTACCCAGGAGGGATTGTGGACTGTACCGGACCTATTGGACTTGAGTTGCTGTTCTTCTGGTATTATCAGCTATAGGACTTGGACAGATCAGCGCTTCAGGTGGGTGGCTTTGTCACGCCCCGGGGTCGAAACTGCGACCCGGGCTCGCTAACAGATCCGCCATCTGTACGGAAACTGCCGTACAGACGAAGCGTCTAGCCTGCAAAAGACAAAACTACAGCTACACAGATATCAGAGCGGATAAAAAGCTGTACTATAAATTTTTTTCTCAACTACAAAGCTGCTACAACACATAACCTATCTCCCAAAATCAGATGATACAAAAAGTAGTGCACCTATACAACATCTACAAATCCAAGGGGAGATAGCTAAACAGGAAACATAACCAACTCCCACAATCCGGGATGGTACATCTACCTCTCTCTAAAGTAACAATGCTGGTAGGGAACTATCACGCGACTCCCTGTCCTCGGTCCGTCCAGTCAAGCACAGCAGGAACGGAAGAAAGCCTCAGCAACCTGTCACCGACAGAGGGTGTGAGAACTACATCCTACAGTAGTTCTCAGTGGGTACCGTCTCCAAGAACCACGGTCTGCCCACTAAGTCTACCAGAGGCATAAGATAGAGAAAAGACTGATGAGAAATATAAATAAGCTGGAAAAGAATCTACAGCTATCATGCCTCTATCTACTATGCTCAATAAGAAGAGACTATGGATGATGGAATGCAGTCACTCACTGCTGACAATATGTCACAAGTACTAAGCCCAAGACGCTCTACTATGACACATGCTATATCATCACTCTCACAGCACATCACAAATCTCAGCGACTGCCCACCCGGGTCCAGTCGAGTCAAGCCTGCGCCCCCTGGTGTATCAACCAGGGTGTCCCAACGGACAAACTCAATATCTCACACAGTGACCCCATGGTAGCACGGCCAGGGGTATCAAGCGACCACTAGTATATGAACTAGGCGCATCATCGCAGCCTCGTCAGGCTCGGTATCATCATCGCAGCCTCATCAGGCTCGGAATCATCAACGCACCCGGGGCGTGGTTCGAGGGGTGCGACCCCACCGAACTCAAGTATCTCATCAGTATCACTGTCTCACAAGTGGCTCCTGCAGGCTGTGGTCCTCGATCAAACAGATCGGTATCTCGATGCTCAAAGCACAAACTCAGTCGGAGAACCCTCCACGACTCAATCTCACAACACTGACCCACTCAACAAAGGTACTACACAGCTGGGACCACCGTCTCTCCCACGGCTCCCACAACACCACTCCACTGAACTCAACACTCAACTCACGGCCGGAGCTACTCCACGGCCAGATCTACGAAGGGTCCGAAACCCAGGGAGACTAACATCTACGTCCCCAAGAGAGAAAGCAGCCCTTAGAACCCAGATCACTCGAATCCACTCGGGTGGATAAGTTTATAAGAAACCATGTCATTTATTTCAGAAAACCATTCGATCTGAGAGAAATCCATCTTTTTAATGATTTTTAGTCTCTTTTAGGAAAACCCTTTGAAATCAAGTTTTATGCCCAAACCTCGAAGAGCTGATGCCTTCGTCCCAACAGACGAGAACAGACTCAAACAACCTTGCGAGGCTTGGAAGAAACATTGGCTGACTAAAATCATGTATTTATCCAAAAAAGTTCTGGGTTCAAGGTCCTGCTAACACACGTGCACCACGACCCCAACCTGGTGGTGACGAGAAGAACAGTGGAAAGGAAAAACCCCCGGGACCACCGTTTATCTGAAACGGCTCCCCAAAATGCTAACACTGGCCTAACCCAGCCACCAGACCCCACTCGGCCCCCCGGGCCCGAGTGCAACACCCGTCCCACAACACTCTGACCACTCGGCCCACTACCCGGGCGAGGAAACTCTAAGTCCCGAAGGATAAGGAAAGTGCGGGATGTCTAAAGCATAAGGAACCTAGCCCAAATTAAGGCTCACAAATGGTCTGGTCAAAATCATGCACATATGACGGGGGTGCTAGGTAAGTTCCAAGAAAACACTTAAACTAGCATGCAATCCTAAAACATTAGAATTAGAAGGAAGTCCGTAGACTTGGAGAGAAAACCAACCCACCTCAGAAAGCCACCAATTGCTCGTCGACACTTGCAATTGGCACAGCGGCTTACCTGGCCTCCAAGGGGTCCGCACGCAACACGAAGCCCGATGCCAGAATCCGCAAGCGAATCGGAGCGCGCAGCGACCAACCACACGACCGCGCGCCCCGCGGAAACAAAAAACCACACCGCAAGCTGCCAGAAGCGAAGAAATCGCAAAATCAATCCACACAGCCAAAACCGAGCATCCAACGGCGAAAAACAGCTTCCGTCGGCGAAAACAGCCTCCGTCAGCGAAAAACCAGCGCCCGACGGCGAAAAACAGCTTCCGTCGGCGAAAACAGCTCCGTCGGCGAAAAAACAGCGCCCGACGGCGAAAAACAGCACGCGGCGGCGAAAACAGCTCCGTCGGCGAAAAAACAGCGCCCGACGGCGAAAAACAGCACGCGGCGGCGAAAAACAGCTCCGTCGGCGAAAAACAGCGCCCGACGGTGAAAAACAGCACGCGGCGGCGAAAAACAGCTCCGTCGGCGAAAAACAGCGCCCGACGGCGAAAAACAGCACGCGGCGGCGAAAAACAGCTCCGTCGGCGAAAAACAGCGCCCGACGGCGAAAAACAGCACGCGGTGGCGAAAAACAGCTCCGTCGGCGAAAAACAGCGCCCGACGGCGAAAAACAGCACGCGGCGGCGAAAAACAGCTCCGTCGGCGAAAAACAGCGCCCGACGGCGAAAAACCGCTCAAAAAATCAGCTTTGCGAAAATCCTGCGAAAACCGCTCGCGAAAAACTGCCAGAAATCTGCTCGACGGCGAAAAGGCAGCAGCCGACGGCGAAAAACAGCGGCCGACGGCGAAAAACAGCGGCCGACGGCGAACCACGGGCTCCGACGGCGAAAACACGGCGCCGGCACGCAAACCGAGGAGTCGCCCGCCGTCCGGGAGCACGCCGCGCGGCGAAAACCCAGCCGCGCGACGAGGGAGGCCCGCCGCACGGCGCCCGACGAAGCAGCGCCGCGCGGCGACCCGCTGCGCGGTGCCGGAGCGCACCGCGCAGCGCCCAGCGGCGCTGCGCACAGCGCCCAGCGGCGCTGCGCGCGGTGCCCAGCGGCGCTGCGCGCAGCGCCCAGCGGCGCTGCGCGCGGCCGCGCGCAGCCCGCCGCGCGCGCGCGGCCGCTGCGCGCAGCCCGCAGCGCTGCGCGCAGCAGCGCGCGCCCGCGCGCCCGCGCAGGCCCGCGCACGCCTGCGCGCGGCCCGCGCGGCCCGCGCGGCCCGCGCAGGCCCGCGCGCGGCCCTGCCGCGCGCGGCCATGCCGCGCGCACCTGCGCGCGGCCAAGCGGTGCCGCGCGCACCTGCGCGCGGCCCTGCCGCGCGCACCCGCGCGCGGCCATGCCGCGCGCACCCGCGCGCGGCCAAGCGGTGCCGCGCGCACCTGCGCGCGGCCCTGCCGCGCGCACCCGCGCGCGGCCATGCCGCGCGCACCTGCGCGCGGCCAAGCGGTGCCGCGCGCACCTGCGCGCGGCCCTGCCGCGCGCACCCGCGCGCGGCCAGGCAGCGCCGCGCACACCTGCGCGCGGCCCTGCCGCGCGCGCCTGCGCGCGGACAGGCAGCGCCGCGTGCAGCACTTTGCTGCACGCGGCGCCGCGCCCAGCGGCACCTCGCCGCAGGGTGCTGCCAAAAGCAGCACCCTGGCGCCGCGCGTGCGCCGTTGCGCGCTGCGCGCGGCCGCCGGCGACGGCGAAACCCAGAATTTCCGGAAAAACTCCAATAAATTCCAAAAAATCCATAAAATCCCATTTAAACCAAAAATCCCCTTTTTAGCACTTAAAATTCAATTATAAAAAAATCCCAAAAGCTCAAAAACTCCAAAAACCTCAAAAAGGAGAAATTGCTTACCTCGTTGTCGCACGCCGCACGCCCACGAGCTTCGCACGGCCTCCAACGGCGAGTCCAAAAAAATCCAAAAAGCTCCAATCCCTTTTCCTTCTTTTTCTTCTTCTTCCTTCTCCTCTCTTTTCTTTCCTTCTTTCTCTTTTCCTTTCTTTCTCTTTTCCTGCTGCAGAGGGAGGCTGGGGCCACTTTATATAAAGCATAAAGCTTTATTAATTAAATCCACTAATTAATTAATTCCAATAATCCAACTCCAACTCACTTTTTGCCTTCGGGCTCTCCGCCGCTGCCCGGAACCTCCCGAACTCCGCTGTAAATTGAAAATACACGCGCTCACAGCTTTTTCTCTCCAAAAAGCTCATCCGTTGAGGCGGGGTGCTCAAATCAATTACCGGCTCCAAAATTGCCAGTTCCAACTCACTTTTTGACTCCGGGTCCTCCGCGTCAGTCCGGAACCTCCCGAACCTCGCTGTAAATCAAAAGTACATGTGTCCACAGCTTTTTCTCTTCAAAAAGCTCGTCCGTTGAGTCGGGGTGCTCAAATCAATTACCGGCTCCAAAATTGCCAGTTCCGACTCACTTTTTGCCTCCGGGCCCTCCGCGTCAGTCCGGAACCTCCCGAACCTCGCTGTAAATCAAAGTACACGTGTCCACAGCTTTTTCTCTTCAAAAAGCTCGTCCGTTGAGTCGGGGTGCTCAAATCAATTACCGGCTCCAAAATTGCCAGTTCCGACTCACTTTTTGCCTCCGGGCCCTCCGCGTCAGTCCGGAACCTCCCGAACTTCGCTGTAATCTGAAAGTACACCTGATCCAAGTGTTCCTGAATTTCCGGCGCTCCACGGTGAAGTCGGAAATTTCCAATCTCATCCTCAATCGGCCTACAAAGCCCGGAAAAACCCCGAATCGAGCTGGAGCTTCCGCGTTGATCCGAATCAACCCGGCATCAACTGTAACCTCAGATACAACATGCTCAAGGCAACTCTCCGCTCCAAGTCATCTGTGTGGTCGGCGCGCTATCCAATGCCCCGGTACTTTACATTCTCCCCTCCTTCAAAAGGTTTCGTCCTCGAAACCAAAACACACACCCTACCACAAGAAACTTACATCGGGAAAAACATCAACTCCAACTCACTTTTAAAAGAAAAGCAGCCAAAAATAGCGAAAAGTCCAAAATTTCCAACGGACCGATGCTTTCGCCCCGATCAAAACAAGAACGGGTTCCAGCATCGCCTCCATTCCTGGAGTAATCCTTCGAAATTTTTCGCTCCGCTGCTATTTTCGGGGTTAAAACGGGAAAACAAGGAGAGAGAGATGTTGAAGTTGTCCCTGCTGTGGCCGCAACCCAAAACCACAGTCCACCAACTCAACCAAGTAGGGGTGCAAAACTCTGACCTCAACCACCAGGAAAGGAAGTCATACCAAGTACCAAGCGATCCGCTAACCTGGCGCCCACCAATCGGCAACCCAACTCATCCTCTCGGCTCTCAGGTGGTCGCTCTAACTCAACATACTGGCATCGCCGAACCTTCACTGGGTAAACTCAACCGTAAATTCCATAACTCCACAAGCAAGAATTCCTTCGGTTGCTTCTGATAGCTCAAATCCTTGTTCGACTCCAACGAAGAAAAGCCGATAAAGTGCGAGGGTTCAATTACACTTCTTCCCATCAGCCGAGAATCACGGTCCAAACTCCCCGCGTAAACTCAAGTCTATAAACATAAACCTCTGCAGCTGGTGGCTTTCAAAAATCGAAGTATCCAAAAGGCAAAGCTCCTCCGTTGCTCCTTAGCAACCAAAACAATCAAGTTTCGCGGGCACATCTCTCGATTAGGCAACCAACATCTCCCCTCTTAGGAGTTGCTGCACCAACCTCCAGTGATCTTAAAGCTCTAAGCCACTTCGGAAGCAAATCCAAATGTCCACGACGGGTCCGGCTGCTAACCCGTTCAAACACAGCTGGAGAACTCGATCCTTCAAATACTAACAATCGCAGGCCTCAGTCAATCCACTTGACCGCAAGGCAAGCTCAAAAAACCTCTACCGGGTTCTGAACACTAACCGGGCACGGCCCCCGGCTGCAAGGTTCCATAACCATGTCGACCACTAACTCGGTCTCCAATCCACTATCTCGGCACCTCAACCGCCGAGAACCTCCAGGTCTCTGTCTCCTCTGAGACACAGATCCTGGGGCGGGCACCATGGCAACCTCGATCCACTCCACTATCCCGAAAACAGGCAATACCGGAAGACTCTCTCTCTGGAGCTGGTCCCTCAATCTCCGTCCCTCCTGGACGTGATCAGTGATCCTCGGTCAATCCATCGTACATGCCCAATCGCTGCATCTACGGTCGGCACTCGCCGGGAATACACAATGAGATAGATATCCAGGTGCAGTCCCCTCTCAACATAGACAACCCTGAAGCCTCAACCTGGGCGACAAGGGCCCACTGCTCAACCATCGCGGAAACTCGCTCCCGGTGGTCCAACAGGACGAACCCGACGCCACCAACTCTCGGCGTCCCAAACGAAAGGCGCAAGATCCCGCGCCCTGATGCTTCTCCTGGATGAACAATCCTTGAACAACTTTTCCATAGCAGCGATCCAGTTCTCGGTCTCCCAAGGCCCCAACTTAAATCCCAAAATCTGCAGGGGATGGGACTGGATGAAGTAGAATAACCGGTTGGCAACCTCTCGCTACTCCTGCACCATCAGTGGTGTGACCAGGGTCGAAATCGACAATGTCGCGGCTGGAGTACTACTGGCGATACCCCGGGAGATGCTCTCAGCTCAAACATGCGCAACACACGCTCCCTGTTCTTCTCCTGGCGCCGCAACGCCTCCGACATCTGGGCCCCCTGAGCCCGCAGATCCTGTACCTCACCCTGCCTAGCCTGCTCGGCAGCCCGCCGTCCGGGCTCCTCAGCTGAGGTCCAAACGCCCGCTCGTCGCTGCACGATGTCTCGGCGGCATCGCAAGTAACTGAAACAAAACAAACATCAGGACACAACAACCATACGACCCAATCCAGCGAGAGTCTACAATTTGTTATCCCTCCTAAAGTATTATGTTGTCTGCAGCCAACATAATCACTTTGAGAGAATAACATATCAAATCACTCATCCCAACCCGAGGGAGAGGTAAAAACTCAATCTGGACTCTCGCTAAAAGTCACGACTCTCACGTAGTCATCCTAATGTCCAACCACAAGCCTAGGGTTTCTAAGTCCCTCAATGACCTATAACCTAGGCTCTGATACCACTCTAATCTGTCACGCCCCGGGGTCGAAACTGCGACCCGGGCTCGCTAACAGATCCGCCATCTGTACGGAAACTGCCGTACAGACGAAGCGTCTAGCCTGCAAAAGACAAAACTACAGCTACACAGATATCAGAGCAGATAAAAGCTGTACTATAAATTTTTTTCTCAACTACAAAGCTGCTACAACACATAGCCTATCTCCCAAAATCAGATGATACAAAAAGTAGTGCACCTATACAACATCTACAAATCCAAGGGGAGATAGCTAAACAGGAAACATAACCAACTCCCACAATCCGGGATGGTACATCTACCTCTCTCTAAAGTAACAATGCTGGTAGGAACTATCACGGCGACTCCCTGTCCTCGGTCCGTCCAGTCAAGCACAGCAGGAACGGAAGAAAGCCTCAGCAACCTGTCACCGACAGAGGGTGTGAGAACTACATCCTACAGTAGTTCTCAGTGGGTACCTGTCTCCAAGAACCACGGTCTGCCCACTAAGTCTACCAGAGGCATAAGATAGAGAAAAGACTGATGAAGAAATATAAATAAGCTGGAAAAGAATCTACAGCTATCATGCCTCTATCTACTATGCTCAATAAGAAGAGACTATGGATGATGGAATGCAGTCACTCACTGCTGACAATATGTCACAAGTACTAAGCCCAAGACGCTCTACTATGACACATGCTATATCATCACTCTCACAGCACATCACAAATCTCAGCGACTGCCCACCCGGGTCCAGTCGAGTCAAGCCTGCGCCCCCTGGTGTATCAACCAGGGTGTCCCAACGGACAAACTCAATATCTCACACAGTGACCCCATGGTAGCACGGCCAGGGGTATCAAGCGACCACTAGTATATGAACTAGGCGCATCATCGCACGCCTCGTCAGGCTCGGTATCATCATCGCAGCCATCATCAGGCTCGGAATCATCAACGCAACCGGGGCGTGGTTCGAGGGGTGCGACCCCACCGAACTCAAGTATCTCATCAGTATCACTGTCTCACAAGTGGCTCCTGCAGGCTGTGGTCCTCGATCAAACAGATCGGTATCTCGATGCTCAAAGCACAAACTCAGTCGGAGAACCCTCCACGACTCAATCTCACAACACTGACCCACTCAACAAAGGTACTACACAGCTGGGACCACCGTCCTCTCCCACGGCTCCCACAAACACCACTCCACTGAACTCAACACTCCACTCACGGCCGGAGCTACTCCACGGCCAGATCTACGAAGGGTCCGAAACCCAGGGAGACTAACATCTACGTCCCCAAGAGAGAAAGCAGCCCTTAGAACCCAGATCACTCGAATCCACTCGGGTGGATAAGTTTATAAGAAACCATGTCATTTATTTCAGAAAACCATTCGATCTGAGAGAAACTCCATCTTTTAATGATTTTAGTCTCTTTTAGGAAAACCCTTGAAATCAAGTTTTATGCCCAAACCTCGAAGAGCTGATGCCTTCGTCCCAACAGACGAGAACAGACTCAAACAAACCTTGCGAGGCTTGGAAGAAACATTGGCTGACTAAAATCATGTATTTATCCAAAAAAGTTCTGGGTTCAAGGTCCTGCTACCACACGTGCACCACGACCCCAACCTGGTGGTGACGAGAAGAACAGTGGAAAGGAAAAAACCCCGGGACCACTGTTTATCTGAAACGGGTCCCCAAAATGCTAAACCGGCCTAACCCATCACCAGACCCCACTCGGCCCCCCCCGGGCCCGAGGTAAACACCCGTCCCACAACACTCTGACCACTCGGCCCACTACCCGGTCGAGGAAACTCTAAGTCCCGAAGGATAAGGAAAGTGCGGGATGTCTAAAGCATAAGGACAACCTACCAAATTAAGGCTCCCAATGGTCTGGTCAAAAATCATGCACATATGACGGGGGTGCTAGGTAAGTTCCAAGATAAACACTTAAACTAGCATGCAATCCTAAAACATTAGAATTAGAAGAAGTTCCGTAGACTTGAGAGAAAGAAAACCAAACCAACAGAAAGCCACCAATTGCTCGCCGACACTTGCAATTGGCACAGCGGCTTACCTGGCCTCCAAGGGGTCCGCACGCAACACGAAGCCCGATGCCAGAATCCGCAAGCGA
>CM055066.1:33277938-33384260 GCA_029204045.2 Tillandsia leiboldiana | reverse complement strand
AACACCCGTCCCACCCACTCTGACCACTCGGCCCACTACCCGGCGCGAGGAAACTCTAAGTCCCGAAGGATATGAAAAGTGCGGGATGTCTAAAGCATAAGGAACCTAGCCCAAATTAAGGTTCACAAATGGTCTGGTCAAAATCATGCACATATGACGGGGGTGCTAGTTAAGTTCCAAGAAAAATACTTAAAACTAGCATGCAATCCTAAAACAATAGAATTAGAAGGAAGTCCGTAGACTTGGAGAGAAAACCAACCCACCTCAGAAAGCCACCAATTGCTCGTCGACACTTGCAATTGGCACAGCGGCTTCCTGGCCTCCAAGGGGTCCGCACGCAACACGAAGCCCGATGCCAGAATCCGCACGCGCAAACGGAGCACGCAGCGACCAACCACACGACCGCGCGCCCCGCGGAAACAAAAACCGCACCGCAAGCTGCAGAAGCGAAGAAAATCGCAAAATCAATACACACAGCAAACCGAGCATCCAACGGCGAAAAACAGCTTCGTCGGCGGGTGAAAAACAGCCTCCGTCAGCGAAAAAACCAGCGCCGAGGCGGAAAAAAAAAACAGCTTCCGTCGGCGAAAACAGCCTCCGTCGGCGAAAAAAAAAACAGCGCCGACGGCGAAAAACAGCACGCGGCGGCGAAAAAAAGCTCCGTCGGCGAAAAAAAACAGCGCCCGACGGCGAAAAACAGCACGCGGCGGCGAAAAACAGCTCCGTCGGCGAAAAAACAGCGCCCGACGGCGAAAAACAGCACGCGGCGGCGAAAAACAGCTCCGTCGGCGAAAAAACAGCGCCGACGGCGAAAAAACAGCACGCGGCGGCAAAACAGCTCCGTCGGCGAAAACAGCGCCCGACGGGAAAAACAGCACGCGGCGGCGAAGAAAAACAGCTCCGTCGGCGGCGGAAAAAACAGCGCCCGACGGCGAACAACCAAAAGGAAAAAAAACAGCGCCGGCGGCGAAAAACAGCTCCGTCGGCGAAAAACAGCGCCGACGGCGAAAAAAACCGCTCAAAAAATCAGCTTGCGAAAAATCCTGCGAAACCGCTCGCGAAAAACTGCCAGAAATCTGCTCGACGGCGAAAAACGGCAGCAGCCGACGGGCGAAAAAACAGCGCCGACGGCGAAAAACAGCGGCGACGGCGACCACGGGCTCCGACGGCGAAAACACGGCGCCGGCACGCAAACCGAGGAGTCGCCCGCCGTCCGGGAGCACGCCGCGCGGCGAAAACCCAGCCGCGCGACGAGGGAGGCCCGCGCACGGCGCCCGCAACCAGCGCGCGCGGCGACCCGCTGCGCGGTGCGGAGCGCACGCGCAAGCGCCCAGCGGCGCGCGCACAGCGCCCAGCGGCGCTGTGCGCGGGGTGCCCGCGGCGCTGCGCGCAGCGCCCAGCGGCGCTCGCGCGCGGCCAGCGCGCAGCCCGCGCGCGCGCTGCGGCCGCGCGCGCAGCCCGCCGCGCGTGCGCGCAGCCGCGCGCGCCCGCGCGCCGCGGGGCCCGCGCACGCGCTGCCGGCGGCCCGCGCGGCCCGCGCGGCCGGCGGCCCGCGCGCGGCCCTGCCGCGCGGCCATGCCGCGCGACCTGCGCCGGCCAACGTGCCGCGCGCACCTGCGCGGGCCCTGGCGCGCGCCCTGCGCGCGGCCAGGCCGCGCGCACCTGCGCGCGGCCAAGCGCGTGCCGCGCGCACCTGCGCGCGGCCCTGCGCGCGCACCCGCGCGCGGCCCTGCGCGCGCACCTGCGCGCGGCCAGCGGTGCCGCGCGCACCTGCGCGCGGCCCTGCCGCGCGCGCCCGCGCGCGGCCAGGCAGCGCGCGCGCACCTGCGCGCGGCCTGCCGCGGCGCCTGCGCGCGGCCAGGCAGCGCCGCGTGCAGCACTTTGCTGCACGCGGCGCCGCGCCCAGCGGCACCTCGCCGCAGGGTGCTGCCAACAGCAGCACCCTGGCGCCGCGCGTGCGCCGTTTGCGCCGCGCGCGGCGCCGGCGACGGCGAAACCCAGAATTTCCGGAAAAACTCAAATAATCCGAAAAATCCAAAAATCCATTTAATCCAAAAATCCCTTTTTAGCACTTAAAATCAATTATAAAAATCCCAAAAGCTCAAAAACTCCAAAACCTCAAAAAGGAGAAATGCTTACCTCGTTGTCGCACGCCGCACGCCCACGAGCTTCGCACGGCCTCCAACGGCGAGTCCAAAAAATCCAAAAAGCTCCAATCCCTTTTCCTTCTTTTTCTTCTTCTTCCTTCTCCTCTCTTTTCTTTCCTTTCTTTCTCTTTTCTTTCTTTCTTCTTTCCTGCTGCAGAGGGAGGCTGGGGCCCTTTATATAAAGCATAAAGCTTTATTAATTAATCCACTAATTAATTAATTCCAATAATCCAACTCCAACTCACTTTTTGCCTTCGGGCTCTCCGCCGCTGCCCGGAACTCCCGAACTCCGCTGTAAATCGAAAATACACGCGCTCACAGCTTTTTCTCTCCAAAAAGCTCATCCGTTGAGGCGGGGTGCTCAAATCAATTACCGGCTCCAAATTGCCAGTTCCCAACTCACTTTTTGACTCCGGGTCCTCCGCGTCAGTCCGGAACCTCCCGAACCTCGCTGTAAATCAAAAGTACATGTGTCCACAGCTTTTTCTCTTCAAAAAGCTCGTCCGTTGAGTCGGGGTGCTCAAATCAATTACCGGCTCCAAAATTGCCAGTTCCGACTCACTTTTTGCCTCCGGGCCCTCCGCGTCAGTCCGGAACCTCCCGAACCTCGCTGTAAATCAAAAGTACACGTGTCCACAGCTGTTTCTCTTCAAAAAGCTCGTCCGTTGAGTCGGGTGCTCAAATCAATTACCGGCTCCAAAATTGCCAGTTCCGACTCACTTTTTGCCTCCGGGCCCTCCGCGTCAGTCCGGAACCTCCCGAACTTCGCTGTAATCTGAAAGTACACCTGATCCAAGTGTTCCTGAATTTCCGGCGCTCCACGGTGAAGTCGGAAATTTCCAATCTCATCCTCAATCGGCCTACAAAGCCCGGAAAAACCCCGAATCGAGCTGGAGCTTCCGCGTTGATCCGAATCAACCCGGCATCAACTGTAACCTCAGATACACATGCTCAAGGCAACTCTCCGCTCCAAGTCATCTGTGTGGTCGGCGCGCTATCCAATGCCCCGGTACTTTACATTCTCCCCCTCCTTCAAAAAGGTTTCGTCCTCGAAACCAAAACACACACCCTACCACAAGAAACTTACATCGGGAAAAACATCAACTCCAACTCACTTTTAAAAGAAAAGCAGCCAAAAATAGCGAAAAGTCCAAAATTTCCACGGACCGATGCTTTCGCCCCGATCAAAACAAGAACGGGTTCCAGCATCGCCTCCATTCCTGGAGTAATCCTTCGAAATTTTTCGCTCCGCTGCTATTTTCGGGTGTTAAAACGGGAAAACAAGGAGAGAGAGATGTTGAAGTTGTCCCTGCTGTGGCCGCAACCCAAAACCACAGTCCACCAACTCAACCAAGTAGGGGTGCAAAACTCTGACCTCAACCACCAGGAAAGGAAGTCATACCAAGTACCAAGCGATCCGCTAACCTGGCGCCCACCAATCGGCAACCCAACTCATCCTCTCGGCTCTCAGGTGGTCGCTCTAACTCAACATACTGGCATCGCCGAACCTTCACTGGGTAAACTCAACCGTAAATTCCATAACTCCACAAGCAAGAATTCCTTCGGTTGCTTCTGATAGCTCAAATCCTTGTTCGACTCCAACGAAGAAAAGCCGATAAAGTGCGAGGGTTCAATTACACTTCTTCCCATCAGCCGAGAATCACGGTCCAAACTCCCCGCGTAAACTCAAGTCTATAAACATAAACCTCTGCAGCTGGTGGCTTTCAAAAATCGAAGTATCCAAAAGGCAAAGCTCCTCCGTTGCTCCTTAGCAACCAAAACAATCAAGTTTCGCGGGCACATCTCCTCGATTAGGCAACCAACATCTCCCCTCTTAGGAGTTGCTGCACCAACCTCCAGTGATCTTAAAGCTCTAAGCCACTTCGGAAGCAAATCCAAATGTCCACGACGGGTCCGGCTGCTAACCCGTTCAAACACAGCTGGAGAACTCGATCCTTCAAATACTAACAATCGCAGGCCTCAGTCAATCCACTTGACCGCAAGGCAAGCTCAAAAACCTCTACCGGGTTCTGAACACTAACCGGGCACGGCCCCCGGCTGCAAGGTTCCATAACCATGTCGACCACTAACTCGGTCTCCAATCCACTATCTCGGCACCTCAACCGCCGAGAACCTCCAGGTCTCTGTCTCCTCTGAGACACAGATCCTGGGGCGGGCACCATGGCAACCTCGATCCACTCCACTATCCCGAAAACAGGCATACCGGAAGACTCTCTCTCTGGAGCTGGTCCCTCAATCTCCGTCCCTCCTGGACGTGATCAGTGATCCTCGGTCAATCCATCGTACATGCCCAATCGCTGCATCTACGGTCGGCACTCGCCGGGAATACACAATGAGATAGATATCCAGGTGCAGTCCCCTCTCAACATAGACAACCCTGAAGCCTCAACCTGGGCGACAAGGGCCCACTGCTCAACCATCGCGGAAACTCGCTCCCGGTGGTCCAACAGGACGAACCCGACGCCACCAACTCTCGGCGTCCCAAACGAAAGGCGCAAGATCCCGCGCCCTGATGCTTCTCCTGGATGAACAATCCTTGAACAACTTTTCCATAGCAGCGATCCAGTTCTCGGTCTCCCAAGGCCCCCAACTTAAATCCCAAAATCTGCAGGGGATGGGACTGGATGAAGTAGAATAACCGGTTGGCAACCTCTCGCTACTCCTGCACCATCAGTGGTGTGACCAGGGTCGAAATCGACAATGTCGCGGCTGGAGTACTACTGGCGATACCCCGGGAGATGCTCTCAGCTCAAACATGCGCAACACACGCTCCCTGTTCTTCTCCTGGCGCCGCAACGCCTCCGACATCTGGGCCCCCTGAGCCCGCAGATCCTGTACCTCACCCTGCCTAGCCTGCTCGGCAGCCCGCCGTCCGGGCTCCTCAGCTGAGGTCAAACGCCCGCTCGTCGCTGCACGATGTCTCGGCGGCATCGCAAGTAACTGAAACAAAACAAACATCAGGACACAACAACCATACGACCCAATCCAGCGAGAGTCTACAATTTGTTATCCCTCCTAAAGTATTATGTTGTCTGCAGCCAACATAATCACTTTGAGAGAATAACATATCAAATCACTCATCCCAACCCGAGGGAGAGGTAAAAACTCAATCTGGACTCTCGCTAAAAGTCACGACTCTCACGTAGTCATCCTAATGTCCAACCACAAGCCTAGGGTTTCTAAGTCCTCAATGACCTATAACCTAGGCTCTGATACCACTCTAATCTGTCACGCCCCGGGGTCGAAACTGCGACCCGGGCTCGCTAACAGATCCGCCATCTGTACGGAAACTGCCGTACAGACGAAGCGTCTAGCCTGCAAAAGACAAAACTACAGCTACACAGATATCAGAGCAGATAAAAAGCTGTACTATAAATTTTTTTCTCAACTACAAAGCTGCTACAACACATAGCCTATCTCCCAAAATCAGATGATACAAAAAGTAGTGCACCTATACAACATCTACAAATCCAAGGGGAGATAGCTAAACAGGAAACATAACCAACTCCCACAATCCGGGATGGTACATCTACCTCTCTCTAAAGTAACAATGCTGGTAGGGAACTATCACGCGACTCCCTGTCCTCGGTCCGTCCAGTCAAGCACAGCAGGAACGGAAGAAAAGCCTCAGCAACCTGTCACCGACAGAGGGTGTGAGAACTACATCCTACAGTAGTTCTCAGTGGGTACCGTCTCCAAGAACCACGGTCTGCCCACTAAGTCTACCAGAGGCATAAGATAGAGAAAAGACTGATGAGAAATATAAATAAGCTGGAAAAGAATCTACAGCTATCATGCCTCTATCTACTATGCTCAATAAGAAGAGACTATGGATGATGGAATGCAGTCACTCACTGCTGACAATATGTCACAAGTACTAAGCCCAAGACGCTCTACTATGACACATGCTATATCATCACTCTCACAGCACATCACAAATCTCAGCGACTGCCCACCCGGGTCCAGTCGAGTCAAGCCTGCGCCCCCTGGTGTATCAACCAGGGTGTCCCAACGGACAAACTCAATATCTCACACAGTGACCCCATGGTAGCACGGCCAGGGGTATCAAGCGACCACTAGTATATGAACTAGGCGCATCATCGCAGCCTCGTCAGGCTCGGTATCATCATCGCAGCCTCATCAGGCTCGGAATCATCAACGCACCCGGGGCGTGGTTCGAGGGGTGCGACCCCACCGAACTCAAGTATCTCATCAGTATCACTGTCTCACAAGTGGCTCCTGCAGGCTGTGGTCCTCGATCAAACAGATCGGTATCTCGATGCTCAAAGCACAAACTCAGTCGGAGAACCCTCCACGACTCAATCTCACAACACTGACCCACTCAACAAAGGTACTACACAGCTGGGACCACCGTCTCTCCCACGGCTCCCACAACACCACTCCACTGAACTCAACACTCAACTCACGGCCGGAGCTACTCCACGGCCAGATCTACGAAGGGTCCGAAACCCAGGGAGACTAACATCTACGTCCCCAAGAGAGAAAGCAGCCCTTAGAACCCAGATCACTCGAATCCACTCGGGTGGATAAGTTTATAAGAAACCATGTCATTTATTTCAGAAAACCATTCGATCTGAGAGAAATCCATCTTTTTAATGATTTTTAGTCTCTTTTAGGAAAACCCTTTGAAATCAAGTTTTATGCCCAAACCTCGAAGAGCTGATGCCTTCGTCCCAACAGACGAGAACAGACTCAAACAACCTTGCGAGGCTTGGAAGAAACATTGGCTGACTAAAATCATGTATTTATCCAAAAAAGTTCTGGGTTCAAGGTCCTGCTAACACACGTGCACCACGACCCCAACCTGGTGGTGACGAGAAGAACAGTGGAAAGGAAAAAACCCCCGGGACCACCGTTTATCTGAAACGGCTCCCCAAAATGCTAACACTGGCCTAACCCAGCCACCAGACCCCACTCGGCCCCCCGGGCCCGAGTGCAACACCCGTCCCACAACACTCTGACCACTCGGCCCACTACCCGGGCGAGGAAACTCTAAGTCCCGAAGGATAAGGAAAGTGCGGGATGTCTAAAGCATAAGGAACCTAGCCCAAATTAAGGCTCACAAATGGTCTGGTCAAAATCATGCACATATGACGGGGGTGCTAGGTAAGTTCCAAGAAAACACTTAAACTAGCATGCAATCCTAAAACATTAGAATTAGAAGGAAGTCCGTAGACTTGGAGAGAAAACCAACCCACCTCAGAAAGCCACCAATTGCTCGTCGACACTTGCAATTGGCACAGCGGCTTACCTGGCCTCCAAGGGGTCCGCACGCAACACGAAGCCCGATGCCAGAATCCGCAAGCGAATCGGAGCGCGCAGCGACCAACCACACGACCGCGCGCCCCGCGGAAACAAAAAACCACACCGCAAGCTGCCAGAAGCGAAGAAATCGCAAAATCAATCCACACAGCCAAAACCGAGCATCCAACGGCGAAAAACAGCTTCCGTCGGCGAAAACAGCCTCCGTCAGCGAAAAACCAGCGCCCGACGGCGAAAAACAGCTTCCGTCGGCGAAAACAGCTCCGTCGGCGAAAAAACAGCGCCCGACGGCGAAAAACAGCACGCGGCGGCGAAAACAGCTCCGTCGGCGAAAAAACAGCGCCCGACGGCGAAAAACAGCACGCGGCGGCGAAAAACAGCTCCGTCGGCGAAAAACAGCGCCCGACGGTGAAAAAACAGCACGCGGCGGCGAAAAACAGCTCCGTCGGCGAAAAACAGCGCCCGACGGCGAAAAACAGCACGCGGCGGCGAAAAACAGCTCCGTCGGCGAAAAACAGCGCCCGACGGCGAAAAACAGCACGCGGCGGCGAAAAACAGCTCCGTCGGCGAAAAACAGCGCCCGACGGCGAAAAACAGCACGCGGCGGCGAAAACAGCTCCGTCGGCGAAAAACAGCGCCCGACGGCGAAAAAACCGCTCAAAAAATCAGCTTTGCGAAAATCCTGCGAAAACCGCTCGCGAAAAACTGCCAGAAATCTGCTCGACGGCGAAAAGGCAGCAGCCGACGGCGAAAAACAGCGGCCGACGGCGAAAAACAGCGGCCGACGGCGAACCACGGGCTCCGACGGCGAAAACACGGCGCCGGCACGCAAACCGAGGAGTCGCCCGCCGTCCGGGAGCACGCCGCGCGGCGAAAACCCAGCCGCGCGACGAGGGAGGCCCGCCGCACGGCGCCCGACGAAGCAGCGCCGCGCGGCGACCCGCTGCGCGGTGCGGGAGCGCACCGCGCAGCGCCCAGCGGCGCTGCGCACAGCGCCCAGCGGCGCTGCGCGCGGCGGCCAGCGGCGCTGCGCGCAGCGCCCAGCGGCGCTGCGCGCGGCCGCGCGCAGCCCGCCGCGCGCGCAGCCCGCAGCGCTGCGCGCAGCAGCGCACGCCCGCGCGCCCGCGCAGGCCCGCGCACGCCTGCGCGCGGCCCGCGCGGCCCGCGCAGGCCCGCGCGCGGCCCTGCCGCGCGCACCTGCGCGCGGCCAAGCGGTGCCGCGCGCACCTGCGCGCGGCCCTGCCGCGCGCACCCGCGCGCGGCCATGCCGCGCGCACCTGCGCGCGGCCCTGCCGCGCGCACCCGCGCGCGGCCATGCCGCGCGCACCTGCGCGCGGCCAAGCGGTGCCGCGCGCACCTGCGCGCGGCCCTGCCGCGCGCACCCGCGCGCGGCCAGGCAGCGCCGCGCACACCTGCGCGCGGCCCTGCCGCGCGCGCCTGCGCGCGGCCAGGCAGCGCCGCGTGCAGCACTTTGCTGCACGCGGCGCCGCGCCCAGCGGCACCTCGCCGCAGGGTGCTGCCAAAAGCAGCACCCTGGCGCCGCGCGTGCGCCGTTGCGCGCGCGCGCGGCCGCCGGCGACGGCGAAACCCAGAATTTCCGGAAAAACTCCAATAAATTCCAAAAAATCCATAAAATCCCATTTAAACCAAAAATCCCCTTTTTAGCACTTAAAATTCAATTATAAAAAAATCCCAAAAGCTCAAAAACTCCAAAAACCTCAAAAAGGAGAAATTGCTTACCTCGTTGTCGCACGCCGCACGCCCACGAGCTTCGCACGGCCTCCAACGGCGAGTCCAAAAAAATCCAAAAAGCTCCAATCCCTTTTCCTTCTTTTTCTTCTTCTTCCTTCTCCTCTCTTTTCTTTTCCTTTCTTTCTCTTTTCCTTTCTTTCTCTTTTCCTGCTGCAGAGGGAGGCTGGGGCCACTTTATATAAATCATAAAGCTTTATTAATTAAATCCACTAATTAATTAATTCCAATAATCCAACTCCAACTCACTTTTTGCCTTCGGGCTCTCCGCCGCTGCCCGGAACCTCCCGAACTCCGCTGTAAATTGAAAATACACGCGCTCACAGCTTTTTCTCTCCAAAAAGCTCATCCGTTGAGGCGGGGTGCTCAAATCAATTACCGGCTCCAAAATTGCCAGTTCCAACTCACTTTTTGACTCCGGGTCCTCCGCGTCAGTCCGGAACCTCCCGAACCTCGCTGTAAATCAAAAGTACACGTGTCCACAGCTTTTTCTCTTCAAAAAGCTCGTCCGTTGAGTCGGGGTGCTCAAATCAATTACCGGCTCCAAAATTGCCAGTTCCGACTCACTTTTTGCCTCCGGGCCCTCCGCGTCAGTCCGGAACCTCCCGAACCTCGCTGTAAATCAAAAGTACACGTGTCCACAGCTTTTTCTCTTCAAAAAGCTCGTCCGTTGAGTCGGGGTGCTCAAATCAATTACCGGCTCCAAAATTGCCAGTTCCGACTCACTTTTTGCCTCCGGGCCCTCCGCGTCAGTCCGGAACCTCCCGAACTTCGCTGTAATCTGAAAGTACACCTGATCCAAGTGTTCCTGAATTTCCGGCGCTCCACGGTGAAGTCGAAAATTTCCAATCTCATCCTCAATCGGCCTACAAAGCCCGGAAAAACCCCGAATCGAGCTGGAGCTTCCGCGTTGATCCGAATCAACCCGGCATCAACTGTAACCTCAGATACAACATGCTCAAGGCAACTCTCCGCTCCAAGTCATCTGTGTGGTCGGCGCGCTATCCAATGCCCCGGTACTTTACAGGCTTCGTTTTCAAGATCAACGGACTGTGTACTAATTCTAGTTATGTAGGGACTTGCATATTGTGATGTATTATGTATAGCATGCTAGAATGTAGGAATTGATGTTCCTGTTGTGGTTAGATGATCCTGTGCTTATTTCTTCCCTGCAAGCTGTTGTTTATTGATATCTTGGAACTTGACCTAGCACCCCCGCCATATGCAGCATGTTCAGCCAGACTGTAGAAAACTTTAACTTGGGCTAGGTTTTTATTGCTCTAGACGTTCCCACAGCTCTATTCTTTATATCATTCTGGACTTAGCTTTTTCCTCGCCCGTGTAGTGGGCCGAGAGGTCGGGTTGTTGTGGGATGCTTTTACACTCGTGTCTGGGGACCGAGTGGAGTTGATAGCAGTCTGTAGATCAGGTTTCTTTGGGAGAGTGACAGTGGTTGTAGATCTGGGATCTTGGGAGCCATCTGAGTGATAGTGGGTCTCGGCTGTGTAGTTTTCCAGCCTGTGAGTGAGACAGTGTGTTGTTGGTTAATGCCGATCTTGTTGATCGAGGATTTGGACTATAGCCTGCATGAGCCACATTTGAGCTCGACAGAGATGCGCGGATACTTTACTCGTTGGGGTCGCGCCCCTCGAGAGCCACTCCGGAGTTGGGCCTGTTACTTCTATCGCGACTTGTCAACGCATTTTGTCCCTCTGGCTGGGCCAGTTAGTGGCAGTCACGGACACGTCCCTCTGGCTGGGCCAGTTAGTGGCAGTCACGGACGCCCTACGTAAGTCCGATCCTCTGTGGATGTAACGGCAGTAGGTAGGCGCAGGTTTGACTGGACCCGATGTGGCAGTCAGTATAGATTGGGTGATCTGAGTTGAGAGATAGTAGATGCACCATATTTCTTTCTGTTCCACTCCTTGAGCATCTAGGTAGAGGCATAGTAGCTGTAGAGTTTTTACCAGCTTTTCTTTCCTGCACTGCATCTGTTACCTTATGCCTCTAGTAGACTTAGTGGGCAGACCGTCAGGCTTGTTGGCGGCACCCACTGAGAACTACTGTGGGAAGTAGTTCTCACACCCATCGTGGTGTCTTTTCCCCAGGGACTTCTACTCCAGTTCCTGCTGCACCTGTTGCTGATCCGGCTGATCGAGGTAAGGGAGTCGCGAGATAGATCCCTACCAGTTGTCGTCGAGAGAGTAGACGTACCTCCTTACCCTTTTGAGTGTTCATGTTGAGTGACCCTGTAGTGAGGATTGAGTTGTACTCTTCTTATTTTGAGAGACTTATGTATATTTGTGGTGAGGACTGGAGATGTGTAATTTGTGAGAGTTGTATTTATGTTTATTTTACTCTGCATTTACCTTTCAGCTCTGATATCTGTATAGTATAGAAGATCTTTTGCAGGTTTGACGCTACGTCTATACGGGGCTTCCCGTATGGGCGGCGGATCTGTTGGCGAGCCCGGGTCGCAGTTTCGATCCGGGGCGTGACAACATGCCCAACCTATGATCCATCAATAGTAGGAGGGGACTCTTCAATTTGCGCCCGATCGAATTCAGTGTGATCGATTTCATACTGATCCATCCATTCGGCATCATCTACAAACTGCTCTGGATGATCTATGAACTCGACACCTTCATCTGGATCATCTACATATTCATTATTGGCAGTTGGATCAGCGACATCAGTGTATATGATATCTGCAAGAACCCCCAGTCTGCCGTCATGATCTGTTAAGGATTTTATTTTGGCGTATTTCGTGAAAGTGGTTAAGTCTTGAAGATTGAAGATGAAGATGTTTGGATCATATACCTCAATCTCAAGAAAGAAGAATTCAAAAGGATCAGGTACGTTTAACTAAATAATCTTGGTGATCCGAATACTTCTTATAGTGTAGAAACACTTGGATGTATTTTTAATTGCATAAAAATCAGAAAACTGGACTGTTATATGTTCAGGATCCGGATCAGGATACTTCAGTCCGGACCCTGAACGTAGGTAGGTTCATGCGGAAATCCAGTCCGGACCTTCCCTGGTTCAGTCCGGACCCCGAACGTGGATTCTGCAGAAATCGCATGAACAGTTCGGACCGTGCATCCTTCAGTCCGGACCCCGAGCACGTTTTTTCAGGAATTCTCTGAAAAACAACGACAGTCCGAATCAAGCTAAATCCAGTCCGAACCGTCGTGCGGGAAAAAGTCTGTTAAAGTCAGTTTTTGATTCTTATCCTCTTCCAAAGGTTTCTAACCTATAAATAAACCCTAATTTCATTTCTCAGGGTTAATCCAAAAATAATCCATATGGTGGAAAATTTTATAATCCAAAAATAACAGAGAATTAGAAAAATCCACATATAGAGAAGAAAGGAAATAACTAGGCCTATTCTATGTTTCTTCATCTATATTGATTAATTTGATTCTAGGATTTCAAACTCAGATTTTGAGTAGAATCAAATTAATGAATACTTAGATGGTATTTCCAATCTATCTTTGATCTAAGTATTCGGAGGATTTTCACCACCAACAAAACAACGATTTTGCCAAAAATCGGCGCATGGATTCGCGTGGCCTTGTGGACTCAAGGTGCTACCGCTCTAGTGGATTCGGAGCGAGGTACGTTCGTGTGATCGATACGTACTACTTGGTTGAAACCGTGGATTCAGTTAGACGTCGTGGATTCGACGTTGGACGCTGTGGATTCGGCGTTGGACGCACATCGTGGATTCGAGGCGCGTTGCGGAGCGAGCGGAGAAGATCTACTAGGAGCGTATGAAAAAAGGTTGAGTCGTGTGTGAGTACGGTATTGTTGGGTCACCTCTATAATAAGGATCTAAATAGGGGAAAAAACACCTAGAGGGGGGGTGAATAGGTGTAAACGATAAACACTCAAAAATCTTTGCGTAATAAAAACACAATGCGGAAATGAAAATAACACGCAAGATTTTTACGTCGAAAACTCCAAAACCAGGAGTAAAAAACCACGGGACCGATAACACGGTGAAATCAACTAAGATTATAACACGTACAAAGGTGATATAATGCACTCACAGACGACTCATCCTTTTTCCATACGCTCCGAGTTGATCTTCTCTGCTCGCTCCGCAACGCGCCTCGAATCCACGATTTGCGTCCAACGCTGAATCCATGGCGTCCAACGTCGAGTCCACGACGTCTGACTGAATCCACGGTCTCCACCAGGTAGTACGTCTCGATCACACGAACGTATCTCGCTCCGAATCAACGAGAGCAGTTGCACCTTGAATCCACAAGGCTACGCGAATCCACGCGCCGATTTTGGGGAAAATCGTTGTTTTGTTGGTGGTGATGATCCGCCGAATACTTAGATCAAAGATAGATCGGAAATGCCATCTAAGTATTCATTAATTTGATTCTACTCAAAATCTGAGTATGAAAACCTAGAATCAAATTAATTAATATAGATGAAGAAACATAGAATTAAATCTAGTTATTTCCTTTTTTCTCTATATGTGGATCTCTAAGTTTTTCTCCGTTAATTTTTATCTGTCATTTCCCAGAGATAAAACTTAGTGTGGATTTCCCTGGATCCGCCCTAAAAAATGAATCGTAGGGTTTACTTATAGGTTAGAAACCATTGGAAGAGGATAAGAATCAAAAACTGATTGTAACAGATTTTATCCCGCACGACGGTCCGGACCGGATTAGTCTCGTTCAGGACTGTCGTTGTTTTTCAGAGAATTCCTAAAAAATCAAGGTTCGGGGTCCGGAACGAAATCCACGGTCCGGACTGTTCATGCAGTTTCAGTAAACTCCACGTTCGGGGTCCGGAACAAAATCCTATGGTCCGGACTGTTCATGCAGTTTCACCAAAATCCACATTCGGGGTCCGGAACAAAATCCTATGGTCCGGACTGGATTTGTGCATGAACTACCAACGTTCGGGGTCCGGACTGTAGTTCCCTGTTCCGGATCCTGAACATGTAACATGTCCAGTTTTTGATTTTTATGCGATTAAAAACCCATCCAAGTGTTTCTACATTATAAGAAGTATTCAGATCACCATTAATGTTTAGTTAAACTTACCTGATCATTTTGAATTCTTCTTTCTTGAGATTGAGGTATATGATCCAAGCTTCTTTATCTTCAATCTTCAAGACTTAAAAACTTTCACGAAATACGCCAAAACTAAAATCCTTAACAATCTCCCCCTTTGGCGGTTTCGTGACAAAACGGAGATCTACTTAAGAAAATTAAAAAGATATTTTTGTTGCTATCACCATACAACAAAAATTTACATTAGAGATCCAAATAAAACAAATACATGAGATAAACTCCTAAAACAGACTCTAGACTTAGACATCTGTACTCTCTGCAAAAGAAATCATTCTTGACAAAAGAGATCGTTAGATACCTCAAGAATTTTCAACATTCAAAAACCAAACAGAGATAGAGTTTATACTCACCATGACATTCATAACCTCAGATATGTAATAAGATCTCAGTCAGAAATAGACATATCTTCTAAGCATTAAAATCCAAATGTCATAAATTTTGTTAGTAATCAAACAACTTGTTAGTAATAATACATGCCCAAATAGTTAGTCAAATAGTTAGTCGAGGCATGCATGCAATCACAATACAAAACCAAAAGTTGTTTTGATACTTACCTTCCACAACGTTGCTTTGATACTTACCTTTCACAGTTCAAAGTTGACAAGTTCTTACAAACCATTGTAACCATTGTTCATTGTTCTCTCCCCCTTTTTGTCACTAAAGTAGCCAAAATTACAAAATAAAGGAGAGGTTAAAGTTCAAAAAGAAAATGTAAGAACTAAGACTAAAAAACTGTAAAAGAAAAGAATTGAAAAGAATCAATCATCGGACTCTGAGTCCTCAGAGCTACTACAGCCCATTTTCGAAAACATCTTCTTGACTAACTTAGTCATCGACGTGAACTTCTTTGTCAAGGTGATCTGAGCTGCTGTAATGAGTTCAAGTTCATCAGAAATTCGCTTCTGCTCTTTAGTTATTTGCTCTTGCTCAAAGGATAAGCGTTGCTGCTCCTTATAAATCGATGTGACGGATGCTTCATCATCTGGCATAGGAGCTTGCCTTGAAGGTGATGCAGAAGTGCCGACGGGGGGTTTTGTTCCGTACGGAGGAGTTGGGGTGACATGAGGCAGCTTATGGAAGGACTTAACAATAGTGGACTCATTGATCATGCCTAAACAGTGTTGATAAGTTGTCGAACTGATATCAACTTGAAATTTCTTTAAAATCCTCATTATGATCAATGGAAATGGGAGTCTTTACGTGGGATGAGGATGATCAACATATCTTGTCATCCTATTCCAAATAATGTATGGAATGTTGATATTTAATCCCATTGCCTCTGACGGATGCCCTAAGAGATATAAGAATAGCATTCGATCCCATCTCAAGACTTTCGTCTGCATGTTTGGAAGAATATTGTAACATGTGATGAAGTTTAGGAACCAGTACTCAAGACGAAGTTCCTTGGACTTGACAGATTTCTCCGTTGACTGAGTTCCCTCCAAACATATTCCCCTTATAACTGTTTGCCACATCGTGTTCGTCAAACTCCGTCCTTTCAAGTAGTTAATTCCTGACCTGCTAGCTTGCATTCCTAAAACCTCGCCAATCAATTGTGGAGTTATTTTAAGTTTTGTCCCTTGGACATTCGTATAAAACTCCATTGGACCGTCTTCATTTTCTTGAAGGTGCCGTGCATTTGTGTAGAAGGTCCTTACGCGATGCAAACAATATCCAAGCATTTCTGGGAATCTGCATACTTGAAGAAGATTGGCTTGTTCAATCAAATTACCAAACTCCGGCGAGTGGTCTCGAAGAGCCCCAATGTTAACATGTCTTTCGCCAATGCATTCTCGGTTCTCAAACGCCCTTAGACGATCTGCATTAACGAACACTTGTTCCTCACGGGGTGGTGAATCAGGAGCTATTGGTTCGTTAATTTCGACCCCTCGTGCTCGTCCTAACAGTCGAGCTAGTCTATTTCATTTCACCGAGATAGATGATGATGGCATTTGTGGTGACCCTGATCCCCGTGTAGCTTCTCCCATGAACCCTGGTGTAGAACACCTAGTGTTGGTGTATCTGGCCCATAGTGCATCAAAGGGATGCCACAGATGGAACCTGTGTGATATCCACAGCTGGATTGGCCTTCGGCTGCATTTGCCAAATTTTCGAAATGGTTTTGGGCCAAACAGAGGTTGGATTTGGATTCAGCACGGAAAAACGCTTGAAAACGGCTATTTGGTTGTTTGTTTCTGAGTCCGGATGGCCAAAAACGGACTCCCGGAAGTTTTTGTTGAATTTCGGTGCATGGGAGGGGCCGTGGACCGCCGGCTGCCACGTGGCGGCCCGTGATTGGCCGGTCCGCAGCGCTCGGTCCACAGAGCGCCGCGGCTGGGTGCACGGACCCGGCGCATGACACGTGGCGCCGCCTGATTGGCGGGCTTTTGAAGCGCGGTCTACAGATTTTTTGCGCGGCGGTGCATGGACCGGGGCGGGGGACACGTGGCGGCCCCCGGTTGGTCGGTGCACGCGGCGCGGTCCACGGAACCTGAATTAGGGTGCGTGGACCGGGTGCATGGGGACACGTGTCAACGTGTCATTGGTCGGCTCACCGGGTGCGGCGCACGGGGGCCCGGGACCCCGCCTCGGGGCGCGTGCGCGGCAGGAGCCGCCTGCCCGCGCGTGTGACCGCGACAGTGGCAGGGACGCGTGTCGCCCTGCCAATGGCGGGCGCCACCTACCCGCTTTGACCAGGGAGGTGCCACGCGTCGATAGCCCATGCGCCCCGCACAGCTGTTCGCTGTGCGGGACGCGTGTCGGACAGCGTGATGCGCGACGTGGCCGCAGCTGAGAGGTTCCGCCCGTTGCCGCATGTTGGTCGGGCTACGTGGAGGCCTTGGGCCATTTCGGGCGCGCACAGTGTTGGGTCGGGCCCAACACTGTAGCAGCCCGAAAATTTCCGGCGCCCGAAAGTTGGGACATGCCCGGTATTTTCTCAAATGTTATGTGAGCCTATAAATAGCCCGAAAATAGTTCAACTTGGTTTTTTCTGCGTTTCTAGGCCTTTTCTCACCGAGCTTTCTTCATAGGACTTCACCCCCACGCAGTGTAGCATCCATCTGCAGAGTTTGGAGATTTTTCGGGGCACGGTTTTCGAGATTCCCTTTTTCTTGGCGCGTCGCGACGCTCTTTCTTTGGTGCTTCTTCCATCGCTTTTCGGTGCACGAGCTCTCCCGGCCTACTCCGACCATATTTTCGAGCGATTTCTTCGCCGTTTGATTCGCGACAGGTAAGGTTACGATTTTGGTGCTTTTCGCATTTCCTTGTTTCACGCTTTTCGAGGAGTTCTTTCATGCTCACTGAGGACCCTGTTTGCTGTGTGGATTTTTAAGGACAGCGGATTGATGGAATTTTATCTCCGCGCTCGGACATCGGATTGAGACGCTCTTATACACTTTTTTCATCTACTCGACGCGAGGATCATCACAGTATTTTTCTTGGAATTTTTGGAGACCTTCCCGAAGGTATACATTTTCCTTTTTATCTGTACAAGAGTTTACAGTTGTTTGGTTATGGGATTTTGTGCACCGTTACTGTGGAATTTGTAACTTGGCCTACGGTGCTCGGATTTGGACCCGCAGGTACCCGTTTCGAAGGTCTCGACGCGAGGATCGTTGTGGATTTTATTTCAGAATTTTTGGAGCCCTTTCTGCAGGTGAAAAATTGGCATCTTTGCGGCTGAAATTACAGACTGTAATACTTGGTTAAATTTTGGGATTTAAGTGTAATTTTAGCCTTGTGTTGCACCCAGGAGAGATTGCGGATCGTGCTGGACCCTTTGGACTTGGAGTTGTTGCTCTCTTGGTATTCTTTAGTTGTGGGATTTTAGACAGTTAGCACCTTCAGGTGGGTGGCCTTGCTTTCAGGATCTATGGACTGTGCGCTAATTCTATTGATATAGAATCATGCATGATAGGGATTGGGCTGGGTAGCATGCTAGAATTTGAATGTTATTATTCTTTGAATTTATCTGATGATCGTATGATCTCTTTTGCTTTCCACCACCTGTTAAATTATTGCTATATTGGAACCTGACCTAGCACCCCCGTCATATGTTGCATGTGTAACCAGACCAGTAGAAAACCCTCACTTGGGCTAGGGTTATTTATGTTTAGACATCCACACATTATGTTTCATTCCTGGACTTAGTGTTATCCTCGCCCGGGTAGTGGGCCGAGCGGTCGGGGCTTCCATTTAGTGTGGGATGCATTTGCACTCGTGTTAGCCGGACCTAGAACCCAGAACCCTTTTCGACATACACATGATTTTAGTCTACCAATGTTTTCTTCCAAGCATCGAAGGGCCGCTGGAGTCTGTTCTTGTTTGATTGGACAAAGGCATCAGCCCTTCGGGGTTTGTGTAAAACACTCATTTTTTTCTAAACTGTTTTTCTAAAAAGAACTAAAAATCATTAAAAATGGATTTCCTCTCAAAACAAGATAGCTTTTCAAAAAGGGTACTACCTTTAATCCTCACCCTGAGTGGGTTCAGTGAATATGGCTTTCAATAACAAATGTCACCTTTTTCCTGTAAATATCCCCACTTGAAAGGATTCGAGTGGTCTGGGTTCTAGGGGCCGTTCCCTTGTCGGGACGGAAGCCACGGGGGCCGAGCCTGGAACCTGTTCTTGTTTGATAGGGTTGTAGGTGTAGGTCTCCCGGGACTTTCGGGCCCTGTTGGTGTCTTCTGCGTGTAGTACCGAGATTGTTGTGTTCCCGAACTATAAGGGGGTCGGGAACTTCGATAGGCGGAGCCTAGAGTCTGTTCTTGTTTGATAGGGTTCTAAGCACCGGCCTATTGGGGTTCCGAACCCTTATGGTGTCGGTCTTTCCTGTGAGTTTAGTGTTCTGTTGTGGGAGCCGTCTGGTGGACGGTGGCCCCCGGCTGTGTGGTTTTCCAGCCTGTGAGTGAGCGTTGGTGTTGTTAGTCGATCTTGTGATCGTAGTTTGGACTATAGCCTGCATGAGCCATATTTGAGCTCGACAGAGATGCACAGATACTTTCCTCGGTGGGGTCGCGCCCCTCGAGTGCCACTCCGGAGTTGGGCCTGTTACTTGCTATCGCGACTTGTCGACGCAGTCCCTCTGGCTGGGCCAGTTTTGGCAGTCACGGACACCCTACGGTAGACCCGTCCTGTTGAGGATGTGCGGCAGTAGGTGGGCGCAGGTTTGACTGGACCCTATGCGGCAGTCAGTATAGTTTGGGTGAGTATACTGTGTGTGTTAGTAGATGCATCATGTTTCCATCTGTTCCACTTTTTGAGCATCTAGATAGAGGCATGGTAGCTGTAGAGTTACTTTTCCAGCCATTTCATTTCAGTATTATATTGTTACTTTATGCCTCTAGTAGATTTAGTGGGCAGACCGTCGGACTTGTTGGCGGCACCCACTGAGAACTACTTGGGACGTAGTTCTCACACCCGTCGTGGTGTCTTTTCCCCAGAGACTTCTACTCCTGTTCCTGCTGCTCCAGTTGCTGATCCGGCTGATCGAGGTAAGGGAGTCGCGAGATACATCCCTACCAGTCGTCGTCGTCCAGAGAGTAGATGTACCCCTTTACTTTTGAGAGTTCATGTTGAGAGACCCTTGTAGTGAGGTATAGAGTTGTATTTTATTTTACTACTTGAGAGATTTATGTTCTTTTGGGGAGGAGTTTGAGTTGTATATATTTTCATTTTCAGCAGTTTACTTTCAGCTCTGATATCTGTATATGATAGTTGATCTTTTGCAGGTTAGTCGCTTCGTCTATACGGGGCCTCCCGTATGGGCTGCGGATCTGTTGGCGAGCCCGGGTCGCAGTCTCGACGCCGGAGCGTGACAGATTAGGTGGTATCAGAGCCTAGGTTGTAGGTCATTGTGGACTTAGAAACCCTAGGCTTGTGGTTGGACATTAGGATGACTACGTGAGAGTCGTGACTTTTAGCGAGAGTCCTGATTGAGTTTTTACCTCTCCCAAGGGATGGGATGAGTGATTGGCATGATTATTCTCCTAAGCGATTATGTTGGTTGCAGACAACATAATGCTAGGGAATGGATGACATGTCTTAGACTTTCGCTGGATTGGGTCGAGTGTTGTTTGGTACTGTTCTGATGTTTGCATGTGTGTTGCAGGTAGGCACGATGCCTCCCCGACGCAGGGTACAGACACGTTCTCAGCCTTTCCCCTCCGATGAGCCCGAGCAGGAGGACTCGGGGCAGGGACAGCAGAGGGAGGATCTGGAGCTCCGTGCCTAGGTGGCACAGTTGTCTGAGGCGGTGCGGCGTCAGGAGGAGACATCTCAGCGCCGGGAGGAGGCTTCACAGCGCCAGGAGGAGGCTTCTCAGCGCCAGGAGAAGGCTTCTCGGCGCCAGGAGGAGGCCTTGGGTCGGATGATGCTTCTGTTAGAGCAGAGGGCGCAGCCAGTGGTAGCACCCCCTGAGAGTTCGCCTGTGCCTTCTTCGCTAGCTGTGGCACCCCCTGTGGTTCCGTCAGCGCCGGCTATTCCTGTCGAGCCGGTTTCTAGCATACCACCGCCTGGGTCGACGGGACCTTTGACTTCAGCTGAGCAGCGTGCGGTGGTGGATCTGTTGATGAGGTTCCGCCAGTTTGATCCACCCCGTTTTTCTGGTATGAGTGTTGAGCCGTGGGAGGCCGAGTCTTGGATCACGGCCATGGAGCGCCATTTTGAGAGTATGTTCATTGTGGATCAGTTTCGGGTCTTCTTGGCTACACACTTCTTGGAGAGCAACGCCGCGGCTTGGTGGCGGCGTGTGCGACCTGCGGGTCCGCCTGGGACGCAGCTTCTCCCTTGGGCGGAGTTCCGCAGTCTTCTTCTAGGGGCCTTCTTTCCTGAGAGTGTTCGTCAGAGACTGGAGGAGCAGCTGAGGAATCTCCGCCAGGGAGATAGGCCCGTGCATGTGTACATAGCTGACTTCTATCAGCTGTTGGCATGTATGCCTCACGTGGCCAGGGATGAGGCTCACCGGATTTACATGTTTGAGCGAGGATTGCGCCGGGACATTTATCAGCTTGTTCGCTCCCACAGATTGCAGACTTTGGAGGCTTCGATGGAGCAGGCTTTATATGTTGAGTGTGGAGAGGCAGTGATGGCAGAGGTGGCCCCAGCTCCTGCAGGGATTTCGGGGGCGAAGTGCCCAGCACCGGAGGTTGAGGGTGTGATGATCCGGAATTCTACAGGGCTGTTATAGTGTGATCGGCAGCTTCTGGAGGCCTACGGGGCATGTCGGCGGTGTTCGTGCGCCAATTTGGACTCAAGTGATGAACTTCGGGCTTAAAATGGATCACGTGGGTGATCAGGGGGACCCCGTCGGATGTTTAGAGGTGTTTTCGCGCAAATCGGATATCAAATTTGGACTCGGCACGAAATTCGGATTGAAAACGCCTTTCCGGGAGCCTCCGGCGATTTATCGGATGGGAATTTGGCGAAACAGACGTCAAATTCGGATTCAGCGTGCGAAAACGGTCAAAACGGACTACCCACTTGTATTTTTGGTGCTCGGGTACTGTTCACTGCCGGAACAGTAACTCCGGCGATCGCCGGCGGCAGGCGGCGGCGGCGGGCAGTGCCGGCGGGCGGCGGCGCGGCCTCGGGCAGGCGGCAAGCGGCGGCGCGCGGCGCGGGCAGGGCGCGGGCAGCGCGCGGGCGCGCGGGCAGGCGGGCGGTCCACGCGGCCGGCGTGCACCAAGGCAGGGGACACGTGGCATTATCCTATAGGCTGGCTCACAGCTTCCGGTCCACGGAGTATGGCGTTGGGTATTGGTTTATGGTGCACCGGGCTTGGACACGTGGCTGGTTCCTATTCGTTCGGTCCACAGGATTTCGTGCACCGGGTTCACTAGGCAGAGGCATGACACGTGGCAATCCCCCATTGGTTGGTCAACTCTGCGGGCAGAAGGGGCAGCAGGCGCGTCTGGGCGCGCGGGCAGGCGCGGTCGGGGGCCACGTGTCGCAGCTGGATTGGATGTAGTTGGTGTTTTGTGTTCTGTGGACACGTGGCAGCATTTTAGTGGACAGTTTTGGTGTTTCCTGTTCGGCGGGACACAGAGGGAATTAATGGAAAAGATTTTTCTGGTTTTTCCTATTATCTCCATCCGAGGCTCATTCAAGGGCATTTTTCACCACCTTAGAGGCTTCATCTTCTCGAGGAGTGAGAAGATGAAATCTTCACCAAGAGGAGTGGAAGCATCCTGTGAAGTTTCGGATTTTTGGGCGGCATGGATTATGAGATTTCCATTTCTCCGGCACGGCGCGACGTTCCTTCATCGGTGTATCCCTTTCGTCGCATTTCAATGCGAGAGCTCTCCCGGCCTACCCCAATCACATTTTCCAGCGATTCTTACGCCTTTGGAACGGCGACTGACAGAGCTTTAATATTGGTACTTCCTGTTTCCCCTCATTTCACGTTTTTCGAGGAGTTTTCCTGAGTTTACTGTGACACCATTTGCTGTGATGGAGTTTTGGACAGCAGTTCGATCTTTCAGCGATATCTCCGCAAACGGACATCGGATTGAGGTGATTCAAAAGGCATTTTGCATCTATACATCGCAAGGAACATCCTCAAATTTTCCTGGATTTTCTCCGAAGGTGAAAAAGGCATTATTTTCAGTATTTGGTGCTGAAATTTACAGTACAGAGTTCTTTGGGATAGTCCCCTTGCCGAATTTATATCTCAGTGTAGGAAACTCGGATTTGAGCGTGCAGGTACTCGTTTCGACCGGCTCGTCGCGAGGATCGCGACGGTATATTTTTGGGAATTTTCTGTGCACAACTAGCAGATGAAAAAGGCTTAACTCTGGACTGATTACTGGAATAGCATGTTTTGAGGATAATTGTATGTTTAATTGCATGTTTTGGGGTAATTGTGAACAGTGATCGCGACGGCTTATCTGTTTGGACTTGTGGCGTGAAAAAGAGATATTGGACAGCCTTGGGTTGCACAATTCCAGGTGGGTGGTTGCTTTACTCCTCTTTTCTGATGTACCCACTAGGAATATTAGAGTGATCCCCTTTATTGAACATGTTGAATGGTCACCTAATGGACATGCATGCTTAACTGGATAATTGTGAGCCTATCATATGGAAAACATTATATTGGAAACTTGACATGTTGGAACTTATACATGCTTCATGGACATCGTTTTAGCCTTTAACCTTGCATGAGGGAGGGGGATGTACTTTCATATTGTGATATTGTGAGGCGTCTTGTGGGAGGGTACCACTTGAGGATTTTTGGACAGGCATAGGTGGATGATTCATGTGAGGGTGATTAGCAGGTTATGGACATGTGTGGTTGGATTATGGTTTAGCATGATGATTACACCCAGGTGGAGTTATTACTTGGTACACATGGTGAACCACTATTTGTCACTCCCCTTCTTTCTTCCATGAGGAGATAGGCTTGATTTCAGGGATATCTAGTTAGACCATTTCTGATCGCCACACTATATGTTGGGACTGACTTAGGAGGAACCCTATTGTCTCTTCTTCCCCTATTCCTTAGGCAGGCGGCTATTTGTTGCTCGGGTTTGAGCAGGGATCGGCATAGTGTAGTCGGGGCTTGGATTTTAGCTTTTGGGGTTTTGCGGCTATTGCGGATAGTAGGCGGTTGACCGGATGTCGGATCTGGGTCAGGATTGTCATTATGGGTGTGGTTGTTAACCCTTCTTCTTTTGATTACCCGCTAGGCATTTGAGTAGCTTCTTTGATTAAAAGGATAAATGCACTTTATGTGTGGCAATGGCAGGCTTATTGTGATTAAACAGATATTGTTAGAACTTGCTTGATTGGGGATTATGATTGTAGAACAGCAGCGTCATGTTAAAGGATAAGGCTAATCAATGATTTGTGGGCTTTGGGTATGTGGCATAGGCAGGCACAGGCTATCTCATATTTACTATTCTCATACTGTTCTCTACATGCTCTGACATTATGAAGGTTATCGACATCTGTTTATCTTTATATCATCTTGGGACATTTGCATGCTTGTATGGTCACCTAGATAGGCCACCTTTTTCTGCTACACTATCATGCTGGAATTGACATAGGAGAAACCTTTTTATTATTCTTTTCTCCTTTCATTTGAGGCTCAGGGTATTTGTAGCTCGTGCGCGAGCAGGGGGTTTGGGGATAGTGTAGTCAGGATCTTGGGTTTTGGGATAGGCAGGCTTGATGGCAGGGTATTGCGGCAACCGCGGACCTTGGGCGGTTGACTGGAGGTTGCTTATGCATCAGATTGGGTATCAGGTCTCTAGTGGATGGAGTTTCCCAGTATTTGTTATATTGCATCAGGTTGAGATCGGGTCTCCCTTTAGTGGATTGGTTTTCCCACTTTGGTCATAGTCATGATCCAGTCCTGCTGACTTTGATACTTGTTACTGAGGCACTTGACTCGTGTGGGTCGCTCCCCTCGAGTGCCACTCCGGAGTGTGCGGTTTTCAGACCTCGAGTCTTCGAGACTCTCATCCCCTATCGGTGTTATGCGTAGGCTGGCATACCCGATTTGGCAGGCAGAGCAGGCAGTACCAGTGTTTACTGGTGGTCAGATTGGGTTTATTCAGGCAGGCATTTGTATTCTGATGCATACATTCAGCTATTCTTTTAGCTCAGTTTTTAGAGGCATTCTAGTGGTAGCTTTTCATCAGGAGTCATACTCATTGCATACCACCTTTATTCCTTTTGCCTCTGGTAGACCTAGTGGGCGTGTCAGAGTTGAGGTTTTACCCACTAGGGGAGGCTACTGGTTTACTAGTAGTCTCACCCCATTCTTCTTTCCTCTTTTTCTTCTCCCTTGTTTTGCAGTGTCTTCTGTGGGTGCTACTGGGCTTACAGTGGCGGGTCGAGGAGAGAGGACGGCTGAGTAGATAGATCCCGAGGCAGGATGAGCACGTTAGCTGGACTGTTGGTGTACCCATGTTTCCTCAGACGGTAGTACTTTCACTTTTGGGACTGGCTTTCGCCAGCAGGTTGTATTTATTTTGTGAGCTGGGAGAGACTGCTGTATCATTTATATACAGATGTATTGTATTTTATTTCCAGCTTCAGTCTGAGATGCATTAGTTTTAGTTCAGCTCTGTTTTTATTGCTCTTTTATTATATCTCTTATATCTGAGCAGGTTACTGGCGCTTCGTGTACACGGGAAATACCGTGTGCACGGCGGATCTGTGGACGGGCCCGGGTTCTGGTTTACACCCGGGGCGTGACAGATTAAGTTGGTATCAGAGCTTAGGGATAGGTCGGTTGGGACTTAGGAAACCCTAGGCTTTTAGCAGACCCTAGGATGATAGGGTGCGAGGGACGCGACACTTTGCGAAAGTCGGCGATTTATTTGTTTGACTCTTCCAGTGAGTGAAGAGGGATCGACATATTCTATTTCTGTGGGACAGTATGTTGGCTGCAGACAACATAAGGTTACAGAAATAGAGGGATGTCTTTGACTTTCGCTAGATTGGGTCGAGTGTTTGGGGTGTGCTGATTTGCGGTTTGTCGTGGCGAGCGGTGTCTCCCCGACGTTGGGCCTTGACCCGGGCGCACCTTGGTGCGGCAGTTGGGTCTGAGCTAGTTGTTTCAGGCCGGATACCGGATTGGGGTCAGAGGACTCCGGACCCAGATGACAGGATTGTCAGAGGCTTATCAGTGGCAGAGTGAGCGGGCATCGGGTTTTTAGTGACACAGTTGTCGGAGCAGCGGGCAGCTCGACAGTGCTTCTTTCTGAGACCACCCGGTTGCAGTATCCTCAGGGGCGGGGATTTCTGTGGTACCGATGGAGTGAGTAGCCCCTCCGTGCCAATGTTTAGTGCCGAGGCGCCGAGGCAGGGTGGATAATTGACAGCGGATGAGCTATGGGACACCATTGATCAGTTGAGCCAGTTTCAGCAGTTAAACCACCCCGATTCATAGGATTAAGTTTGGAGCCTCTTGGGGTAGAATCGTGGTTGGTGGTGATGGAAAGACTGCTTGAGAGCCTCATGGTGTCAAAAAGGGTTTATGCAGTTATCGAACTGCGTGCTCTATGACTTGGGGGACATGGCGCATAGGATATGCTTGACTGTGAGTGGATTGCATCAGGATACCTTTCAGGTTATTTGATTCCCCGTTTGGATTTTGGATGCCTCGATGGAGTAGGCATTGTGTATGGGGCATAGCGTTGCAGCTCCTTTGTATAGGGGTCTGCCGCCAGAGGCGAGTCTTGGATAGAGGCGCTTGGCACTAGGTGTTGGAGGACAGATCGGCCGGCGGAGACATTTTCGTTTTCCCTTCCAGGATGGTGGATAGCCTTGTGGATGGATTATGCAAAGATTACCCAAGGGGGATGTTACCCTGTGTGATTGATAACTGGCATGTTTGGGGTGCAATATATGTGATTGAGGGGTGAGCTTAGTAAGGATAATTGTATAAGGAATTGCACGAATTGATTGTGCTTGGTCGTATGACGATGTTATCCAGGTGGATTTCTGAGACGTCAGAGGTTGGGTGGACCCCGATGACAGCATCAGCCCTTTTATCAGAGTGGCGCAGCGGTAGCGTGGATTGGCTGCCTGCGAGAGACCACATTCGTCACCTCAGTGTGAGCATGGACAGAGGTCGTGCTCCCTTTGTGATTGGTCTAGATATTTTGGCAGGCTGAGCGACGACCACTTGCATCGAGTGGATGAATCTGTGTCGCCCGGTTGGAGGGCGCCCCGGTAATGGATTGAGTTGCCGCAGGTGTGAATTCATCACAGCAGTCGGAGTAAGAGCATGTTGCATTCCTGCATGGACTAGAGGCAGAGTTGTTACCCCGTGCACTAGAGGTACAGGTTATTGTTGGTATTGCGCAGGTGGGGAAGGCTTGTGGATCATGTCCAGTGCAGTAGAGGCCGTGAGTTATGCCGGCAGACTTATTGGTATTTGTGACAGTTCGGTGTCTTGACCCCGTGCTTGGGACGTTGGCATAGTGCCACAGGATGTTTGACTGCTGAGAGAAAGGACCTTGTTTTCTGCGAGGCAGACAATAGAAGGCTTGTTTGTTGCGACTGTTTGGGTACTCAGGTTACAGCGATAGTGTGAGAGGTGCCTACGGCGGCACCGGGACGTAAGGATATTCTTGTTGCCGTGAGATCCCGGGTGTGATTCCACCTGAGCTGATGATGATGCCGCCGGTTAGGGAAATTGTGATTTCGATTGACGTGGTTCTGGGAACCACGCCTACCTCGATAGCACCTCGTTATATATCATGTGTAGTGCTGTGAGAGTTGTGGGCATAGGTGCGCGGACCTGATGGATAGAGGGTTTGTTTGACCTAGTGCCGCGTCGTTGATACACGGCTGTGAGAGCCCTTTGTGATTGGAGCCCTGGCAGGTCCAGGTATTATTTAGGACCTTTTGATGGAGTTATGCTCCGGCAGTTGATCGATTATGATGCCTACACCAGTTTGGATTTACAGCTGAGTATTTCGCCAAGATGGCGTTCAAGACATGCTAGGGGCATTATGAGTACAGTGAGGCCAATGGAATGACTAATGCCTTGTTGCCTTTAAGATTGAGGAATTTTGTGTTCCAGTTGGGCTTGAACGGATTGATAGTGGCATTTTTCAGGGATATCTTGGCTTTTACCCCCTCCCTGAGTGATCTAGAGTTTGAGGAGCAATTGTAGATGCTGTGGCAAGGTCTGTGAGGATAAAGTTTTATGCCAAATGGTTTTGGTACAAGTTTTAGCTTTGAGAGCACATCTTCCTGGATTACGTATTTAGCCGCAGGGGCGGCGGTGGAAGTCCGGTCAAATTAAATGCTATTTGAGATGGGCCGAGATCGACAGTTACTTTTGAGGTGAGGAGCTTTTGGACCGGATGGTGCCAGCAGAGTTTGACGAGCGGATGGTAAGATGGGTACCAGCGCCGATTTTAGTATGGTCAGCGGAGGAAGATGGACTTGCGAGTGATAGTGATACCTCCCATAGTGGCTATGGAGCTACCATTGGATTTTGATGAGCATCCAGGATCACCCCGACCGGGCCACTGTGGTGGCGGATACCTAAAGCAGAAGAGCTAAATTGGGAGTTGAGTTTGACGGTTCCATAGCTGGCGCTGTGTGGGACCATGGTGGTGTACAGGGCTTGAGATTGTGTCCCAGGGGATCCCTTTTGAGGATAGGCTGCGGCTGAGCAATCTACTCGTGTGGTCTGGTTTTGACAGATTAAGTTGGTATCAGACAGTGACCGAGTGAGAACCCCTGCTTGTTAGGGCCCCTTTCCTGTGCGGGTGCTTGTGTAGAGGTGTTTCGGGTCGCCCTGGTCGAGTTGGCTCTAGAGGGTGTTTTTAGTGTGTGTTGCACTGGCTGTTCGTTCTTTTCCCCCAGGCTTTTGATGGAGTCCCTGAGGTTTTCCTGCGTCTCAGCTCAGGAGTGTTATGTTTTGGACTCCTCGCCCGTGATTGACTCACTTCTTTGGAGGCCTGCGAGAGTTTGGAGTACGAGGGACGCTCGTTGCGAATTCCGGCTCGTGAGATGAGGGAATTGCGCAATCGGGCTATGCCGTACTGGTTGTTGCTGTTGTTGTTGCTGAGGAGTAATCACGGGGAGTGATAGGCGACTGGAGAGCGGGAGACGGCGGTGTTGAGTACTTACCCCTGGTTTCTGAGACTCCTTGAGAGTTGCTTTAGTTTCGAGGACGAAACTTTCTTTTAGTGGGGGAGGATGTGATGATCCGGAATTCTACAGGGCTGTTACAGTGTGATCGGCAGCTTCTGGAGGCCTACGGGGCATGTCGGCGGTGTTCGTGCGCCAATTTGGACTCAAGTGATGAACTTCGGGCTTAAAATGGATCACGTGGGTGATCAGGGGGACCCCGTCGGATATTTAGAGGTATTTTCGCGCAAATCGGATATCAAATTTGGACTCGGCACGAAATTCGGATTGAAAACGCCTTTCCGGGAGCCTCCGGCGATTTATCGGATGGGAATTTGGCGAAACAGACGTCAAATTCGGATTCAGCGCGCGAAAACGGTCAAAACGGACTACCCACTTGTATTTTTGGTGCTCGGGTACTGTTCACTGCCGGAACAGTAACTCCGGCGATCGCCGGCGGCAGGCGGCGGCGGCGGGCAGCGCCGGCGGGCGGCGGCGCGGCCTCGGGCAGGCGGCAAGCGGCGGCGCGCGGCGCGGGCAGGGCGCGGGCAGCGCGCGGGCGCGCGGGTAGGCGGGCGGTCCACGCGGCCGGCGTGCACCAAGGCAGGGGACACGTGGCATTATCCTATAGGCTGGCTCACAGCTTCCGGTCCACGGAGTATGGCGTTGGGTATTGGTTTATGGTGCACCGGGCTTGGACACGTGGCTGGTTCCTATTCGTTCGGTCCACAGGATTTCGTGCACCGGGTTCACTAGGCAGAGGCATGACACGTGGCAATCCCCCATTGGTTGGTCAACTCTGCGGGCAGAAGGGGCAGCAGGCGCGTCTGGGCGCGCGGGCAGGCGCGGTCGGGGGCCACGTGTCGCAGCTGGATTGGATGTAGTTGGTGTTTTGTGTTCTGTGGACACGTGGCAGCATTTTAGTGGACAGTTTTGGTGTTTCCTGTTCGGCGGGACACAGAGGGAATTAATGGAAAAGATTTTTTTGGTTTTTCCTATTATCTCCATCCGAGGCTCATTCAAGGGCATTTTTCACCACCTTAGAGGCTTCATCTTCTCGAGGAGTGAGAAGATGAAATCTTCATCAAGAGGAGAGGAAGCATCTTGTGAAGTTTCGGATTTTTGGGCGGCACGGATTACGAGATTTCCATTTCTCCGGCACGGCGCGACGTTCCTTCATCGGTGTATCCCTTTCGTCGCATTTCAATGCGAGAGCTCTCCCGGCCTACCCCGATCACATTTTCCGGCGATTCTCGAGCCATTGGAACGGCGACTGACAGAGCTTTAATATTGGTATTTCCTGTTTCCCCTCATTTCACGTTTTTCGAGGAGTTTTCCTGAGTTTACTGTGACACCATTTGCTGTGATGGAGTTTTGGACAGCAGTTCGATCTTTCAGCAATATCTCCGCAACCGGACATCGGATTGAGGTGATTCAAAAGACATTTTGCATCTACACATCGCAAGGAACATCCTCAAATTTTCCTGGATTTTTCTGGATTTTCCCCGAAGGTGAAAAAGGCATTATTTTTAGTATTTGGTGCTGAAATTTACAGTACAGAGTTCTTTGGGATAGTCCCCTTGCCGAATTTATATCTCAGTGTAGGAAACTCGGATTTGAGCGTGCAGGTACTCGTTTCGACCGGCTCGTCGCGAGGATTGCGACGGTATATTTTTGGGAATTTTCTCTGCACAACTCGCAGGTGAAAAAGGCTCAACTCTGGACTGATTACTGGAATAGCATGTTTTGAGGATAATTGTATGTTTAATTGCATGTTTTGGGGTAATTGTGAACAGTGATCGCGGCGGCTTATCTGTTTGGACTTGTGGCGTGAAAAAGAGATATTGGACAGCCTTGGGTTGTGCAATTCCAGGTGGGTGGTTGCTTTACTCCTCTTTTCTGATGTACCCACTAGGAATATTAGAGTGATCCCCTTTATTGAACATGTTGAATGGTCACCTAATGGACATGCATGCTTAACTGGATAATTGTGAGCCTATCATATGGAAAACATTATATTGGAAACTTGACATGTTGGAACTTATACATGCTTCATGGACATCGTTTTAGCATTTAACCTTGCATGAGGGAGGGGGATGTACTTTCATATTGTGATATTGTGAGGCGTCTTGTGGGAGGGTACCACTTGAGGATTTTTGGACAGGCATAGGTGGATGATTCATGTGAGGGTGATTAGCAGGTTATGGACATGTGTGGTTGGATTATGGTTTAGCATGATGATTACACCCAGGTGGAGTTATTACTTGGTACACATGGTGAACCACTATTTGTCACTCCCCTTCTTTCTTCCATGAGGAGATAGGCTTGATTTCAGGGATATCTAGTTAGACCATTTCTGATCGCCACACTATATGTTGGGACTGACTTAGGAGGAACCCTATTGTCTCTTCTTCCCCTATTCCTTAGGCAGGCGGCTATTTGTTGCTCGGGTTTGAGCAGGGATCGGCATAGTGTAGTCGGGGCTTGGATTTTATCTTTTGGGGTTTTGCGGCTATTGCGGATAGTAGGCGGTTGACCGGATGTCGGATCTGGGTCAGGATTGTCATTATGGGTGTGGTTGTTAACCCTTCTTCTTTTGATTACCCGCTAGGCATTTGAGTAGCTTCTTTGATTAAAAGGATAAATGCACTTTATGTGTGGCAATGGCAGGCTTATTGTGATTAAACAGATATTGTTAGAACTTGCTTGATTGGGGATTATGATTGTAGAACAGCAGCGTCATGTTAAAGGATAAGGCTAATCAATGATTTGTGGGCTTTGGGTATGTGGCATAGGCAGGCACAGGCTATCTCATATTTACTATTCTCATACTGTTCTCTACATGCTCTGACATTATGAAGGTTATCGACATCTGTTTATCTTTATATCATCTTGGGACATTTGCATGCTTGTATGGTCACCTAGATAGGCCACCTTTTTCTGCTACACTATCATGCTGGAATTGACATAGGAGAAACCTTTTTATTATTCTTTTCTCCTTTCATTTGAGGCTCAGGGTATTTGTAGCTCGTGCGCGAGCAGGGGGTTTGGGGATAGTGTAGTCAGGATCTTGGGTTTTGGGACAGGCAGGCTTGATGGCAGGGTATTGCGGCAACCGCGGACCTTGGGCGGTTGACCGGAGGTTGCTTATGCATCAGATTGGGTATCAGGTCTCTAGTGGATGGAGTTTCCCAGTATTTGTTATATTGCATCAGGTTGAGATCGGGTCTCCCTTTAGTGGATGGGTTTTCCCACTTTGGTCATAGTCATGATCCAGTCCTGCTGACTTTGATACTTGTTACTGAGGCACTTGACTCGTGTGGGTCGCTCCCCTCGAGTGCCACTCCGAAGTGTGCGGTTTTCAGACCTCGAGTCTTCGAGACTCTCATCCCCTATCGGTGTTATGCGTAGGCTGGCATACCCGATTTGGCAGGCAGAGCAGGCAGTACCAGTGTTTACTGGTGGTCAGATTGGGTTTATTCAGGCAGGCATTTGTATTCTGATGCATACATTCAGCTATTCTTTTAGCTCAGTTTTTAGAGGCATTCTAGTGGTAGCTTTTCATCAGGAGTCATACTCATTGCATACCACCTTTATTCCTTTTGCCTCTGGTAGACCTAGTGGGCGTGTCAGAGTTGAGGTTTTACCCACTAGGGGAGGCTACTGGTTTACTAGTAGTCTCACCCCCATTCTTCTTTCCTCTTTTTCATCTCCCTTGTTTTGCAGTGTCTTCTGCGGGTGCTACTGGGCTTACAGTGGCGGGTCGAGGAGAGAGGACGGCTGAGTAGATAGATCCCGAGGCAGGATGAGCACGTTAGCTGGACTGTTGGTGTACCCATGTTTCCTCAGACGGTAGTACTTTCACTTTTGGGACTGGCTTTCGCCAGCAGGTTGTATTTATTTTGTGAGCTGGGAGAGACTGCTGTATCATTTATATACAGATGTATTGTATTTTATTTCCAGCTTCAGTCTGAGATGCATTAGTTTTAGTTCAGCTCTGTTTTTATTGCTCTTTTATTATATCTCTTATATCTGAGCAGGTTACTGGCGCTTCGTGTACACGGGAAATACCGTGTGCACGGCGGATCTGTGGACGGGCCCGGGTTCTGGTTTACACCCGGGGCGTGACAGAGGGTCAGACGAGCCGGCAGGGACCTCCGAGACCTCCACGATCTCATCCTGAGGGTCGTGGGTTTCGTAGGTGCCGGAGAATAGGTGGGCCCCCGCAGCAGCGGCAGTACCGGCAGCAGCGACAGGAGCGGTGTGTCATTTGTGGCGGGCCTCATCCACCGTCGCAGTGTGATCAGAGACAGGGGCGGTGTTTCCTCTGTGGAGAGTTGGGACATTTTCGCGCAGCTTGCCCGCAGACCATTTTGTCAGTGCGGCCGATTGCGACAGCACCCCCCTTGCCTATCCAGCAGCGGAAGCCCCTCCGGCACACTGTCAGGCTGAGTGGGCTACGACGTCGGGACAGACGGGACGACGATCTGCAGCACCTAGTGGACGGGTTTATGCAGCCCTGGTGGAGGACACCCCGGCAGCGGTTCATGTCGCGGTAGGTATGATTTTTATTTCTGCTAGCTGAGTTGAGCAATTCGATACCGCTGTATTCTTCTGCATTATTAGTAGAGCATCTGCATCAGCATCTTTGCATGAGTATGGGTTAGGAATTTTTGCTACATGTTTTAGCGATTGGATTCTTCCCGATATCCTACAAGTAGAGGAGGTTTGTGGTGTATGATCAGTGCAGTTGAGACTTGGGACTTCACCTGCGGATGTGACGATTCAAGGACAGCTCCAGGACTTGGATTGAGCACATAGGTTGGACTAGTTGGTGCGGTGCCGTGCTACGACTGATAATGGAATGAGAGCAGTTACCCTTCTGCGAGTTGGACAGGAGGAGTTCATTTTTCTCGGGTTGCCGGCGTATCCTTCCAGCAGCATGGGCTTCAGCGACTGTGGACAGACGCCGCCTCGGGAGCAGTTGTGATGTTTAGGACTAGAGGTTGTGTCCTTAGGAGTCTCGGTTAGTGGTAGCTTTTGTTTTTGTAGCCACAGCAGGAACGACACCAACACTTCTCTCCCTTTTCTCGCCTTTGTGCTGAAATTTATGAACAGGACGAAAACTTCAAAAGATTGCTCCAGAAATGGAGACAGTGCCCGAACCTGTTCTTGTTTGATTGGGGTGAAGGCACTGATCTTTCGAAATTTTCGGACTTTTCGCTAATTTCAGCTGTTTTCTAAATCGAGGGTTGGGGTTGATGACTTTCCTGCTGGTGGAGCCGTACCTTTATGGTCAGTTTAGTGTTTGAGTCCTTTGGGTTGATTGGATTGTTTTAGTTTTCTTGTTGTGGTGTGTTTTAGTTTCGGGGACGAAACTTTCTTTTAGTGGGGGAGGATGTGGTGACCCTGATCCCCGTGTAGCTTCTCCCATGAACCCTGGTGTAGAACACCTAGTGCTGGTGTATCTGGCCCATAGTGCATCAAAGGGATGCCACAGATGGACCCTGTGTGATATCCACAGCTGGATTGGCCTTCGGCTGCATTTGCTGAATTTTCGAAATGGTTTTGGGCCAAACAGAGGTTGGATTTGAATTCAGCACGGAAAAACACTTGAAAACGGCTATTTGCTTGTTTGTTTCTGAGTCCGGATGCCCAAAAACGGACTCCCGGAAGTTTTTGTTGAATTTCGGTGCATGGGAGGGGCCGTGGACCGCCGGCTGCCACGTGGCGGCCCGTGATTGGCCGGTCCACAGCGCTCGGTCCATAGAGCGCCGCGGCTGGGTGCACGGACCCGGCGCATGACACGTGGCGCCGCCTGATTGGCGGGCTTTTGAAGCGTGGTCTACAGATTTTTGCGCGGCGGTGCATGGACCGGGGCGGGGGACACGTGGCGGCCCCCGGTTGGTCGGTGCACGCGGCGCGGTCCACGGAACCCGAATTAGGTTGCGTGGACCGGGTGCATGGGGACACGTGTCAACGTGTCATTGGTCAGCTCACAGGGTGCGGCGCACGGGGGCGCGGGACCCCGCCTCGGGGCGCGTGCGCGGCAGGCGCCGCCTGCCCGCGCGTGTGATCGCGACAGTGGCAGGGACGCGTGTCGCCCTGCCACTGGCGGGCGCCACCTACCCGCTTTGACCAGGGAGGTGCCACGCGTCGACAGCCCATGCGCCCCGCACAGCTGTTCGCTGTGCGGGACGCGTGTCGGACAGCGTGACGCGCGACGTGGCCGCAGCTGAGAGGTTCCGCCCGCTGCCGCTTGTTGGTCGGGCTACGTGGAGGCCTTGGGCCGTTTCGGGCGCGCACAGTGTTGGGCCGGGCCCAACACTGTAGCAGCCCGAAAATTTCCGGCGCCCGAAAGTTGGGACACGCCCGGTATTTTCTCAAATGTTATGAGCCTATAAATAGCCCAAAAACAGTTCAACTTGGTTTTTTCTGCGTTTCTAGGCCTTTTCTCACCGAGCTTTCTTCAGAGGACTTCACCCCCACGCAGTGTAGCATCCACATGCAGAGTTTGGAGATATTTCGGGGCATGGTTTTCTAGATTCCCTTTTTCTTGGCGCGTCGCGACGCTCTTTCTTCGGTGCTTCTTCCGTCGCTTTTCGGTGCACGAGCTCTCCCGGCCTACTCCGACCATATTTTCGAGAGATTTCTTCGCCATTGGATTCGCGACAGGTAAGGCTACGATTTTGGTGTTTTTTGCATTTCCTGGTTTCGCGCTTTTCGAGGAGTTCTTTCATGCTCACTGAGGACCCTATTTGCTGTGTGGATTTTTGAGGACAGCGGATTGATGGAATTTTATCTCCGCGCTCGGACATCGGATTGAAACGCTCTTGTACACTTTTGTCATCTACTCGACGCGAGGATCATCACAGTATTTTTCTTGGAATTTTTGGAGACCTTCCCGAAGGTATACATTTTCCTATTTATCTGTACAAGAGTTTACAGTTGTTTGGTTATGGGATTTTGCGCACCGTTACTGTGGAATTTGTAACTTGGCCTACGGTGCTCGGACTTGGACCCGCAGGTACCCGTTTCGAAGGTCTCGACGCGAGGATCGCTGTGGTATTTATTTCAGAATTTTTGGAGCCCTTTCTGTAGGTGAAAAATTGGCATCTTTGCGGCTGAAATTACCGACTGTAATACTTGGTTAAAATTTGGGATTTAAGTGTAATTTTAGCCTTGTGTTGCACCCAGGAGAGATTGCGGATCATGCTGGACCCTTTGGACTTGGAGTTGTTGCTCTCTTGGTATTCTTTAGCTGTGGGATTTTAGACAGTTAGCACCTTCAGGTGGGTGGCATTGCTTCAGAATAACCCACTAGGGTACCTTGGAGAAGAGGCAAGTGAAGGAAGAAGAAGAGGAGTTGGGGGAGGGTCCTTGGGTTTTTATTTTTCCTCGCTGCGACGGTGTCGAGTCGAGCGGAGCTTTTGGGCTGACAATAGCAGGTTGGTGTTTTCGTTATTGTTGCATGATGGGTTTTGGTTTTTCCCCTCCCCTCTCCTTCTTTTTGCTCTCTTTCTTTTGCTGCTGCGTTGTTTGGGCTGTTTGCCGGCGTGGCGCTGCTCGCGCCGCTCGCGCATTTGCGGCGGCGCGATCTGTGAGGGGCGCTGCTGCGCGAGCGCGCATGCTTGTCGCGCGCAGCGCGCGCCCTGCTGCCGCATTGAGCAGCAGGGCGCCGGACTGCCTGGCTGCGGCGCTGGGGCCGCGCGGCCCTGCAGGCCGCGCGCTGTGCGCGCGCGGCACTGCAGAGGTGCCGCGCGGGCGCCCCCTGTGCCGCGCGGCACTGCAGGCCGCGCGCAAGACGCGCGCGGCCCTGCAGGCCGCGCGCGAGGCGCGCGGCGCTGCAGGGCACCGCGCGGGTGCCCTTGGGGCCCCGCGGCCCAGCAGGCCGAGCGCGGGGCGCGCGGCGCTGCAGGGCACCGCGCGGGTGCCCTTGGGGCCCCGCGGCCCTGCAGGCCGCGCGCCAGGCGCGCGGCACTGCAGGAGGGCCGCGCGGGTGCCCTTGGGCCCCGCGGCCCTGCAGGCCGCGCGCCAGGCGCGCGGCACTGCAGGAGGGCCGCGCGGGTGCCCTTGGGCCCCGCGGCCCTCCAGGCCGCGCGCCCGGCGCGCGGCACTGCAGGAGGGCCGCGCGGCGACCCCTTGGGCCCCGCGGCCCTGCAGGCCGCGCGCCAGGCGCGCGGCACTGCAGGAGGGCCGCGCGGGTCCCCTTGGGCCCCGCGGCCCTGCAGGCCGCGCGCCCGGCGCGCGGCACTGCAGGAGGGCCGCGCGGGTGCCCTTGGGCCCCGCGGCCCTGCAGGCCGCGCGCCAGGCGCGCGGCACTGCAGGAGGGCCGCGCGGCGGCCCCTTGGGCCCCGCGGCCCTGCAGGCCGCGCGCCAGGCGCGCGGCACTGCAGGAGGGCCGCGCGGGTGCCCTTGGGCCCCGCGGCCCTGCAGGCCGCGCGCCAGGCGCGCGGTACTGCAGGAGGGCCGCGCGGGTGCCCTTGGGCCCCGCGGCCCTGCAGGCCGCGTGCCCGGTGCGCGGCACTGCAGGAGGGCCACGCGGCGGCCCCTTGGGCCCCGCGGCCCTGCAGGCCGCGCGCCAGGCGCGCGGCACTGCAGGAGGGCCGCGCGGGTGCCCTTGGGCCCCGCGGCCCTGCAGGCCGCGCGCTTGGTGCGCGGCACTGCAGGGCGTTGCGCGGGCAGCTCTTAGGCTGCGCGGCCGTGGGTGGTGCTGTGCCGCGGGGTTTGCGGCTCGACGATGCGCCGTGGCGGTCGCGCGATGGGTTTTCCGCGCAACGGCCGGCGTTTTTCGTTGCCGGTTGGGTTTTTCGCCTTTTGAGAGCAGGGCCTTTGTCGGGTTATTTTCTGATCCCCTACTTTTTCACCAAGTTGCAGTGCGACTGAGGGATTTGCTCGTCTATGTGGACTGTGGTGCGCGTGGTACTACGTGGAGCTGTTGGACCGCACCTGGACCTCTATTTGGCACACGGATTGCGGTTTTATCGCAGGTGGGTTGGTTTCTTCTGACGGACCACGGGATGCTCCTTTTTCTTTTCGAACGCAAAGGTATCGTGACCTTGTGCTATCAGGCAAGTACGGGTCGGCCGCGCAGGTCGCGGGTTATGGTTTCCGACCGGGATGTGTATCTTGCTAATTGGTGTTCGCTTTGGATTGCACAGCTGCATTCGAAGCCCTGGCCGAGTTACCAGAAGGGTTTTTCCCCGGCCGAGTTACCGAGAGGATGCTTTTGTCCCTGGCCGAGCTACCAGGAGGGTACCCTTCCCCGGCCGAGTTACCGGGAAGACTGTTTACCGGCCGAGTTACCGGGAGGACCTTTATCCCTGGCCGCGTTACCAGGAGAGTGCTTCCCTGGCCGAGATACCAGCGGAAGCTTGCCCCCGGCCGGGCTACCGGGTGGCTGCGGGGAAATGACATGTGCGGGTGGTCATTTTCATAGTGTGCTAGATGTCATTTAGTACAGCATTGCAATGAGGCATATAGTGATAGATTTACTTACAGCTTTCATTCCAGTATTTATCTATCTATCTATCTATCTGTCTTTGTCTCCAGTGGACTTGGTGGGTTACCGAGGATAGGGCATCGGTACCCACTGAGATCTGGCTTTTCTATTGATCTCACACCCGCCGTGCGTGACAGGTGATTCTGAGGCGGACTTTCCTGGACCGGCACGTGCGGAGTCTTCAGACCGTGGCAAGGGCTTGGCCGACTAGTGCCACCGGGGTCTGTAGAGTCACAGGTAGAGCTACTCGGGTATTTTTGGTTCCCACTTTTGTATCTGTTAGTGGTGGTGTACCCCTTTTTGGGAGGTAGCGGATGTTGTACCTGGACTATGTACTTAGTGACTCTTGTATGCAGTTTACTTTATTTAGTGTTGCATCTCCTTTGCTCTGATACTTGTATGGCTAGATCCCTTTTTGCAGGTTAGACGCTTCGTCTGTGCGGCAGTTTCCGCACAGACGGCGGGTCTGTTGGCGAGCCCGGGTCGCAGGCTCGACCCCGGGGCGTGACAGATTAGGTGGTATCAGAGCCTAGGTGTTTAGGTCTTTGGGGACTTAGGGACCCTAGGCTTTTGTTTGGACAGTAGTGTGACTGTCGGGAGAGTTGCGTGATAGCGAGAGTTTTGGATGTGTGGTGACTCCCCCGGGATGTCAGGCGAGTGACCTTACATGTTAGCTCTCTAAAGTAGTTCTGTTGGCTGCAGACAACACAACACTTTAGAGCTGGAAACATGTCTTAAAACTCTCGCTGTCTTTGGGTTGTGAGGTTTTTGTTCTCTGACACCCTATTTTCCCTGTCGCAGTTGCCTGAGATGCCTCCTAGACGTCGTGCGACGACGAGGGCGCACTCCGCGTCGGAGGACAGGCCCGAGCAGGAGGAGGTTGCACAGGGTGAGGTTCCTGAGCTGCGGGCCCAAGTGGCCCAGATGTCTGACCATGAGCTGCGGGCCCAAGTGGCCCAGTTGACTGAGGCATTGCGGCGCCAGGAAGAGGCTGCCAAACGCCAGGAGGAAAATGTGGAACGGATGATGAGATTACTTGAGCAGAGGACATCTGCGGCACCGCCAGCGGCGACTTCGTTGACCTCATCTCAGATCGCCCCTTTGACAGAGTTGGAGCAGAGGGAGCTCACGGATCGTTTAGCTTATGTCAGCCAGTTCCGTCCTCCGCGTTTCGCCGGGCAGAGTTCTGAGCCGCGGGAAGTAGAAAACTGGATTTCAGCATTAGAGAAGTTGTTCGAGAACCTGTTTATTAAGGAAAAGCATCAGGTATATTTGGCTACTCACTTCCTGGAGGGTGACGCTGAGACTTGGTGGCGTCGTGTCCGCCCCCCGGGACCGCTTGGAGCTCCGGTGGTATCTTGGCAGGAGTTCCGCGCTTTGCTACTCGGGGCCTACTTCCCCGACAGTGCAAAGCAGAAGCTTGAGGGGGATCTCCGTCGACTGCAGCAGGGTAGCCGACCCCTTCCGGACTATATTCGAGAGTTCCAGCGCTTATTGAGCAGCGTGCCGCATGTTGCCCCTGATGAGGCCCAGAGAGTGGACCTATTCGAGCGAGGGCTGCACCCGGATATCTATCACCTGGTTCATTCTCACCGATCGTTGACGCTGGACGCGGCCATGGAGCGTGCACGGTGGGTCTCTCGAGGGCGGGTGATCATGGCTGAGAGGGGCGGGGCGCCGGGGTCTAGTTCTGGAGAGAAGCGCCCCGCACCGTAGGATTTTGGGCAGACGAGCAGGCCACGGCCCCCGAGGCCGCCTCAGATTCCGCCTCGAGGCCGCGGGGCACAGAGGAGACAGAGATCGGGGGGCTCCCGGCCTCCTAGGCAGCAGCAGCAGCAGCAGAGCCGCACCGATAGTTGTGTGATTTGCGACGGACCCCACACCCCCCAGCAGTGTGAGCAGCGGCAGGGCCGATGTTACCGGTGTGGGCAGGCAGGGCACAGATCGTGGTCTTGTCCTGGAGCGGGGTCATCAGCAGCGCCGGCAGCTTCGGTTCTTCCTACACCGCCCTTTCAGACGGGCGGATCCTCGACAGGGGTTGGCCAGGGGGATAGGGCCACTTCGTCACGGCGGTCGGGCAGGCGACCACCCCCGAGCGGCAGGGTGTACACCGCACAGGTCGATGATGCGGAGGCAGCTGGCCACGTGGTGGCAGGTATTATCCTTATCTCCTCTACTCGCACTAGAGCTTTATTTGATACCGGAGCATCTCATTCATTCATCAGTAGGACATTTGCATTCATGCATGGGCTAGAGATAGGACTGTTGCCTTGTGCTCGTGAGGTTCAGCTACCCGGTCATGTTCTACACGTTGATGAGTGTTGTTGGTCCTGCCCTGTGCAGTTAGGGCCTTGGACTTTATCTGTTGACCTTTTGGTCCTTCGCCAGCTCCAGGATTTCGACGTAGTTTTGGGGATGGATTGGTTGACTAGGTATTATGCTTCTATTGATTGTCGAGAGAGGACTGTGACCCTCAGGGAGCCGGGACAGGATGAGTATGTTTTCAGAGGTTGTCAGAGTACGCTGTTTGCAGCGACGATCTCTTCTGCTAGAGCCCGACAGCTGATGAGTCACGGTTGTGTTGCTTTCTTAGCTACTGTGGTAGAGGCGCCTACGGCGATGCCTGGACTCGAGGACATTCCTATCGTCCGAGAGTATCCAGATGTGTTCCCTCCCGAGCTTTCGTCTATGCCGCCGGATCGAGAGATTGAGTTTGTGATTGACGTGGTCCCTGGAACCACGCCAATCTCTAAGGCACCCTACAGAATGGCACCAGCAGAATTGAGAGAGTTAAAGGCTCAGCTTCAGGATCTCATGGATCGCGGGTTTGTTCGTCCTAGTGTTTCTCCTTGGGGAGCCCCGATTCTTTTTGTGAAGAAAAAGGATGGGTCACTTAGGCTTTGTGTGGACTACAGGGAATTGAATAAAGTGACCGTCAAGAACAAGTATCCGCTTCCTCGGATTGATGATTTATTTGATCAGCTTCAGGGAGCCACGGTTTTCTCGAAGATAGATCTACAGTTCGGTTACCACCAGCTGAGGGTGAGGGCCGAGGATGTGTCCAAGACGGCGTTCAGGTCCCGGTATGGGCATTACGAGTTTACAGTGCTACCTTTTGGTTTGACGAATGCCCCGGCGGCGTTCATGGATCTGATGAATCGAGTCTTTCAGCCGTACTTGGACCGTTTTGTGGTGGTTTTCATTGATGACATCCTGATTTACTCCCGTAGCGACGTTGAGCACGAGGAGCACTTGAGGTTAGTGCTGCAGCTCCTGAGGGAGAAGAAGCTGTATGCGAAGTTAAAGAAGTGCGCCTTTTGGCTTCGGGAGGTTTCTTTTCTAGGCCACATTGTTTCAGCCGCAGGAGTGGCAGTGGACCCGGCGAAGATAGTTTCAGTTCGGGATTGGCCTAGACCTACGACGGTGACGGAGATTCGGAGCTTCGTGGGCCTTGCGGGCTACTACCGTCGTTTTGTTGAGGGCTTTGCGAAGCTCTCTTCTCGCCTCACCAGATTGACCAAGAAAGGGGTAAAATTTGTTTGGACAGAGCAATGCCAGCAAAGCTTCGAGGATTTGAAGCAGAGGTTGATTTCAGCACCAGTTCTTGCACTACCAGTTATGGGAGAGGGGTACGTGATTTACAGTGATGCCTCCCACAGCGGCCTTGGTTGCGTGTTGATGCAACATGGTAGGGTGATTGCCTACGCTTCTCGCCAGTTAAAGAATTATGAGAGGAATTACCCTACACATGACCTTGAGCTCGTTGCTGTGGTTTTTGCCTTGAAGCTCTGGCGGCACTATTTGTATGGCGAGCGCTGTGAGATTTTTACCGATCATCAGAGTTTGAAGTACCTGTTCACCCAGAAGGAACTCAACCTAAGGCAGCGCCGGTGGCTTGAGCTGTTAAAGGACTATGACTTGAGCATTCTCTATCATCCCGGCAAGGCTAACGTGGTCGCGGATGCTTTGAGCAGGCGAGCAGGGCAGACCTTGAGTATGCTTATTACCCAGCAGAGACCACTGCCACCGGGGTCTGTAGAGTCACAGGTAGAGCTACTCGGGTATTTTTGGTTCCCACTTTTGTATCTGTTAGTGGTGGTGTACCCCTTTTTGGGAGGCAGCGGATGTTGTACCTGGACTATGTACTTAGTGACTCTTGTATGCAGTTTACTTTATTTAGTGTTGCATCTCCTTTGCTCTGATACTTGTATGGCTAGATCCCTTTTTGCAGGTTAGACGCTTCGTCTGTGCGGCAGTTTCCGCACAGACGGCGGGTCTGTTGGCGAGCCCGGGTCGCAGGCTCGACCCCGGGGCGTGACAGATTAGGTGGTATCAGAGCCTAGGTGTTTAGGTCTTTGGGGACTTAGGGACCCTAGGCTTTTGTTTGGACAGTAGTGTGACTGTCGGGAGAGTTGCGTGATAGCGAGAGTTTTGGTTGTGTGGTGACTCCCCCGGGATGTCAGGCGAGTGACCTTACATGTCAGCTCTCTAAAGTAGTTCTGTTGGCTGCAGACAACACAACACTTTAGAGCTGGAAACATGTCTTAAAACTCTCGCTGTCTTTGGGTTGTGAGGTTTTTGTTCTCTGACACCCTGTTTTCCCTGTCGCAGTTGCCTAAGATGCCTCCTAGACGTCGTGCGACGACGAGGGCGCACTCCGCGTCGGAGGACAGGCCCGAGCAGGAGGAGGTTGCACAGGGTGAGGTTCCTGAGCTGCGGGCCCAAGTGGCCCAGATGTCTGACCATGAGCTGCGGGCCCAAGTGGCCCAGTTGACTGAGGCATTGCGGCGCCAGGAAGAGGCTGCCAAACGCCAGGAGGAAAATGTGGAACGGATGATGAGATTACTTGAGCAGAGGACATCTGCGGCACCGCCAGCGGCGACTTCGTCGACCTCATCTCAGATCGCCCCTTTGACAGAGTTGGAGCAGAGGGAGCTCACGGATCGTTTAGCTTATGTCAGCCAGTTCCGTCCTCCGCGTTTCGCCGGGCAGAGTTCTGAGCCGCGGGAAGTAGAAAACTGGATTTCAGCATTAGAGAAGTTGTTCGAGAACCTGTTTATTAAGGAAAAGCATCAGGTATATTTGGCTACTCACTTCCTGGAGGGTGACGCTGAGACTTGGTGGCGTCGTGTCCGCCCCCCGGGACCGCCTGGAGCTCCGGTGGTATCTTGGCAGGAGTTCCGCGCTTTGCTACTCGGGGCCTACTTCCCCGACAGTGCAAAGCAGAAGCTTGAGGGGGATCTCCGTCGACTGCGGCAGGGTAGCCGACCCCTTCCGGACTATATTCGAGAGTTCCAGCGCTTATTGAGCAGCGTGCCGCATGTTGCCCCTGATGAGGCCCAGAGAGTGGACCTATTCGAGCGAGGGCTGCACCCGGATATCTATCACCTGGTTCATTCTCACAGATCGTTGACGCTGGACGCGGCCATGGAGCGTGCACGGTGGGTCTCTCGAGGGCGGGTGATCATGGCTGAGAGGGGCGGGGCGCCGGGGTCTAGTTCTGGAGAGAAGCGCCCCGCACCGCAGGATTCTGGGCAGACGAGCAGGCCACGGCCCCCGAGGCCGCCTCAGATTCCGCCTCGAGGCCGCGGGGCACAGAGGAGACAGAGATCGGGGGGCTCCCGGCCTCCTAGGCAGCAGCAGCAGCAGCAGAGCCGCACCGATAGTTGTGTGATTTGCGGCGGACCCCACACCCCCCAGCAGTGTGAGCAGCGGCAGGGCCGATGTTACCGGTGTGGGCAGGCAGGGCACAGATCGTGGTCTTGTCCTGGAGCGGGGTCATCAGCAGCGCCGGCAGCTTCGGTTCTTCCTACACCGCCCTTTCAGACGGGCGGATCCTCGACAGGGGTTGGCCAGGGGGATAGGGCCACTTCGTCACGGCGGTCGGGCAGGCGACCACCCCCGAGCGGCAGGGTGTACACCGCACAGGTCGATGATGCGGAGGCAGCTGGCCACGTGGTGGCAGGTATTATCCTTATCTCCTCTACTCGCACTAGAGCTTTATTTGATACCGGAGCATCTCATTCATTCATCAGTAGGACATTTGCATTCATGCATGGGCTAGAGATAGGACTGTTGCCTTGTGCTCGTGAGGTTCAGCTACCCGGTCATGTTCTACACGTTGATGAGTGTTGTTGGTCCTGCCCTGTGCAGTTAGGGCCTTGGACTTTATCTGTTGACCTTTTGGTCCTTCGCCAGCTCCAGGATTTCGACGTAGTTTTGGGGATGGATTGGTTGACTAGGTATTATGCTTCTATTGATTGTCGAGAGAGGACTGTGACCCTCAGGGAGCCGGGACAGGATGAGTATGTTTTCAGAGGTTGTCAGAGTACGCTGTTTGCAGCGACGATCTCTTCTGCTAGAGCCCGACAGCTGATGAGTCACGGTTGTGTTGCTTTCTTAGCTACTGTGGTAGAGGCGCCTACGGCGATGCCTGGACTCGAGGACATTCCTATCGTCCGAGAGTATCCAGATGTGTTCCCTCCCGAGCTTTCGTCTATGCCGCCGGATCGAGAGATTGAGTTTGTGATTGACGTGGTCCCTGGAACCACGCCAATCTCTAAGGCACCCTACAGAATGGCACCAGCAGAATTGAGAGAGTTAAAGGCTCAGCTTCAGGATCTCATGGATCGCGGGTTTGTTCGTCCTAGTGTTTCTCCTTGGGGAGCCCCGATTCTTTTTGTGAAGAAAAAGGACGGGTCACTTAGGCTTTGTGTGGACTACAGGGAATTGAATAAAGTGACCGTCAAGAACAAGTATCCGCTTCCTCGGATTGATGATTTATTTGATCAGCTTCAGGGAGCCACGGTTTTCTCGAAGATAGATCTACAGTCCGGTTACCACCAGCTGAGGGTGAGGGCCGAGGATGTGTCCAAGACGGCGTTCAGGTCCCGGTATGGGCATTACGAGTTTACAGTGCTACCTTTTGGTTTGACGAATGCCCCGGCGGCGTTCATGGATCTGATGAATCGAGTCTTTCAGCCGTACTTGGACCGTTTTGTGGTGGTTTTCATTGATGACATCCTGATTTACTCCCGTAGCGACGTTGAGCACGAGGAGCACTTGAGGTTAGTGCTGCAGCTCCTGAGGGAGAAGAAGCTGTATGCGAAGTTAAAGAAGTGCGCCTTTTGGCTTCGGGAGGTTTCTTTTCTAGGCCACATTGTTTCAGCCGCAGGAGTGGCAGTGGACCCGGCGAAGATAGTTTCAGTTCGGGATTGGCCTAGACCTACGACGGTGACGGAGATTCGGAGCTTCGTGGGCCTTGCGGGCTACTACCGTCGTTTTGTTGAGGGCTTTGCGAAGCTCTCTTCTCCCCTCACCAGATTGACCAAGAAAGGGGTAAAATTTGTTTGGACAGAGCAATGCCAGCAAAGCTTCGAGGATTTGAAGCAGAGGTTGATTTCAGCACCAGTTCTTGCACTACCAGTTATGGGAGAGGGGTACGTGATTTACAGTGATGCCTCCCACAGCGGCCTTGGTTGCGTGTTGATGCAACATGGTAGGGTGATTGCCTACGCTTCTCGCCAGTTAAAGGATTATGAGAGGAATTACCCTACACATGACCTTGAGCTCGCTGCTGTGGTTTTTGCCTTGAAGCTCTGGCGGCACTATTTGTATGGCGAGCGCTGTGAGATTTTTACCGATCATCAGAGTTTGAAGTACCTGTTCACCCAGAAGGAACTCAACCTAAGGCAGCGCCGGTGGCTTGAGCTGTTAAAGGACTATGACTTGAGCATTCTCTATCATCCCGGCAAGGCTAACGTGGTCGCGGATGCTTTGAGCAGGCGAGCAGGGCAGACCTTGAGTATGCTTATTACCCAGCAGAGACCACTAAGAGTTAAGCGAGCTAGAGCTAGAGTAGTTCTAGGATGGGTGACCCCCCTGGGAAGTGGGGCGTCACAGTTGGTATCAGAGCCATTCACCAGCCGAAAATGTGAGATGAGTCTCGGCTGAGCCAGGGTTATATAGCGGGTAGAGCGAGGCTCCCCGGCTAATGACCGTTGTGAGTGGAGTGCAGCTCCTCACAAGGTCGGCTAAGGCTAGCGAGACGAGTCTCACATCGCCTGGTGCTTGTGAGTGTGCTTGAGCCTGACGTGGACGTCAGGGCTTAAAGGAGGGAAGAATGTGACACCCCCGGAATTTGGATTAGTCCTCTATATAAATGATATAATAGGACTAAATCTCTAACCCGGCTATAGCATTTTGGATGGTAGCAAGATCCAAGAGGAACAAGAGAGTTAAGCGTGCTAGAGCTAGAGTAGTTCTAGGATGGGTGACCCCCCTGGGAAGTGGGGCGTCACAGCGAGAGTTAAGCGAGCTAGAGCTAGAGTAGTTCTAGGATGGGTGACCCCCCTGGGAAGTGGGGCGTCACAGTTCCCTTGTCGGGACGGAAGCCACAGGGGCCGAGCCTGGAACTTGTTCTTGTTTCATAGGGTTGTAGGTGAAGGTCTCCCGGGACTTTCGGGCCCTGTTGGTGTCTTCTGCGTGTAGTACCGAGATTGTTGTGTTCCCGAACTATAAGGGGGTCGGGAACTTCGATAGGCGGAACCTAGAGTCTGTTCTTGTTTGATAGGGTTCTAAGCACCGGCCTATCGGGGTTCCGAACCCTTATGGTGTCGGTCTTTCCTGTGAGTTTAGTGTTCTGTTGTGGGAGCCGTCTTGTGGATGGTGGCCCCCGGCTGTGTGGTTTTCCAGCCTGTGAGTGAGCGTTGGTGTTGTTAGTCGATCTTGTGATCGTAGTTTGGACTATAGCCTGCATGAGCCATATTTGAGCTCGACAGAGATGCGCAGATACTTTCCTCGGTGGGGTCGCGCCCCTCGAGTGCCACTCCGGAGTTGGGCCTGTTACTTGGTATCGCGACTTGTCGATGCAGTCCCTCTCGCTGGGCCAGTTTTGGCAGTCACGGACACCCTACGGTAGACCCGTCCTATTGAGGATGTGCGGCAGTAGGTGGGCGCAGGTTTGACTGGACCCTATGCGGCAGTCAGTATAGATTGGGTGAGTATACTGTGTGTGTTAGTAGATGCATCATGTTTCCATCTGTTCCACTTTTTGAGCATCTAGATAGAGGCATGGTAGCTGTAGAGTTACTTTTCCAGCCCTTTCATTTCAGTATTATATTGTTACTTTATGCCTCGAGTAGACTTAGTGGGCAGACCGTCGGGCTTGTTGGCGGCACCTACTGAGAACTACTTGGGACGTAGTTCTCACACCCGTCGTGGTGTCTTTTCCCCAGGGACTTCTACTCCGGTTCCTGCTGCTCCAGTTGCTGATCGAGCTAAGGGAGTCGCGAGATAGATCCCTACCAGTCGTCGTCGTCCAGAGAGTAGATGTACCCCTTTACTTTTGAGAGTTCATGTTGAGAGACCCTTGTAGTGAGGTATAGAGTTTTTTTTATTTTACTGCTTGAGAGATTTATGTTCTTTTGGGGAGGAGTTTGAGTTGTATATATTTTCATTTTTAGCAGTTTACTTTCAGCTCTGATATCTGTATAGTATAGTTGATCTTTTGCAGGTTAGTCGCTTCGTCTATACGGGGCCTCCCGTATGGGCGGCGGATCTGTTGGCGAGCCCGGGTCGCAGTTTCGACGCCGGGGCGTGACAGCATTGGTGCTTTGCCTTTTTCCACAGCAGTCGGTGCTGCCTTTTCCTTAGGCGAACTAGGGGACTTCCCATTTGTCTTGACAGGCGTTGTGTCGTCCTCCAGTAATTCATTCCAATTCACGTCGTCTTTATCCGATTCTGTGTCACGCCCCGGGTGTAAACCAGAACCCGGGTCCGTCTACAGATCCGCCGTATACACAGAATTTCCCGTGTATACGAAGCGCTGGTAACCTGCTCAAGTATGGATGATATAATAAAAGAGCATAAACAGAGCTAAACAGTAACAAATACATCTCAGATAAAGCAGAAAAGCAAGGTGCAGAAAGTAACTCTCAATAATACATATGTCTCTCCCAGCTCACTAATCAAATACAACCAGCTGGCCGAAGCCAGACCCAAAAAGAAATGAATAGTAGAGTATCTGAGAGTATCGGGGTACATCTAATAATAGAACTGGTGCCTGGGTGGACCGCTATCTAGTCCGCGATTCTCTTACCTCGGTCCGCAGTGGAGGGTCCTGCAACAGCCGCAGACGACTCTGCAAAACAAAGGGGAATAGAAGAAGAAAAGCAGTGGGGAGTGAGAACTACTATAAAACAGTAGCCTCCTCCTAGTGGGTAGACCTCAACACAAATGTGCCCACTAGGACTATAAGAGGCAGAAAAGATGAACAGAGGTGGTAAGCTGTAATTAAAACTGCTGATGATGAATAGAGCTACCACTACATGCCTCTAATGAGCTAACTGATAGATTAGCTATATGTATGCATCAGAATGTCAACGCCTGCCTGTCTAGACCCAATCGATACACCAGTAAGCACTGGTACTGCCTGCTCTGCCTGCCAAATCGGGTATGCCAGCCTACGCATAACACCGATAGGAAAAGGGAGTCTCGAAGACTCGAAGCCTGTAAAAACGCACACTCCGGAGTGGCACTCGAGGGGAGCGACCCACACGAGTATAATGCCTGGGTAACAAGTACCAAATCAGCAGGACTGGATCATGACTCTGATCACGGTGGAAAACCCATCCACTAAAAGAAATCCACATCCTCTATCCCAATCTGATGCAATAACTACTGTCCGGTCAACCGCCAAAGATCCGCGGTTGCCGCAATGCCCGGCCCTCACAGCCTGCCTGTCCCAAAGCCCACAACTGTCTGACTACACTATCCCAGTCCCTGCTCGAACCCGAGCGCACTATCCCCCGAATATAAATAAAAGAAGAGAAAAGCATGGTTTCTCCTAAGTCAATTCCAGCATGATAGTGTAGCAGAAAAAGGTGGCCTAACTAGATGTCCATTTAAGCATGCAAAGTCCTTTATATAAAAACAGGGTTTAAATATTATTATCCTTCCCAATAGAGAGGTATGCCACTAGTTAAACTTTCATTTGCTAAGTTATCTCATATCCATTTATCACATAAGCATAAGAGGTCCCAAAGTGTACGAGTAAGATAGTCCTTTATAGCAAAACTCCTCCCCCCCCCCCCCCGTGAGGTTTAAACGACATATTAATATAAGAATCATCCATTCATTAATACTTAGTCCATTTTAAGATGTAGCCCAAGCAATAAGTCCAATTCTCAACCAAGATGCCATTTTAACTTATTCCGGTTCATTTAGCAACATAACAGTGAAGCACTCCAATAGGCCTAGTGGGGACATCATAAGTAGGAGGTAAACAACGGTACCCACCTCGAGCGCTAAATCCGGTCCTCAAAGGCTAAGTCCGCGCTCGCTCCGGGAAAACCCCGCAACACTGTGCCAAAGATCCCAAAGAACCCACACAAATTACAATTCAAGTTTAACCCAAAATCTGTCTCCCAAATTCAGATTTACTGTTCAGCCATTTTTACCTGTGACACGTGCCCACAAAATTCCCAGAAAATATACACTGCGATCTACGCGACGATCCGGTCGAAACAAGTACCTGCACGTTTTCCCACGATTTTTCTGTGCTGAGAACGAAAATCGACAAGAGGACCACCTCAAACAATACATTCATCCCAAAACAGCGATATAAAATTCTGTAAAAAGGGATTCCTCACCTTCAGGGAAATTCCACAAAAATCCACGAAAATTCCAGGAGATTCCTCGTGACGCGTAGATGCAAATCCCCTTTTGAATCGCCCTGTTTCGATGCTCGAGCGCGAAGTTATCGCCAAAACGAGATGGTGCTGTCCCAAAACTCCGCGACGGAAAAGGGTCAGAAAGAAGCCACAGAATCACCATCAAAACCTCTGAATCAAGAGAAACTCATAAAAGAGAAAGTGAAGCCCTACCTGTCAAGAATCCGACGGCGCAAAAATCGTAAAAACAGGATGTCGGGGTGAGCCGGGGGAGCTAGAACACCGAAATGCGACGAATCTGGTAGCCGTAGAACGATCGTCGCGCCGCGCCGGATAAATGCAAACCTTGGGATCCGAGCCTTCAAAATTCTTGAGATTTCTACAGTGGATGGAGGATTGGGAGAGGAAGAAATGTCTAAGAGGGGGCTCGGAGTGGTTCCAAACAGAAAGGGAGAAATCGGGCTCCCAATGCCCTAAAAGAATCAAGAAGGAGAAAAAAACAAACCCGCGTTATTGGATTCGGGCCGCGTTTGGGCCCGGATCCGCCAGGGCGGGTCGGACGCGTTCCGTCCGACCGGGCGGAACCAACCAGCACGCGACGCGCGTCCCCACAGGAGATCGGCGCGCATCCCGCACAGCGAACAGCCGTGCGGGGCGCGCCAGCGGCCGACGCGCGTCCCGACCGCGCGGTCAGCCCCGCAGGCGCTCGCCAATGGCGAGGCGACGCGCGTCCCACGCACTGTGCGGTCAGGCGCGGGGGCAGGCGTTGTCCCCTGCGCCGAGTCCCATGAGCCCGCTAGTAGCCATACGCCACGTGTCTGTGCGCCGGGTCCGTGCACCCCGCCGAGCCGTTCCATGCACCGGGCGCCGCGGGCCGGCCAATGAGGGCCCGCCACGTGGCATCCGGCGGTCCGCGGCCTTCCCCCATGCACCAGGAGACACTAGAAACTTCCGGGAGTCCGTTTTTGGGCATCCGGACTCCAAATCCGGCAAATAAATAGCCGTTTTCAAGCGTTTTTTCCGCGCTGAATCCAAATACGCCATCCGTTTGGCCTAGAAACTTTTCTAAAATTCGGCAAACCCCGCCGAAGGCCAAACTAACAATAAACACTGCCACGGACCCACCTGTGCTGTCCCTTTGACACACTGTGGATCAAACACCATCATTAGGTGTTTCACACTTGGATTCACGGGAAAACAGTGCATGGAAACCTGGATCATCACATCCTCCCCTACTAAAAGAAAGTTTCGTCCTCGAAACTAAAATCATACCTCAAGTCGGGGCCTCAAACAATTGGGGGTGGGCATCCAACATCGCTGACTCCAGCTCCCACGTGGCTTCGCGCTCGCCCTGGTTGCTCCACAGAACCTTCACATAAGGGATGGCCCGGCTGCGCAGCTCTCTAACCTCGCGGTCCAAAATCCGCAGTGGCCGCTCGACATAGCTCAAGTCCTCCGCAACCTCCAGTGGGACGAAATCAATGATGTGCGACGGGTCATGAACATATCTCCTCAGGGTGGATACATGAAACACGTCGTGAACACTAGCCAATCTGGGAGGAAGTGCAAGCCGGTAGGCAACTGGCCCGATGCGCTCCAATACCTCAAAAGGTCCGATATAACGAGGGCTCAGTTTTCCACGAATCCCAAATCTCCGAATCCCTTTCGACGGCGAGACTTTCAAAAAGACATGATCGCCCACCTGAAACTCCAAGTCTCGTCGTCGGGTGTCAGCATAACTCTTCTGCCGGCTCTGAGCTGTCTCCAGATGTCGTCGAATCAGTCTGACCTTCTCCTCTGCCTCCAATAGTAGATCAGGACCCAAGGTCTTCTTCTCGCCCACATCACTCCAATATAGGGGTGACCGACACTTGCGCCCATACAACGCTTCAAACGGGGCCATCTGGATGCTCGCTTGATAGCTGTTGTTGTACGCAAACTCGACCAATCCCAGGTGTCGGTGCCACCCGCCCCCAAAGTCCAGAACGCATGCTCGTAGCATATCCTCGAGAGTCTGAATGGTGCGCTCTGACTGTCCGTCCGTCTGTGGGTGAAAAGCTGTGCTGAAGTGAAGCCGTGTCCCTAGGGCCGTCTGTAAACTCCTCCAAAAGTGCGAGACAAACCTCGAGTCCCTATCCGACACGATGGAAATGGGTATCCCGTGCAATCTGACCACCTCGGCCAAGTACACCTGTGCCAGTCGATCCAATGGCCAAGTCATCTGAACTGGTATAAAGTGAGCGGATTTGGTGAGTCTGTCCACGACCACCCAGATCGCATCCGCTCCAGCCTGAGCTCTCGGCAATCCCGTGACAAAATCCATAGTGATATGATCCCACTTCCATTCAGGGATCGGGAGGCTCTGCAACTTGCCAGCAGGTACACGATGCTCAGCCTTTACTTGCTGACAAGTTAAGCAGTGCGCCACAAATCTGCCAATATCTCTTTTCATGCCGCTCCACCAGAACTGTGCCTTGAGGTCCTTATACATCTTAGTCCCACCAGGATGGATGGTATAAGGTGTATAATGAGCCTCCCGCAAGATCTGCTCTCGAGTCTCCGAGTCCATAGGCACGCAAGCTCGGTCCCTGTACCGTAGTACTCCCGAAGCATCAACTGAGAAATCCCCTGCCTCTCCAGCCGGAATCTGCTCTCGAATCCTCATCAGATGGGGGTCCTCACTCTGTTTCTCCCGAATCCTGTCCAACAGAGTGGGCTGCACGACCAAGGACAATAGTCTAGCAGAAACCCCCGGGGACACCACCTCAAGCTCTAACCGCCTCATCTGCTCCAATAATGGCGCCTGATCGGTGATCATCATGGATAAGCTCTGCACTGCTCTCCTGCTCAGGGCATCAGCGACCACGTTTGCCTTGCCAGGATGGTAAAGTATGTCCACATCGTAATCCTTTAACAGCTCCAACCATCTGCGCTGCCTCAGATTGAGCTCCTTCTGCGTGAACAGATACTTCAGGCTCTTGTGGTCGGTGTAAATCTCGCAGTGTTCCCCATACAGATAGTGGCGCCACAATTTCAGTGCGAAGATCACAGCCGCTAGCTCCAAGTCATGGGTAGGGTAATTTTTCTCATAATCCTTGAGTTGTCGCGAAGCATAAGCGATTACCTTACCCTCCTGCATCAGCACGCACCCGAGTCCACTATGCGATGCGTCACTGTAGATCACGTATCCTTTCCCCATAACAGGGAGGGAAAGGATAGGAGCTGACATCAATCTGGTCTTCAGTTCCTCGAAGCTTCTCTGGCAATCCTCACTCCAGATGAACTTAATTCCTTTGCGCGTCAGACGAGTGAGGGGTGCGGAAAGTTTCGCAAAACCTTCCACAAACCGACGGTAGTAACCTGCCAAGCCCATAAAACTGCGAACCTCTGCTACCGTCGTCGGTCGGGGCCAATCCCGGATCGCCTCAATCTTCGCCGGGTCTACCGCCACTCCCGCGGCTGAAATCACATGGCCCAAAAAGGCAACCTCTCGAAGCCAAAACTCGCACTTAGACAACTTGGCATACAACTTCTTCTCCCTCAGAAGTTGCAGCACTATCCTCAGATGCTCCTCGTGCTCCACATCGCTCCGAGAGTAAATCAGGATGTCATCGATGAATACTACCACAAACCGGTCCAGATAAGGTCGAAAGACCCTGTTCATCAAATCCATAAATGCGGCAGGGGCATTAGTCAATCCAAAAGGCATGACGGTGAACTCGTAATGCCCGTACCGAGTCCTGAATGCTGTCTTAGGAACATCCTCGGTCTTCACCTTCAGTTGGTGGTAACCAGACTGTAAATCAATCTTAGAGAAGACACAAGACCCTTGCAGCTGATCAAATAAGTCGTCGATGCGCGGCAAAGGGTACTTGTTCTTGATGGTCACTTTATTCAGCTCTCGGTAATCCACACAAAGACGAAGTGAACCATCCTTCTTCTTCACGAACAGCACCGGTGCTCCCCAAGGTGATACACTCGGCCTCACAAAACCCTTATCCAATAAATCCTGGAGTTGCGCCTTCAACTCCCGCAGCTCCGCCGGTGCCATTCGGTAAGGGGCCTTAGAGATTGGCGCAGTTCCTGGGACTACGTCAATCAAAAACTCGATCTCCCTATCCGGCGGCATACTAGTCAGCTCTGGTGGGAAAACATCCGGGAACTCGTGGACTATAGGGATATCCGCGAGTCCCGGTGCCGCCGCAGGCCCCTCAACCACACTGGCCAAAAAGGCCACGCATCCGCTGCGCATCATCTGCCTCGCACGAGAAGTCGAAACTATCGCGGCGAAGAAGGTACTCTGGCATCCTCTGTACACAATCACCTCCTGGCCTGGCTCGCTAAAAGTCACCGTCCTCGCGGCACAATCAATAGTCGCATAATAGCGAGTCAGCCAGTCCATCCCAAGTACCATATCAAAGTCTCGCAGCTGACTCAGGACCATCAGGTCCGCTGGCAAGATCCACGACTCGATCTGTACAGGGCAAGACCAACAACACTCCTCTACAAGTAAAGTATGCTCGGGAACCCGTACCTCTAACGCACGTGGCAACCGACCTAACTCTAGTCCATGAGATGATGCAAATACTCTACTGATGAAAGAATGTGATGCCCCGGTATCAAATAAGGTGCGAGCTCTACTGCCAGAAAGTAAAACGATACCTGCCACCACGTGGTCGGCTGCCAGGGAGTCCGCAACCTGGGCGGCATAAACCCGCCCGCTCTGTGCCGGTGGTCGGTGATCTGCCGGGTGGGAAGAAGGGGCCCTGCTTGCTGGGGCATAGGACCGCTGCTGGGGCGCCGGTGGGGCTGATGCTGAGGAAGGAGCCGGTGCTGGCGCATAAGGGCAAGTAGCTCGAACGTGGCCCGACTGTCCGCACCGGTAACAGCGGCCAAACCTCTGGTCACAAGTATCAGGAGAGTGCTGTCCCTGGCAGAAAATGCACCTGGCTGGGGTCTGGGGCTGCCTCCCCTGCTGCTGCTGCCTCTGCCGCTGAGATCCCTGGTGCCGGGACTGCGACCTCTGCTGCTGAGAATGCTGCTGCTGTCGTGAGTGCTGCTGCTGGTGCTGTGGGGGCCTCGGAGATCCACCATGCCCTCGCCGCTCCGAACGCCCGCGGCCTGAGAACTGAGGCGGCGGGGGTCGGGGCGGCCTCCAGGAGCTGGCCTGTCCCCCATCATCCTGCGCTGGCCGCTTCCTGTCCGATCCCTGAGCGGCCAGGCCCCTACGTCTGGCGACAACGTGGTCTCCTCTCTCGATCCACTGTGCATGCTCGGCCGCCTCCTCCAGGGTCTGTAATCTCTGTGCATGCACCAAGGTATAGAGCTCCGGGCGCAGGCCCGACTCGAAGAGCTCCACCTGATGTGGTCCATCCCTCGCGACGTAGGGAACGCAGCTGAGCAGTCGCGAAAACTCCTGAAAGTAGTCCCATGCCGACCGGTCGCCCTGCTGGAGATTCTTCAGGTCATCCTCTACCTTTTTCTTCACGCTGGTGGAAAAGTAAGTGTCCAGGACCATCCTCTTGAACTCCGCCCAAGGTAGCTGCCGGGTGATCTGAAACTCCAGGGGCTCCACCCGACGCCACCACGTGTCCGCATCTCCATCCAGACAATGCACAGCCATGTGTACCCGGTACTTCTGATCGATGAAGAAGTCTCGGAACAACTTCTCCATTGCTGAAAGCCACGTCCCAACCTCCCAAGGGTGAGTGCTCCGCCCCGAGAATCTAGGCGGTCCCCGCTTGCAGAAATGGGTGAGTTTATCAGTAAACTCCTGCTCCTCCTCGGGAGTCAAAGGTCGGATCGCTCCCGGGGCCCCGCTGCTCGAAGATGGTGCCGTAGGCACAAGCGGTATAGTCGGTGGTACAACAGGTGGTGCGGGGGCCTCAGTAGTAGTAGTAGGGGGAGGGGCCCCAACCTGAGCAAGCAGCTGCTCGAACCTCTGCTCCTGCCGGCGGTGACCCTCCGCCAGCTGGGCCACCATGGCCCTCAACTCAGCAATCTCTGAAGGTCCGGACTGCTCCGGCCCCTCCGGGGGTGTAGGGGTACCCCGGGTAGGAATCCGCCGCCTGGGAGGCATCCTGTCACACAAGAAACCACGAATCAGAACCGAAACCACACACGACCCAATCTAGCGAAAGTCAAAGGCATCCTCCTATTTCTGTAACCTTATGTTGTCTGCAGCCAACATAATAGTTCGCCAGAAACAGGACATGCCAATCCCTCTTCACTCCCTGGAAGAGTCAAAATAATATATGACCAAATTGCCGACTTTCGCATAATGTCACGTCACTCACGCCCTGCCTTCCTAGGGTCTGCCAAAAGCCTAGGGTTTCCTAAGTCCCAATTGACCTATCCCTAAGCTCTGATACCAACTTAATCTGTCACGCCCCGGGTGTAAACCAGAACCCGGGTCCGTCTACAGATCCGCCGTATACACAGAATTTCCCGTGTATACGAAGCGCTGGTAACCTGCTCAAGTATGGATGATATAATAAAAGAGCATAAACAGAGCTAAACAGTAACAAATACATCTCAGATAAAGCAGAAAAGCAAGGTGCAGAAAGTAACTCTCAATAATACATATGTCTCTCCCAGCTCACTAATCAAATACAACCAGCTGGCCGAAGCCAGACCCAAAAAGAAATGAATAGTAGAGTATCTGAGAGTATCGGGGTACATCTAATAATAGAACTGGTGCCTGGGTGGACCGCTATCTAGTCCGCGATTCTCTTACCTCGGTCCGCAGTGGAGGGTCCTGCAACAGCCGCAGACGACTCTGCAAAACAAAGGGGAATAGAAGAAGAAAAGCAGTGGGGAGTGAGAACTACTATAAAACAGTAGCCTCCTCCTAGTGGGTAGACCTCAACACAAATGTGCCCACTAGGACTATAAGAGGCAGAAAAGATGAACAGAGGTGGTAAGCTGTAATTAAAACTGCTGATGATGAATAGAGCTACCACTACATGCCTCTAATGAGCTAACTGATAGATTAGCTATATGTATGCATCAGAATGTCAACGCCTGCCTGTCTAGACCCAATCGATACACCAGTAAGCACTGGTACTGCCTGCTCTGCCTGCCAAATCGGGTATGCCAGCCTACGCATAACACCGATAGGAAAAGGGAGTCTCGAAGACTCGAAGCCTGTAAAAACGCACACTCCGGAGTGGCACTCGAGGGGAGCGACCCACACGAGTATAATGCCTGGGTAACAAGTACCAAATCAGCAGGACTGGATCATGACTCTGATCACGGTGGAAAACCCATCCACTAAAAGAAATCCACATCCTCTATCCCAATCTGATGCAATAACTACTGTCCGGTCAACCGCCAAAGATCCGCGGTTGCCGCAATGCCCGGCCCTCACAGCCTGCCTGTCCCAAAGCCCACAACTGTCTGACTACACTATCCCAGTCCCTGCTCGAACCCGAGCGCACTATCCCCCGAATATAAATAAAAGAAGAGAAAAGCATGGTTTCTCCTAAGTCAATTCCAGCATGATAGTGTAGCAGAAAAAGGTGGCCTAACTAGATGTCCATTTAAGCATGCAAAGTCCTTTATATAAAAACAGGGTTTAAATATTATTATCCTTCCCAATAGAGAGGTATGCCACTAGTTAAACTTTCATTTGCTAAGTTATCTCATATCCATTTATCACATAAGCATAAGAGGTCCCAAAGTGTACGAGTAAGATAGTCCTTTATAGCAAAACTCCCCCCCCCCCCCCGTGAGGTTTAAACGACATATTAATATAAGAATCATCCATTCATTAATACTTAGTCCATTTTAAGATGTAGCCCAAGCAATAAGTCCAATTCTCAACCAAGATGCCATTTTAACTTATTCCGGTTCATTTAGCAACATAACAGTGAAGCACTCCAATAGGCCTAGTGGGGACATCATAAGTAGGAGGTAAACAACGGTACCCACCTCGAGCGCTAAATCCGGTCCTCAAAGGCTAAGTCCGCGCTCGCTCCGGGAAAACCCCGCAACACTGTGCCAAAGATCCCAAAGAACCCACACAAATTACAATTCAAGTTTAACCCAAAATCTGTCTCCCAAATTCAGATTTACTGTTCAGCCATTTTTACCTGTGACACGTGCCCACAAAATTCCCAGAAAATATACACTGCGATCTACGCGACGATCCGGTCGAAACAAGTACCTGCACGTTTTCCCACAATTTTTCTGTGCTGAGAACGAAAATCGACAAGAGGACCACCTCAAACAATACATTCATCCCAAAACAGCGATATAAAATTCTGTAAAAAGGGATTCCTCACCTTCAGGGAAATTCCACAAAAATCCACGAAAATTCCAGGAGATTCCTCGTGACGCGTAGATGCAAATCCCCTTTTGAATCGCCCTGTTTCGATGCTCGAGCGCGAAGTTATCGCCAAAACGAGATGGTGCTGTCCCAAAACTCCGCGACGGAAAAGGGTCAGAAAGAAGCCACAGAATCACCATCAAAACCTCTGAATCAAGAGAAACTCATAAAAGAGAAAGTGAAGCCCTACCTGTCAAGAATCCGACGGCGCAAAAATCGTAAAAACAGGATGTGACACCCCCGGAATTTGGATTAGTCCTCTATATAAATGATATAATAGGACTAAATCTCTAACCCGGCTATAGCATTTTGGATGGTAGCAAGATCCAAGAGGAACATGAGAGTTAAGCGTGCTAGAGCTAGAGTAGTTCTAGGATGGGTGACCCCTTGGGAAGTGGGGCGTTACAGTTGGTATCAGAGCCATTCACCAGCCGGAAATGTGAGACGAGTCTCGGCTGAGCCAGGGTTATATAGCGGGTAGAGCGAGGCTCCCCGGCTAATGACCGTTGTGAGTGGAGTGCAGCTCCTCACAAGGTCGGCTAAGGCTAGCGAGACGAGTCTCACATTGCCTGGTGCTTGTGAGTGTGCTTGAGCCTGACGTGGACGTCAGGGCTTAAAGGGGGGAAGAATGTGACACCCCCGGAATTTGGATTAGTCCTCTATATAAATGATATAATAGGACTAAATCTCTAACCCGGCTATAGCATTTTGGATGGTAGCAAGATCCAAGAGGAACATGAGAGTTAAGCGTGCTAGAGCTAGAGTAGTTCTAGGATGGGTGACCCCCTGGGAAGTGGGGCGTCACACAGGATGTCGGGGTGAGCCGGGGGAGCTAGAACACCGAAATGCGACGAATCTGGTAGCCGTAGAACGATCGTCGCGCCGCGCCGGATAAATGCAAACCTTGGGATCCGAGCCTTCAAAATTCTTGAGATTTCTACAGTGGATGGAGGATTGGGAGAGGAAGAAATGTCTAAGAGGGGGCTCGGAGTGGTTCCAAACAGAAAGGGAGAAATCGGGCTCCCAATGCCCTAAAAGAATCAAGAAGGAGAAAAAAACAAACCCGCGTTATTGGATTCGGGCCGCGTTTGGGCCCGGATCCGCCAGGGCGGGTCGGACGCGTTCCGTCCGACCGGGCGGAACCAACCAGCACGCGACGCGCGTCCCCACAGGAGATCGGCGCGCATCCCGCACAGCGAACAGCCGTGCGGGGCGCGCCAGCGGCCGACGCGCGTCCCGACCGCGCGGTCAGCCCCGCAGGCGCTCGCCAATGGCGAGGCGACGCGCGTCCCACGCACTGTGCGGTCAGGCGCGGGGGCAGGCGTTGTCCCCTGCGCCGAGTCCCATGAGCCCGCCAGTAGCCATACGCCACGTGTCTGTGCGCCGGGTCCGTGCACCCCGCCGAGCCGTTCCATGCACCGGGCGCCGCGGGCCGGCCAATGAGGGCCCGCCACGTGGCATCCGGCGGTCCGCGGCCTTCCCCCATGCACCAGGAGACACTAGAAACTTCCGGGAGTCCGTTTTTGGGCATCCGGACTCCAAATCCGGCAAATAAATAGCCGTTTTCAAGCGTTTTTCCGCGCTGAATCCAAATACGCCATCCGTTTGGCCTAGAAACTTTTCTAAAATTCGGCAAACCCCGCCGAAGGCCAAACTAACAATAAACACTGCCACGGACCCACCTGTGCTGTCCCTTTGACACACTGTGGATCAAACACCATCATTAGGTGTTTCACACTTGGATTCACGGGAAAACAGTGCATGGAAACCTGGATCATCACATTCTGTCTCTGAGTCGTTAATGAGGACAAACTCACCTCGTCGTTGAGTTTTCTTTGCTCTCTTCAATTTGTTCGTTGCTCTAGTATGAACCATAGCCGTCAGAAGAAAGATTACCCAAGTGATCACCATCTCTGCTATTTCTTGTGAATGAGAGAATCCTGCGAGCAACAGCTCAAGAACACGAAAAAATTGTTTATTTTCAAAAATTTGAAAAATTGTACCTAAACAATCATTATCATGTAGAGAGACTAGGAATCAAATTAGTTTTGCAAAAAGAATTTTAAAAATAGATCAATCCCATGATTTTCAAAAATTCTTATTATATGCCATAAAACCGAATTTTCAGAAATCGAAGCCAAAAAATCCGTTAATCAAGAGAATACCTAACATATAATCAAAACTAATCTACTCAGAGTTCTTATTTCAAAAGAAATTTGACCAAAAACCAATCTCAAACGAAAAAGTTACATGATTTTATCCACGTTTTGAGCAAAAAATAGAAAAACTGTGAAATACCGAAGTTTTGATCATGAAAACTCACTTTGATTCGAAGAACTCTAGTTGGAAAGGCTCCAAATTGAATGATTTCTAGAGAGAGAAGCTCTGGAGACTTGGAAACAAAAGATTGAGATGAAATAAAATCAAAAACCCTTTTGTTTCATATAAACCCTAGCCGCGGTCCGGAACGCCCTCATGAATGCAGTCCGGAACGGCTACCCGCAGGAAATTCCTGCGTTCGGGATCCGGAACGGCTGTTCCGGTCCGGATCGGCTCCAAACCTTTTCTTCAGAAAAATTTAGGAAAATTCCAAAAAATCCAGAAAAAGTATGTAAGCACTTTTGCATGTCAACTTTAAACAAAAATCATCATTTCACATCAAAAGAAATAGATTGTGCAAAATCTATCAATAATATCCAAGTAATGAAATGAAAATTTATAAAAATTAAAACCTTTAAAGTTGAATAAGTTCAATCACATCTAACTTGATCTTATGAGTAATGCGTTTATCAAATCATTAATCTTGCAAAGAAAATGAAGTACCAAGATCAATAGATGTTTGAAATTCCAAATATGTTAGATAATATATCTAATCAATTTATTGTAAGGAGTGGCTCTTTGAGCATCTTTCAATAAAATCTCCACCTTATACCAACCTTGGAATTTGACAGAGTCAAGTATTCCAAAAAGCATTTTATCTTATCAACTTGAAAAACCATTCTTGGTATACATGTGGTAGCTGCACACAGTACTCGGACGACCGAGGTGGTAGCTCTTTCCTCCATGTGGTGGTAGTTTTCACACTCCTCAATGGGATGTAACTCTTTCCACATCTTATGAGCATAAATATTCTAACAAACTCCCCCTCAATTGGTTATCAATTATTTAAGATATAAGGTATTCAACCAAAAATTGATCTCGAGTTTCATACTTACCTCAATTTTCAAATATGATAAAAACTATACCAAGAGATCATATGAGAGAGAAATTTACTTTGATCAATTAAAGATAACTTAATTGACATAAATGATCATTGCATCAAATGAATTATTATGATATCCAAAGCATAATAAATTTCTAAATATATGAAAGGATGCAAGTAAAGTCAATTACATATGCTCAATTAATGTTCTATGTACAAACATAGACAAGGAACAAAAACACAAAACAAAACCTAGCCTAAGCAATGATTTCAAAAAGTGTTATTTCAAGGAAAGCATTTCTATTGCTTTACGTAAATGAATAAACCATTTTTGATCCAAAGGTTTTGTTAAAATGTCAGCTAATTGATCCTCAGTTGAAATACAAGATATTTCAAGTAAATTTGATTCAACTAGCTCTCTTAGAAAATGATATCTAAGTTCAATGTGTTTTGTTCTCGAGTGCAACACAGGATTTTTAGAAATATTTATAGCACTTGTGTTGTCACAAAGAATTGTTACCGAAGTTGCTGAAATTCGGAAGTCGCTCAACATGCTTTTCATCCAAATGAGTTGAGTTGAACAACTACCTGCTGAAATATATTCCGCTTCGGCAGTCGAGAGTGCTATGCAGCTTTGCTTTTTACTATGCCATGCAACAGGGCAATGGCCAAGATAAAAACATGCATCACTCGTACTTTTCCGATCATCCACAGATCCTGCCCAATCGGCATCTGAATATCCTATAATATCAAGCATTGTTCCCATAGGATACCAAATTCTGAAGTTCAGTGTTCCTTTGACGTACCGGATGATCCTTTTCACCGCTTTCAGGTGAACCTCCTTTGGTGCTGATTGATATCTCGCGCAGATCCCAACACTAAAGGATATATCCGGGCGACTAGCCGTGAGGTAGAGTAGACTTCCAATCATGCTGCGATAAAGCTTCTCGTCTACACTTTCACTGAGAGATTCACTTCCTAATCCCTTGTTGCTAGTTCCCATTGGAGTCGGAAAGTCTTTAGAGTTTTCAAATCCGAATTTCTTCACCAACTCCCTTGCGTACTTGGATTGGCACAGATGAATGCCTTCTTCATTTTGTTTGATTTGCAATCCAAGAAAGTATGTCAGTTCCCCCATCATAGACATCTCAAATTCGCTTTCCATGGTTTCCACGAATTTAGAAGCATCATTGTCTCTCGTTGCACCAAATACAATGTCATCGACATAGATTTGTGCTACAATGAAATTATCCTGATAATGCTTCACAAAGAGAGTCCGGTCTGCTCCCCCTCGAGTATAGCCCTTTTCCAATAGGTGCTTTGTTAACCTTTCATACCACGCTCGCGGTGCTTGTTTTAGACCGTAAAGAGCCTTTTTCAAACGAAAAACTGTAGAGTTATGAATCCCAAAGGATCTAAATAGGTACTATCAAACAACTAGAGGGGGGGTGAATAGGTGTAATACTTAAAAACTCAATCTCAGTGCAAAATAAAAACCAATGCGGAAAATAAAAACAGCACACCGAGATATACGTGGAAACTCCAATCCAGGAGAAAAACCACGGGACCAACACGCAATAACAATCCACTAAGAATAGAAGAATAACAAGGTGATTACCGACTCCACGGACTCAAACCCCTCCTTCAGCTTCTTCGGACCTTGCGCTGACCGGTTGGATATCCACGCAATAACAATCCCTAAGAAAAGAAGAATAACAAGGTGATTACCGTCTCCACGGATTTAACCCATCCTTCAATTTCTTGGACCTCGCGCTCCACCGATTTTGCACGCCCACTGCACACGTTCGAATCCACGAACGCCACTCGAATCCACGAGCACACGTTTCGAATCCGCGAAACACCTTTAGCACACCGAATCCACGATGCCACGTCGAATCCACGACGCAAACTCAGTCGATAAGAATATTGACTTCGATGGTGATCCTTTGCTTAGATTATCAATGAAGAACCATCGGAGAAATCTCTAAGCAAAGATTAGATCAATTCGACAAAAGATATGTTCTTGAAAGAACCATCGAATTGACCTAAAAGAGGCTATTAAGAAGAACAATGAAAACCTAGCCTCTAGGGTTGCTCACAAGAGTTTTATAAATTGATCGGTAGAGAACCCACGTTTTTGAGAAACCCTAAATGTCTATTTATAGTTTAGAAACCTTTGGAAAGAGATAAGAATCAAAAACATACCTTATCTGAAAATTTTCAGGACGGCGATCCGGATCGGATTTACTGCGATCCGGATCGTCGTAACGAGATTGACGATTCCAGAAAACCAAGGGTTCGGGATCCGGATTGCAAGGCCCGATCCGGATCGTTCATACAAATCAGAAAACTTAACATTCGGGATCCGGATCGGAAATTGCATGGATCCGGATCGAAGTCTTTTATGAAGCAACAAGCTTCGGGATCCGGATCGTTGGCTCTGATCCGGATCCTGAACAAGTCCGAACACCAGTTTTTGATTATTATGCAATTAAAAGTTCATCCAAGTGTTTCTACACTATAAGAAAGTATTCGGATCACCACAATTATTTAGTTAAACATACCTGATCCTCTTGAATACTTTCTTCTTGAGATTGATGTAACTGATCCACAATTCTTCAACTTCAATCTTCAAGATTCAAGACACTGAGTGTCAACTTGAGCTCTTGTTGAATCTTCTCTAAGTCTTTGATTGCTGATTGACAATTTGATCCCTTTAAGACTCCGACTCAACTTACTGACTTGACTCACGAAATATGCCAATACCAAAATGCCGTAACAATCTCCCCCTTTGGCAATTTCGTGACAAAACCCAAAAATACATAAAAGCGCTCAAGTCACTCATCTTAAACCAAAAAATTGAAACTCAATGTCATCACCAAAACATTGATTTTCTTTGCGTGAAAGATCCAATAAATACAAAATTACATTTGAACCAAACAGTCCTAGAACATACTCTATGACTTAGGACTTTGAGTCTTAAAGTGATGTAATTCCTGCAAAACAAAACTCCAAACAAAATCAAACGTTAGTCGTTAGAAATTACAATCCTACATTTGATCCGTCTTCCTTTTGGTTCTTTTGTTTTTCTGCTCTTTCAATTTTTTCTGTCTCCCCCTATCTTGAGCATCTCTAACATGTTTTCCATGTTCTCCATGTTCTTGAGCATCTATGTTCTCCCCCTTTGTGATACGATCATCATTTTCCGTTCTCCCCCATTTTTCATTTTCGTTTCGTTTATCCTCTCTTGATGATCTCATCTCCGTCATTTCTCTTCTCCCCCTTTTTGTCACAAATTGTCAAACAGTGAACATACTAGACAAAAGGAAATCACTAACAATATTAGTTCATAGAGAAAGAGAGATAAAAGCTCAGTTCTGGTATATAACAAAAATGGAGATTCCGTACCTATACCAGAAAGCAAAAATCAAATAATTTCTTGAAACAAATCTAGATTTTAGAATCTTTTCAAATACCGATTTGTATTCCATCAAGAAATCAATTTAAGTGCTTTAAACAGTGAATTCACACAGATGTCATTCAATCCAATTAATTTCACAAAATTAAAAAGATTTACTCCAAAATCATGAAAAATAAAGGTAAAACATTATAAACCGTTTTTCATGTTATATTCATCAAACACAAGTCATCAAAAATAATCTTGAGATCCAAAGTCTATCAAGATGTAACGGATGTACAAAGATGACTTACAGAGATTTCCAAATGACATCAATTTGATTTCTTACCCTTTCAAATTTGAGATAAGCACTAAAATACCTAAGGGTGGCTCTTTGAGCATCTTTCAACTATCCCACCTTATACCAACCAGGAGATTATTCAAAATATAAGAGCTTTGCATATAAATCTCCAAATGCTTCAACTAAAAATTTCAAGAAAATATTTTTCAAGCATCAAAACATGTGGTAGCTTCACACACAGACCGGACGACCGGGGTGGCAGCTCTTTCCAACATGTGGTGGTAGTTTTCACACTCCTTTCGGATGTAACTCTTTCCACATATTTTGCAAATTATTTCAATACCCTTGTAAGAATACAATCTCTTACGTGAAAGAATTATATCCCAAATTTTAGTCTATCGGTTGTCTCACGTTTATCACAATGAATTCACACAACCGAGATAGATTAAGCATCTAAAGATCACACATGATTTCTAAAATTTGATGCTTATAATATCAAAAACTCCTATAATGAAGTATCTTCAAGATTATGATTAGGAGTAAAGTTGATAATCCAAATAAAATTAATTTGGAGTGAATAAAAATGAAGCCCTTTTTATTCAATGCACTTGTTCAGTAAAAACCCTTTTGTTCAAAAACAAAGTATAAAAACGAAGAGCATTGAAACCCATGTAATGCAAAGATTAAGAAAGATATGAAGGGAAAACCAATCAAAGCATTACATACAGTCATAAGCTAATTAGAACTTAAGACAAGGAAAGATATCACCTTTCCGAATCCAAAATTGTCGAATTCTGGGTTGTCTTGATTCATTGTGGTTGGGAGATGATAGCTTTGACTGTTGATCCACCTTAGGTCTTTGCCTCGCAGTGATCCACTTGTATGATTGATGATGTGGCTCGGACCTTTGGTGGGTTGAGTGAACTCATTTGACTTGATGTGTCTTTTGATTCCGTTGAGTTCGCTCCGTAGATGAAGTTGCCGAAGAATTCTTCTTTCTTTTTTTCGGGCAATTCTTCACCAAATGTCCTTCAAGTCCACATAAGTGACAAGTTCTTCCTTTCAATTTCATTGTGGAACTTGAAGCATGCACAGTTTGATCCTTTTTAGAACCCAAACCAACCTTACTTGTTTGACCTAATCCGGACATACAATCATGTTTCTTCGAACCGGTTGAAATCCTTTGTATGTCGGATTTAAGTTGATGGACTTGCTTGGTCAAAGCTTGGTTGGTAACATGAATCTCCTCAAACTGCTTTTCAAGAAAATCAATCTTGTTAATATGGGAATTAACGATCGTTTCCGATTGATTTATCTTTTCCTGGAGGATTTTATTATTATCCAATAAAAGCTCTCGTTCCTCCTCGAGATCATGAAGTTTGATCTTTAAAGCATGATTCTCGTCTTGATTCTCAAGTCGTTGCTTCCTCAACTTCTTGATATGCTTGGCCATCTTCTTAGATTCCGCAAGAAGTTGTTGATATGCCTCAACGAGTTCTTCTTCGTCCGACTCCCCCTCACTTGATGACTCTCCGCCGGATGTTGATGTTTCATGCAAAATCAAAGGAATAGAGTCAGTGATTAATGATGATAAGCAAACATTAGAGGAGGGAATTTGAGAAGCATGTAAGGCAACGACTTTTTCCTCTTTACTTGAGGTCGATTCATTAGAAGTAGAATCGTCCCAAGTTTTCGCTTGCAAAGCCTACTTTTTGTATGATTTCTTAGAAGGACAATCCGTTGAAAAATGGCCGTAGCCTTTGCATCGATAGCATTGGATTTTCCCTTCGAAATCATCTTTTTCTTTTTCTTTAGAAGGTTTTGCAAAGCTTTTTAGGTTAGAGGATTTAGAACCCGATGATCCTTTAGAAGGTTTCGTGGATGAAGATCCATCGGTTCGATTCTTCCAAAATTTCCGACGAAATTTCTTTGTGATCCGCGCCAATTGTTCTTCAAAATCGGCAAAAGAGATTTCATCGTCGGAACTTGATTCGCTATCTTCTTCCTTTGTTGATTTGAATGCAATACCTGTAAGCTTAGAAGAAGACTTGGAAGAAACTTGATTAGTAGGAAAAGTCATTTCATAAGTTTGCAAAACACCTACTAATTCCTCTACACTCATCTCATCCGGATGACTAACGGTTTCAATGCCGGTAACTTTTGCCCTAAATCGTTCCGGAAGAGTCCGAAGTATCTTTCTTACAATTTTCGACTCCGGGATCTTTTCTCCTAAATTAGCACATGTATTTATTACATCTTGAAGTCTAGTGTAATAATCTGTAAACAATTCATGCTCTTCCATATGAATAGAGTCAAATTGACTTGTAAGCATCTGGAGCTTTTGAATTTTTACAAGATTAGTACCCTCATGTGTAATTTTGAGAATATCCCAAATTTCCTTCGCGGTTTCACACGCGGAAATTCTTGTGAACTCAGTCGAGGAAAGAGAGTTAAAAAGAGCGTTCATACCTTTCCCATTGTAAGAAGATCTTTCGAGTTCCTCTTTGGACCATCTAGAGCGAGGTTTTGGGGTAGTAGAATTTCCTACTTCCTCAACAGGATGCACCCAACCGTATTCCACGGATTGCCATACCCGCTCATCAATTGCGATGAGAAAAGCCCTCATCCGCACTTTCCAATAAGCATAATTAGTCCCATCAAAAAGAGGAGGTCTATAAATATTACCACTTTCACCCATCATGATAGATAAACCTAAAACCCGCTCTGATACCAATTGTAGGTTTTTATAGGATCCACAAGGATCTAAATAGGTACTATCAAACAACTAGAGGGGGGGTGAATAGGTGTAATACTTAAAAACTCAATCTCAGTGCAAAATAAAAACCAATGCGGAAAATAAAAACAGCACACCGAGATATACGTGGAAACTCCAATCCAGGAGAAAAACCACGGGACCAACACGCAATAACAATCCACTAAGAATAGAAGAATAACAAGGTGATTACCGACTCCACGGACTCAAACCCCTCCTTCAGCTTCTTCGGACCTTGCGCTGACCGGTTGGATATCCACGCAATAACAATCCCTAAGAAAAGAAGAATAACAAGGTGATTACCGTCTCCACGGATTTAACCCCTCCTTCAATTTCTTGGACCTCGCGCTCCACCGATTTTGCACGCCCACTGCACACGTTCGAATCCACAAACGCCACTCGAATCCACGAGCACACGTTTCGAATCCACGAAACGCCTTTAGCACACCGAATCCACGATGCCACGTCGAATCCACGACGCAAACTCAGTCGATAAGAATATTGACTTCGATGGTGATCCTTTGCTTAGATTATCAATGAAGAACCATGGGAGAAATCTCTAAGCAAAGATTAGATCAATTCGACAAAAGATATGTTCTTGAAAGAACCATCGAATTGACCTAAAAGAGGCTATTAAGAAGAACAATGAAAACCTAGCCTCTAGGGTTGCTCACAAGAGTTTTATAAATTGATCGGTAGAGAACCCACGTTTTTGAGAAACCCTAAATGTCTATTTATAGTTTAGAAACCTTTGGAAAGAGATAAGAATCAAAAACATACCTTATCTGGAAATTTTCAGGACGGCGATCCGGATCGGATTTACTGCGATCCGGATCGTCGTAACGAGATTGACGATTCCAGAAAACCAAGGGTTCGGGATCCGGATTGCAAGGCCCGATCCGGATCGTTCATACAAATCAGAAAACTTAACATTCGGGATCCGGATTGGAAATTGCATGGATCCGGATCGAAGTCTTGTATGAAGCAACAAGCTTCGGGATCCGGATCGTTGGCTCTGATCCGGATCCTGAACAAGTCCGAACACCAGTTTTTGATTATTATGCAATTAAAAGTTCATCCAAGTGTTTCTACACTATAAGAAAGTATTCGGATCACCACAATTATTTAGTTAAACATACCTGATCCTCTTGAATACTTTCTTCTTGAGATTGATGTAACTGATCCACAATTCTTCAACTTCAATCTTCAAGATTCAAGACACTGGGTGTCAACTTGAGCTCTTGTTGAATCTTCTCTAAGTCTTTGATTGCTGATTGACAATTTGATCCCTTTAAGACTCCGACTCAACTTACTGACTTGACTCACGAAATATGCCAATACCAAAATGCCGTAACAAAAACATGGTTAGGTTGTTTATAGTCTACAAAACCTTTCGGTTGAGCCACATAAACTTCCTCGTTCAAAAACCCATTTAAAAACGCGCTCTTAACGTCCATTTGAAAGAGTTTGATTTTAAAATGACAAGCAATTGAGAACAAAATTCTAATCGACTCGAGTTGAGCTACCGGGGCGAACGTCTCATCAAAGTCTATTCCTTCTATTTGTGAATAGCCCTGAGCAACTAGTCGTGCTTTGTTCCTGATGATGGTACCATCCTCGTTTTTCTTATTCTTGAAAATCCATTTAGTACCAATCACATTGTGTTGCTTCGGTGGCTTCGTTAGTTCCCAGACTTTGTTTCTTTCGAACTGATGGAGCTCTTCCTGCATTGCTTCAATCCAGTAGTCATCCTGAAGAGCTTCATCGACGTTCTTTGGTTCTACCATGGAGACGTAACATGCGACTCCACAAACCAACTGTCTCCGAGTCCTGACTCCTTCTTGTGGGTCTCCAATAATGTTCGATTCCGGATGATCCTCAGAGATCCGTAGCGTTTGAGGTAACGGAGTACTCGGAGGTACATGAGATGATTCCTGCATTTCAGATAAACTAGAAGAACCATTAGATGCATCAACTTTATCAAAAGAGTTATTATGAGAAGATGCATTTACAGGAGTATCATCATCTAGAGACATATCAGGGGTAGATTTATAAGATGTAAAATGGAAAGCTTCATCTACTTTAACATTTATAGATTCTACCATCGTTTTAGATTCCAAGTTAAATACTCGATATGCTCTACTGTTTGTAGAATAACCCATGAAAATTCCTTCGTCACTTCGAGAGTCGAATTTACCAAGATTTTCGCGATCACGCAAAATATAACAACGACTCCCAAAGATACGAAAATATTTGATATTCGGTTTTCTATAGAACCACAGCTCATATGGTGTATTTAAAGTTTCCGGGCACAAATACACTCGATTAATTACATAGACGGCGGTGTTCACAGCTTCAGCCCAAAAATATAACGGGAGTTTCCGGCTATGAAGCATCACACGCGCCATCTCTTGAACAACCCTGTTTTTGCGCTCGACTACACCATTCTGCTGAGGTGTATAGGGTGCTGAGAATTCATGTTTTATGCCGTTGGAAGTGCAAAAATCAATGAATTTAGAATTTATGAATTCTCCACCTCTATCACTTCGAACACGAACGATCTTTTCATTTCTTTCAATCATAATACGATGACAAACCTCATGAAAAGAGTCGAAAGTATCCACTTTCTTTTTTAAAAATGTTACCCATGAATATCTAGAGAAATCATCAACCAAAAGAAAAATATACCATTTACCTCCCAAAGATGGTTGACGAGTCGGCCCCATTAAATCCATGTGCAGTAATTCCAAAGGCCGATTGGTACCAACGTGGTTTAAGTTCTTGTGTGCAACCCTTGATTGTTTTCCCTTTTGACAACCTCCACACACAATGTTATCTTTAAAAGAAAGTTTAGGAACCCCCTTAACCACATCTTTATTTGTAATCCTTGCTAGTTCTTTAAAATTTATGTGACCTAGTCTTTCATGCCAAAGAGTTTCATTATCTAAAGAAACTAGGTTACACTTTTCAGAAATTTTGTTTGAAACAACATAGCAATTATTTTCTGACCTAACCCCTTTCAAAAAGAATACATGGTCCTTATCAGTTACAATACATTCTACAGAAGAAAAATTAACTGAGAAACCATTGTCACAAAGTTGACTTATACTAATGAGGTTAGTCTTTAGGCCTTCAACAAATAAGACATTGTTCAAAACTGGGCCTTCTGGAATAGCAATTGTTCATTTTCCAACAATTTTGGAAGAATGACCGTCTCCGAAAACAACATGTCCTCCGGAGATTTTCTCTAAAGTTTGAAAACTGTTTTTGTCACCGGTCATGTGACGGGAACATCCACTATCCAGATACCAAGATGAGTTGTCATAAGCATGTAAAGAAGTATGAACAACAAGACAAGGGAAGATTTCACCTTTGCGCACCCAAACCTTTTTGGATTGCGTCGACAATGATTGTGAAGTTATTCTCATAGGTGAAAGCGTCTTGATTGATTCATCGCTTTTCCTTGACGTCATCGTCTTGTTTGATGTACTACCAATGTTCTTTTCTTTTGAAAAATCCTTCTTTGATTTCCGGGGAGTGAACTTATTGGTAGTAGTTGCAAGAGGTGCTTGATTTGTTCGTTTCGCTCCAATCTTGCAATTTCTTCTTATGTGCCCTGCATAACCACAACGAAAACATACCTTTGTACTTGACGATCTTGAAGTAGGTGAGGTAAGGTTGTTGTCGTTGATTGCAGTGGATTCCGTCGTCGGAGGAGGAGTTACCGACTGGGGCACAAAAACTGTCCCAACCGAACTAGAATTGTCTTCAGTTAGATTGTATCCAAGGCCGAAACGGTTCGTTTGACCAAGACCAAGCATCTTATCCAACTTGCTCCTTCCAGAAGAAAATCTCTTTAAATCATCTTTAAGTTGGAAAATGGTCTTCGTCATCTCCATTTTTTCCTGTCGAGCCTCGGAGTAGAGCTTCAAGAAGTAACCAGCTTTATCAACCATTTTTACATGTTCCTTCTCGAAATGCTCATTTTTCTCTTGAAGTGAAGCATTTGCTTTTATCAGGTTATCCCTTTCCACTTCAAGACCGGTCGAGAGAGAAGTTGCCCTTTTTACTTCTTCTTCGAGATCCTGCAATCTCCCTCTCAACCCCTTGTTTTGCTTTGCCAGTTTCTTTGAATCCTTTAAAAGTTTATGGTAGGCAAAAGCAAAGTCTTCACCTTCGGAGTTGCTCGATTCGTTGTCCGTTGCATTCTTTTCAACTTGGGAGGAGTTGGACAAGGAATCGGATGTACCTGCCATAAAGCACACGAAAGGTGAAGTTGTGGACGCGTGGAACGCCATTCCGTTATTCTCTTCATCACTGGAAGATGACTCAGTTGACGTTGAGGTGTCATCCCAAGTGACGGCTTGCATCGCTTTCTTCTTTGACGGATTCTTATTGGGACACTCCATTGAGATATGGCCGTACACTCGGCACTTGAAGCATTGGACTTGTCCCTCTGAGCTTTTCTTATCCTTTGAAAAACTCTCTTGATTTCTTGACTTGTGGCATGAAAAACCTTTGCCTTTCTTCGACTTTACGAAGGATGAAGTTTTACTTGAATTACCCCTTCGAACGTTTCGGCGAAATTTTCTTGTCAAGAGAGCAAGTTGCTTCTCAAAGTCCTCCATAGATAGGTTCTCGTCATCGTCTGAGGAGGATGAATCCGCGTCTTCTTCTTTTGTTGTTTTCAACGCAAAACCTGAAGACTTAGAAGTAGATGTTTTTCCAGAAGAATAGTTAGTAGGAAATGTCATTTCATATGTTTGTAATGAACCAACTAATTCTTCAACACGGATTTCGTCCGGGTGTTTAATAGTTTCAATGGCCGTAACCTTGGAACGAAATCTTTCAGGTAGAGTCCTTAAAATCTTTCTTACAATTTTAAATTCTGAAATTTTCTCTCCCAAGTTAGCACATGTATTCACGATGTCTTGCAATCGCATATAGTAATCTGTGAAAGATTCATTTTCTGCCATAAAAATAGAGTCAAATTTGCTCGTAAGCATTTGCAGTTTTTGAATCTTCACAAGGTTTGTTCCCTCATGTGTAACTTGTAGAACATCCCAGATTTCTTTCGCAGTCTCACATGCCGAGACGCGAGAGAATTCAGTTTGCGACAAAGCATTAAATAAGGCGTTAATTCCTTTGCCATTGTAAGAAGATGGGTCTATCTCTTCCTTGGTCCATTTCGACCTAGGTTTGATGGTGTGAACATCAGCAATAACTTCAGTTGGAATTGACCATCCTAACTCGATAGATTGCCACACCCGTTCGTCGATGGAAATTAAAAAGGCTTTCATCCGTACTTTCCAGTAGGCATAGTTTGTTCCATCGAAGAACGGGGGTCTGTTGATGTTTCCAACTTCAACCATTGTTTACAACCCTATTCCCGCTCTGATACCAATTGTTGGGTCACCTCTATAATAAGGATCTAAATAGGGGAAAAAACACCTAGAGGGGGGGTGAATAGGTGTAAACGATAAACACTCAAAAATCTTTGCGTAATAAAAACACAATGCAGAAATAAAAATAACACGCAAGATTTTTACGTGGAAAACTCCAAAACCAGGAGTAAAAAACCACGGGACCGATAACACGGTGAAATCAACTAAGATTATAACACGTACAAAGGTGATATAACGCACTCACAGACGACTCATCCTTTTTCCATACGCTCCGAGTTGATCTTCTCCGCTCGCTCCACAACGTGCCTCGAATCCACGATTTGCGTCCAACGCCGAATCCACAGCGTCCAACGTCGAGTCCACGATGTCTGACCGAATCCACGGTCTCCACCAGGTAGTACGTCTCGATCACACGAACGTACGTCGCTCCGAATCCACGAGAGCGGTTGCACCTTGAATCCACAAGGCCACGCGAATCCACGCGCTGATTTTGGGGAAAATCGTTGTTTTGTTGGTGGTGATGATCCGCCGAATACTTAGATCAAAGATAGATCGGAAATGCCATCTAAGTATTCATTAATTTGATTCTACTCAAAATCTGAGTATGAAAACCTAGAATCAAATTAATTAATATAGATGAAGAAACATAAAATTAAATCTAGTTATTTCCTTTCTTCTCTATATGTGGATCTCTAAGTTTTTCTCCGTTAATTTTTATCTGTCATTTCCCAGAGATAAAACTTAGTGTGGATTTCCCTGGATCCACCCTAAAAAATGAATCGTAGGGTTTACTTATAGGTTAGAAACCATTGGAAGAGGATAGAATCAAAAACTGATTGTAATAGATTTTATCTCGCACGACGGTCCGGACCGGATTAGTCTCGTTCAGGACTGTCGTTGTTTTTCAGAGAATTCCTGAAAAATCAAGATTCGGGGTCCGGAACGAAATCCACGGTCCGGACTGTTCATGCAGTTTCAGTAAACTCCACGTTCGGGGTCCGGAACAAAATCCTATGGTCCGGACTGTTCATGCAGTTTCACCAAAATCCACATTCGGGGTCCGGAACAAAATCCTATGGTCCGGACTGGATTTGTGCATGAACTACCAACGTTCGGGGTCCGGACTGTAGTTCCCTGTTTCGGATCCTGAACATGTAACTTGTCCAGTTTTTGATTTTTATGCGATTAAAAACCTATCCAAGTGTTTCTACATTATAAGAAGTATTCAGATCACCATTAATGTTTAGTTAAACTTACTTGATCATTTTGAATTCTTCTTTCTTGAGATTGAGGTATATGATCCAAGCTTCTTTATCTTCAATCTTCAGGACTTAAAAACTTTCACGAAATACGCCAAAATTAAAATCCTTAACATGTATATCACCTTTGTACGTGTTTAATTCTAGTGGATTTCACCGTGTGATCGGTCCCGTGGTTTTTTACTCCTGTGACGGAGTTTTCCACGTAAAATCTCTGCGTGTTATTTACTTTTCCGCATTGGGTTTTTGTTATGCAAAGATTTTGGTGTGTTTATTGTTTACACCTATTCACCCCCCTCTAGGTGTTTTTTCCCCTATTCAGATCCATATTTAACATAACCCACAAGTGGTATCAGAGAGGGAATAGGGTTGTAAACAATGGTTGAAGGTGGAAACATCAATAGACCACAGTTCTTCGATGGAACAAACTATGCTTTTTGGAAAGTACGCATGAGAGCGTTTTTAATTTCCATCGATGAACGGGTGTGGCAATCAATCGAATTTGGATGGACAAATCCTACTGAAATTATTGCTGATGTTCGCACCATCAAACCTAGGTCGAAATGGACCAAGGAAGAAATTGATACATCTTCTTACAATGGCAAAGGAATTAACGCCTTATTTAATGCTTTGTCGCAAACTGAATTCTCTCGCGTCTCGGCATGTGAGACTGCGAAAGAAATCTGGGATGTTCTACAAGTTACACATGAGGGAACAAGCCTTGTGAAGATTCAGAAACTGCAAATGTTTACGAGCAAATTTGACTCAATTTTTATGGCAGAAAATGAATCTTTCAGAGATTATTATACATGATTGCAAGATATCGTTAATACATGTGCTAACTTGGGAGAGAAAATTTCAGAATCTAAAGTTGTAAGAAAGATTTTAAGGACTCTTCCTGAAAGATTTCGCCCTAAGGTTGCGGCCATTGAAACAGTTAAACACCCGGACGAAATCCGTGTAGAAGAATTAGTTGGTGCACTTCAAACTTATGAAATGACTTTTTCTACTAACTATTCTTCTGGAAAGCCATCTTCTTCTAAGTCTTCAGGTTTTGCGTTGAAAACAACAAAGGAAGAAGACGCGGATTCATCATTCTCAGACGATGATGAGAACCTATCAATGGAGGATTTCGAGAAGCAACTTGCATTCTTGATGAGGAGATTTCGCCGAAGCCTTCGAAGGGGTAATTCAAGCAAAACCTCATCCTTCGTAAAGTCTAAGAAAGGCAAAGGAACTTCAGGTTTTTAGTCAAGAAAGCAAGAGAGTTTTTCAAAGGACAAGAAGAACTCGGAGGGACAAATCCAATGCTTCAAGTGCCGAGGCTACGGTCACATCTCAACGGAGTGTCCCAATAAGAATCCGTCAAAGAAGAAGGTGATGCAAGCCGTCACTTGGGATGACACCTCAACGTCCAATGAGTCATCTTCCAGTGATGAAGAAAACAACACAACGACATTTCACGCGTCCACAACTTCACCTTACGTGTACTTTATGGCAAGTACATCCGGTTCATTATCCAACTCCTCCCAAGTTGAAAAGAATGCAACGGACGATGAACCGAGTAATTCCGAAGGTGAAGACTTTTCTTTTGCCTATCATAAACTGCTAAAGGATTCAAAGAAATTGGCAAAGCAAAATAAGAGTTTGAGAAGAAGGTTGCAGGATCTTGAAGAAGAAGCAAAAAAGGCAACTTCTCTCTCAAACACTCTTGAAGTGGAAAGGGACAATTTGATCAAATCAAATGTTTCCCTTCAAGAGAAGAATGAGCATTTCGAGAAGGAACACAACAAATTGGTGGATAAAGCTAATTACTTCTTGAAGCTCTACTCCGAGGCTCGTCAAGAAAAGATGGAAATGACGAAGACCATATTCCAACTTAAGGATGATTTGAAGAGATTTTCTTCAGGAAGGAGCAAGTTGGATAAGATGCTTGGTCTTGGTCAAACAAATCATTTGGGCCTTGGATACGATCGAACTGGAGACAGTCCTAGTTCGAGTGAGACAATTTTTGTGCCTCAGTCGGTTGCTCCTCCTCCTCCTCCACCAACGAAAATCAATGCATTCAACGACAACAAGCCTACCTTACCTACTTCGGGTTCAACAAGTACAAAGGTATATTTTCGTTATGGTTTTGCAGGGCACATAAGAAGAGATTGCAAGATTGGAGCGAAACGATCAAATCAAGCGCCTCTTGCAACAACTACCAACAAGGTCATTCCCCGGAAATCAAAGGAGAATTTTTCAAAGGTAAAGAACCTTGGTAGTTCACCTAACAAGACGACGCCATCAAAGAAAAGTGATCAATCAAACAAGACGCTTTCACCAAGGAGAATAACTTCACAACCATTGGCGACGCATTCCAAAAAGGTTTGGGTGCGCAAAGGTGAAATCTTCCCTTGTCTTGTCATTCATACTTCTTTGCATGCTTATGACAACTCGTCTTGGTATATGGATAGTGGATGTTCCCGTCACATGACCGGTGACAAAAATTGTTTTCAAACTTTAGAGTAAACCTCCGGAGGACTTGTAGTTTTCGAAGACGGTCGTTCTTCAAAAATTGTTGGAAAAGGAACAATTACTATTCCAGAAGGCCCGGTTTTGAACAATGTTTTATTTGTTGAAGGCCTTAAGACTAACCTTATTAGCATTAGTCAATTATGTGACAATGGCTTTTTAGTTAATTTTTTTTCTGCAGAATGCATTGTAACTGATAAGGACCATTTATTCTTTTTGAAAGGGGTTAGGTCTGAAAATAATTGCTATGTAGTTCCTAACAAATTTTCTGAACATTGTAACCTAGTGTCACTTGAAAATGAAACTCTTTGGCATGAAAGATTAGGTCACATTAATTTTAAGGAACTAGCTAGAATTTCTAATAAAGATGTGGTTAAGGGAGTTCCTAAACTTTCTTTTAAAGAAAACATTGTGTGTGGAGGTTGTCAAAAGGGAAAACAATCAAGGGCCGCGCACAACAACTTGAACCACGTGGGAACCAAACGGCCATTAGAATTACTGCACATGGACTTAATGGGGCCGACTCGTCAACCAAGTTTGGGAGGTAAATGGTACATTTTTCTTTTGGTTGATGATTTCTCTAGATATTCATGGGTAACATTTTTAAAAGACAAAGCGGATACTTTCGATTTTTTTCATGAGATATATCATCGTGTTATGATTGAGAAAAATGAAAAGATCGTTCGTGTTCAGAGTGATAGAGGTGGAGAATTCATCAATTCTAAATTTATTGATTTTTGCACTTCCAATGGCATAAAACATGAATTCTCTGCACCCTATACACCTCAACAGAATAGTGTAGTCGAGCGCAAAAACAGAGTTGTACAAGAGATGGCGCGTGTTATGCTTCACAGCCGGAAACTCCCGTTACAATTTTGCGCTGAAGCAGTTAACACCGCGGTCTACGTAATTAATCGAGTTTATTTGCGCCCGGGTACTTTAAATACACCATATGAGCTATGGTTCTGTAGAAAACCAAATATCAAATATTTTCGAATCTTTGGGAGTCGCTGTTACATTTTACATGATCGCGAAAATCTTGGAAAATTCGACTCTCGAAGTGACGAAGGAATTTTCATGGGTTATTCTACAAACAGTAGAGCATATTGGGTATTTAATCTCGAATATAAAACGATGGTAGAATCTTTTAATATTAAAGTAGATGAAGCTTTTCATTTTTCATCTGATAAATCTACCCCTGATATGTCTCTTGATGATGATACTCCTGTAAATGCATCTTCTCATAATAATTCTTCCGATAATGTTGATGCATCTCATGGTTCTTCTAGTTTATCTAATGTGCAGGAATCATCACACATATCTGAGTACTCCGTTACCTCAAATGCTACGTATCTCCAAGGATCATCCAGAATCAAATATCATTGGAGATCCACAAGAAGGAGTCAGGACTCGGAGACAATTGGTTTGTGGAGTTCCGTGTTACGTCTCCATGATAGAACCAAAGAACGTTGATGAAGCTCCTCAGGATGATTATTGGATTGAAGCAATGCAGGAAGAGCTCCATCAATTCGAAAGAAACAAAGTCTGGGAACTAACGAAGCCTCCGAAGCAACACAACATAATTGGTACTAAGTGGATTTTCAAGAACAAGAAAAACGAGGATGGTACCATCATCAGGAACAAAGCACGCTTAGTTGCTCAGGGCTATTCACAAATTGAAGGTATAGACTTTGATGAGACATTCGCCCCGGTAGCTCGTCTCGAGTCAATTCGCATCCTTTTCGCGATTGCTTGTCATTTCAAAATTAAGCTTTTTCAAATGGACATTAAGAGCACCTTTTTAAATGGGTTTCTAAATGAGGAAGTTTATGTGGCTCAACCGAAAGGTTTCATTGACCATAAACTACCTAACCATATTTTTCGACTGAAAAAGGCTCTTTATGGTCTAAAACAAGCACCACGAGCATGGTACGAAAGGTTGACAAAGCACCTTTTGGAAAAGGGCTACACTCGAGGGGGAGCGGATCGGACACTCTTTGTGAAGCATTTTCAGGATAACTTTATTGTGGCACAAATCTATGTCGATGACATTGTATTCGGTGCAACATGGAATAATGATGCTTCAAAATTCGCTAAAACCATGGAAAGCGAATTTGAGATGTCCATGATGGGCGAGCTAACATATTTTCTTGGATTGCAAATCAAACAAAATGAAGAAGGCATTCATCTGTGCCAATCCAAGTACGCAAGGGAGTTGGTGAAGAAATTCGGATTTGAAAACTCTAAAGACTTTCCGGCTCCAATGGGAACTAGCAACAAGGTATTAGGAAGTGAATCTCTCAGTGAAAGTGTAGATGAGAAGCTTTATCGCAGCATGATTGGAAGTCTACTACTCTATCTCACGGCTAGTCGCCCGGACATATCCTTTAGTGTTGGGATCTGCGCGAGATATCAATCAGCACCAAAGGAGGTTCACCTGAAAGCGGTGAAAAGGATCATCCGGTACGTCAAAGGAACGTTAAATTTCGGAATTTGGTATCCTATGGGCACATCTCTCGACATTATAGGATACTCAGATGCCGATTAGGCTGGATCAGTGGATGATCGGAAAAGTACGAGTGGTGCATGTTTTTATCTTGGCCATTGTCTTGTTGCATGGCATAGTAAAAAGCAAAACTGCATTGCACTCTCGACTGCCGAAGCGAAATATATTTCAGCGGGTAGTTGTTCAACTCAATTGATCTAGATGAAAAGCGTGTTGAGCGACTTCCGAATTTCTTCGACTTCGGTAACTATTCTTTGTGACAACACTAATGCTATAAATATTTCTAAAAACCCTGTGTTGCACTCAAGAACAAAACACATTGAACTTAGATATCATTTTCTAAGAGAGCTAGTTGAATCAAGTATTCTTCAAATTTCTTATGTTTCAACTAAAGATCAATTAGCTGATATTTTAACAAAACCTTTGAATCAAAAACGGTTTATTCATTTGCGTAAAGCAATTGGAATGGTTTCTTGAAACAACCTCTTTTTGAAACCATTGCTTAGGTTAGGTTTTGTTTTATGTTTTTGTTCTTTATCTATGCTTGTACATAGAACATTAACTGAGCATTAGTATAATTGACTTTACTTGCATCCCTTCATATTTTTGAGAAATTTATTATGGTTTGGATATCATGATAATTCATTTGATGCAATGATCATTTATATCAATTAGTTCATTTTTAATTGATCAAAGTCAATTTCTCTCTCAAATGATCTCTTGGTATAGTTTTTATCATATTTGAAAATTGAGTTAAGTATGAACACGAGATCAATTTTTGGTTGAATACTTCATATCTTAAATAATTGATAGCCAATTGAGGGGGAGTTTATTAAAATTTTATGCTCAAAAGATGTGGAAAGAGTTACATCCCAATGAGGAGTGTGAAAACGGCCACCACATGGAGGAAAGAGCTACCACCTCGGTCGTCCGAGTACTGTGTGCAGCTACCACATGTATACAAAGCATGGTTTTTCTTGATGATTAGATAAAATACTTTTTGGAATACTTGACTCTGTCAAATTCCAAGGTTGGTATAAGGTGGGATTTTTATTGAAAGATGCTCAAAGAGCCACTCCCTACGATAAATTGACTAGATATATTATATAACTTATTTGGGATTTCAAACATCTATCGATCTTTGTGCTTCATCTTCTTTACTAAATTGATGACTTGATAAACGCATTACTCATTAGATCGTGATTGATTATTTGAACTTGTTCAACTTTAAAGGATTTAATTTTTATAAATTTTCGTTTTATTACTTGGATATTATTGATAGATTTAGCATAATCTATTTCTTTTAATATGAAACGATGATTTTTGTTTAAAGTTGATATACAAAAATTGCTTATATACTTTTTCTGGAATTTTTGGAATTTTTGTTAATTTTTCTGAAGAAAAAGTTGAAGCCGATCCGGACTGAAAAATCTGATCCGGATCCCAAACGCAGAAATTGTCTGCGGGTAGCCGATCCGGACTGGATTCTCGAGCTGATCCGGACCGCGGCTAGGGTTTATAAGAAACGAAAGGGTATTTGATTTCTTTTTACCTCAAGCTTTTGTTTCTAAGTTTCTAGAGTTTCTCTCTCTAGATTTCGACTGATTTGGAGCCCTTCAAACTCAAGTTCTTTGGATTTCAAGTAAGTCTCTTTGGTCAAAACTCGAATTTTTCACTGTTTTTGTCCTGTTCTTCAAAACGTGAGTGAAAATCATGATTCCAATTCGATTTTAAATGGTTTTTGGTCAAATTTCTTTTGAAATAAGAACTCTGGGTATATTAGTTTTATTTGTATGCCTCGTATTTTCTTGATTAACGGATTTTTGAGGTTTGATTTCTGAAAATTCGGTTTTAGGGCATATTATGAGAATTTTTGAAAATCATGGAATTGATCTATTTTTAAAATTCTTTTTGCAAAACTAACTTGATTCCTAGTCTCTGTACACGATAATGATTGTTTGGGTACAATTTTTTAATTTTTTGAAAATTAAACAATTTTTCGTGTTCTTGAGTTTTTGCTCGCAGTTTCTTCGTTCTTTAACGCACTAGCAGCGATGGTTTTCGCATGGATTCTAGTACTCATTGCAGCCATGGTTGGGACACGAGCGACGAACAAGCTCAAAAGAGCTAAGAAAGCTCAAGACAAAGGGGAGTATGTCCCTGTGGACAACTCAGATTCCGGATCCGAGACGGAATCAGTTGATTGGGACGAGCTCATGGAAGAAGGCGCAGCACATACTACATCAACTGCATCAAAGGGGAAAGCCCCTGCAGCTACTTCAAAGGCGAAGACACCGCCAACCGCCGCAGAGAAAGAGAAAGCCCCAATGGAATCAACTCTAGTTACAATGAAAAGAAAGAGCGTTGCTCGGAAGAGAGGTAGTGCTCGAGGAATCTCAATAGAAGAGCCACTTGCAAGCGAGCTCCCTCCACAGGAATTTGTGCACATAAGCTCCGAGAGGATAAAGGACTTTGAAAAGAGAGAATGCATCGGGGAGAGGCATGTGAATGTCAAAGCTCTTAAGGAGCGTTCTGCATTGTTTGGCACTCTATTTGAACAAGCTGAACTTGCACCTATTTGCAACTTCCCGGAATCAACTGGCTACTGTCTTCACTTGGTAAGGATGTTCTACCAGAATGCATCGAGATTGATTGATCTTGAGGACGGACCAAGAGAATTTCAAACTACGGTTCGGAAAGTCAAGCTGAGGATCACACCTCAGTTGATTGGTGAGGTACTGGGAATGAAGGCCCGGGTAGATGGGACTCATTACCTAAAGGGTCATGTTTTCACCAATACAACCTGGAGAGTGGTTGTCGATGGGATTTGTCTCCCTGATACTCAGTCGACGGGAAATTCAATTCTTTCAAAAGAACTTCGACCTGAGTACCGATACTTGAACTTCATTGTTTGCTACAACATCCTACCTAACATGCAAACAAAAGTTCTTCACTGAGATAGGATGCTGTTTTTGTATCTTCTTGGACACCCTACAGCATCCTTGGGCTCTAACTACAACATTCCTTACCTTATTTGGTCAAGGATGGCGAGATATGTGGAGAATGCACATTCCACAGAGCGACTTCCGTTCCCGATGATAATTATGCGCATCTTCCGCAAGTTCAAGATCGACACAAGCTTAAGCGCATATATGCATAGTTTGGGAACTATCAATGATACAACAATTGTGAAGTCCCTCTCCACAAGACAGGATGAGCCACCCACGCCTCCTCGTAGTAAGAGACCAACAACAGCAGCAACAGCTTTAGCACCAGCAGCAACAGCTTTAGCACCAGCAGCAGCAGCTTTAGCACCAGCAGCAGCAGCTTCAACGTCAGAGGATGATGCCTCTGTTACGTCAATTTACCGCGAACAACAACGGCTCTCGTCGGAACAAGAGCGCATGTCTTCTGAATTTGTCAAGATGACATCCGACATAGGAGACTTAAAGAAGAAACAGAAATCACTGGCCAAGTTGGTCAAGAAGATCTTTCAGAAACTTGGTTGTAGTAACTCCGAGGATTCCGACTAGATTTCATCTTGTGTTGTTCTAATTATCTTTTTCTTTTGCAGGTTTTTAGTCTTAGTTATTTCTCTTTTTGAACTTTTTAACTCCCTTAATTTTTGTAATTTTGGCTAACTTCAGTGACAAAAAGGGGGAGAGAGATATGAACATTTGGAACATATTTCTGAGAACTTTGGACATTTAAAACTTGGAAGGTAAGTATGACAACAACTTTGCTTTGTATTGTGAATGAATGCATGTCTCAGCTAACTATTCGATTAACTATTTGGGCATGTAATATTACTAACAAGTTGTTTGATGACTAACATACTTATGACATTTGGAATTTAATGCTTAGAAGATATGTCTATCTCTGATTGTTATTTTAATACATATCTTGTTTTGAAAATGTCATGGTGAGTATAAACTCTATCTCTCTGTCGATTTTCTTTTGATTTTAAATTCTTGAGGTATCTAACGATTTCTTGTGTCAAGAATTATTTCTTTTGCAGAGAGGTTAAACGTCTAAGTCTAGAGTCTGTTTTAGGAGTTTATCTTATGTATTTATTTTATTTGGATCTTAATTGTAAATTTTTGTTGTATGGTGATAACAACAAAAATATCTTTTTGAATTTTCTTTAAGTGGATTTTTATTTTCTCACGAAACCGCCAAAGGGGGAGATTGTCAAGAATTTTATTTTGGCGTATTTCGTAAAAGTGGTTAAGTCTTGAAGATTGAAGATGAAGATGTTTGGATCATATACCTCAAACTCAAGAAAGAAGAATTCAAAAGGATCAGGTACGTTTAACTAAATAATTTTGGTGATCCGAATACTTCTTATAGTATAGAAACACTTGGATGGATTTTTAATTGCATAAAAATCAGAAAACCGGACTGTTATATGTTCAGGATCCGGATCAGGATACTTCAATCCGGACCCCGAACGTAGGTAGGTTCATGCGGAAATCCAGTCCGGACCTTCCCTGGTTCAGTCCGGACCCCGAACGTGGATTCTGCAGAAATCGCATGAACAGTCCAGACCGTGCATCCTTCAGTCCGGACCTCGAACACGTTTTTTCAGGAATTCTCTGAAAAACAACGACAGTCCGGATCAAGCTAAATCCAGTCCGGACCGTCGTGCGGGAAAAAGTCAGTTAAAGTCAGTTTTTGATTCTTATCCTCTTCCAAAGGTTTCTAACCTATAAATAAACCCTAATTTCATTTCTCAGGGTTAATCCAAAAATAATCCGTATGGTGGAAAATTTTATAATCCAAAAATAACGGAGAATTAGAAAAATCCACATATAGAGAAGAAAGGAAATAACTAGATCTATTCTATGTTTCTTCATCTATATTGATTAATTTGATTCTAGGATCTCAAACTCAGATTTTGAGTAGAATCAAATTAATGAATACTTAGAAGGTATTTCCGATCTATCTTTGATCTAAGTATTCAGAGGATTTTCACCACCAACAAAACAATGATTTTGCCAAAAATCGGCGCATGGATTCGCGTGGCCTTGTGGACTCAAGGTGCTACCGCTCTAGTGGATTCGGAGCGAGGTACGTTCGTGTGATCGATACGTACTACTTGGAAGAAACCGTGGATTCGGTTAGACATCGTGGATTCGACGTTGGACGCTGTGGATTCGGCGTTGGACGCACATCGTGGATTCGAGGCGCGTTGCGGTGCGAGCGGAGAAGATCAACTAGGAGCGTATGAAAAAAGGCTGAGTCGTGTGTGAGTACGGTATATCACCTTTGTACGTGTTTAATTCTAGTGGATTTCACCGTGTGATCGGTCCCGTGGTTTTTTACTCCTGTGACGGAGTTTTCCACGTAAAATCTCTGCGTGTTATTTACTTTTTCGCATTGGGTTTTTGTTACGCAAAGATTTTGGTGTGTTTATTATTTACACCTATTCACCCCCCTCTAGGTGTTTTTTCCCCTGTTCAGATCCATATTTAACATAACCCACATGATCCGCATCACTATAGTGAACTTCCGCCACATTATCATCATCCTCATGATCAATATTATTTTGTTCTTCAACTATTTCTTGTTGCACCTCCGCTTGAGTCTGATTTTGTATCCCCTCAAACTCGGTTACCGCATGATAGGAACAAAAGTCATGTACATCTCCCAACGGATAGGATCCCAAGTCATGCACATTGCGAGAAGACGGATTTCTGCATATATTTTTCATTATTAATCACTCACTACAAAAATTATATAATAAAAATAATTATTGTCACGCCCCGGGGTCGAAACTGCGACCCGGGCTCACTAACAGATCCGCCATCTGTACGGAAACTGCCGTACAGACGAAGCGTCTATCCTGCAGGAAGAATCAACTACAGTATACAGATATCAGAGCTGAAAGTAAACCACTAAAAGAGCTGAAAACCAAACCCTGTACAACTGAAAATAATACAATACCCATCTCCCAAATATGATCGTATACAAAGTCCTCTGATACAAAACTCAAAAGGGGAGGTATCTCCAAAAATACATCAGTGTACACACTCTCGATACAAATATCCTCACTACATCAGTCTCTCAAACTGTAAAAAGAAGAAAACTAATCTACTGAAGCTCTCCTCTGAAGGGGTACTGCTACACTCCAATGACGGGTAGGGAACTAGCTCGCGACTCCCTCGCCTCGGTCAGAAGGATCAGCAGCTGGAGCAACAGGAACAGGAGAAGAAGTTCCTGGGGAAAAAGACACCACGACGGGTGTGAGAACTACTTCCCACAGTAGTTCTCAGTGGGTGCCGTCAACAAGCCCAACGGTCTGCCCACCAAGTCAACTAGAGGCCAAAGATAACAATGCAATGAAAACTGAACAAGAAAAGCTGGAGCTACTCTACAGCTACCATGCCTCTATCTAGATACTCCAAAAAGTGGAACAGATGAAAGCAAATGAGACCACTCGCACCCAAGGTGCTAAATCGACCCAAACGAACTGACTACCTCAAAGGTCCAGTCAAGCCTGCGCCCGTCGACTAGGAACGCTCCTGCCCACTACCACACATCCACATGAGGACGGGACTTACGTGGGGCGTCCTGTCCTACTAACTCATCCCTCGCGCAAAACTGCCTCAACAGGCCCATCGTTGCCTCAACTGCGGAAAACTGCCTCAACAGGCCAACCATCGTATCCGCAGCGGCATCTCAGGACGCGACTCCCACTGAGTAGAACGGCGCGGTATAGAGTATCAAACATTGGCATATGCAGGCTAGTCAAAATCTACGCTCACTCTCAGAACGGTAGGGCTCAAGATCCCCAAATACCTCGCACAACAGTCGGAGCACTCTCGACGACTCAGCTGCTCGGCTAACTCGAAACACGAGACACTAGCCTCCCCAACGGCTCGCAGCACAAGGCTCACTGGCCGGAGATACTCCACAGCCAGGAGCGACCCACAACTCAGGGTAACAAAACAGGTCGGACAACACTCAACGACCTGGGACCACCGTCAACCCCAACGGTTCCCAACAAGACGGACCGGAAGATACTCGACGGCCCGGGACTGCCGTCTGCGCAACGGCTCCCTCCACGACGGCACAACAGGGAAACAAGACCTCCCGGGACCACCGTTTACCCAAACGGCTCCCGGCACAGATAAGCAACCCAGTACAACTACCAGACTCCACTCTGCTCCCAGGCAAGAGTGTAAAAGCATCCCACACTAAAAGCAGGTCCCGACCTCTCGGCCCACTACCCGGGCGAGAAAACACTATGTCCAGGGATGAAGGTACGGTGTGGATGTCTAAGCATAAATAACCCTAGCCCAAGTGAGGGTTTTCTACTAGTCTGGTTACACATACAACATATGACGGGGGTGCTAGGTCAAGTTCCAAGATAACTACATTAACAGATAATAAAGGGATAGCCATTCCAACAATCTAGCATGCTACACAAGGAAATAAACTATCATGCATAGTCCTACATCAATAGAATTAATGTACATTCCATAAAACATGGAGATAAGGCCACCCACCTCGATTTGCCACCAATTGCTCGTAGACACTTGCAATTGGCCTCCACGGAGTTCGCACGCAAAACGATGCACGGTGCCGGAATCCGCACGCCAAACGAAGTCCGCACGCAAAACGGTGCACGGTGCCGGAATCTGCACGCCAAACGGGGTCCGCACGCAAAACGGTGCACGGTGCCGGAGTCCGCACGCAAAACGGTGCACGGTGCCAGGATCCGCACGCAAAACGGAGTCCGCACGCAAAACGGTGCACGGTGCCGGAGTCCGCACGCAAAACGGTGCACGGTGCCAGGATCCGCACGCAAAACGGAGTCCGCACGCAAAACGGAGTCCGCACGCAAAACGGTGCACGGTGCCAGAGTCCGCACGCAAAATAGTGCACGGTGCCAGGATCCGCACGCAAAACGGAGTCCGCACGCAAAACGGTGCACGGTGCCGGAGTCCGCACGCAAAACGGTGCACGGTGCCAGGATCCGCACGCAAAACAGAGTCCGCACGCAAAACGGTGCACGGTGCCGGAGTCCGCATGCAAAACGGTGCACGGTGCCAGGATCCGCACGCAAAACGGAGTCCGCACGCAAAACGGTGCACGGTGCCGGAGTCCGCACGCAAAACGGTGCACGGTGCCCAACACAGAAAGGAGCAAGAGGGTCAGTTACAGTCTAAAAGAACGCTCCAAAAACTGTACAAAAATACAGAAAAACCAACGCACGGGACCTACCCGTTGGCGCCGCCGTCGCCGAAACGCTCCGCCGGGCGACCTCGCACGCAAACGAGGTCGACGACGCGCCGCCGCACCTCACGCAACCCCCCTCCCTCACTCCCTCTCGCTCTCGGGTGCAGAAGAAAGAAAGAAAGGGAGAAATGGCGGTGCGGGGAGGAAGAAGAAGAAGAAAAAGGAGGGAGAGAGAAGGTGGTCCACGGGGCCGGTCTACGGCCCCGGTCCACGGCTCGGACCAATGGGGAGCCCCAACAGCCGGTCCACAGCGCATGGGCGCGCGCACCCGGTCCACGCGCGCGCCCACGCGCCACGTGGCGCACGGCAACGCGCCCGCCACACGGGCGCGTTGCACCGTGCCACCCCAGGCGCGGGACACGCGCCCGTTACACGGGCGCGCGTGCCCCCGCGCCCGCGCGGGCGCCAACGGGGGCCCGCCACGTGGCGGCCCCCGCGCGTCCCGCGCTGACGCTCACCAGGCGCGCACGCCGCCCGTACACCCTCGGGAAACGCGCCGCTTCTCGGGTTCCAAGCCGCGCCACGCCTCGGTAAACGTGCCGTTTTGCCTCGAAAAACGCGCACTTCATCCGGGCTCCAAATCCAACAAATAAATAGTCAATTCTTAGCGATTTCGCGCGCTGAATCCAAAAACGATATCCAATTCTCCAAATTCTCACCCAAAAATTTGCCGAATGCCCACTCGATCCGATTTTCGCGCCGGGTCCATTTTTAAAGTCCGATTTGCCCAATTCCAACTCTAAAAATTCCCGAAGGCGACCGGAGAGGTAAACTTTTATCCGGACTTCACCCGGAGTCTAATTTTGACATCTGATTCGCGCGAAATCACTTCTAAACACCCGACGGGTCCTCCAACATCCCACGGGGTCTCAAATTAAGCCCGAAGCCCACCACTTGTGTCCAAAATGCGCGCAACCCACACAGGCCTGCAGTGATGCAAGCAAATCCCAAATTGCATCACAAATCCATTTCTGGGCCCCCAACACGCGCACCAACACCCCCAACGGCGACCGAAAGCTGCCCAACAACCAGCAACCCTGCGCGGGGGATTCCGGGACCTCACAATTATAATGTATGCTAACCCATATTTGTATGTATCGTTTTATTGTCCACCAAGTGGAGCGTGCGCTCTGGATGTCGTGGCACGATCACTAGTACGTGGGAGAGACGGAGGACGAACAACTACATTCGAAACTCCGTACTCACTGCAATTGAATAATTAATCAATTTAAACATTTGTTTTAAATAAATAATTATATAAAGCCACAATTTGTAATACTAACCTAGATATATTTGCTCAACCTCCGATGTCATCACGAAATGGTTCTCTTTCAGCCATAGGAGATAATACACTTACGTCTAATTCACTATTTAACATTCTTAAAAAATAGCCGTGAGATGCAACCATCTGCTTCTCAATGTAGATTATCAAACATAAACAGTTCTGAGATAATGCCATCATACCACACAATGAGTCATCATCCGTAATTTCGATCACATCATATCGATTTTCTCCCATTGGGTATCGAACTTTAATAATTAGAAGACACTCATCTCTTTTTATATCGGTAATTCTATACATTTTTCTCTCGAAATCCCTAAATGTAATATTTATTGGGATGCCACTTAATTTCTTACGACCTCCAATATACCGTGGATTATAATCTTGCATAACAAGTTGTCCATTCCAGTTAACACTAATAGCCACATTATGAGCCATCCTAATTTCAAAAAAAAAAAATATGCACAAAAAAAATACAAAAAAATTAATATCGTAATCAGATATTATATAATACATCTAATTATATAATAATTTTCTATTTAATTTCTATTTATTTAACTGACCAAAATAACTGACTAATTTTCTATTTAATTAGTAATTTTTAATTTAATTAGTTATTTTTTATTTACTAATTTTTTTAAAATTTCTATTTAATTAGTAACTGACGAATTAAACAACACAATTAAACAACTCAATTAAACTTAAACAACCCAAAAATTAAACAACAAAATTAACAACCCATTTAATTATATCATAATTTTTTTAAAAATTCAAATAATAAGGTTAATTAATTTTCTAAACCCTAAATAAAATAAATTAAACTACAAAAAATAGTGTAGGGAAGAATGTACCTCAACTATTAGAAAGGGTGTGATGTTAGCTTGTAAGCAGTAGAGAGAGAGTGAGATCGAGCTCGAGCTCAAAATGCGCAATGGGAGCTTACTGCAGGAGAGAGAGATGGAGCTCGGTGGAGGGTACTGAGAGAGAGAGAGAGCTCGTGTGCAGTGAGCGTGCGTGAGAGAGAGAGAGAGAGAGAGAGAGAGAGAGAGCAGTGTGCGTGAGAGAGAGAGAGAGTGTGTGTGCAGTGTGTGTGTGTGAGAGAGAGAGAGAGAGAGAGAGAGCTCGTGGGTGCGGGAGAAGAAGAAGAAGGCGGCTCGTGTGCGGGTGTAGAGTCCTGGTGTATTATCCTAACCTTTCGGGTGCCGTAGATAACCCTTGCCGTTTAATGTTAGTTGTAGGTGCCCTTTTTATCGACTTTTAGTGGGTTGTGTTTCGGTGCACGTTATTATTTTTCGGTGATAGAGCTCGAAAAATGATGAACTGCGGTGCGATCGGATCTGAAATCGGACCTACGGATCTCCCGGAATAGGGGTTTGAAGCTCTCGGTGACCGTAAAGTGCACCGAGATTCATGCACTGTAAATTGCACGATTTTCGAGGAATTCGAGTTAAATCTGGGCCTAGGGTTGGGGTATTTTTTTTATTTATAAAGACCTTTTAGCAGTAGCCTTTCTTTTTTTCCTTGCTGTCGAGAACGGTAACGGCGAGAAAGGATTTTCGAAATTTGAAAATCCGAATTAGGGTATCGAACGATCGAGAAAGGAGAAGGGAAGAACGGGGGAAACCCATCCCTCGTGGAGCTTTCCGTTGGAGACGAGAGGGACGGTCCACCTTCCCCTTCCTCGCAGGATCATGGTAAGCGTTATTTCCCTTTATGCAATTTCTGTGGGGTCGTGGTTTGGGTGGTGGTCGTTCGGGTGTAGCACGCGTCGCGGGTTGGGATAACGGGAAGCCGCCGCCGCCGTTGTCAAACGGGAGGCCGCCGCCGCCGTTATCGTCCCCACGGGGTCGTCGCCGCAGTCGCCGTGTTCGCGGGGTCATCACCGGAGCCGCGGGGACAAAACCGGAGAAAATATTCATCCCGTACGGCTCCTCACCCGCGCGGTCCACCGAAGTGGCGTGCGCCCGGCGAACGTCCCACAACCCGAAGGCGCGGAACCGGGCACACGGTCGCGTGCGCCAGCCCGGCCCGCGCATCGCGGTGCACGCGTCTAGCGTGCACCCGGTGCGCATCGCCGCGGCCTGTAGGGGTGAGCCCGGTGCGCGTGCACCCGCCCGGCCCGCTTACCGCGGTGCACGCCTCTAGTGTGCACCCGGTACGTGCCGCAGCGCCCGTGGGGGTGAGCCCGGTGCATGCCCTGCGCGTGCACCGGCCCAGCCCAAGCTGCCTGGTGCACGCGCCCGGGTGAGCTAGGTCCGCGCCGCGCATCCTCTGCACTGTGGACCCGGTCCACGCCTCTGCCCGTGCACCAACCCCCAGCCCGGAAGCCCGGTAACTCCGTTTTGGCCCGTTTTTGGCCCGTTTCGCCTCGTTTTTGAACGTTTTCGACCACGACGATGCTTTTAACATTGCTTCTTAAGGGTAGTTTCTTTTTGGTCAAAGTTTGGGAGCCACGGGTTTCACAGGGGACAGTGTTAGCTTATTAATGTTTACCTTGGGGGACTTTCTAGGTCCGCGTGCCGATCGAGTGGGGTGCAGCGAGTCAACTTCTAGCGTACCGACCAAACGCTGCCCAGGTGGGTGTTCCTTCAAATCCTAACATTCATGAGATATAGTAAAGTTCCGCGTATGCATGAATATATTAATCTTGACCTTATGATCTCATCTAACCCCCGTTCTTCATAAGCATGTTTACTGTTCATAGCTATGGGTGCTCTCCTTTGTTATTGTGGGAGTATGTAGAAAGTTCTACTCTTTTAACATGGATATTGCAACATACTTGTCATAATCGCATCTAACCCCTGTTCCATATCAGCATGTTTACTTTTATACCTCTAATAACTGTGTTAATCTTTGGTGATCTCTATTGTTCATTATTGTCGATTTTATGTCGTGTACTTGGTTACGATGCTCGAGGCTGCAGCACGCGCACCCGTGATTTGGCCACCGCAAAGGGTGTGCTTTTCCGAAAAAGTGGTCTATGACCCGTGTAAACCCACGAGGGGACGTAGTGGGGGCCCCCGCAGGTGGGGGGTTTGAGGCGCCGAGGTGCGAGCGGTGCGACCCGTCGGGGTAGGTGCCCGACGTGGTTTACCAAGGTAGGTGCTCGGTGGGGTGCCGGGGCAGGTGCCCGGTTTGGGGTTATGCAGGTGTTCGTGGTTTACTTTCCCTCTTGGGAGGGTGGACAGGTTTTGCAGGTGTTCGTGCTTTATTTTTTCCCTCTCGGGAGGGTGGTTGCTCCGGATAGTCTTACGGTTGGCTTTACTGCTTTTTCCTGCTTTATTATTAGCATTATCGTGTCGCTGACTTCCCACTCCGTGACAGGTTCCTTCAGGGGTGAGGGCTAGGCGACGGTGAGGCCGGGTCAGGAGCTTTCGGGTCCATTGAGACCTCAGACTGTATTTTCTCCTTTCTTTCGCATTTCATTTACTACTTGTAGACTATTGTGTGGTTCTCGATACCCTCGTGGGGTCGGTGTGGATGTCGGAACTTTGCCCTTTGGATATGTGGATGTTTGAGTTCTTATCTCTGTTCGGCCGTTTTTCAAAAAGAAAGAAAGAAAAAGAAAAAAAAAAATTGATACGTAAACCAAATCCTTTTTCGTTGATTGTTTCCGCTGATTGAAACCCCCGGGGCGTTACAGATTAAGATGGTATCAGAGACTTTCTTCAATCACAACAGTTTGTGCCCGACATCCACAAAGATACCTCACTTAGCTACAAATGAATGAAATGAATGGCATAGAAGCGTAGAACGCGAGTGATCGGGGGGGGGGGGGGGGGGGGGGGAGTATAGGTCCCTTTTCTCGATAGTTGTTTGAGTGCTATACTAGCAGGAGGCTAGAACTGACTGGTGTTGTGTGGGTGTACGGGTTAAGTTTTGTTTCTCGGTTTAGCGCGGTTGTCGTGCATGTGTAGTCGTGTTGTTGTGGAGGCTGGGGTCGAGGCCGGCTGCCACCGGGGTATTGATGGTTGCTAGGAATCAATGGATTAAGCAACCAGCACGGGACACGGTGGGCCTGCTGACGTTGTTCATGCACTTGGTGCGGCTGTTATCACAGCAGAGCGTTGCGCCGGCTTTTGTTTTTCGAACCCCTTCCCCTGCCGACGTGCTGGTCGTCGTTAGTGACGGCGACTGGGGGTAGAGTATGTTACGGAATTTAAGTTGGCATAGTTTCGTGAAAGTCTCAAGTCTTGAAGATTGAAGGTGAAGGAAGTTGGATCATTTAACTCAATCTCAAGAAAGAAGAATTCAAAAGGATCAGGTATGTTTAACTAAAGATTTTGTGTGATCCGAATACTTCTTGTAGTGTAGAAACACTTGGAAGAATCTTTCATTGAATAAAAATCAAAAACTGGTGTTCGGACATGTTCAGGATCCGGATCAGAGCCAGCGATCCGGATCCCGAAGGTTGTTGTTTCATACATCACTTCAATCCGGATCGCAGCATCTCACGATCCGGATCCCGAACGTTGAGTTTTCTGAAATGTATGAATGATCCGGATCAGGCATTCCGATCCGGATCCCGAACGTGTGATTTTCTGGAAACCGTCTTTATTGCTACTGCAATCCGGATCGCCCAAATCCGATCCGGATCGCCGTCCGTCAAATTTCCAGAAATGTTAGGTTTTTGATTCTTATCTCCTTCCTAGGGTTTCTAACCTATAAATAGACCATATGACTCTTTTTCTAGGGTGAATCCAAAAAAAAAGAATCGAAATAGCCGTCATATTCTTATATCATTTTATACGGCTCTAGATCCACATATAGAGAAGAAAGGAAATCATTAGAGAATACTCTATGTTTCTTCATCTATATTGATTAGTTTGATTCTAGGTTTTCATACTCACATCTTGAGTTGAATCAAACTAATGAATACTTAGATGGTATTTCCGATCTATCCTTGATCTAAGTATTCGGCGGATCATCACCACCAAAAACAACGATTTACCCCAAAAATCGGCGCGTGGATTCGCGTGTCCTTGTGGATTCAAGGTTCAATCGCTCTCGTGGATTCGGAGCGAGGCACGTTCGTGGATTCGAAGGGTGCTATTGGGTGAAGACCGTGGATTCGGTCGGACGTCGTGGATTCGACGTTGGACGCCGTGGATTCGGCGTTGGGCGCAGATCGTGGATTCGAGAAGCGTCGCGGAGCGAGCGGAGAAGATCCTCTAGGAGCGTATGGAAAAGGTTGAGTCGTAAGTGTGTACGGTAAATCACCTTGTACGTGTTTTAATTCTAGTGGATTTCTGCCGTGTTATCGGTCCCGTGGTTTTTTACTCCGGTGATGGAGTTTTCCACGTAAAAATCTTGCGTATTATTTTTATTTCCGCATTGGGTTTTTATCGCAATGATTTTTGAGTGTTTATACGTTTACACCTATTCACCCCCCCTCTAGGTGTTTTTTCCCCTATTTAGATCCTTATTACATATAACTAAACAAGTGGTATCAGAGCGGGAATAGGGTTGTAAACAATGGTTGAAGGTGGAAACATCAACCGACCCCCGTTCTTCGATGGAACAAATTATGCGTACTGGAAAGTGCGGATGAAAGCCTTTTTAATTTCCATCGACGAACGGGTGTGGCAATCAATTGAATTAGGATGGTCTAATCCAACTGAATTTATTGGTGATGTTCGCACCTTAAAACCTAGGTCGAAATGGACCAAGGAAGAGTTAGGTTCATCTTCTTACAATGGCAAGGGAATTAATGCTATTTTTAATGCCTTATCTCAAACTGAATTCTCTCGCGTCTCGGCATGTGAGACTGCGAAAGAAATCTGGGATGTTCCTCAGGTTACACATGAGGGAACTAACCTCGTGAAGATTCAGAAACTGCAAATGCTTACGAGCAAGTTTGACTCTATCTTGATGGCAGAAAATGAATCTTTCACGGACTACTATACACGATTGCAAGATATCGTAAACTCATGTGCTAACCTGGGAGAGAAGATTCCAGAATTTAAGATTGTAAGAAAGATCTTAAGAACTCTTCCTGAACGATTTCGCCCAAAGGTTACTGCCATTGAAACTATTAAACACCCGGACGAAATACGTGTAGAAGAATTAGTTGGTTCATTACAAACTTATGAAATGACATTTACTACTAACAATTCTTCTGGAAAGGCATCCACTTCTAAGTCTTCAGGTTATGCGTTGAAAACAACTAAGGAAGAAGACGCGGATACATCCTCCTCAGACGATGACGAAAACCTTTCTATGGAGGAATTTGAGAAGCAGCTCGCTCTCTTGACAAGGAAGTTTCGCCGCAACTTTCGAAGGGGCAATTCAAGCAAATCTCCATCCTTCGGAAAGTCGAACAAAGGCAAGGGTACTTCAAGTTACAAGTCAAGAAAGCAAGAGAACTTCTCAAAGGATAAGAAAAGTTCAGAAGGACAACTACAATGCTTCAAATGTCGAGGCTACGACCACATTGCAACGGAGTGTCCCAACAAGTATCCGGCAAAGAAGAAGGCGATGCAAGTCGTCACTTGGGATGACAACTCAACGTCAAATGAGTCGTCTTCGAGTGATGAAGAAAAGAGCTCCACCGCATTCCACGCGTCCGTATCTTCACCCTTCATGTGCTTTATGGCAAGTTTGTAGGACCCCCGAACCCCATGCAGCATTTTTCCGATGGATCCACTGTTAGAACACCTGTTGTTGGTGTATCTGGCCCATGGTGCATCAATGGGATGCCACAGATGGACCCTGTAAGGTTTTATTAGCTGTGTTGGCTTTCGGGTGGGTTTGCCGAAATTTTGAAAAAGAATTAGGCCAAACAGACGGCGGAAATGGATTCAGCACGGAAAAAACGCTTGAAAATGGCTTTTTGTTTGCCAAATTCTGAGTCCGGATGCCCAAAAACGGACTCCCGGAAAATTTACTGGATTTCTGGTGCATGGGGGAGCCGTGGACCGGCGGGGGTGCCACGTGGCAGGCCCGGATTGGCCGGCGCACGCGGCCGGGTCCACGGAGCGCAAGGGTTAGGACCGGGGTGCACCGCGGGGCGCGTGGACCGGGGGCGTGCCACGTGGCAGCGCCTGATTGGGCGGCTCAGGTGCGCTCGGTCCGCGGGAGCGTGCGGGGAGGCGTGGACCGGGGTGCGCCACGTGGCGGCACCCGGTTGGCGGGCGCATGCGCGCGCGGTCCACGCAGCGCGCGGGGCAGGTGCCGCGGGCAGGTGGCCGTACGCGGGGCAGGCGCGGGCGACGTGGGCGTGCCACGTGGCGCCCGCTGATTCGCGGGCGCCACCTACCGCGTTGACGCGGGCAGGGACACGTGGCGCTCCCCGTGGCGGCTTGCACGGCTGCGGCGTGTTTGGGGGACACGTGGCGGGCGCCGGCGCGGGTCGGACCAAGCAAGCGTCCGGCTGGATCCCGTGTGCGGGCTGGGTCGGGCCGGGCCGCACTGTGCGCGCCCGAAACCGGCCGGGCCGGGCTGCACTGTAGCCGCCCGAATTCGGGCCGGGCTGCACTGTAGCCGCCCGAATCTGGGCTGGGCTGCACTGTAGCCGCCCGAATCTTGGGACAATTTTGGTATTATCCGAATTGTTCCTTTGGGCCTATAAATAGGCAGCCCGAGCCCTCTTTGCTGCCCTTTTTCTCTCTGTCTGTACATGATCTCCCCGAGCTTCCTCTTGATGATTTTTTCCTCTCTTAATCCTTGATCTTCCTGCGGAGTTTAAGAATTTTTGGAGGCTCGAATCCCAAGGTTTCGGATTTTTCTTGGCGCGGCGCGACGCTCTTTCTTCGGTGTTTCTTCCGTCGCTCTTCGGTGTACGAGCTCCCCCGACCTACTCCGACCATCATTTCGAGCGATTTCTTCGCTGCTGGATTCGTAACAGGTGAAGCTACGATTTTGGGTTTCTCGGACATTTTCAGATTTCACGTTTTTCGAGGTGTTTTCTCATGCTCATTGGGACCCTTTTTGCTGTGAGATTTTGGTGAGGGCAGCACCTTCTTTTGAGGAGATCTTCGCGCACGAGTCTCGGATCAAGACGTGCTTATAGACTTTTTTCATCTACTCGACGCGAGGATCATCGTGGATTTTTCTTAGAATTTTTGGAGACCTTCCCGAAGGTATACACTGTTCCTTTTATCTGTACAAGAGTTTACAGTTGAATGGTTTTGGGATTGTGCGCACCGATACTGTGGAATTTGTAACTTGGCCTACGGTGGTCGGAATTGGACGTGCAGGTACCCGTTTCGAAGCTATCGACGCGAGGATCGCTGTGGTATTTTTATCAGAATTTTTGGAGTTCGTTTTACAGGTGAAAATTTCGCAGTAAGTGGACTGTTCCCAGCAGATTTGTAAAACCTGGATTTTATTGGATTTAAAGTGTAACTGTAGCCTTATGTTGTACCTAGGGGGATTGTGGACTGTGCTGGACCTGTTGGACCTAGAGTGGTTATTTTCCTGGTTTTCTCAGCTGTACGACTCCGGACAGTTAGCGTCTTCAGGTGGGTGGCTTGCTTTCAAGATCTATGGACTGTACTCTAATTCTATTGATATAGAATCATGCATGATAGTGATTGGACTTGGGTAGCATGCTAGAGTGTAGGAATTGTTGATCCTTGTTTTATCTGTCGATCTTGTGATCTCTTGCTTCCTACTATCATGTTAAATATTTGTTATATTGGAACCTGACCTAGCACCCCCGTCATATGTTGCATGTGTAACCAGACCAGTAGAAAACCCTCACTTGGGCTAGGGTTATTTATGTTTAGACATCCACACTTTATGTCGCATTCCTGGACTTAGTGTTATCCTCGCCCGGGTAGTGGGCCGAGCGGTCGGAACTTCTTTTAGTGTGGGATGCATTTGCACTCGTGCTTGGGAGCAGAGTGGAGTCTGGTAGATGCAGTGGTTCGCTTGTCTGTACCGGGAACCGTTTGGGGTAAACGGTGGACCCCGGGAGATCTGGTTTTCCCCTGTTGGGTTGTCGCCACTGTGTTAGTGGCGGTAGTTTTCTAGTGATAGCCGGACCTAGAACCCAGAAACCTTTTCGACATACACATGATTTTAGTCTGCCAATGTTTTCTTCCAAACATCGTAGGGCCGCTGGAGTCTGTTCTTGTTTGATTGGACAAAGGCATCAGCCCTTCGGGGTTTGGGTAAAACACTTGTTTTCTAACTGTTTTTCTAAAAAGAACTAAAATCATTAAATATGGATTTCTTCCAGATCAAATTAGTTTTCAATAACAAATGTCACCTTTTTCCTGTAAATCTCCCCACTCGAAAGGATTCGAGTGGTCTGGGTTCTAGGGGTCGTTCCTCTGTCGGGACGAAAGCCACGGGGGCCGAGCCTGGAACCTGTTCTTGTTTGATAGGGTTGTAGGTGTAGGTCTCCCGGGACTTTCGGGCCCTGTTGGTGTCTTCTGCGAGTTGTATTGTGATTATTGCCTTCCCGAACTATAAGGGATCGTGAACTTCGATAGTCGGAGCCTAGAGTCTGTTCTTGTTTGATAGGGTTCTTAGCACCGGTCTATCGGGTTTCCGAACCCTTATGGTGTCGGTCTTTCTGGAGAGTTTAGTGTTCTCTTGTGGGAGCCGTCTGGTGGACGGTGGCCCCAGCTGTGTGACTTCCAGCTTGTGGTTGAGAGTTGGTGTTGTTGGTCGATCTTGTTGATCGTGGTTTGGACTATAGCCTGCATGAGCCATATTTGAGCTCGACAGAGATACGCGGATACTTTCCTCGGTGGGGTCGCTCCCCTCGAGAGCCACTCCGGAGTTGGGCCTGTTACTTGCTATCGCGACTTGTCGACGCCGTCCCTCTGACTGGCCCGGTTGGCGGCAGTCACGGACACCCTACGGTAGACCCGTCCTGTTGAGGATATGCGGCAGTAGGTGGGCGCAGGTTTGACTGGACCCTTTGAGGCAGTCAGTTTAGATTTGGTGAGTTTACTGTGTGTGTTAGTAGATGCATCATGTTTCATCGGTTCCTTTTCTTGAGCATCTAGATAGAGGCATAGTAGCTGTTGAGTTACTTTTCCAGCCCTTTCATTTCAGTTTTATATTGTTACTTTATGCCTCTAGTAGACTTAGTGGGCAGTCCGTCGGGCTTGTTGGCGGCACCCACTGAGAACTACTTGGGACGTAGTTCTCACACCCGTCGTGGTGTATTTTCCCACAGGGACTTCTACTCCGGTTCCTGCTACTCCTGTTGCTGCTTCTTCTGATCGAGGTAAGGGAGTCGCGAGATAGTTCCCCACCAGTCGTCGTCCAGAGAGTAGATGTACCCTTATTACTTTTGAGAGTTCCTGTTGAGAGAACTTTGTAGTGAGGTATAGAGTTGTATTTATTTTCTACTGCTCGAGTGACTTTTGTACTTTTGGTGAGGACTTGTGTTGTATATAGTTTTTATTTCTAGCAGTTTTTCTTTCAGCTCTGATATCTGCATAGTATAGATGCTCTTTTGCAGGTTAGTCGCTTCGTCTATACGGGCTTCCCGTATGGGCGGCGGATCTGTTGGCGAGCCCGGGTCGCAGTTTCGACGCCGGGGCGTGACAAAGTTCATCCGAGTCGTTGTCCAACTCCACTGTTGAAAAGAATGCAACGGACAATGAATCGGATGATTCGGAAGGTGAAGATTTTGCTCTAGCCTATCACAGATCTTTACGGGATTTAAAGAAACCGGCTAAGCAAAACAAGGGGTTGAGAGGGAGATTGCAGGATCTCGAAGAAGAAGTAAAAAGGGTAACTTCTCTCTCGACCGATCTTGAAGTGGAAAGGGATAATCTGATAAAGGCAAATGTTTCCCTTCAAGAGTCCAATGAGCAACTCGAGAAGAACTATATAGATATGGTGAACAAAGCGAACTATTTCTTGAAGCTCTACGGCGAGGCCCGACGGGAAAAATTGGAAATGACAGAGACCATTTGCCAACTCAAGGATGACTTACAGCAATTTTCTTTTGGAAGGAGTAAGTTGGATAAACTTCTTGGTCTTGGTCAAACAAACAAGTTCGGCCTCGGATACAATCGAACTGAAGACAATTTTAGTTCGGTTGGGACAGTCTTTGTGCCTCAGTCGGTATCTCCTCCTCCGACACCGGAAATCATGACAACCAACGACAACAAGCCTACCTCATCCTCTTCAGAATCGTCAAGCACAAAGGTATGTTTTCGTTGTAATTTTGCAGGGCACATTGAAAGAAATTGCAAGATTGGAGCTCAAAGATCAAATCAACCACATCTTGCAACTACTACCAATAAGTTCACTCCCCGGAATTCAAAGAAGGATTTTCCTAAAGAAAAGGACATTGGTAGTACTTCAAATAAGACGATGACAAAAGAAAAAGACCAATCATGCAAGACGTCTTCATCAAGGAAAACTTCTCAACCATTGCCAACATACTCCAAAACTCAAAAGGTTTGGGTATGCAAAGGTGAAACCCCTCCTTGTCTTTAATCGTTCTACGATTAAATCTTGTGTAGTTTATGTAGACTATTTTCTTTTCTTCTTTTTCTTTTGGCCGACCCGTCAACCATCCTTGGGAGGTAAATGGTACATTTTCTTATTGGTTGATGATTTCTCTAGGTTTTCTTGGGTAGCATTTTTAAAAGAGAAAGCTGATACGTTTGACTCTTTTCATGAGATTTGCCATGGTATTATGATTGAAAAGAATGAAAAGATCATTCGTGTTAGAAGTGATAGAGGCGGAGAATTCATAAATTCAAAATTCATTGATTTTTGCACTTCAAATGGCATTAAACATGAATTCTCGGCACCCTATACACCTCAGCAGAATGGTGTTGTTGAGCGCAAAAACAGGGTTGTACAAGAGATGGCGCGTGTGATGCTTCATAGCCGGAATTTACCGCTACATTTTTGGGCTGAAGCCGTGAACACCGCTGTCTATGTCATTAATAGAGTTTACTTGCGCCCAGGAACTTTAAATACACCATATGAGCTGTGGTTTAGTAGAAAACCGGATATCAAATACTTTCGTATCTTCGGGAGTCGATGTTACATTTTACGTGACCGTGAAAATCTTGGAAAGTTCGACTCTCGAAGTGATGAAGGGATCTTTTTGGGTTATTCTACGAATAGCAGAGCATATCGAGTATTTAACATTGAATCTAAGACGATCGTAGAATCTATAAATGTTAAAGTAGATGAAGCTTTTCACTTTGGATCTGGAAAATCTACCCTCGATATCTCTCTAGATGATGATTCTCCTGCTAGTGCATCTTCTCATGATAATACTTCCAATATTAATGATGCATCTAATGGCTCTTCTAGTTTATCTGATGTGCAGGAATCATCTCATGTATCTCCGAGTACTCCGTTTCAACAAACATTACGAATCTCCAAGGATCATCCGGAATCGAACATCATTGGAGATCCACAAGAAGGAGTTAGAACTCGGAAGCAGTTGGTTTGTGGATTCGCTTGCTACGTATCTTTAATCGAACCAAAGAAGATAGATGAAGCCCTTCAGGATGACTACTGGATTAAAGCAATGCAGGAAGAGCTCCATCAATTTGAGCGAAACAAAGTCTGGGAATTAACGAAGCCTCCAAAGCAACATAATGTGATAGGTACCAAATGGATCTTCAAGAACAAGAAAAATGAGGATGGTACTATCATCAGGAACAAGGCACGATTAGTTGCTCAAGGTTATTCTCAAGTAGAAGGTATAGACTTTGACGAAACATTCGCCCCTGTAGCTAGACTCGAGTCCATTCGTATACTATTTGCTATTGCTTGTCATTTTAAAATCAAATTATTTCAAATGGACGTTAAGAGCGCATTTCTAAATGGTTTTTTAAATGAGGAAGTTTATGTGGCTCAACCGAAAGGTTTTGTAGATCATAAACAACCTAACCATGTTTTTCGTTTGAAAAAGGCTCTTTACGGTCTGAAACAAGCACCGCGAGCATGGTACGAAAGGTTAACAAAGCACCTTTGGAGAAGGGCTATACTCGAGGGGGAGCTGATAGGACTCTCTTTGTGAAGCATTATCAAAGCAATTTCATTGTAGCACAAATCTATGTCGATGACATTGTATTTGGCGCAACAAGAGATAATGATGCTTCTAAATTCGCGGAGACCATGGAAAGCGAATTTGAGATGTCCATGATGGGCGAATTGACTTATTTTCTTGGATTGCAAATTAAACAAAATGATGAAGGTATTCACTTGAGTCAATCCAAGTATGCAATGGAGTTGGTCAAAAAGTTTGATCTAGAAAATTGTAAAGATTTTCCGACTCCAATGGGAACTAGCCACAAGGGACTTGGAAGTAAATCACATAGTGAGAATGTAGACGAGAAACTGTATAGAAGTATGATTGGAAGTCTACTTTACCTCACGGCTAGTCGCCCGGATATATCCTTTAGTGTTGGGATTTGCGCGAGATATCAATCAGCACCAAAGGAGGTTCACCTGAAAGCGGTGAAACGGATCATCCGGTACATCAAAGGATCAATTAATTTCGGAATTTGGTATCCTATGGGAACAAGTCTGGATATTGTTGGATACTCAGATGCCGATTGGGCAGGATCAGTGGATGATCGGAAAAGCACGAGTGGTGCATGCTTCTATCTTGGCCATTGCCTTGTTGCATGGCACAGTAAAAAGCAGAATTGCATAGCACTCTCGACTGCCGAAGCGGAATACATTTCAGCTGGAAGTTGCTCAACTCAACTCATTTGGATGAAAAGCGTATTGAGCGACTTCCGCATTTCAGCATCTTCGGTAACAATTCTTTGTGACAACACAAGTGCAATTAACATTTCTAAAAACCCTGTGTTGCACTCTAGAACAAAACATATTGAACTTAGATATCATTTTCTTAGAGAGCTAGTTGAATCAAATACTCTTCAACTTTCATATATTTCAACTGAGGATCAATTGGCTGACTTTTTAACAAAACCTTTGGATCAAAAACGTTTTATTCATTTACGAAAAGCAATTGGAATGCTTTCCTTGAAATAAACTTCTTTTTGAAACCTTTGCTTAGGATAGGTTTTGTTTATTTTTGTTTTGTTCATTATCTATGTCTGTACATAGGACATTAATTGAGCATAGATCATAATTGACTTTAATTGCATCTTTTCGCACATTTAGAAATTTATTATGCTTTTGCCATCATAATATTTCACTGTTGCAATGATCATTTATGTTAATTAAATCATCTTCTAAGTGATCAAAGTCAATTTCTCTCTCTCAATGATCTCTTGGTATAGTCATTATCTTATTGACTGCTTAGTCGAGTATGAAATCGAGATCAATATTTGGTTGAATACTTTATATCTTAAATAATTGATAGCCAATTGAGGGGGAGTCATAGAAAAAGTAAAATGCTCAAAAGATGTGGAAAGAGTTACATCCCAATGAGGAGTGTGAAAACTACCACCACATGGAGGAAAGAGCTACCACCTCGGTCGTCCGAGTATTGTGTGCAGCTACCACATGTATACCAAGCATGGTTGTTCAAATTTTGATTAAGTAAAATGCATGTTGAAATACTTGACTTCGTCAAATTTCAAGGTTGGTATAAGGTGGGTTTTTAAAGAAAGATGCTCAAAGAGCCACTCTCTCCAACAGATTGTCTAGATACATTATCTACTATATTTGGGATTTCAAACATCTATTGATCTTTGTATTTCATTTTCTTTACTGAATTGATGATTTGATAAAGGCATTACTCATAAGATCAAGTTAGATGTAATTGAAGGTGTTCAACTTTAAGGGATTTAATTCTTGTAAATTCTCGTTCATTTTTGGATATTATTGATAGATTTAGCATAATCCAATTCTTGTTGTATGAAACGATGATTTTTGTTTAAAGTTGATACACATTTGTGCTTACAATCTTTTTCTGGTTTTTCTTGAATTCTCTGAAATTTTCTAAAGAAAAAGTTGGAGCCGATCCGGATCGGGCAAGATGATCCGGATCCCGAACGCAGGTATTCTTCTGCGGGCTGACGATCCGGATTGGACCTGCCGATCCGGATCCCGACGCAGTTTCTCACTGCGGGCAGCCGATCCGGATCGCAATCATGAACTGATCCGGATCGCGGCTAGGGTTTTATAACGAACAAAAGGGTTTTGATTTCTTTTACTCCAATCTTTTGTTCCAAAGTTTCCAGAGCCTCTCTCTCTAGATTTCATCCTTCCTGAAAGCTTTCAAACTCAAGTTCTTTAACTCCAAGTAAGTTTTATTGATCAAAATCTCGGTTTTTCACCGTTTTTCTCTTTTCCTCCTCAACGTGATGAATTTCTTGGATCAACTTTGTTGTGGATGGTTTTTGATCAAATTTCTTTTGAAATAAGAACTCTGGGTAGATTAGTTTTGATTTATATGCTAGGTATTCTCCTGATTAACGGATTTTTTAGGGCTTCGATTTCTAAAATTTCGGTTTTAGGGCATATAATAAGGATGTTCGAAAATCATGCAATTGATCTATTTTTAAAAGTCCTTTTTGCAAAACTAATTGATTCTTAGTCTCTTTACATGATTATGATTGTTTGGGTACAATTTTTCAAATCTTTGAAAATTAACAATTTTTCATGTTTCTTGAGTTGTTGCTCACAGGATTTAATCTTCTTAAGCACTTGGATCAATGGTTTCTCATGGATCATTCTTTATTGGTCCTATGGTGCACACTCGGGCCACAACAAGTTAAAAGAGCTAAGAAAACACAACAAAAGGTGAGTTTCATGTGATCAGCGACACAGAAGTAGATTGTCACGAGGTAGATTGGACTGAATTGACAGATGATGATGACTCATGCCTGAACAAAAGCGTCTGATGGTTCAAAAGGAAAAGCGTCCGATGCATCGAAAGAAAAAGCACCCATGGACAAAGGTAAAGCACCTATGACTGCACCAACCATCTCGGTGAAAAGGAAACGACTCGCTCGACGTTTTGACGAGCACGAGGTTTCATGTCTAACGAACCGATTATTCCGGATTCTCCACCTCGGGAGGAACAGTGTTCGTTAATGCGGATCGCCTAAGGGCATTTGAGAATCGTGAATGCATTGGTGAGAGGCATGTCAATATTGAGGCTCTACGAGATCACTCTCCTGAGTTTGGCGTTCTGATTGAACAAGCAAACCTTATTCAAGTTTGTCGATTTCCAGAAGTGCTTGGATACTGTCTGCATCTTGTAAGGGCCTTCTATACAAATGCACGGCACCTTCGTGAAATTGAAAACGGTCCAATGGAATTTTACACGAACATCCAAGGCACAAGATTCAAAATTACTCCACAATTGATTGGCGAGGTTTTGGGAATGCCTGCCAGCAAGACAGAGTTAATTACTTGAAGGGAAAGGTTTTGACGAACACTGTGTGGCAAATGGTTATAAAGGGAATTGTTTGGAAGGAACGCAATCAACGGAGAAATCGATCAGATCCAAGGAACTTCGTCTTGAGTACCGATTTCTAAACTTCATCACTTGTTACAATATCCTTCCAAATATGCAGACGAAAGTCTTGAGATGGGATCGAATGCTATTTTTGTATCTCTTAGGACATCCGTCTGAGGCAATGGGATTGAATATCAACATTCCATACATTATTTGGAATAGAATGACAAGATATGTTGAGCACCCTCATCCCACAGAAAGAATTCCATTTCCACTGATTATAATGAGGATCTTGAAGAAATTTCAGGTTGACATTACCTCACCGACTTATCATCAATGTTTGGGTATGATCGATGAGTCCACCCGTTGTGAAGTCACTTCACAAATTGCCCCATGTCACTCCAGTCCCTCCGTGCGGAACGAAACCTAGTAGCGGCACTTCCGCGTCACCATCACACCAGCACCCCACCACGGATGAAGCATCAGTCTCATCCATCTACAAAGAACAACAACGATTATCTGTTGAGCAGGAACAGATTTCGAAGGCACAACGACGAAATCTCCAATGAGCTCGAGCTCATCACGGCAGCTCACATACCATAACTAAAGGTCAATTCAATGAACAAGCTGGTGAAAAGATGTTTCTCTAAGATGGGCTGCACGAGCTCTGAAGACTCCGAATCTGATGACTGATTCCCTTCTTTTTAT
>CM055066.1:33223453-33277838 GCA_029204045.2 Tillandsia leiboldiana | reverse complement strand
CTGATTGAAACCCCGGGGGCGTTACAGATTAAGATGGTATCAGTAGACTTCTTAATCACAACAGTTTTGTGCCCGAGCATCCACAAGATACCTCATGTTAGGCTACAAATGAATGAAAGTAGTGCCATAAAAGCGTAAACGCGATGTGATCGGGGGGTGGGGGGGGGGGGGGGGGTGGCGGGATTATAGGTCCCTTTTCTCGATAAGTTGTTTGGAGTGCTATACTACAGAGAGGCTAGACTGACTGGTGTCTGTTTGGGTGTACGTGTTAAGTTTTGGTGTGTTCTTTCTCGGTTGAGCGCGGTTGGCCGTGCAGGTGTAGATCGTGGTTGTTGGTGGAGGCTGGGGTCGAGGCCGGCGCCACCCGGGGGTTATTGATGGTTTTCTAGGAATCAATGGATAAGCACCCACACGGGACACGCCACTGTGGGCCTTCTGACGTTGTTTTCAGCACCTTGGTGCGGCTGTTATCACAGCAGAGCGTTGCCCCCGGCTTTTGTTTTTTCGAACCCCTTCCCCTGCCGAATTGCTGGTCGTCGTTATGACGGGACTGGGGGTAGAGTATGTGTTACGGAATTTGAGTTGGCGTAGTTTCGTGAAAGTCTCAAGTCTTGAAGATTGAAGGTGAAGAAGTTGGATCATTTAACTCAATCTCAAGAAAGAAGAATTCAAAAGGATCAGGTATGTTTAACTAAAGATTTTGTGTGATCCGAATACTTCTTGTAGTGTAGAAACACTTGGAAGAATCTTTCATTGCATAAAAATCAAAAACTGTGTGTGTTCGGACATGTTCAGGATCCGGATCAGAGCCAGCGATCCGGATCCCGAAGGTTGTTGTTTCATACATCACTTCAATCCGGATCGCAGCATCTCACGATCCGGATCCCGAACGTTGAGTTTTCTGAATGTATGAACGATCCGGATCAGGCATTCCGATCCGGATCCCGAACCTTGTTTTTCTGGAAACCGTCTTTTTGCTACGCGATCCGGATCGCCCAAATCCGATCCGGATCGCCGTCCGTAAAATTTCCAGAAATGTTAGGTTTTTGATTCTTATCTCCTTCCTAGGGTTTCTAACCTATAAATAGACCCTATGACTCTTTTTCTAGGGTGAATCCAAAAATCAAATAGCCGTCATATTCATATATCATTTTATACGGCTCTAGATCCACATATAGAGAAGAAAGGAAATCATTAGAGAATACTCTATGTTTCTTCATCTATATTGATTAGTTTGATTCTAGGTTTTCATACTCACATCTTGAGTTGAATCAAACTAATGAATACTTAGATGGTATTTCCGATCTATCTTTGATCTAAGTATTCGGCGGATCATCACCACCCAAAAACAACGATTTACCCCAAAAATCGGCGCGTGGATTCGCGTGTCCTTGTGGATTCAAGGTTCAACCGCTCTCGTGGATTCGGAGCGAGGCACGTTCGTGGATTCGAAGGGTGCTATTGGGTGAAGACCGTGGATTCGGTCGGACGTCGTGGATTCGACGTTGGACGCCGTGGATTCGGCGTTGGGCGCAGATCGTGGATTCGAGAAGCGTCGCGGAGCGAGCGGAGAAGATCCTCTAGGAGCGTATGGAAAAGGTTGAGTCGTAAGTGTGTACGGTAAATCACCTTGTACGTGTTTTAATTCTAGTGGATTTCTGCCGTGTTATCGGTCCCGTGGTTTTTTACTCCGGTGATGGAGTTTTCCACGTAAAAATCTTGCGTATTATTTTTATTTCCGCATTGGGTTTTTATCGCAACGATTTTTGAGTGTTTATACGTTTACACCTATTCACCCCCCTCTAGGTGTTTTTTCCCCTATTTAGATCCTTATTACATATAACCCAACAAGTGGTATCAGAGCGGGAATAGGGTTGTAAACAATGGTTGAAGGTGGAAACATCAACCGACCCCCGTTCTTCGATGGAACAAATTATGCGTACTGGAAAGTACGGATGAAAGCCTTTTTAATTTCCATCGACGAACGGGTGTGGCAATCAATTGAATTAGGATGGTCTAATCCAACTGAATTTATTGGTGATGTTCGCACCTTAAAACCTAGGTCGAAATGGACCAAGGAAGAGTTAGATTCATCTTCTTACAATGGCAAGGGAATTAATGCTATTTTTAATGCCTTATCTCAAACTGAATTCTCTCGCGTCTCGGCATGTGAGACTGCGAAAGAAATCTGGGATGTTCTTCAGGTTACACATGAGGGAACTAACCTCGTGAAGATTCAGAAACTGCAAATGCTTACGAGCAAGTTTGACTCTATCTTGATGGCAGAAAATGAATCTTTCACGGACTACTATACACGATTGCAAGACATCGTAAACTCATGTGCTAACCTGGGAGAGAAGATTCCAGAATTTAAGATTGTAAGAAAGATCTTAAGAACTCTTCCTGAACGATTTCGCCCAAAGGTTACTGCCATTGAAACTATTAAACACCCGGACGAAATACGTGTAGAAGAATTAGTTGGTTCATTACAAACTTATGAAATGACATTTACTACTAACAATTCTTCTGGAAAGGCATCCACTTCTAAGTCTTCAGGTTATGCGTTGAAAACAACTAAGGAAGAAGACGCGGATACATCCTCCTCAGACGATGACGAGAACCTTTCTATGGAGGAATTTGAGAAGCAGCTCGCTCTCTTGACAAGGAAGTTTCGCCGCAACTTTCGAAGGGGTAATTCAAGCAAATCTCCATCCTTCGGAAAGTCGAACAAAGGCAAGGGTACTTCAAGTTACAAGTCAAGAAAGCAAGAGAACTTCTCAAAGGATAAGAAAAGTTCAGAAGGACAACTACAATGCTTCAAATGTCGAGGCTACGGCCACATTGCAACGGAGTGTCCCAACAAGTATCCGGCAAAGAAGAAGGCGATGCAAGTCGTCACTTGGGATGACAACTCAACGTCAAATGAGTCGTCTTCGAGTGATGAAGAAAAGAGCTCCACCGCATTCCACGCGTCCGTATCTTCACCCTTCATGTGCTTTATGGCAAGTTTGTAGGACCCCCGAACCCCATGCAGCATTTTTCCGATGGATCCACTGTTAGAACACCTGTTGTTGGTGTATCTGGCCCATGGTGCATCAATGGGATGCCACAGATGGACCCTGTAAGGTTTTATTAGCTGTGTTGGCTTTCGGGTGGGTTTGCCGAAATTTGAAAAAGAATTAGGCCAAACAGACGGCGGAAATGGATTCAGCACGGAAAAAACGCTTGAAAATGGCTTTTTGTTTGCCAAATTCTGAGTCCGGATGCCCAAAAACGGACTCCCGGAAAATTTACTGGATTTCTGGTGCATGGGGGAGCCGTGGACCGGCGGGGGTGCCACGTGGCAGGCCCGGATTGGCCGGCGCACGCGGCCGGGTCCACGGAGCGCAAGGGTTAGGACCGGGGTGCACCGCGGGGCGCGTGGACCGGGGGCGTGCCACGTGGCAGCGCCTGATTGGGCGGCTCAGGTGCGCTCGGTCCGCGGGAGCGTGCGGGGAGGCGTGGACCGGGGTGCGCCACGTGGCGGCACCCGGTTGGCGGGCGCATGCGCGCGCGGTCCACGCAGCGCGCGGGGCAGGTGCCGCGGGCAGGTGGCCGTACGCGGGGCAGGCGCGGGCGACGTGGGCGTGCCACGTGGCGCCCGCTGATTCGCGGGCGCCACCTACCGCGTTGACGCGGGCAGGGACACGTGGCGCTCCCCGTGGCGGCTTGCACGGCTGCGGCGTGTTTGGGGGACACGTGGCGGGCGCCGGCGCGGGTCGGACCAAGCAAGCGTCCGGCTGGATCCCGTGTGCGGGCTGGGCCGGGCCGGCCGCACTGTGCGCGCCCGAAACCGGCCGGGCCGGGCTGCACTGTAGCCGCCCGAATTCGGGCCGGGCTGCACTGTAGCCGCCCGAATCTGGGCTGGGCTGCACTGTAGCCGCCCGAATCTTGGGACAATTTTGGTATTATCCGAATTGTTCCTTTGGGCCTATAAATAGGCAGCCCGAGCCCTCTTTGCTGCCCTTTTCTCTCTGTCTGTACATGATCTCCCCGAGCTTCCTCTTGATGATTTTTTCCTCTCTTAATCCTTGATCTTCCTGCGGAGTTTAAGAATTTTTGGAGGCTCGAATCCCAAGGTTTCGGATTTTTCTTGGCGCGGCGCGACGCTCTTTCTTCGGTGTTTCTTCCGTCGCTCTTCGGTGTACGAGCTCCCCCGACCTACTCCGACCATCATTTCGAGCGATTTCTTCGCTGCTGGATTCGTAACAGGTGAGGCTACGATTTTGGGTTTCTCGGACATTTTCAGATTTCACGTTTTTCGAGGTGTTTTCTCGTGCTCATTGGGACCCTTTTTGCTGTGAGATTTTGGTGAGGGCAGCACCTTCTTTTGAGGAGATCTTCGCGCACGAGTCTCGGATCAAGACGTGCTTATAGACTTTTTTCATCTACTCGACGCGAGGATCATCGTGGATTTTTCTTGGAATTTTTGGAGACCTTCCCGAAGGTATACACTGTTCCTTTTATCTGTACAAGAGTTTACAGTTGAATGGTTTTTGGGATTGTGCGCACCGATACTGTGGAATTTGTAACTTGGCCTACGGTGGTCGGAATTGGACGTGCAGGTACCCGTTTCGAAGCTATCGACGCGAGGATCGCTGTGGTATTTTATCAGAATTTTTGGAGTTCGTTTTACAGGTGAAAATTTCGCAGTAAGTGGACTGTTCCCAGCAGATTTGTAAACCTGGATTTTATTGGATTTAAAGTGTAACTGTAGCCTTATGTTGTACCTAGGGGGATTGTGGACTGTGCTGGACCTGTTGGACCTAGAGTGGTTATTTTCCTGGTTTTCTCAGCTGTACGACTCCGGACAGTTAGCGTCTTCAGGTGGGTGGCTTGCTTTCAAGATCTATGGACTGTACTCTAATTCTATTGATATAGAATCATGCATGATAGTGATTGGACTTGGGTAGCATGCTAGAGTGTAGGAATTGTTGATCCTTGTTTTATCTGTCGATCTTGTGATCTCTTGCTTCCTACTATCATGTTAAATATTTGTTATATTGGAACCTGACCTAGCACCCCCGTCATATGTTGCATGTGTAACCAGACCAGTAGAAAACCCTCACTTGGGCTAGGGTTATTTATGTTTAGACATCCACACTTTATGTCGCATTCCTGGACTTAGTGTTATCCTCGCCCGGGTAGTGGGCCGAGCGGTCGGAACTTCTTTTAGTGTGGGATGCATTTGCACTCGTGCTTGGGAGCAGAGTGGAGTCTGGTAGATGCAGTGGTTCGCTTGTCTGTACCGGGAACCGTTTGGGGTAAACGGTGGACCCCGGGAGATCTGGTTTTCCCCTGTTGGGTTGTCGCCACTGTGTTAGTGGCGGTAGTTTTCTAGTGATAGCCGGACCTAGAACCCAGAAACCTTTTCGACATACACATGATTTTAGTCTGCCAATGTTTTCTTCCAAACATCGTAGGGCCGCTGGAGTCTGTTCTTGTTTGATTGGACAAAGGCATCAGCCCTTCGGGGTTTGGGTAAAACACTTGTTTTCTAACTGTTTTTCTAAAAAGAACTAAAATCATTAAATATGGATTTCTTCCAGATCAAATTAGTTTTCAATAACAAATGTCACCTTTTTCCTGTAAATCTCCCCACTCGAAAGGATTCGAGTGGTCTGGGTTCTAGGGGTCGTTCCTCTGTCGGGACGAAAGCCACGGGGGCCGAGCCTGGAACCTGTTCTTGTTTGATAGGGTTGTAGGTGTAGGTCTCCCGGGACTTTCGGGCCCTGTTGGTGTCTTCTGCGAGTTGTATTGTGATTATTGCCTTCCCGAACTATAAGGGATCGTGAACTTCGATAGTCGGAGCCTAGAGTCTGTTCTTGTTTGATAGGGTTCTTAGCACCGGTCTATCGGGTTTCCGAACCCTTATGGTGTCGGTCTTTCTGGAGAGTTTAGTGTTCTCTTGTGGGAGCCGTCTGGTGGACGGTGGCCCCAGCTGTGTGACTTCCAGCTTGTGGTTGAGAGTTGGTGTTGTTGGTCGATCTTGTTGATCGTGGTTTGGACTATAGCCTGCATGAGCCATATTTGAGCTCGACAGAGATACGCGGATACTTTCCTCGGTGGGGTCGCTCCCCTCGAGAGCCACTCCGGAGTTGGGCCTGTTACTTGCTATCGCGACTTGTCGACGCCGTCCCTCTGACTGGCCCGGTTGGCGGCAGTCACGGACACCCTACGGTAGACCCGTCCTGTTGAGGATATGCGGCAGTAGGTGGGCGCAGGTTTGACTGGACCCTTTGAGGCAGTCAGTTTAGATTTGGTGAGTTTACTGTGTGTGTTAGTAGATGCATCATGTTTCATCGGTTCCTTTTCTTGAGCATCTAGATAGAGGCATAGTAGCTGTTGAGTTACTTTTCCAGCCCTTTCATTTCAGTTTTATATTGTTACTTTATGCCTCTAGTAGACTTAGTGGGCAGTCCGTCGGGCTTGTTGGCGGCACCCACTGAGAACTACTTGGGACGTAGTTCTCACACCCGTCGTGGTGTATTTTCCCACAGGGACTTCTACTCCGGTTCCTGCTACTCCTGTTGCTGCTTCTTCTGATCGAGGTAAGGGAGTCGCGAGATAGTTCCCCACCAGTCGTCGTCCAGAGAGTAGATGTACCCTTATTACTTTTGAGAGTTCCTGTTGAGAGAACTTTGTAGTGAGGTATAGAGTTGTATTTATTTTCTACTGCTCGAGTGACTTTTGTACTTTTGGTGAGGACTTGTGTTGTATATAGTTTTTATTTCTAGCAGTTTTTCTTTCAGCTCTGATATCTGCATAGTATAGATGCTCTTTTGCAGGTTAGTCGCTTCGTCTATACGGGCTTCCCGTATGGGCGGCGGATCTGTTGGCGAGCCCGGGTCGCAGTTTCGACGCCGGGGCGTGACAAAGTTCATCCGAGTCGTTGTCCAACTCCACTGTTGAAAAGAATGCAACGGACAATGAATCGGATGATTCGGAAGGTGAAGATTTTGCTCTAGCCTATCACAGATCTTTACGGGATTTAAAGAAACCGGCTAAGCAAAACAAGGGGTTGAGAGGGAGATTGCAGGATCTCGAAGAAGAAGTAAAAAGGGTAACTTCTCTCTCGACCGATCTTGAAGTGGAAAGGGATAATCTGATAAAGGCAAATGTTTCCCTTCAAGAGTCCAATGAGCAACTCGAGAAGAACTATATAGATATGGTGAACAAAGCGAACTATTTCTTGAAGCTCTACGGCGAGGCCCGACGGGAAAAATTGGAAATGACAGAGACCATTTGCCAACTCAAGGATGACTTACAGCAATTTTCTTTTGGAAGGAGTAAGTTGGATAAACTTCTTGGTCTTGGTCAAACAAACAAGTTCGGCCTCGGATACAATCGAACTGAAGACAATTTTAGTTCGGTTGGGACAGTCTTTGTGCCTCAGTCGGTATCTCCTCCTCCGACACCGGAAATCATGACAACCAACGACAACAAGCCTACCTCATCCTCTTCAGAATCGTCAAGCACAAAGGTATGTTTTCGTTGTAATTTTGCAGGGCACATTGAAAGAAATTGCAAGATTGGAGCTCAAAGATCAAATCAACCACATCTTGCAACTACTACCAATAAGTTCACTCCCCGGAATTCAAAGAAGGATTTTCCTAAAGAAAAGGACATTGGTAGTACTTCAAATAAGACGATGACAAAAGAAAAAGACCAATCATGCAAGACGTCTTCATCAAGGAAAACTTCTCAACCATTGCCAACATACTCCAAAACTCAAAAGGTTTGGGTATGCAAAGGTGAAACCCCTCCTTGTCTTTAATCGTTCTACGATTAAATCTTGTGTAGTTTATGTAGACTATTTTCTTTTCTTCTTTTTCTTTTGGCCGACCCGTCAACCATCCTTGGGAGGTAAATGGTACATTTTCTTATTGGTTGATGATTTCTCTAGGTTTTCTTGGGTAGCATTTTTAAAAGAGAAAGCTGATACGTTTGACTCTTTTCATGAGATTTGCCATGGTATTATGATTGAAAAGAATGAAAAGATCATTCGTGTTAGAAGTGATAGAGGCGGAGAATTCATAAATTCAAAATTCATTGATTTTTGCACTTCAAATGGCATTAAACATGAATTCTCGGCACCCTATACACCTCAGCAGAATGGTGTTGTTGAGCGCAAAAACAGGGTTGTACAAGAGATGGCGCGTGTGATGCTTCATAGCCGGAATTTACCGCTACATTTTTGGGCTGAAGCCGTGAACACCGCTGTCTATGTCATTAATAGAGTTTACTTGCGCCCAGGAACTTTAAATACACCATATGAGCTGTGGTTTAGTAGAAAACCGGATATCAAATACTTTCGTATCTTCGGGAGTCGATGTTACATTTTACGTGACCGTGAAAATCTTGGAAAGTTCGACTCTCGAAGTGATGAAGGGATCTTTTTGGGTTATTCTACGAATAGCAGAGCATATCGAGTATTTAACATTGAATCTAAGACGATCGTAGAATCTATAAATGTTAAAGTAGATGAAGCTTTTCACTTTGGATCTGGAAAATCTACCCTCGATATCTCTCTAGATGATGATTCTCCTGCTAGTGCATCTTCTCATGATAATACTTCCAATATTAATGATGCATCTAATGGCTCTTCTAGTTTATCTGATGTGCAGGAATCATCTCATGTATCTCCGAGTACTCCGTTTCAACAAACATTACGAATCTCCAAGGATCATCCGGAATCGAACATCATTGGAGATCCACAAGAAGGAGTTAGAACTCGGAAGCAGTTGGTTTGTGGATTCGCTTGCTACGTATCTTTAATCGAACCAAAGAAGATAGATGAAGCCCTTCAGGATGACTACTGGATTAAAGCAATGCAGGAAGAGCTCCATCAATTTGAGCGAAACAAAGTCTGGGAATTAACGAAGCCTCCAAAGCAACATAATGTGATAGGTACCAAATGGATCTTCAAGAACAAGAAAAATGAGGATGGTACTATCATCAGGAACAAGGCACGATTAGTTGCTCAAGGTTATTCTCAAGTAGAAGGTATAGACTTTGACGAAACATTCGCCCCTGTAGCTAGACTCGAGTCCATTCGTATACTATTTGCTATTGCTTGTCATTTTAAAATCAAATTATTTCAAATGGACGTTAAGAGCGCATTTCTAAATGGTTTTTTAAATGAGGAAGTTTATGTGGCTCAACCGAAAGGTTTTGTAGATCATAAACAACCTAACCATGTTTTTCGTTTGAAAAAGGCTCTTTACGGTCTGAAACAAGCACCGCGAGCATGGTACGAAAGGTTAACAAAGCACCTTTTGGAGAAGGGCTATACTCGAGGGGGAGCTGATAGGACTCTCTTTGTGAAGCATTATCAAAGCAATTTCATTGTAGCACAAATCTATGTCGATGACATTGTATTTGGCGCAACAAGAGATAATGATGCTTCTAAATTCGCGGAGACCATGGAAAGCGAATTTGAGATGTCCATGATGGGCGAATTGACTTATTTTCTTGGATTGCAAATTAAACAAAATGATGAAGGTATTCACTTGAGTCAATCCAAGTATGCAATGGAGTTGGTCAAAAAGTTTGATCTAGAAAATTGTAAAGATTTTCCGACTCCAATGGGAACTAGCCACAAGGGACTTGGAAGTAAATCACATAGTGAGAATGTAGACGAGAAACTGTATAGAAGTATGATTGGAAGTCTACTTTACCTCACGGCTAGTCGCCCGGATATATCCTTTAGTGTTGGGATTTGCGCGAGATATCAATCAGCACCAAAGGAGGTTCACCTGAAAGCGGTGAAACGGATCATCCGGTACATCAAAGGATCAATTAATTTCGGAATTTGGTATCCTATGGGAACAAGTCTGGATATTGTTGGATACTCAGATGCCGATTGGGCAGGATCAGTGGATGATCGGAAAAGCACGAGTGGTGCATGCTTCTATCTTGGCCATTGCCTTGTTGCATGGCACAGTAAAAAGCAGAATTGCATAGCACTCTCGACTGCCGAAGCGGAATACATTTCAGCTGGAAGTTGCTCAACTCAACTCATTTGGATGAAAAGCGTATTGAGCGACTTCCGCATTTCAGCATCTTCGGTAACAATTCTTTGTGACAACACAAGTGCAATTAACATTTCTAAAAACCCTGTGTTGCACTCTAGAACAAAACATATTGAACTTAGATATCATTTTCTTAGAGAGCTAGTTGAATCAAATACTCTTCAACTTTCATATATTTCAACTGAGGATCAATTGGCTGACTTTTTAACAAAACCTTTGGATCAAAAACGTTTTATTCATTTACGAAAAGCAATTGGAATGCTTTCCTTGAAATAAACTTCTTTTTGAAACCTTTGCTTAGGATAGGTTTTGTTTATTTTTGTTTTGTTCATTATCTATGTCTGTACATAGGACATTAATTGAGCATAGATCATAATTGACTTTAATTGCATCTTTTCGCACATTTAGAAATTTATTATGCTTTTGCCATCATAATATTTCACTGTTGCAATGATCATTTATGTTAATTAAATCATCTTCTAAGTGATCAAAGTCAATTTCTCTCTCTCAATGATCTCTTGGTATAGTCATTATCTTATTTGACTGCTTAGTCGAGTATGAAATCGAGATCAATATTTGGTTGAATACTTTATATCTTAAATAATTGATAGCCAATTGAGGGGGAGTCATAGAAAAAGTAAAATGCTCAAAAGATGTGGAAAGAGTTACATCCCAATGAGGAGTGTGAAAACTACCACCACATGGAGGAAAGAGCTACCACCTCGGTCGTCCGAGTATTGTGTGCAGCTACCACATGTATACCAAGCATGGTTGTTCAAATTTTGATTAAGTAAAATGCATGTTGAAATACTTGACTTCGTCAAATTTCAAGGTTGGTATAAGGTGGGTTTTTAAAGAAAGATGCTCAAAGAGCCACTCTCTCCAACAGATTGTCTAGATACATTATCTACTATATTTGGGATTTCAAACATCTATTGATCTTTGTATTTCATTTTCTTTACTGAATTGATGATTTGATAAAGGCATTACTCATAAGATCAAGTTAGATGTAATTGAAGGTGTTCAACTTTAAGGGATTTAATTCTTGTAAATTCTCGTTTCATTTTTGGATATTATTGATAGATTTAGCATAATCCAATTCTTGTTGTATGAAACGATGATTTTTGTTTAAAGTTGATACACATTTGTGCTTACAATCTTTTTCTGGTTTTTCTTGAATTTCTCTGAAATTTTCTAAAGAAAAAGTTGGAGCCGATCCGGATCGGGCAAGATGATCCGGATCCCGAACGCAGGTATTCTTCTGCGGGCTGACGATCCGGATTGGACCTGCCGATCCGGATCCCGAACGCAGTTTCTCACTGCGGGCAGCCGATCCGGATCGCAATCATGAACTGATCCGGATCGCGGCTAGGGTTTTATAAAGAACAAAAGGGTTTTGATTTCTTTTACTCCAATCTTTTGTTCCAAAGTTTCCAGAGCCTCTCTCTCTAGATTTCATCCTTCCTGAAAGCTTTCAAACTCAAGTTCTTTAACTCCAAGTAAGTTTTATTGATCAAAATCTCGGTTTTTCACCGTTTTTCTCTTTTCCTCCTCAAACGTGATGAATTTCTTGGATCAACTTTGTTTGTGGATGGTTTTTGATCAAATTTCTTTTGAAATAAGAACTCTGGGTAGATTAGTTTTGATTATATGCTAGGTATTCTCCTGATTAACGGATTTTTAGGCTTCGATTTCTAAAATTTCGGTTTTAGGGCATATAATAAGGATTTTCGAAAATCATGCAATTGATCTATTTTTAAAAGTCCTTTTTGCAAAACTAATTTGATTCTTAGTCTCTTTACATGATTATGATTGTTTGGGTACAATTTTTCAAATCTTTGAAAATTAACAATTTTCTCATGTGTTCTTGAGTTGTTGCTCACAGGATTTTAATCTTCTTAAAGCACTTGGATCAATGGGATTCTCATGGATCATTCTTTTATTGGTCACTATGGTGCACACTCGGGCCACAAACAAGTTAAAAAGAGCTAAGAAAACACAACAAAAGGGTGAGTTTCATGTGATCAGCGACACAGAAGTAGATTGTCACGAGGTAGATTGGACTGAATTGACAGATGATGATGACTCATTGCCTGAACAAAAGGCGTCTGATGGTTCAAAAGGAAAAGCGTCCGATGCATCGAAAGAAAAAGCACCCATGGACAAAGGTAAAGCACCTATGACTGCACCAACCATCTCGGTGAAAAGGAAACGACTCGCTCGACGGTTTGGACGAGCACGAGGTTTCATGTCTAACGAACCGATTATTCCGGATTCTCCACCTCGGGAGGAACAAGTGTTCGTTAATGCGGATCGCCTAAGGGCATTTGAGAATCGTGAATGCATTGGTGAGAGGCATGTCAATATTGAGGCTCTACGAGATCACTCTCCTGAGTTTGGCGTTCTGATTGAACAAGCAAACCTTATTCAAGTTTGTCGATTTCCAGAAGTGTTTGGATACTGTCTGTATCTTGTAAGGGCCTTCTATACAAATGCACGACACCTTCGTGAAATTGAAAACGGTCCAATGGAATTTTACACGAACATCCAAGGCACAAGATTCAAAATTACTCCACAATTGATTGGCGAGGTTTTGGGAATGCCTGCCAGCAAGACAGGAGTTAATTACTTGAAGGGAAAGGTTTTGACGAACACTGTGTGGCAAATGGTTATAAAGGGAATTTGTTTGGAAGGAACGCAATCAACGGAGAAATCGATCAGATCCAAGGAACTTCGTCTTGAGTACCGATTTCTAAACTTCATCACTTGTTACAATATCCTTCCAAATATGCAGACGAAAGTCTTGAGATGGGATCGAATGCTATTTTTGTATCTCTTAGGACATCCGTCTGAGGCAATGGGATTGAATATCAACATTCCATACATTATTTGGAATAGAATGACAAGATATGTTGAGCACCCTCATCCCACAGAAAGAATTCCATTTCCACTGATTATAATGAGGATCTTGAAGAAATTTCAGGTTGACATTACCTCACCGACTTATCATCAATGTTTGGGTATGATCGATGAGTCCACCGTTGTGAAGTCACTTCACAAATTGCCCCATGTCACTCCAGTCCCTCCGTGCGGAACGAAACCTAGTAGCGGCACTTCCGCGTCACCATCACAACCAGCACCCACACCAGCGGATGAAGCATCAGTCTCATCCATCTACAAAGAACAACAACGATTATCTATTGAGCAGGAACAGATTTCGAAGGCACAGACGAGAATCTCCAATGAGCTCGAGCTCATCACAGCAGCTCACATTACCATAACTAAGAAGGTCAATTCAATGAACAAGTTGGTGAAAAAGATGTTTTCTAAGATGGGCTGCACGAGCTATGAAGACTCCGAATCTGATGACTGATTCCCTTCTTTTTATTCTTTTGCAGATTTTTAACCTTTTCTTGTGCAGGTTTTTCAGTTTTTAGGACTTAATCTTAGTTCTAGTTCTTAAATTTCGGAACATTTTCTTTGAAATTTTTAACTCTCCTTCAATTTTTGGTAATTTTGGCTTTGTTTGTGACAAAAAGGGGGAGAGAGTGTAGAGAACTTGAACAATGATATTGTGAAAATTGTGATCTTGTATACATCAAGGTACAATGATGAACAATGATGACTGCATCAAGGTACAATGATGAACAATGCTGATGTGAAAATTTTGTATACATCAAGGTAAGTATCACTTCAACTTCAACTTTGGTTTTTATCTTGTGATTGTTTGCATGTCTCTACTAACTATTCGACTAACTATTTGGGCATGTAATATGACTAACAAGTTGATGTTGGACTAACATTTTATGATATTTGGTTTTTGACTGCATAGAAGATATGTTGGTTTTTGACTATGATTCTCTTACATATCTGAATTCTCAAATGTCATGATGATCAGATAAACTCTATCTCTGTACTAGGTTTTGTATGCTAAATATTCTTGAGGTATCTAACGATCTCTTTTTGTCAAGAATGATTTCCTTGTGCAGAGAGTACAGATGTCTAAGTCTAGAGTCTGTTTTAGGAGTTTATCTCATGTTTTTAAATTTTTGGATCTCCATTGTAAATTTTTGTTGTATGGTGATAGCAACAAAAATATCTTTTTGAATTTTCTTTAGTGGATCTGTGTTTTGTCACGAAACCGCCAAAGGGGGAGATTGTTACGGAATTTAAGTTGGCATAGTTTCGTGAAAGTCTCAAGTCTTGAAGATTGAAGGTGAAGGAAGTTGGATCATTTAACTCAATCTCAAGAAAGAAGAATTCAAAAGGATCAGGTATGTTTAACTAAAGATTTTGTGTAATCCGAATACTTCTTGTAGTGTAGAAACACTTGGAAGAATCTTTCATTGAATAAAAATCAAAAACTGGTGTTCGGACATGTTCAGGATCCGGATCAGAGCCAGCGATCCGGATCCCGAAGGTTGTTGTTTCATACATCACTTCAATCCGGATCGCAGCATCTCACGATCCGGATCCCGAACGTTGAGTTTTCTGAAATGTATGAACGATCCGGATCAGGCATTCTGATCCGGATCCCGAACGTGTGATTTTCTGGAAACCGTCTTTATTGCTACTGCAATCCGGATCGCCCAAATCCGATCCGGATCGCCGTCCGTCAAATTTCCAGAAATGTTAGGTTTTTGATTCTTATCTCCTTCCTAGGGTTTCTAACCTATAAATAGACCCTATGACTCTTTTTCTAGGGTGAATCCAAAAAAAAAGAATCGAAATAGCCGTCATATTCTTATATCATTTTATACGGCTCTAGATCCACATATAGAGAAGAAAGGAAATCATTAGAGAATACTCTATGTTTCTTCATCTATATTGATTAGTTTGATTCTAGGTTTTCATACTCACATCTTGAGTTGAATCAAACTAATGAATACTTAGATGGTATTTCCGATCTATCCTTGATCTAAGTATTCGGCGGATCATCACCACCAAAAACAACGATTTACCCCAAAAATCGGCGCGTGGATTCGTGTGTCCTTGTGGATTCAAGGTTCAACCGCTCTCGTGGATTCGGAGCGAGGCACGTTCGTGGATTCGAAGGGTGCTATTGGGTGAAGACCGTGGATTCGGTCGGACGTCGTGGATTCGACGTTGGACGCCGTGGATTCGGCGTTGGGCGCAGATCGTGGATTCGAGAAGCGTCGCGGAGCGAGCGGAGAAGATCCTCTAGGAGCGTATGGAAAAGGTTGAGTCGTAAGTGTGTACGGTAAATCACCTTGTACGTGTTTTAATTCTAGTGGATTTCTGCCGTGTTATCGGTCCCGTGGTTTTTTACTCCAGTGATGGAGTTTTCCACGTAAAAATCTTGCGTATTATTTTTATTTCCGCATTGGGTTTTTATCGCAACGATTTTTGAGTGTTTATACGTTTACACGTATTCACCCCCCTCTAGGTGTTTTTTCCCCTATTTAGATCCTTATTACATATAACTAAACAGAGTAATCCGCCGGTGTTTGTTAGTGAGTCGGCCGTTTTGTCGGTCGTGAGTAACTGGGTAGCCTCTTGTCTAATTTTGTACCTTCTAGGTCTACTGGTTTTAGGTTACAGCAGATAGTCGGCCAATTCTTTTGCATCTTGGACAAGGTATGGGTGGGAATGAGGATTCTTCCCCTATGACTGTTACCCATAGTTCGAATTTTCGCTGTAGACACTGCGATGGTTGTAGAGATCGACATGATAGGGTTTCGGGGGGCTCCTTTGGGTTAGAAAGGGGGACCACCGGGGTTGGTAAATCTTCTTCGTTTGGGCTCATTTTTGGTTAGAGAGGTCGTGCCTTGCTTAGCACAAGTGTGCGTAGGTGGTGACTTTTATTAGGGGGAGTTTAATTTTTGACGCTGGTGGTGCCAGGTAGCTTTGGGTCGGGTTCCTGTGTTCTGCGCTAGAGGGCTGGTTAGGTCGTCCTATTGGTGGGTTGGCGTGTGATCCCTCGAGTGCGTTTAGTGAACCTAGGTAACTTTTCATAGGGTTCTTCTTGCTGTTTTCGTTGCTTGTCTTCTTCCCACCCTTTTGGTTTCAGATGGATAGTCTTCAGCACCTGGAGGTCATTGTTGAGCGGACCTAGAGCTTAGATTTTCTCCTAGTTGGGAGTGTCACTTTTGGTCTGGAGGTTTACCGCTCGTTTCGATGCCCGGTACTTGGTGGGGCAACGGTTTGGGACCGAGAGTTAGGGGCAATTTAGAGCGTCGCACCCCGTCGGTGCCAGGACGGAGGTAGGACCTTACCTTGTGGGTTGTGTCGCCAGCTTCCCATGACTAAGACATAGCCTTGAGGCTTAGTTTTGGGAGAGTTTTGGATTGTTGATCTTTTGGGCCAGGTGTGAGTCAAGGGGGAATCTGGCGACTACTCGGAGTTTTGGCACTGGTCACTTTCGGCTAGGAGGCCCCGTACGCAGCTCTTTTTGTGGCGTAGACCTTATGGTGAGTCCTAGAGCTGAAACCTAACGATAGCCTTGACCGTCGCCTCGGTAGGACGGACAGTCGGAACGGGTAGTCCGGGATGGTGGTTAGGCTTCGAGCTTGTGATCCGTGTTGGTGACGGAGGGGAGCGGTTCGTGTTGGTGACAGGTGAGTTCATTGTTTGCAGGGAGGAAATTTCGGGTGGTTAGTAACCCAGCCTGTTTTGTTGGCACCTCTTGGAGCCTTGTGAGGGCGTTAGTGTGGTTTGTTTTCCTTGTTGTCGGGTTCGTTGTTCTGGACTTTTAAGGGCTCATTGGTACTGGTTGGGCGGTATGACTGGGGTACCTCGACGCATCGCGAGATTTTGTTGCTAACTGCTCAGCGCCGGCTGAGGTGGTTTGCGGACCGGCGGTGTTGTGATGGGGAATTCCGAGTCGGGAAGCAGGATTACTACGAGGTGCTGGGCATGGACTGGTTCACGAGGTACCAGGCGGATGTATAGTTACTTGGTTTCAGTGAGCCTAGCGACTTGACCCTCTGCATTGCTCACTGACACCCCCGTTGTAGGGGTTTCTTCCGACGTCCTCCTGACTTAACTGCCGGGAATACCCCCGAGCGAGGGGTCATCCTCTCTTTCAAGCTTCTACCAGGCACGACTAGGAGTTTTTCTGGATAAAGGGTTCATCAGACCGTGTGTGTCGCCTTGGGGCGCACCCGTGCTTTTCGTGCAAAAGAAGAACGGAAGCCTGCGTCTACGCATCGACTACAGGGAGATAAACAAGGTTACAGTGAAGAACAAGTCCAGAATTGATGACCACTTCGATCAACTACGAGAGGCACTTACAGATTATTCTCCGGACTCTCAGGGACCAAGGGCTGTTTGCTAAGTTTAAGAAATGTGAGTTCTGACTTCGCGAAGTGGGCTTTTTGGGACACATAGTTTCAGCAACGAAAATCGCAGAGAATATGAGCGGAACTACCCGACACACGATCAGGAATGGGCAGCAGTCGCCTTCGTTTTAAAAGCTTTGGGGGACACCACCTTTTCTTGGGGTTCAGCGTAATGTGTTTTCGGACCGCCAGAGTCTTAAGTTTTGTTCACATAGACGGATTTGATTTTGCGGCAAAGGCATTGGTTGAAGTTGCCGAAGGACTCGGCTTGTCCATTCAGTATCACCCGGGGAAAAGCAAGTGTAATAGCGGATGGTTGAGCAGGAAGGGTCAAATCGAGGGGGAAACCGATGAGCGCGAGTACTCAACAAGACCGGCGTTGTCGCGCGACTTTTGTCCTTGATGGTCAAGCCAACCCTATTAGAAAAACCCTAGATGATCAGAAACAGGCGTACGAATATAGCTTATTCGAGATAAGACCCCCCGGACTACGCAAGCGACCTTTCGGCGAGTGCGAACGACGCAATACGTTGCGAGGGCGGACTTGCGTGCCCGAGCTGTCAGTGTTGAAGAAAGAGTTATTGTCAGAGGCGCACTGCGCTCCCTTTGCGGCGCATCCGGGTGACACGAAGATGTACGAGTACCTCAAGCAGAAATTTTGGTGGACTAGAAACACTCGGCTGGTGTCGAACCTTTGGCAAGTCTGCAACGAGCTCTAGAGACTAAACCACACTTCTGCACGGCGTTTCACCCCCAGACCGACGGACAGCCAGAGCGAGTGAACCGGATTCTCGAAGATGTGCTCTGAACCTGCGTACTTGATTTTGGTGGTGGATGGTCACTGTTTTGAGCTTAGAGAGGACCTGAGCTTCGACGGAACACCGGCGCGGATCTTAGCACGAGAGGACAAAAAGGATTGCACAACCGGACGATCCCCTATGGGAAGGTGCTGTGGAGCAACCAGGAAGGACGTGAAGAGACTTGGGAACTGGAGTCAAAGATGGAGGAGTGATACCCAGTTTATTCGTTGCGGACCAGGGTTAAGTTTCGAGGACGAAACTTGTCTTTAGAGGTGAGTGATGTAGAGTCTTGGTGTATTATCCTAACCTTTCGGGTGCCGTAGATAACCCTTGCCGTTTAATGTTAGTTGTAGGTGCCCTTTTTATCGACATTTAGTGGGTTGTGTTTTGGTGCACGTTATTATTTTTCGGTGATAGAGCTCGAAAAATGATGAACGGCGGTGCGATCGGATCTGAAATCGGACCTACGGACCTCCCGGAATAGAGGTTTGAAGCTCTCGGTGACCGTAAAGTGCACCGAGATTCGTGCACTGTAAATTGCACAATTTTCGAGGAATCCGAATTAAATCTGGGCCTAGGGTTGGGGTATTTTTTTTTATTTATATAGACCTTTTAGCAGTAGACTTTATTTTTTTCCTTGCTGTCGAGAACGGTAACGACGAGAAAGGATTTTCGAAATTTGAAAATCCGAATTAGGGGATCGAACGATCGAGAAAGGAGAAGGGAAGAACGGGGGAAACCCATCCCTCGTGGAGCTTTCCGTTGGAGACGAGAGGGACGATCCACCTTCCCCTTCCTCGCAGGATCACGGTAAGCGTTATTTCCCTTTATGCAATTTCTGTGGGGTCGAGGTTTGGGTGGTGGTCGTTCGGGTGTAGCACGCGTCGCGGGTTGGGATAACGGGAAGCCGCCGCCGCCGTTGTCAAACGGGAGGCCGCCGCCGCCGTTATCGTGCCCACGGGGTCGTCGCCGCAGTCGCCGTGTTCGCAGGGTCATCACCGGAGCCGTGGGGACGAAACCGGAGAAAAACTATTCATCCCGTACGGCTCCTCACCCGCGCGGTCCACCGAAGTGGCGTGCGCCCGGCGAACGTCCCACAACCCGAAGGCGCGGAACCGGGCGCACGGTCGCGTGCGGCAGCCCGGCCCGCGCATCGCGGTGCACGCCTCCAGTGTGCACCCGGTGCGCGTCGTCGCGGCCTGTAGGGGTGAGCCCGGTGCGCGTGCACCGGCCCGGCCCGCTTACCGCGGTGCACGCCTCTAGCGTGCACCCGGTGCGTGCCGCAGCGCCCGTGGGGGTGAGCCCGGTGCACACCCTGCGCGTGCACCGGCCCGACGCAAGCTGCCTGGTGCACGCGCCCGGGTGAGCTAGGTCCGCGCCGCGCATCCTCTGTACTGTGGACCCGGTCCACGCCTCTGCCCGTGCACCAGCCCCCAGCCCGGAAGCCCGGTAACTCCGTTTTGGCCCGTTTTTGGCCCGTTTCGCCTCGTTTTTGAACGTTTTCGACCACGACGATGCTTTTAACAATGCTTCTTAAGGGTAGTTTCTTTCGGGTCAAAGTTTGGGAGCCACGGGTTTCACAGGGGACAGTGTTAGCTTATTAATGTTTACCTTGGGGCACTTTCTAGGTCCGCGTGCCGATCGAGTGGGGTGCAGCGAGTCAACTTCTAGCGTACCGACCAAACGCTGCCCAGGTGGGTGTTCCTTCAAATTCTAACATTCATGAGATATAGTAAAGTTCCGCGTATGCATGAATATGTTAATCTTGACCTTATGATCTCATCTAACCCCCGTTCTTCATAAGCATGTTTACTATTCATAGCTATGGGTGCTCTCCTTTGTTACTGTGGGAGTGTGTAGAAAGTTCTACTCTTTTAACATGGATATTGCAACATACTTGTCATAATTGCATCTAACCCCTGTTCCATATCAGCATGTTTACTTTTATACCTCTAATAACTGTGTTAATCTTTGGTGATCTCTATGGTTCATTATTGTTGGTTTTATGTCGTGTACTTGGTTACGATGCTCGAGGCTGCAGCACGCGCACCCGCGGTTTGGCCACCGCAAAGGCTGTGCTTTTCCGGAAAAGTGGTCTATGACCCGTGTAAACCCACGAGGGGACGTAGTGGGGGCCCCCGCAGGTGGGGGGTTTGAGGCGCCGAGGTGTGAGCGGTGCGACCCGTCGGGGTAGGTGCCCGACGTGGTTTACCGAGGTAGGTGCTCGGTGGGGTGCCGGGGCAGGTGCCCGGTTTGGGGTTATGCAGGTGTTCGTGGTTTACTTTCCCTCTTGGGAGGGTGGACAGGTTTTGCAGGTGTTCGTGCTTTACTTTTTCCCTCTCGGGAGGGTAGTTGCTCCGGATAGTCTTACGGTTGGCTTTACTGCTTTTTCCTGCTTTATTATTAGCATTATCGTGTCGCTGACTTCCCACTCCATGACAGGTTCCTTCAGGGGTGAGGGCTAGGCGACGGTGAGGCCGAGTCAGGAGCTTTCGGGTCCATTGAGACCTCAGACTGTATTTTCTCCTTTTTTTCGCATTTCATTTACTACTTGTAGACTATTGTGTGGTTCTCGATACCCTCGTGGGGTCGGTGTGGATGTCAGACTTTGCCCTTTGGATATGTGGATGTTTGAGTTCTTATCTCTGTTCGGCCGTTTTTCAAAAAGAAAGAAAGGAAAAGAAAAAAAAAAAATTGATACGTAAACCATATCCTTTTTCGTTGATTGTTTCCGCTGATTGAAACCTCCGGGGCGTGACAGAGGGAGAAGAAGAAAAAGAAGAAAAGAAGAAAATAAGAGGGTGCGGGTGGGGTTCGGGGCGGCTAGGGTTAAAGTCAATGAAAGCGGTGAACCATAAAGCGGAGAACCATTCGCCGCTTTTAAAAGCGGTGAATCGTTCACCGCTTTAATATGACTTAAAATTTGCTAAAAACTTATGAATGCGGTGAATGGTTCACCGCATTTAAAAGCGGTGAACCATTCACCGCTTAAGACTATTTTTGTAAAAAAAAAATCAGAGGACTATTTTTACAATTATAAAAATTTATAAGATTATTTCTAAAAAAAATTCACTATTTAGTAAAATTTTGAAAAAAATTATTGTAAAAATATATCTCCAAAAAATTTATTTGTGAAAATAGGTTTGTTGTGGGTAAACGGTTTAAAAGTGCTGAACCATTCACTGCTTTCATTAAAATAGAGAATAATTAAAAACGGTGAAACATTCATCGCTATTAAAATGCGATGAATTATTCACTGTTTGTGTGGGTTTTAAACTTATTTATAAAATTGTCAAAATCTTTTAAATACAATAAATAGTTTACCGTATGTATATGTGGTAAGTCATTCACCGTTTATTCATACTTTTATAATTTTATTTTTCTCAAGACTATTTTTAAAATTATAATTTTTTATAGGATTATTCATAAAAAAATTATTCCCCACACAAAAAAAAACCCATTTAAGGAGATGTTTGGTCCACTTTTTGAAAAATAAAATATGTTTGACAGAATTTTGAAAATAATAATTTTTACAAAATTAATTCTAATTTGATAAATTAATTTGGTAAAATATTATACATTGTTTGGTCGCCACTAGCAAGAAAATAATTTTTTTGAAATAATTTATAAAGTTATTTGATATAAAAAAAAATTCTATCTCCAAATAATAAATTTAAATTTAAAATTTAAAATATCAAAACAAAAATTAAAATTTGAAATTTATATTCAAAATATAAATTTAAAACTTAAATTTAAAACTATAAAATTTAATATTTAGATTTTCAATTTGAAATTTAGAATTAAATTTTTAAATTCTAATTTTAATTTTAAATTTTAAAAATTTGAAAATTAAATTTAAAATTTAATTTTTAAAATTTTAAAATTTAGTCATAAATTTAATAATGCAAATTTTAAATTTTAAATTTTAAATCTAAGTTTGAATATTAATTTTGAAATTTTGAACTTTAAATTTAAATTTAAATTTCAAAATTTAAAATATAAAATTTAAATTTAAAAATTTATAATTTGAAATTTAAAAATTGAAAATTAAAACTTAAAATTTCAATTTAAAATTTTAAAATTTAAAATTAAAATTTAGATTTTAATTTTTCACATTTCAAATTTAAAATTTGAAATTTGAAATTTTATATTTAATCAAATTTTAAATTTTATCTTTAATATTAATTTTAAATTTTAAATTTAAATTTTAAATTTTTTCTTTGATTTGAAATTTGAAAATTTATCTTTAATTTGAAATTTGAAATTTAATATCTAAATTTTAAATTTTAAATTTTAAAATTTGAAGCTTAAAATTTTAAATTTTAATTTAAAAATGTAAATTATAAATTTAAAATTTGAATTTGAATCCAAAATTTAAATTTAAATTTAAAATTGTTATGACATGTATTGGCAAATTTTTTGAAGTCTTTAGAGTTTTGAAGGTAAAGAAAGAGATAAGAAGATAGTAACACGCTCTAATCCTCAAATTCTTCTTTTTATCTCTTGATCGTTTTTTACTATTAAGTATTTCTTCGTCGATTTGATTCTTGAGTTTTCAACTCATATTTTCTTTTAAGAATCAAATGGATGAATGCTCAGAAGGTAATTTTTCAGAATATATGATTCTCTAAGCATTTAAATCACCACCAACTACTTTCTACGGGTTATGGAGGGAGCATTGACGCGTGGATTTACGTGAGAGCTGAGGAGTCGGTAGAGGCTTCGTGGAATCGAAGTCGAGCACGGAGCGTGGATTCATGACCTGTTGAGGAACAGCGAAAGAGATCTACTTCGAGCGTACGGTAAAAGTTGAGTCGTTGGATTACGTAATCACCTTGTACGTGTTTTTTTTCTTAGTTGATTTTTCGTGTGATCGGTCTCGTAGATTTTTTTACTTTGAGAGAAGTTTTCCCACGTAAAATATTGGCATGTTGTTTTTTAATTTTTCGCACTTATTTTATTTTCGCTAAGATTGGTTGTTTTATCGTTTACACCTATTCACCCCCCTTTAGGTATAGTTTCACCTACTTAGATTTTAGAGTTTCATAACTTACAATTGGTATAGGAGCCGGTGTAGGTTCGTAAACTATGGGTGAGGGTAAAAATATTAACCGACCTCTACTATTCGATGGCACTAATTATGCCTATTGGAAGGTTCGCATGAGAGCTTTTCTAATTTCTATCGATGAGCGGGTATGGCAATCTGTCACGCCCCGGGGGTAAACCAGAACCCGGGCCTGCCAACAGATCAGTCGTATACACGGGAAGCGTCAGTAACCTACTTAAGTATATATAGAACCAAACAACCGAGCAAAACAGAGCTGAATTAAAGATAAACATCATACTAAAATTGTACGATAAAACTAAAGGGTGAGAAGTTTATATGGACTCCTGAGTGCCAGCTCAGCTTTGACGAGCTGAAGCGCTGACTGACAAAGACTCTGATCCTGACAATACTGACCCTGGACGAGAACTTTGTTGTTTATTACGATGTTTCTCGAGTTGGTTTGGAGTGTGTTGTGGTGCTCCGACTTTTGCTAAAATGGCAAGGTGCGAATAAGACACCATGAACGTGTTTAAAAATACGTTTAAGAAGAGTTAGAGCAAGTTTGATTCGAAGCAAAAAGCGTTCGGGCTAAAAGTAAGTTGAAACCGGAATTTAAAATAAGTTCCGAAATAGAAATTGGGCTAAAATCAGCCCCGGAACAGTCAAATTGCCTGTAGGCATGTTAAAGAATGAGTTCCGAGTATGTCGGAATGATTCCGTGGAGTCTAGGGCCTCGTAGGACGAAAACACATTTTTTTAGACAAAGTGATTTTAGGGCTTTTACCTTCGGGGTCCGGATCGTTTTGGGACATTCCGGACTTTCTTCGTGCATAGGGTTTGGGACTTTCGGGGTCTGGACTGTTTTCCAGCAACAATTCGGACCGTCGCGGGCCTATCAGCGAGAGAATGGCAGTTTTGTAATATTTAGAAGGGGGCCATGTATGTAAGCTTGGGGACTTCCCCCAAACCAAAGAACAAGCTCTTCTTTCACTTCTTCTCACTCTCTCTCCTCTCTTTCTCTCTAGCAAAAAAGAAGAACCTATAATATCACGACTTTTCGTGTATCGTTTTACCCTCTTGCTAATAAATTACATGTTAGAAAAAACCGAATTATCGAGTTTTCTTAAGTTGACTATCATGCGGTGCGGGTATTTTTCTATGATAGAACTCGAAAAATGATGAATGACGGTGCAATCGGATCTAAAATCCGACTTACGGATCCCCCGGAATGGGGTTTCGAAGGTCGCGGTAACCGTAGTGTGCATCGAAATCCGTGCTAAGGATCTGGCACGCTTTTCGAGGAGTTGTGGAATTATCTCGTAGGATTAGTTAATTATTTTTTAAAATGATAATACCCGGATGTGGGTTTTATCGTACGTACTAAGGGAGAAATCTGTTTTCCCGAAAGAAAAGAAAAGAAAACCCTAACCGGAGGAAAAAGTGAGAGAAGAAGAAAGCGAAGGAGTCCAATCGCCCCGATCGACGTGCCGAAGACCGGAGAACGAGACGCCACCATCTACGGGGAGCGGATCCGGATCCTCAGCGCCGCGAAGAACGAGATCGGATCATCGTCCCCGATAGATCGAGGTTAGCGCCGTTATTCTTACGATTTCATCGTTCTAGGGTTTGACGTTTTTGGGTCTTTCGCTGTTCTTGTTTGCTCTTATCGCTGCCGCTGCCACACCGCGTGCGGCGCCGCGCGGGGCAGGCGCCTGCGCAGCCGCACAACACGCGGCGCGCGCGGGGCAGGCGCCCGCGCGGTCGCACGTTGTGCGGCGCCGCGCGGGGCAGGGACCCGCACTGCCGCACAGCACGCAGCGCAGGCGCCGCGCGGGGCTGGTGCCCGCACGGCCGCGCCGCAAGCACCGCGCGGGGCTGGAGCTCGAGCGGCCGCCGCATGCGCCGCGCGGGGCTGGTGCCCGCACTGCCGCACCGCTTGCGCCGCACGGGGCTGGTGCCCGCGCGGCCGCCGCGCCGCGCGGACCGCTTGCGCCGCACGGGGCTGGTGCCCGCGCGGCCGCCGCGCCGCTTGCACCGTACGGGGCTGGAGCCCGCGCGGCCGTCGCATGCGCCGCGCTAGGTTGGTGCCCGCGCGGTCGCGCCGCATGTACCGCGCGGGGATGGAGCCTGCGCGGCCGCCGCATGCGCCGCGCGGGGATGGAGCCTGCGCGGCCGCCGCTTGCGCCGCGCGGGGCTGGTGCCCGCGCGGCCGCGCCGCATGCACCGCGCGGGATTGGAGCATGCGTGGCCGCGGCATGCGCCACGTGGGGCTAGTGCCCGTGCGGCCGCCCCGCTTGCGCCGCGCGGGGCGGCCTCATGGACCGCCGCATGTGCCGCGTGAGGCTGGTGCCCGCGTGGCCGTGCCGCTTGCACCGCGCGGGGCTGGAGCCCGTGCGGCCGTCGCATGCGCCGCAGCGCATGCGGCCGCCGCATGCGCCGCGCCGCATTCGCTGCGGCGCATGCGGCGGCCGCGCGGGCTCCAGCTGCGCGGGGCTGGTGCCCGCGCGGCCGTGCCGCTTGCGCCGCGCGGGGCTGGTGCCCGCGCGGCCGCCGCATGCGCCGCGCGGCCGCCGCATGCGCCGCGCGGGGCTGGCGCCCGCGCGGCCGCCACATGCGCCGCGCGTGGCTGGCGCCCGCGCGGCTGCACCGCACTCGGCGCGCATGCGGCGCGGGTGCCGCTTTGTCGCCGCCGCCACCGCGAGTCATTTGTCCTTTTGTTTGTGCTTTCGGAGTCGTGTTTTTCTTTTGAGAGTCGTATCTTACCTTTTATGCCCTGTTAGGGGACTTTCTTTGAGGTCCGGGTGTTGTCCGAAGGTACGGGTCGATTTTCAGAGTTCCGGTCGACACGGTTTGAGGTGGGTACCTTGTTGTATTTCGGTGTATGGTTGTTCCCGTTGTGACTTGTGAAAATAAAGTAGATGTACCTTTTTGTAAACTGTTTAACCCCATTGCATGAGAATCCCGCTCTTTTATTTCTAACTATGGCGACGAATGTCGCGGTGCTTTATTACACGCCGGTTTCGGCATCTATGCTCATGATTGCTTACACGCACACCGGCGGTCTGGCCACCGCACAGGGTGTATTTTTTTGGAAAGATGGTACGTTTACCCGTGTACCCCACAAGGTGTCGTAGTGGGGATCCCTCGCGGATTACTTAAGGTGCTGCACAAGTACCGTGGAGGGGTTGGTGGCATCAAAGTGCGAGCAAAGTGTACTTTCGCCCAGGGTCCTTAGACCTCCCGGCACATGTTTCATTTTGATTAAACAGGGGATGTCGTGATTCATGAGTGGGAAGTGGAATGCTCTGGTGTATCGGTTTGTTTACTACAGTTTTTATAGCATTACCTGTTTTCATCTACTTTATTTGTCACTGACTCCCCACACTATGACAGCTCCGAACAGGGGTGGGAACCGGGACGATGGTGAGACTGCGTTTAGAGGACCTTAGCCGCTTGAGGCTACTATATGCCTTAATTACTGTCGGTTATCTCTTTTACGTTTGGTTAGTAGGTTAGTGATTATTTGCTGGTGGAACATTTGTGGTTGTTGGGTTGAGATCCTAACTTAGTGGTGACATCTTTTATTGCATTTATCTTATACTTGTATGCGGCATGTTTTCAAATAGCAAAATGATTTCGAAAACGTTTTCAAACTAAGTGTTGTGTGGGCACTGGCTTTCAAACCCGTGGATTTATCCTTTCAAGTTATGTTGCCGCCTCAAAGAGATTTGCGAAAACGTTTCTAAAACCGAGTGTCGTGTGGACACTGTTTTCCAAACTTGTGGATTTATCCTTTCTCTCTTGATTGTGGTTGTGATTAATCGTGATCTCTTCTTTTGGTATCATCATAACTGCATGGTTAAAGTATGTGTTGTAATTGAAACGCCGTACATATACAAAGGAGACTCCGTCCATTTGTGGAGTGAATTTGTATATGTGGCGGGTCTGGCGCGCGCCGGTGGCGAGGTTAATTTTTTTTAAAAAAAATATACACGTTTTTCCGCTCATTTAGAACCTCCGGGGCGTGACAGAACCCAAGCTTGGAGAAGAGGGATTTGGTGGGTTTGATCTATTTCGAGGCCACAGATCGGAAGAGGAGCACTAGGAGAGCATCCTAGGAGGAAGAAAAACTTCTCCCAATCTCTCTTGAGCAAGGAATCAAGAGGTGAGTTTTTAGGATTTTTAGAATTTTTGGGTTTTTGAGCTCCAAAGAGGGTTTTAATGATCTTTTTTGGTTTTTAACTCATGTTTTAGGGGTTTTCTTGAAGATCAAGAGATCAAATCCTCTCTTTTCAAGGAACCATACAAGAAGGTGGAGGATATTTTCGAAAAAGGGTGATCTATGCCCTTATCCTTTGCTTTTGAATTAGAAGCATGTTAGTAGGCCTAGTAGAGTATTTGGTTTATGAATGTTAGTAATTAGGGTTTAGCCCTAAAAGAGAAATTATTGTTAAGACCTAATATAGGTTGCTTATATTGGTAATTGATGATATTTGACCTAGGAGAAAAACCTAGAGTAAGAGTTCAAAATGAGTGGCATTAAAACCTAGGAGATAATCCTAAGCAAGAATGTGGGGCATTGTCTTAGGGGTTAACCTAAGGTCGTATGATAGAGGGTTCAACATAGAGTCAAAACTCTAAGATTTATGTGTTTCTGTTGAGGCTAGTGAGTTTTATAACAAGTATCAACCCTAGAGCTTTGGTCGTAGGGTGAATCTGCTAAATGAACAAATGTAATAACTTCAACCCAATTGTTGGTCCAAGGGACATTCTAGCTACCCTTGAGTCAAGGACCTAGGGTAAAAGATAAATGAATGAAAGGGCAAAAGTTAGAAAGCAAAAGAAGCTAAAAGCTAAAGAGAATGGAAAAGAAAAGAAAGATGTTGGAACTCGTGCGGGGGTGTGAGAGCGATAACCATCTCCTCAGGTAGAGACCCATTGTCGACGAGGCACTTCCGATTGGTATACAGAACACCCAGGGTGCTAGTGGTGCTTTTGGATCGTCTCGTCTTTTGGTAGCATGACTACCGGGCACGGGCCCGTTGGACGAGGTGTCACGCCCTGCGGTCGAAACTGCGATCCGGGCTCGCCAACAGAACCGCCATCTGTACGGGAATTCCCGCATAGACGAAGCGTCTAACATGTAAAGTCAAATCTATAGCTAAACATGTATTAGAGCTGAAAATAAATAAGTAGCTACAGAAATCAAATACTGAACATTTGAATATACATACAAATCCATCTCCCAAAATATAAATACAACAAAAGTCACAAACTGTTCAGTATCTATACATAAATCCACCAGGTACCTCTAACTCTCACCAAAAGTAGGGAATGGAACTACTCGGCCACGCCCTTACCTCGATCAGCTGCCTCTGCGCGAGCTGAAATCGAAACAAGTACCTCTGAAAAACAGACACCACAACGGGTGTGAGAACTACACCAACAAGTAGTTCTCAGTGGGTACCGTCGCCAACATCCACGATATGCCCACTAAGTCTACTGGAGGCAATAAAATAGGTAAACTGGAATATAAAAACTGATATGAAAGCTACAGCTACTATGCCTCAAATATCATGCTTAAAGGGGAAAAATACTCAACTATGAACATGCTATGCATCCACTCGCTCACGAGGTGCTCACATCAACCCAATCTCACTGACTGCCAAATCTGGTCCAGTCAAGCCTGCGCCTCCCCTAGTGTATCAACGTAGGGTGTCTAATCGGACTATCACAATACCACGCAACCACACTCATCAGGCTCATCATCATCGCATCCGGAGCGGCAACTCGAGAGGAGCGACCCCACCGAGGTACAAGCGTGTCACATCTGGCTCAAAAGCGGCTCATGCAGGCCATAATCCGCGATCAAACAGATCGGAAACTCGAATGCCAACTAACCCATAATCATGTCAAAGAACCCTCCACGAATCGATCTGATAATGCTCAGGTCAACACCAGCTATAACAACAGCTAAACTAGGTATGCTAAACATGCATACAATAGAATTAGAAGGCATTCCATAAAGTTTGAAAGAATTCCAACCCACCTGGATCGCTATCCACATGCAAGAAGAAGCCGATGTAGTGCGGAGTTACCCTATGTAAAGAAATGGCCGGAACAGTCCCTCGGTACCAGCACTCGCACCATCTCTGCCGAACGTCCAGAGAAACTTCCAGGATCACAGCACACTCCACCAAAAGCCTCTAGCTAGGATCTTCCATGCTCAGGTCAACACCACTCCCAAGCTCCACCACTCACAGCGCGCACACAACGCACATCTCCCTGTCTCTTCACATAGTGAACGGCAACAACAAGTCTCCTCAGCTCAACACAGCACCCAGCTGCTCCTCGCAGCACAGGAAAAAAGAAAAGATGGAAGAAAACCAACTCCAAGTCTCAAAATCCATAAATCTAAGCCAAAACCAAATCCGAGAAAAATCCGCAAAAGCTCGAAAAAGCACAGTACTCACCTCTGATGCTCCCGTTCCCGCGCGCAAGCCTCAATCCAAGCTCTCCTCAACAGGACAAGCTCTCCTCCAAGCTCTTGACCAAAATTCGAAGCTTCGAGCTGAAGAAAATCCTCCAATCGCACAGTTGAAGCCTCATATGGAGCTCTCTGGTGCAACAATAGTGGCTCTATTGTAGAGGGAGGAAGAAGAAGAAGATGATGATGGAGAAGATGAAGATGGAGGGGATGGTGATGGGATATATACACCAGCTCCTCTCCATACCTCTGGCATCGCACGTGCGGCTCAGCAAGTACGCCATCACGTCAGGTGGTGAAAACTCCCGCGGAACAACAGCGACACTAACCTGTCTCGCGAAGAAAAATCCGGGTTTCGGGCGCCCTAAAACTAGGGCCGGGCACCCTAAATTATGGCACAGTAACTCTCTGTTGGGTTATATGTAATAAGGATCTAAATAGGGGAAAAAACACCTAGAGGGGGGTGAATAGGTGTAAACGTATAAACACTCAAAAAATCGTTGCGATAAAAACCCAATGCGGAAATAAAAATAATACGCAAGATTTTTACGTGGAAAACTCCATCACCGGAGTAAAAAACCACGGGACCGATAACACGGCAGAAATCCACTAGAATTAAAACACGTACAAGGTGATTTACCGTACACACTTACGACTCAACCTTTTCCATACGCTCCTAGAGGATCTTCTCCGCTCGCTCCGCGACGCTTCTCGAATCCACGATCTGCGCCCAACGCCGAATCCACGGCGTCCAACGTCGAATCTGTTACGGAATTTGAGTTGGCGTAGTTTCGTGAAAGTCTCAAGTCTTGAAGATTGAAGGTGAAGAAAGTTGGATCATTTAACTCAATCTCAAGAAAGAAGAATTCAAAAGGATCAGGTATGTTTAACTAAATATTTTGTGTGATCCGAATACTTCTTATAGTGTAGAAACACTTGGAAGAATCTTTCATTGCATAAAAATCAAAAACTGGACTTGGGACATGTTCAGGATCCGGATCAGGTTGTTCGATCCGGATCCCGAAGGTGGTTCGTTCATACATCAGTTCAATCCGGATCGTAGTCTCTTGATCCGGATCCCGAACAGTGAGTTTACCATTTTCCTTGAACGATCCGGATCATGCTTCGCAATCCGGATCCCGAACGTTGATGTTTGGTAAACTGTATGAACGATCCGGATCGTGCACTTCGATCTGGATCCCGAACCTTTGTTTTTCTGGAACTGGCTGACTCGTTACGACGATCCGGATCACAGCTAGTCCGATCCGGATCGCCGTCCGTAAAATTTCCAGAAATGTTAGGTTTTTGATTCTTATCTCCTTCCTAGGGTTTCTAACCTATAAATACACCCTATGACTCTTTTTCAAAGGGGGATCCACATAGTCTTTAGCCGTCATTTTCATATACCATTTTATACGGCTATAGATCCACATATAGAGAAGAAAGGAAATCATTAGAGAATACTCTATGTTTCTTCATCTATATTGATTAGTTTGATTCTAGGTTTTCATACTCACATCTCGAGTTGAATCAAACTAATGAATACTTAGATGGTATTTCCGATCTATCTTTGATCTAAGTATTCGGCGGATCATCACCACCCAAAACAACGATTTACCCCAAAAATCGGCGCGTGGATTCGCGTGTCCTTGTGGATTCAAGGTTCAACCGCTCTCGTGGATTCGGAGCGAGGCACGTTCGTGGATTCGAAGGGTGCTATTGGGTGAAGACCGTGGATTCGGTCGGACGTCGTGGATTCGACGTTGGACGCCGTGGATTCGGCGTTGGGCGCAGATCGTGGATTCGTGAAGCGTCGCGGAGCGAGCGGAGAAGATCCTCTAGGAGCGTATGGAAAAGGTTGAGTCGTAAGTGTGTACGGTAAATCACCTTGTACGTGTTTTAATTCTAGTGGATTTCTGCCGTGTTATCGGTCCCGTGGTTTTTTACTCCGGTGATGGAGTTTTCCACGTAAAAATCTTGCGTATTATTTTTATTTCCGCATTGGGTTTTATCGCAACGATTTTTTGAGTGTTTATACGTTTACACCTATTCACCCCCCTCTAGGTGTTTTTTCCCCTATTTAGATCCGTATTACATATAACCCAACAAGTGGTATCAGAGCGGGAATAGGGTTGTAAACAATGGTTGAAGGTGGAAACATCAACCGACCCCCATTCTTCGATGGAACAAATTATGCGTACTGGAAAAGTACGGATGAAAGCCTTTTTAATTTCCATCGACGAACGGGTGTGGCAATCAATTGAATTAGGATGGTCTAATCCAACTGAATTTAATGGTGATGTTCTCACCTTAAAACCTAGGTCGAAATGGACCAAGGAAGAGTTAGATTCATCTTCTTACAATGGCAAGGGAATTAATGCTATTTTTAATGCCTTATCTCAAACTGAATTCTCTCGCGTCTCGGCATGTGAGACTGCGAAAGAAATCTGGGATGTTCTTCAGGTTACACATGAGGGAACTAACCTCGTGAAGATTCAGAAACTGCAAATGCTTACGAGCAAGTTTGACTCTATCTTAATGGCAGAAAATGAATTTTTCACGGACTACTATACACGATTGCAAGACATCATAAACTCATGTGCTAATCTGGGAGAGAAGATTCCAGAATTTAAGATTGTAAGAAAAATCTTAAGAACTCTTCCTGAACGATTTCGCCCAAAGGTTACTGCCATTGAAACTATTAAACACCCGGACGAAATACGTGTAGAAGAATTAGTTGGTTCATTACAAACTTATGAAATGACATTTACTACTAACAATTCTTCTGGAAAGGCATCCACTTCTAAGTCTTCAGGTTATGCGTTGAAAACAACTAAGGAAGAAGACGCGGATACATCCTCCTCAGACGATGACGAGAACCTTTCTATGGAGGAATTTGAGAAGCAGCTCGCTCTCTTGACAAGGAAGTTTCGCCGCAACTTTCGAAGGGGTAATTCAAGCAAATCTCCATCCTTCGGAAAGTCGAACAAAGGCAAGGGTACTTCAGGATACAAGTCAAGAAAGCAAGAGAACTTCTCAAAAGATAAGAAAAGTTCAGAAGGACAACTCCAATGCTTCAAATGTCGAGGCTACGGCCACATTGCAACGGAATGTCCTAACAAGTATCCGGCAAAGAAGAAGGCGATGCAAGTCGTCACTTGGGATGACAACTCAACGTCAAATGAGTCGTCTTCGAGTGATGAAGAAAAGAGCTCCACCGCATTCCACGCGTCCGTATCTTCACCCTTCATGTGCTTTATGGCAAGTACATCTGAGTCGTTGTCCAACTCCACTGTTGAAAAGAACGCAACGGACAATGAATTGGATGATTCGGAAGGTGAAGAATTTGCTCTAGCCTATCACAGATCTTTACGGGATTTAAAGAAACCGGCTAAGCAAAACAAGGGGTTGAGAGGGAGATTGCAGGATCTCGAAGAAGAAGCAAAAAGGGTAACTTCTCTCTCGACCGATCTTGAAGTGGAAAGGGATAAACTGATAAAAGAAAATGTTTCCCTTCAAGAGTCCAATGAGCAACTCGAGAAGAACTATATAGATATGGTGAACAAAGCGAACTACTTCTTGAAGCTCTACGGCGAGGCCCGACGGGAAAAATTGGAAATGACAGAGACCATTTGCCAACTCAAGGATGACTTACAGCAATTTTCCTTAGGAAGGAGTAAGTTGGATAAACTTCTTGGTCTTGGTCAAACAAACAAGTTCGGCCTCGGATACAATCGAACTGAAGACAATTTTAGTTCGGTTGGGACAGTCTTTGTGCCTCAGTCGGTATCTCCTCCTCCGACACCGGAAATCATGACAACTAACGACAACAAACCTACTTCATCCTCTTCAGAATCGTCAAGCACAAAGGTATGTTTTCGTTGTAATTCTGCAGGGCACATTGGAAGAAATTGCAAGATTGGAGCTCAAAGATCAAATCAACCACATCTTGCAACTGCTACCAACAAGTTCACTCCATGGAACTCAAAGAAGGATTTTCCTAAAGAAAAGGACATTGGTGGTACTTCAAACAAGACGATGACAAAAGAAAAAGACCGATCTTGCAAGACGTCTTCATCAAGGAAAACTTATCAACCATTGCCAACATACTCCAAAACTCAAAAGGTTTGGGTATGCAAAGGTGAAACCCCTCCTTGTCTTTAATCGTTCTTCGATTAAATATTGTGTAGTTTATGTATACTACTTTCTTTTCTTCTTTTTCTTTTGGCCGACCCGTCAACCATCTTTGGGAGGTAAATGGTACATCTTTTTATTGGTTGATGATTTCTCTCGGTTTTCATGGGTAGCATTTTTGAGAGAGAAAGCTGATACGTTTGACTCTTTTCATGAGATTTGCCATCGTATTATGATTGAAAAGAATGAAAAGATCATTCGTGTTAGAAGTGATAGAGGTGGAGAATTCATAAATTCAAAATTCATTGATTTTTGCACTTCAAATGGAATCAAACATGAATTCTCGGCACCCTATACACCTCAGCAGAATGGTGTTGTTGAGCGCAAGAACAGGGTTGTTCAAGAGATGGCGCGTGTGATGCTTCATAGCCGGAATTTACCGCTACATTTTTGGGCTGAAGCTGTGAACACCGCTGTCTATGTCATTAATAGAGTTTACTTGCGCCCAGGAACTTTAAATACACCATATGAGCTGTGGTTTAGTAGAAAACCCAATATCAAATATTTTCGTGTCTTCGGGAGTCGATGTTACATTTTACGTGACCGTGAAAATCTTGGAAAGTTCGACTCTCGAAGTGATGAAGGGATCTTTCTGGGTTATTCTACGAATAGCAGAGCATATCGAGTATTTAACATTGAATCAAAGACGATCGTAGAATCTATAAATGTTAAAGTAGATGAAGCTTTTCACTTTGAAACTGGAAAATCTACCCTCGATATCTCTCTAGATGATGATTCTCCTGCTAGTGCATCTTCTCATAATAATACTCCCAATATTAATGATGCATCTAATGGTTCTTCTAGTTTATCTGATGTGCAGGAATCATCTCATATATCTCCGAGTACTCCGCTTCAACAAACGTTACGAATCTCCAAGGATCATCCGGAATCGAATATTATTAGAGATCCACAAGAAGGAGTCAGAACTCGGAGGCAGTTGGTTTGTGGATTCGCTTGCTACGTATCTTTAATCGAACCAAAGAACATAGATGAAGCTCTTCAGGATGACTACTGGATTAAAGCAATGCAGGAAGAGCTCCATCAATTTGAGCGAAACAAAGTCTGGGAATTAACGAAGCCTCCAAAGCAACACAATGTGATAGGTACCAAATGGATCTTCAAGAACAAGAAAAATGAGGATGGTACTATCATCAGGAACAAGGCACGATTAGTTGCTCAAGGCTACTCTCAAGTAGAAGGTATAGACTTTGACGAAACATTCGCCCCTGTAGCTAGACTCGAGTCCATTCGTATACTGTTTGCTATTGCTTGTTATTTTAAAATCAAATTATTTCAAATGGACGTTAAGAGCGCATTTCTAAATGGGTTTTTAAATGAGGAAGTTTATGTGGCTCAACCGAAAGGTTTTGTAGATCATAAACAACCTAACCATGTTTTTCGTTTGAAAAAGGCTCTTTACGGTCTGAAACAAGCACCGCGAGCATGGTACGAAAGGTTAACAAAGCACCTTTTGGAGAAGGGCTATACTCGAGGGGGAGCTGATAGGACTCTCTTTGTGAAGCATTATCAAAACAATTTCATTGTAGCACAAATATATGTCGATGACATAGTATTTGGCGCAACAAGAGATAATGATGCTTCTAAATTCGCGGAGACCATGGAAAGCGAATTTGAGATGTCCATGATGGGCGAATTGACTTATTTTCTTGGATTGCAAATTAAACAAAATGATGAAGGTATTCACTTGAGTCAATCCAAGTATGCAATGGAGTTGGTCAAAAAGTTTGATCTAGAAAATTGTAAAGATTTTCCGACTCCAATGGGAACTAGCCACAAGGGACTTGGAAGTGAATCACATAGTGAGAATGTAGATGAGAAATTGTATCGAAGTATGATTGGAAGTCTACTTTACCTCACGGCTAGTCGCCCGGATATATCTTTTGGTGTTGGGATTTGCGCGAGATATCAATCAGCACCAAAGGAGGTTCACCTGAAAGCGGTGAAAAGGATCATCCGGTATATAAAAGGATCAATTAATTTCGAAATTTGGTATCCTATGGGAACAAGTTTGGATATTGTTGGATACTCAGATGCCGATTGGGCAGGATCAGTGGATGATCGGAAAAGCACGAGTGGTGCATGCTTCTATCTTGGCCATTGCCTTGTTGCATGGCACAGTAAAAAGCAGAATTGCATAGCACTCTCGACTGCCGAAGCGGAATACATTTCAGCTGGAAGTTGCTCAACTCAACTCATTTGGATGAAAAGCGTACTGAGCGACTTTCGCATTTCAGCATCTTCGGTAACAATACTTTGTGACAACACTAGTGCTATTAACATTTCTAAAAACCCTGTGTTGCACTCTAGAACAAAACATATTGAACTTAGATATCATTTTCTTAGAGAGCTAGTTGAATCAAATACTCTTCAACTTTCATATATTTCAACTGAGGATCAATTAGCTGACATTCTAACAAAACCTTTGGATCAAAAACGTTTTATTCATTTACGAAAAGCAATTGGGATGCTTTCTTTGAAATAATCCTCTTTTTGAAATCTTTGCTTAGGATAGGTTTTGTATTTGTTTTTGTTTTGTTCATTATCTATGTTTGTACATAGGACATTAATTGAGCATAGATCATAATTGACTTTAATTGCATCTTTTCGCACATTTAGAAATTTATTATGCTTTTGCCATCATAATATTTCACTGTTGCAATGATCATTTATGTTAATTAAATCATCTTCTAAAGTGATCAAAGTCAATTTCTCTCTCTCTATGATCTCTTGGTATAGTCATTATCTTATTTGACTGCTTAGTCGAGTATGAAATCGAGATCAATATTTGGTTGAATACTTTATATCTTAAATAATTGATAGCCAATTGAGGGGGAGTCATAGAAAAGGTAAAATGCTCAAAAGATGTGGAAAGAGTTACATCCCAATGAGGAGTGTGAAAACTACCACCACATGGAGGAAAGAGCTACCACCTCGGTCGTCCGAGTATTGTGTGCAGCTACCACATGTATACCAAGCATGGTTGTTCAAATTTTTGATTAAGTAAAATGCATGTTGAAATACTTGACTCTGTCAAATTTCAAGGTTGGTATAAGGTGGGTTTTTAATGAAAGATGCTCAAAGAGCCACTCTCTTCAACAGATTGTCTAGATATATTATCTACTATATTTGGGATTTCAAACATCTATTGATCTTTGTATTTCATTTTCTTTACTGAATTGATGATTTGATAAAGGCATTACTCATAAGATCAAGTTAGATGTGATTGAAGGTGTTCAACTTTAAGGGATTTAATTTGTGTAAATTTTCGTTTCATTTTTGGATATTATTGATAGATTTGGCATAATCTAATTCTTGTTGTATGAAACGATGATTTTTGTTTAAAGTTGATACACATTTGTGCTTACAATCTTTTTCTGGTTTTTCTTGAATTTCTCTGAAATTTTCTAAAGAAAAAGTTGGGGCCGATCCGGATCGGGCTAGATGATCCGGATCCCGAACGCAGGAATTCTTCTGCGGGCTGACGATCCGGATTGTATCTGCCGATCCGGATCCCGAACGCAGTCTCTTACTGCGGGTAGCCGATCCGGATCGCAGTTATGAACTGATCCGGATCGCGGCTAGGTTTTATAAGGAACGAAAGGGGTTTTTGATTTCTTTACTCCAATCTTTTGTTCCGAAGTTTCCAGAGCCTCTCTCTCTAGATTTCATCCTTCCTGGAAGCTTTCAAACTCAGGTTCTTCAACTCCAAGTAAGTTTTATTGATCAAAATCTATCTCGGTTTTTCACCGTTTTTCTCTTTTCCTCCTCAAACGTGATGAATTTCTTGGATCAACTTTGTTTGTGGATGGTTTTTGATCAAATTTCTTTTGAAATAAGAACTCTGGGTAGATTAGTTTTGATTATATGCTAGGTATTCTCCTGATTAACGGATTTTTAGGCTTCGATTTCTAAAATTTCGGTTTTAGGGCATATAATAAGGATTTTCGAAAATCATGCAATTGATCTATTTTTAAAAGTCCTTTTGCAAAACTAATTTGATTCTTAGTCTCTCTACATGTAATGATTCTTTGGATACAATTTTTTCAATTTTTGAAAACTAAGAATTTTTGTGTTCTTGAGTTGGTTTTCACAGGACACCTTCTTAACTCAAGCACTTTGATCAATGGCACTCTCTTGGTTAATCCTTCTCCTGGTCTCAATGGTACACACTCGCCCAACAAATAAACTGAAGAGAGCCAAGAACCTCCAACAAAAAGGTGAATTTGTCGAGGTCAGTGACACAGAGGTAGATTGTCATGAGATTGACTGGGCGGCATTGACGGATGATGATGACTCAATGTATGAACAAGAACCGTCTGATGATTCAAGGAGAAAGGCGTCTGTTAAATCAAAAGAAAAGGCAACTAAGGTACCAGGAAAAGCATCAGTGGCAGCACCAACCATCTCCTTGAAAAGAAAGAGAATAACTAGATGTCGTGGGCTACGACAGGACAATAATGTTGACACGCCGATAGCTCCTGACTCCCCACATCGCTTGGAAGAAGTATTCGTTAACACTGATCGTCTTCGAGCCTTTGCACATCGCGAATGCATTGGTGAAAGGCATGTTAACATTGAGGCTCTGCAAGGTCACTCCCCTGGTTTTGGTCTTCTGATTGAACAAGCCAACCTTATTCAAGTATGTCGTTTCCCAGAAACTCTTGGCTACTGTTTGCATCATGTGAGGACCTTCTATACTAATGCACGGCATCTTCGGGAGTCTGAGAACGGTCCTATGGAGTTCTACACGAATATCCAAGGCACAAGGTTTAAGATTACTCCAGAATTGATTGGCGAGGTTTTGGGAATGGAAGCCAGCAAGAAAGGAGTTCACTACTTGAAGGGGGTAAATTTGACAAACACATTATGGCGAAAAGTTATAGAGGGAATTTGTCTCGAGGGAACACAATCAACCGAAAAATCTGTTCGGTCTAAAGAACTTCGTCTTGAATATCGCTTCTTAAACTTCATCACATGTTACAATATACTTCCAAATATGCAGACAAAGGTTGTGAGATGGGACCGGTTGTTGTTTTTGTATCTCATAGGACATCCATCAGAGGCAACGGCATTGAATATCAACATTCCCTACATTATCTGGAATAGAATGGCGCGATGTGTTGAGCATCCTCATCCCACTGAGAGAATTCCATTTCCCTTGATTATAATGAGGATTTTAAAGAAGTTTCAGGTTGACATTACTTCAACAACTTATCATCAATGTCTGAGCATGATAGATGAGTCTACCATTGTCAAATCCCTCCATAAGTTGCCGCATGTCACTCCAGTTCCTGCATCTGGAACGAAGCACAGTACAAGCACTGCCGCATCACCATCTCGACAAGTACCCGGCACAGATGATGAAGCATCAATAACATCGATTATCAAGGAACAACAGCGACTATCTGTTAAGCAAGAACAAGTTTTGAAGGAACAACAAAGAATTACCAATGAGCTTGAGATTACCACGGCAGCTCACATTACAATAACGAAGAAGATCAATTCAATGGACAAGCGGATGCGAAAGATACTTTCTAAGATGGGTTGCACAAGCTCTGAAGACTCAGATTCTGACAACTGATTACTTTTGACTCATTTTTTTCTTTTTGTGCAGGATTTTGATTTTAGGTTTTAGTTTTATACTCATTTTAGCTTAGTTCTCAGGTTTTACGTTTTATTGGAACTTTTCACTCTCCTAACATTTCGTAGTCTTAACTACATTTTTGGCTTTGTTTTGTGACAAAAAGGGGGAGAGAGTTAGAGAGAACTTTGAACAATGAATGATGAAATTGAATGATGAAATATCAAGGTACAATGATGATGTGAATGAACATCAAGGTAAGGGAACTTGAATAATGATTGTGAAAATCTTGATGATGAAGATTTTGTATACATCAAGGTAAGTATGATCTCAACTTCAACTTTGGTTTTCATCTTGTGATTGTTTGCATGTCTCGACTAACTATTCGACTAACTATTTGGGCATGTAATATAACTAACAAGTTGAGGTTGGACTAACATTTTGACATTTGGTTTTTGAATGCATAGAAGATATGTTGGTTTTTGACTATGATTCTCTCACATATCTGAATTCTCAAATGTCATGATGATTAGATAAACTCTATCTCTGTACTAGGTGTTGTATGCTAAATATTCTTGAGGTATCTAACGATCTCTTTTTGTCAAAAATGATTTCTTTGTGCAGAGAGTACAGATGTCTAAGTCTAGAGTCTGTTTTAGGAGTTTATCTCATGTTTTTAAATTTTTTGGATCTCCATTGTAAATTTTTGTTGTATGGTGATAGCAACAAAAATATCTTTTTGAATTTTCTTTAGTGGATCTATGTTTTGTCACGAAACCGCCAAAGGGGGAGATTGTTACGGAATTTGAGTTGGCGTAGTTTCGTGAAAGTCTCAAGTCTTGAAGATTGAAGGTGAAGAAAGTTGGATCATTTAACTCAATCTCAAGAAAGAAGAATTCAAAAGGATCAGGTATGTTTAACTAAATATTTTGTGTGATCCGAATACTTCTTGTAGTGTAGAAACACTTGGAAGAATCTTTCATTGCATAAAAATCAAAAACTGGACTTGGGACATGTTCAGGATCCGGATCAGGTTGTTCGATCCGGATCCCGAAGGTGGTTCGTTCATACATCAGTTCAATCCGGATTGTAGTCTCTTGATCCGGATCCCGAACAGTGAGTTTACCATTTTCCTTGAACGATCCGGATCATGCTTCGCAATCCGGATCCCGAACGTTGATGTTTGGTAAACTGTATGAACGATCCGGATCGTGCACTTCGATCCGGATCCCGAACCTTTGTTTTTCTGGAACTGGCTGACTCGTTACGACGATCCGGATCACAGCTAGTCCGATCCGGATCGCCGTCCGTAAAATTTCCAGAAATGTTAGGTTTTTGATTCTTATCTCCTTCCTAGGGTTTCTAACCTATAAATACACCCTATGACTCTTTTTCAAAGGGGGATCCACATAGTCTTTAGCCGTCATTTTCATATACCATTTTATACGGCTATAGATCCACATATAGAGAAGAAAGGAAATCATTAGAGAATACTCTATGTTTCTTCATCTATATTGATTAGTTTGATTCTAGGTTTTCATACTCACATCTCGAGTTGAATCAAACTAATGAATACTTAGATGGTATTTCCGATCTATCTTTGATCTAAGTATTCGGCGGATCATCACCACCCAAAACAATGATTTACCCCAAAAATCGGCGCGTGGATTCGCGTGTCCTTGTGGATTCAAGGTTCAACCGCTCTCGTGGATTCGGAGCGAGGCACGTTCGTGGATTCGAAGGGTGCTATTGGGTGAAGACCGTGGATTCGGTCGGACGTCGTGGATTCGACGTTGGACGCCGTGGATTCGGCGTTGGGCGCAGATCGTGGATTCGTGAAGCGTCGCGGAGCGAGCGGAGAAGATCCTCTAGGAGCGTATGGAAAAGGTTGAGTCGTAAGTGTGTACGGTAAATCACCTTGTACGTGTTTTAATTCTAGTGGATTTCTGCCGTGTTATCGGTCCCGTGGTTTTTTACTCCGGTGATGGAGTTTTCCACGTAAAAATCTTGCGTATTATTTTTATTTCCGCATTGGGTTTTATCGCAACGATTTTTTGAGTGTTTATACGTTTACACCTATTCACCCCCCTCTAGGTGTTTTTTCCCCTATTTAGATCCGTATTACATATAACCCAACAGAATCCACGACGTCCGACCGAATCCACGGTCTTCACCCAATAGCACCCTTCGAATCCACGAACGTGCCTCGCTCCGAATCCACGAGAGCGGTTGAACCTTGAATCCACAAGGACACGCGAATCCACGCGCCGATTTTTGGGGTAAATCATTGTTTTTGGGTGGTGATGATCCGCCGAATACTTAGATCAAAGATAGATCGGAAATACCATCTAAGTATTCATTAGTTTGATTCAACTCAAGATGTGAGTATGAAAACCTAGAATCAAACTAATCAATATAGATGAAGAAACATAGAGTGTTCTCTAATGATTTCCTTTCTTCTCTATATGTGGATCTAGAGCCGTAAAAGATGATATATGAAAATGACGGCTATTTTCCTTTTTTTCGGCTTACCCTAGGAAATGAATCATAGGGTCTATTTATAGGTTAGAAACCCTAGGAAGGAGATAAGAATCAAAAACCTAACATTTCTGGAAATTTTACGGACGGCGATCCGGATCGGATTAGCTGTGATCCGGATCGTCGTAACGAGTCAGGTAATTCCAGAAAAACGAAGGTTCGGGATCCGGATCGAAGTGCTTGATCCGGATCGTTCATACAGTTCACCAAACATCAACGTTCGGGATCCAGATTGCGAAGCCTGATCCGGATCGTTCAAGGAAGATGGTAAACTCAGTGTTCGGGATCCGGATCAAGAGAGGCTACGATCCGGATTGAACTGGTGTATGAACAAACCACCTTCGGGATCCGGATCGAACAACCTGATCCGGATCCTGAACATGTGCCAAGTCCATTTTTTGATTTTTATGCAATGAAAGATTCTTCCAAGTGTTTCTACACTACAAGAAGTATTCGGATCACACAAAATCATAGGTTAAACATACCTGATCCTTTTGAATTCTTCTTTCTTGAAATTGAGTTAAATGATCCAACTTTCTTCACCTTCAATCTTCAAGACTTGAGACTTTCACGAAACTACGCCAACTCAAATTCCGTAACAATCTCCCCCTTTGGCGGTTTCGTGACAAAACACAGATCCACTAAAGAAAATTCAAAAAGATATTTTTGTTGCTATCACCATACAACAAAAATTTACAATGGAGATCCAAAAATTTAAAAACATGAAATAAACTCCTAAAACAGACTCTAGACTTAGACATCTGTACTCTCTGCACAAAGAAATCATTCTTGACAAAAAGAGATCGTTAGATACCTCAAGAATATTTAGCATACAAAACCTAGTACAGAGATAGAGTTTATCTGATCATCATGACATTTGAGAATTCAGATATGTAAGAGAATCATAGTCAAAAACCAACATATCTTCTATGCAATCAAAAACCAAATGTCATGTTAGTGAACATCAACTTGTTAGTCATATTACATGCCCAAATAGTTAGTCGAATAGTTAGTCGAGACATGCAAACAATCACAAGATAAAAACCAAAGTTGAAGTTGAAGTGATACTTACCTTGATGTATACAAAATCTTCATCAGCATTGTTCATCATTGTACCTTGATGCAGTCATCATTGTTCATCATTGTACCTTGATGTATACAAGATCACAATTTTCACAATATCATTGTTCAAGTTCTCTAAACTCTCTCCCCCTTTTTGTCACAAACAAAGCCAAAATCACAAAAACTTTAAGGAGAGTTAAATAGAACAAAATTAAGAAACTCCTGAGAACTAAATAAGAACAAAAACTTAAAAACCTGCAAAAGAGAGATTAGAGAAAAGAAGAAAAACTTTATGCAGAGTCGTCGGAGCTGATACACCCAAGCTTCTGAAACATTTTCTTGATCCGTTTGTTTATAGAAGCTTGTTCCTTCTTAACTTCTTTGATATCCTCTTTCATTTCAGCGACATCAGTAGCCATGCGCTCTTGCTCGTTTGAGAGTCGCTGTTGTTCCTTAAAGATTGAACTCACTGACGCATCATCATCAGAAGTGGATGGAGGTGCCTGCTGTGCTGGTGGAACAGGAGGAGTTTCTGCCGGTGCAGAGGTTGTCGCTCGTTGTTGTTGTGCTCGTTGCCGGTGAGGAGGTATTATGGGTTCATCTGGCTTCGTCGAGAGAGACTTCACAATTGTCGTCTCATTAATGGTGCCCAAACTGTACATGTATGAGTTCGCGCTTGTATCGACTTTAAACTTTCTAAGGATGCGCATGATAATCATTGGGTAGGGTAGTCTTTCTGTGGGATGAGAGTGTTCCACATACCGCGCCATCCTTGACCAAATGAGATAGGGAATATTCAAGTTTGCTCCCATCAATGCGGCCGGATTTCCAAGAAGATAAAGGTATAACATTCTGTCCCATCGAAGAACCTTCGTATTTGTGACGCACCACTTCCCAGGGGGTCACCCATCCTAGAACTACTCTAGCTCTAGCACGCTTAACTCTCATGTTCCTCTTGGATCTTGCTACCATCCAAAATGCTATGGGTCGACCTCTAGGCCTCCGGCAGTGCGTCGCGAGGAGACAAGGCAACCTCAACCGGGAGGGCGAGTATATTCAATGACCCACCAAGAGGCGGACCGGCCGGAGGACATGCTTGCAGGTATTACTTCTGTTTCAAATTCCCGAGCTAGAACCCTCTTTGATACCGGAGCAACACACTCGTTCATTTCTTGTGATTACGTGTTTATGCATGACCTTGGGGAGACACATCTCCAAAACCGATTAACGGTCCAGACAGCGGGTGGGACACTGGAGGCGACCGGCTTAGTGGCCACCTGCCCAATTATGTTAGGGCGACTGCCTTGCCCTTGGGACTTGGTGGTAATTCCCCTGAAGGAGTACGACATTGTTTTGGGCATGGATTGGCTCTCAAGGTACCAGGCGCTCATTGACTGCGAGAAACGGATGGTGCAGCTTCAAGAACCCAGCTTCCCTAAGAACGCGTATTTGGCGTGCAAGAGCATCTCCTTCCCAGCGGTCATCTCGGCGGCACGAGCCAGGAGGTTGGTGGAAGGTGGGTGTGTGGCCTACTTGGCATCGGTAGACATGGCCGCCCGACCCTCGGGGGTGCAGTCAGACATCCCGGTAGTGCGAGACTTTCCCGATGTTTTCCCGACGGAATTACCCGGGATGCCCCCCGAGCGAGAGGTGGTGTTCCCGATTGAACTGCTACCGGGCACGCAGCCGATTACGAAGGCGCCGTACCGAATGGCTTTCGCAGAGTTGAAAGAGCTCAAGGCGCAGCTGGAGGATCTCTTGGACAAAGGGTTCATCAGACCGAGTGTGTCACCCTGGGGCGCACCGGTACTCTTTGTGCGGAAGAAGGACGGAAGCCTACGACTCTGCATCGACTATAGAGGGATAAACAAAGTTACAGTGAAGAACAAGTACCCCCTGCCAGAATCGACGATCTCTTCGACCAACTGCGGGGAGCGACGGTCTTCTCAAAGATTGATCTGCAATCGGGCTACCATCAGCTTCGGGTTCGAAACGAGGACATTCCAAGGACCGCCTTCCGGACCCGGTATGGCCACTACGAATTTACAGTTATGCCCTTCGGGCTTACGAACGCCCCCGCCGTCTTCATGGATATGATGAACCGGATTTTTAAGCCCTTCCTAGATCGGTTCGTGGTGGTCTTCATCGACGACATACTGATCTATTCACCCACCGACGGGGAGCACGAACAACATCTGCGGATGATCCTCCAGACCCTCAGGGACCACGAGTTGTTCGCTAAGCTCAAGAAGTGCGAGTTCTGGCTACGCGAGGTGGGCTTTTTAGGACATGTGATCTCGGCAAAAGGAGTCGCCGTGGATCCCAAGAAGGTGGAATCCATGACAGCCTGGCAGCCGCCAACTACGGTAACGGAGATCCGCAGTTTCTTGGGCCTCGCTGGGTACTACCGATGCTTTGTCGAGGGCTTCTCGAAGATAGCCGCCCCCCTGAACTGGTTGACTAGGAAAGGAGAAAAGTTTGTGTGGTCGACACAATGCCAGGAGAGCTTCGAAGAACTTAAAAGAAGGCTAACCAGGGCACCAATTCTCGTACTACCAACACCCGAAGAGGATTATGAAGTGTACTGCGATGCATCGAGGATCGGCCTTGGGGGTGTATTGATGCAACAGGGAAAAGTAATAGCCTATGCTTTCAGGCAGCTGAAAGATTACGAGAAGAATTATCCGATACACGATTTGGAACTGGCTGCAGTGGTCTTTGTTTTGAAGTTATGGAGACACTACCTCTTTGGTGTCCACTGTAACGTTTTCTCTGACCACCAAAGCCTTAAGTACCTGTTCACCCAGAGGGAACTAAACCTGCGACAGAGGCGGTGGCTCGAACTATTGAAGGACTAGGATCTAACGATCCAGTACCACCCCGGGAAAGCAAACGTAGTGGCGGACGCTTTGAGCGGGAAGTGGGGCGTCATAGTTGGTATCGGAGCCATTCACCAGCCGGAAATGTGAGATGAATCTCGGCTGAGCCAGGGTTATATAGCGGGTAGAGCGAGGCTCCCCGGCTAATGACCGTTGTGAGTGGAGTGCAGCTCCTCACAAGATCGGCTAAGGCTAGCGAGATGAGTCTCACATCGCCTGGTGCTTGTGAGTGTGCTTGAGCCTGACGTGGATGTCAGGGCTTAAAGGGGGGAAGAATGTAACACCCCCGGAATTTGGATTAGTCCTCTATATAAATGATATAATAGGACTAAATCTCTAACCCGGCTATAATCAACATCCACACCGACCCCACAAGGGTATCGCGAACCACACCGTAGTCTACAGTATCAAATGAAATGCAAGGAAAAAAGTAAAAGGAGATACAGACTAGGGCTCCTCACAGCCCGACCACTCCCGTCTCGACCTCACCGTCGTCTACCGCTCACCCCTGGAAGAACCTGTCACGGAGTGGGTAGTCAGCGACATGCGATAATAATAATAAGCAGGAAAGAAAGCCAAACCCAACAGTAAAACTATCCGGAGCAACCACTCGACTCACTGGAAGAGTGACACGCGAACACATGTAACACCTGCAACATCTGTAATGCCTGTAACACCTATACACCTTGATCTCGTCGGGCACCTATCCCGACGGATCGCACCGCTCACACCTTGGGGCACCTGACCTCGTCGGACACCTGTCCCGACAGGTCGCACCTTTTTCCCCCACCTTTTGATGCCTCAAACCCCACACCTACGGGGGCCCCCACCACTTCACCTTGTGGGTTAACACGGGTCGAAGACCGCTTTCCCGGAAAAGAGCACCCTTTGCGGTGGCCAGACCGCGGGTGCGCGTGTCGCAACCACGAGCACAAAAACCCGAAATACAGGATAATATCGCAAACATAGAGACCGTCAGCATTAGTAATACAAATATGCAGTTTAAACGACTAACACAGAATACCGAGTCTATACTTGGTCTCAAAGGAACCCACCTTAAACACGAAGGAGAAAACGTGCGGGAGCTCCAACAAAAGAAGTACCCTCGCCGTGCGCCCGAACAGCTACAATAAAAGTTATTTGTTAAAAACCATCGTCGTGGTTAAAAACACTCAAAAACGGGGCAAACGGGCCACAAACGGAGCTCCTGGACTCCTTTTCTGAACCCTGGTGCACGAAACCAGGCGTGGACCGGGTTCACGGCAGCAGGCGGCCACGGCGCGGGCCGGGGAGCACGCTTGTAGGCGGTGGACCGCCGCGGCTTGGGCCGGGCCGCGCACGGGTGAAGGCGCGCACCGGGTTCATCGCCCTCCCCCGCTGCGCGACGAGCACCGGGTGCACGACTGATGTCATGCACGTGCGGCCTGGCTGCAGGACAAACATAATGCTTTAGTAAGGGTAACATGTCTAGCCTTTCGCTTGATTGGGTCGAGAGAGTCTTGGTCCTAATGTTTTGTACTGTTGCAGTGGTTTTGATGCCTCCGAGACGCCGTGCGCGGTGAAGACGTGTTCAACCTTGGATGAAGAGCCCGAACAGTGGGAGGCTGAATGGACAGAACAGAGTAAGGTTCGTGAATTGCGAGCCAGGTAGCTCAGTTGTTTGAGGCGGTGCGGCGCCAGGAAGAGAGCATGGAGCGCGTGACGCGCATGCTCGAGCAAGAGAGCATCGACTGAGGTATCGCCAGTAGTACCCTCTGGCCGCGACATCGTCGACTTCGACCCAGATCGCACTGTGGATAGTGCTGGAGCAGCAAGAGATTGTCCAATCGGTTATGTACTTCATCCAGTTCCATCCTCTGCAGATTTGGGCAGAGTTTGGAGCCCTGGGAGGCCTGAGAATTGGATTGCTGCTATGGAGAAATCGGTTTGAGGAATTGTTCATCTAGGAGTGATGAGCTGTGTGCCCCATGTTGCCCAGGATGAGGCTCAGAAGGTGATTATGTTTGCGGGGGGGACCGCATCGAGATATCTATCACATGGGGCACTCTCGGCGAGCGCCGACTTAGATGCCTCGATTGTGCAGGCTCGATGGATTGACCGAGCCTCAGTTATCGCGTTCGAGAGGGATCGAGAGCGAGGGACCAGCTTCAGTGAGAGACGTCCAAATCGTCGGATTTTGGGATAGTCGAGCGGATCGAGGTTGCCATGATTCCAGTTTAGGGTCATGGGTCTCAGAGGAGACGGAGACCAGGAGGTTCTCGACAGTCGAGACACCAGCGGCAGTATTGGTACGATTGTGTCTTTTGCGGTGGGCCGCATTCATCGCCATAGAGCGACTTCAGGGAAAAGGGCGATGCTTTTTATTTGGATGGTCAGGACATTTTCAGGTGGAGTGTCCCAGAGTGGTACTCGTGGATTTGCCGCTTACGACGGCACCCCCTCTACCCCTCAGGATTTAGAGGTTCATCCGATTTACCGGTAGGCTGATGGAGCCGTGATGCCGAGGCAGGTGGAGCGATGGCCACCATCATCTAGTGGATTAGATTGTGTAGCTGGTTGAGGATGCCAGGATAGTGGATCGCGTCTTACCAGGTGTGGTTCTGCTGACTGTTGTCAGAGTCGGAGCCTGTTTAATGCCGACACCGTTTGCCGTGGTTCTAGTAAGCGGGGGTAGCTTCGCGTGGGGCCTGAGTTAGGATGGTTGGCTTGGCACGTGAGGACAGGTTCTAGATCACGTTTAGCACATGGTGAGTGTTGCCAACCCCGCCCAGTGCTGTTAGGACCTTGGATTTGATCCATTGAGTTGTTAGACCTTCATCAGCTCTGAGATATTGATATAAGGTTGGAGTGGGATTGGATATCCCACGTTGTGCTATCCTGGATTGTCGAGAGAGGACAAAGACCCTTCCGTCGACCTGGTCAGGAGGAGTGGGGTTATAGAGGAGGCTAGACCACAACGAGGTTGAGTCCTGGTCGTATCGCTTGCTAGCGATTTGTAGAGGAGATGCCTGTGGCGGCACCGGGACTAAAGGATATCCTTACCGCCCGTGTGATCCCGGGGTTGTGAGTCTACTCGAGCTGTTATTAAAGCCGCCGTTTAGCGAGATTGAGATCAAGTTAGTGATCGACGTGGTTTTGGAGACTGCGCCGACTTTGGTGGCACCTTTTGGAGTATCATCTGCGAGGCAGAGAGTGAGAGCCGATAGCGCAGTGTGGGATTTGATGGATCGTGAGGTCTGTGTGACCCAGTACCACGTCGTGGGAATATGACAATGAGGATCCGAGAGATTGATACCTGAGTGGGATGCCATGCCGTTGGTACACGGCAGTGATGCCACGTTGTGAGCTACAACAACAGTGAGGGTGCTATGATGGGTTCAGCATAGACAAGTTGGGATTGTTTTCGGCAGATGCCGTTGTGAGAGTGGTAGCTTTGTGGGGCCTATTAGCCGAAGGCGGTGCTCAGTTGGTGTTTAGGATCCAAGTAGGGGCATTGTGAGTTTACAACGCGGTCAAATGGATTGACTAATGCCCTGCCGTCTTTAAGATTTGAGGAATTGAGTTTTCCAGCTGTGTTCGGACGGGTTGGCAGCGGGACCTGTCGTGGATATTTGGATTTATTTCTGAGGTGACCATAGAGCATGAGGAGCACTTGGGGATAGTGCTGCAACTTCTGAGAGAGAAGAAGTTTGATGTCAAGATGGGAGGAGTATGCTTTTTGACCTTCAAGGGTTCTGTGGATAGGCCATGTGATTTCAGCTGCAAGAGTGTCTGTAGACCAACGAAGAGTAATGCCGTTGGGGTGGGGCCTGGATCTATGATTGTGGTGGAGGTCGATGCTTTGGAGTATGTGGTGCCAGTGTAGCTTGGAGAAATTAAAGCTAAGAACGATACCAGCAGTGATTGATGAACGCCGATGGGCAGAGAGATTTCTATGTTGCATGATTGTTATCACGGTATATCCTGGCGAGGTCTTCTGGTCGGTAATGCCTTGACTAGGCGAGCAGTGCAACCTTGGAAATGAGGTAATTGATCAGCGGGTGCCACTTTCGGAACTTGGGAATTGAGAGTTGGAAATTTGGGAAATGTTCCCGATGTTGAATTTCTGTCCCTGTTGTGGATTGTGAGAGGTGATTGGTGGAATTTTGAGCATGTGGTTGCTAAGGAGCAACGTAGGAGTTGCCATAGAGCCGGGGAGTTTGGTATTGGAGACCCTGATTTTTGGAAGCCACTAGCTGCGGGGATTTGTATAGATTTGAGTTTACGCGGAAAGTTCGTCCGCGGTAATTATCTGGCTGAAAGATGTGTGTGATCCTTGGCATGTTTTGGGACTTCTCTCCGTTAGAGTTGGACGAGGATTTGAGACATTGGAGGTGGCCGATGCATTTCCTGCTTATGAGGCAAAAGAATTTATTTAATCGGGTTATATCCTGGATGAAGATTCAATGGAGCCATCCTGATGAGTGGAGAACGACCGCCTGTGAGCCTGAGGAGGGATTGAGGACCTCCTACCCCACATCTGTTTGAGACACCCTCCTGATTTATGGATTTATTTTGGTTCGAGGATGCAACCCTTTTTAAGGAGGGGAGAGTGTAGATTACCGGGACTTTGTAGAGCGCACCGACCTCGCAGGATGGTGTGGTGCGGAGTTATCGCCTCGGGCGTCTCCCATATATGTTACAGATGAGTTCGGGTTGAGTCGGATCGACGTGGAAGCCCCAGCTGGAATCGGAGTTTTTCCGGGCATTGTGGCGCCGTTAGAGGCCTGATTTGTTAGTGCCGCGACTCCACATTTGTATGCAGAAAAAAAATTGGAAAGGTATGGAACATTGGTATTTTCAGTTTACAGTGAAGTTCGGGAGGTTTCGGACTGGTGCGGAGACCCCGAAGGCGGAAAAGTGAGTTGGAGTCGGCAGATATGGGAGCCGGTTTTTGGATTGAGCACATTGACTCTACGATTGAGCTTTTGAGGGGGAAAAACTTTAGACATGTGTATTTTCAGATTACAGCGGAGTTCGGGGAAGTTCCGAGCTGGTGCGGAGGCTCCGAGGGCAAAAAGTGAGTTGGAGTGGACTTAATTGGATTATTTAATTGATTAATTAAGTTATTAGTTTTGAACTGTGGAGGAATTAGAGAGGAGATGGAATAATGAAATAAAGAAAAAGGGGAATTAAAAGAGAGTGGGGTTTGGTGTATGGGATGGACTTTAGTGTTGGTGTTGGGAGAGTGTTGGAGAGTTTGGGCTCTTTACACCATGCACCATGCACCACACTAATTAATTAAAATGCCAAGTCAGCATCTCCTCCAAATCAAGAACAGAGGATTTGTTCCTCAACAGAGGAATGAGAAGAAATGGAAGGAGGAGAAGAAGAAGAAGAATTGAGGTTTGGAAAAAAGGGGTTTTGATCATCTTGGCGGCGCGGATCTTTTGCTTGTAGCCATCGGGAGCCAAGCGGAGCGTGCGCGAAGAAATTGTTGATGTGGAAGTGTGCTGTTTTTCTAGAGAGAGAGAGAGAGCTTGGTTGACCATGGTGATGGTGTTGGAGGTGTGTGAGTGTGTGTGTGGGTTTGGTTGCTGCCCTAGAGTGGAGGAGGGGCAGCTTTGGCGCGCGCCTGGTGAGGTGTGCGTGCGGGCGCTGCGCAGGAGCGCGCAGGGCGCTGCGCGGGCGCAGCCCGGGCGCTGCGCAGGTGCGCGCAGGGCGCCGCGCGGGCGCAGCCCGGCGCTGCGCAGGTGCGCGCAGGGCAGGTGCGCGCGTGGGCGCGCAAGCGCGCACGCGGGGCGGCGCGAGGGTTTTGCGCGTAGCGGGCTGGGCCGCCGCGCGGCGGGCCCATGCGCGCTCATGCTGCAGCGGGACCCCTTTTTCTTTTTTTTGCTGCGGTTTAGCTTGGTGTTCAGGAGGGAGTTGGTGATCTTTTTTGAGGGGGGGACTTTTTGGTCTTTTCTCCTCCACCCTGCTGGCACCTCCCTCCCTTCTCTATATAGACACCTCCTCCTCCTCCTCTACTCAGCTGAAATCAAATGGATTGAAAGGAGAGAAAATAGATGGGAGAAGTAAGGCATTGTGGAGGCAGCTTGGAATTCTTGCTGCTTGGTCCTGTTTGGAGCCGCGCGCGCGTCGAGCAATGCACAAGGTAAGTTGACAGAATTTCATGATTTGGTTTTGGATTTCTTGAGTTGATTTTGAATGGGTTTTTTGAGTGGAAATTGGTTGTTCTTCCATGTCTTCGTGTGCACCTTGAGAGGGAGCAAGCAAGCAATGGTGCTGCTCGAGGGGTCTTGCGGCTTGGAGCTGAGCGGGGCCGCGCACGCGTCGGCCGTGTGAAAGGTAGGTGACAGTTGTTTTTTCCTGTGGGATTAAGATTCTTTCCTTAGATGGATTTTTTTTGGGTTTCTGAGTTTGGATTGGTTGTATTTTTTCTCCTTTGTGCGGTTGAGCTGAGGGTGTGGCTGTGAGCTTGGTCTTTGCACTGTGCGGAGCCGAGGTGCTCGCGCGCATGCTTGCATGCTGTGAGCGGACGGCGAGGGAGCCGGAGCGCGCTGAATTTTATTAGAGGACTCGGGGGATCCGTTCGAGCTTCCGGGGATTTTTTCGAGGATCGCGAGCGCGCGCGCGCGGCGCAGTTTTGGGTATTTTCCGACAGATTTCGACAGTGAGCGGGCAACACTTCACCGACTTCAGCGTATGCCTGCGGAATGCTTTTGAGGTGGGTTGGAATTCCTCCGAGATGTATGGAATGCCCTCTAAAGCTTCTGTAAGCATGTTGATCGTGTTTAGTCTATCTGTTTTATGCTTTATAATTCTGATAGTTGCCTAGAAAATTGTAGAAATACTTTCCTGAGCCCCTGATATTTTTAGCATGATCTAGAGGTGTCTTGGCACTAGACTGCATTTATTTGCATTGGATTGGCATCTGAACCGTTTTAAAAAATTGTCGGACGTGTTTAATGAAAACCGGACTCTGAAAAATATTTCTAAAACTGGGAGATCACCCAGAGGGGTTGAGTTGGTTCAGATTGCATGTGTGCTCGTGCCAGAGGGCCGAGCGAATTTTTAGTGCATTGTGTGTTGAGTTTCTAGTGTCTTGAGAGTTGCATTTCCTGGTTGGGATTGTTGGGTTCATTCTAGATCATGGGTCCTATTTCTGATTTAGTCGTGGAGGTTTCCCGACTCGCCATGGGTTGTGCTTTATCAGATTGAGTCGTAGAGAGTTCTACGACAGATTATTGAGGATTGGGCATTTCCGATTGAGTCGTGGTTCCTGGTTTCTACTGAGTTGTGAGGTGAGCATTGAGTTTCGATCTGTTTGATCGTGGATCATAGCTTGCATGTGCCGCATATTGAGACAGTGAGACAGATGTAATACTTGAGTTCGGTGGGGTCGCTCCCCTCGAGCTACGCCCCGGGTGCGATGATGATACCGAGCCTGACGAGGCTACGATGTGGATATGCGCCTAGTTCATATACTAGTGGTCGCTTGATACCCCTGGCCGAGTTACCATGGGGTCACTTTGTGTGAGATTGAGATAGTCGGTTTAGGACGCCCCACGTAAATCCCGTCCTCTTGTGGATGCGTGGTAGTGGGCAGGTGCGTCCCTGGACGACAGGCACAGCTGGACTGAGCCAGTTTTGGCAGTCTTTGAGATTGGGTGTCATGAGCGGGTGGTTACATACTATGTTTCTTAGATGGTTTTTCCTGAGAGCATTGATACTGAGGCATTTTAGCAGTAGCGAGAGTATGCATAGCATGTTATGATAGAGTTTCCTTTTGAGTATTATGTTTGAGACATATTAGCTGTAGTTTTCCTTCAGCTTATCTATCTATCTATCTATCTGCATCTATCTGTTTTGCCTCCAGTAGCTTAGGGGCATACCGTGGATATTGGGACGGTACCCACTGAGATCTGCCTTCTGCAGTAGATCACACGCCCCTGCGGTGACTAGTTGACAGGTTGCTGCGTTCCGGCTTGGTTCGCGCGCGGAGACAGCAGATCGAGGGTGAGGACGTGGCGATTAGTTCCTTACCAGCATGAGAGTCAGAGGTAGTGTACCCGTTTTTATTATGACTCCACTTTTGTAATGGACATTCTGAGAGACTTGTGAGAATTGTATTATTTTTCATAGCTTATCAGACTTGTATTGAGGACTTTCATTTATCCAGATGTTCAGTGATTCCTATGCTATTAGTTCTTTTTCCGCTCTGATACATGTTAGCTATAGATCTTTTGCAGGAGACGCTTCGTCTGCTGCGGCAGTTTGCACAGACGGCGGATCTGTTGGCCGAGCCGGGTCGCAGTTCGACCCGGGGCGTGACAGGATACTTGTTCCGAAACGGTCACTTTATTCAACTAACTCGATAATCCACACACAATCTAAGTGATCCGCTCTTTCTTTTTCACAAA
>CM055066.1:33188568-33223353 GCA_029204045.2 Tillandsia leiboldiana | reverse complement strand
TACTAGCCCGGGAGGACAAAAAGCTGCGTAGTCGGACGATTCCCTACGTAAAGGTGCTTTGGAGCAATCAAGAAGAGCGTGAGGCAACTTGGGAACCCGAGTCAAAGATGAGGGAGTGCTACCCGGACCTGTTCGCCGCTGGGGAAGATTAAGTTTCGGGGACGAAACTTGTTTTAGCGGTAAGTGGTGTAAGACCCGGCTTTTCCTTAACCCTTCTGGTCACCCTCTTCTTGTAATGCCTGACCGGGGGCCTCATTTTTGGCATTTTTCCGGACAGACCGTCGGGGCCCGCAAATAATTTTAGGCGGTAGAGCTCGCGGAACGGAGCCGCGTGGGCGCGATCGATTTATTTTTCCGACTCCCGGTCTGACCAGAATTAATTCTCGAAGTTGGGGTCCCCCTTAGACGCCTCGGGATCCGTGTTGGCAGCCGCACACCTTTTAAGGTAAACCCTAATTCTCTTAGTACATATATGTAGCCGTGAGGGAAAGAGGATTAGGGTTCCTCTTATTTTCTTTGGTGGCCGCCTCTTTTCTTTTTCTTCCTCCCTCGTAGCCGCCGGCAAAGAGAAACCAAGCACACCGCAAGGGTGGACCGGTGGAGGCAAGCGGACGATCCCTCTCTTCCTCCTCTTTCGCACATCAAGGTGAGTCGGACGCGTTTCGTTCGGGGGAATCTCCCTCTTTCTTTCTTTTGTTGGTCACGAGGAGGGAGGAAGCCCGGCGCCGTCGCGCACCGCGGGCCGCGCGCCCGCGCGGCGCTCGGCCGCGCGGGTCCGCTCCGCAGGAGGTGGCGGCCCGCGCGGGCTGGTGTTGCCGGCGCAGTGGCCCGCCCCGCACCGGGGCCACGCGCACCGCGATCGGCGGCCACGAGGCCGCTGCATGGGGCCGCCCAGCACCGCGGGCGCGCGCTGCCCGCGCGGCGCTCGGCCGCGCGCGGGGCCGACCGCAGGAAGGGGGCGCCCGCGCGGGCTGGTGCCGCGCGGGGCCGCCACGCCCCGCGGGCCGCCGCACCCGCGCGGCGCTCGGCCGAGCGGGGGCCGCCCGCAGGAGGGGTCGCCCGCGCGGGCTAGTGCACGCGCGGGGCCGCCCCGCACCGCGGGACGCGCGCCCGCGCGGCGCTCGGCCGCGCGGGGCCGCCGCTAGGAGGTGGGCGCCCGCGCGGGCTGGTGCCGCGCGGGGCGCCCCGCACAGCGGGCGCGCGCCCGCGCGGCGCTCGGCCGCGCGGGGCCGCCCGCAGGAGGGGCGCCCGCGCGGGGCTGGTGCCGCGCGGGGCCGCCCCGCACCGCGGGCAGCGCGCCTCCGCGCGGCACTCGGCCGCGCGGGGCCGCCCGCAGGAGGGGCGCCCGCGCGGGCTGGTGCCGCGCGGGGTCGCCCCGCACCGCGGGCAGCGCGCCACGCGGCGCTCGGGCCGGCGCGGGGCCGCCCGCAGGAGGGGCGCCGCGCGGGCTGGTGCGCGCGGGGTTCGCCCCGCACCGCGGGCAGCGCGCCCGCGCGGCGCTCGGCCGCGCGGGGCGCCCGCAGGAGGGGCGCCCGCGCGGGCTGGTGCCGCGCGGGGTCGCCCGCACCGCGGGCCGCGCGCCCGCGCGGGCGCTCGGCCGCGCGGGGCCGCCCGCAGGAGGGGCGCCGCGCGGGCTGGTGCCGCGCGGGGCTGCGCCCTGACAGGGTGTTCGTCGCACGGGCCGGTGCCGTGCGAAGAACTCCGCCGCACGCTGTAGGGAGTCGTTGTAAGTTTCGGACTTCTAAGTCTCGATTTGCCTATGTTCCTTCAGGAGTGCGGGACGCTGTGGGCGACTGGAGCACAGACGCGGACTGGACGAACGCAGGACGACGCACACAAGGTGGGTACGTTCCCGGGGGTTTCGGGAATGGGGTTTAACTGTTAGAAATAGCATGTTGGGGCAAGGTGGAATTGTCAGTCTCCTTCTGTTTATGCACTAACCCTGTTATGTTATGTTATGATACTCAATTTCAATCTGAGGCTCAAATTTGCTACACGCACACCCGCGGTTTGGCCACCGCAAGGGTGTGCTTTTCCGGAAAAGTGGTACGTTGACCCGTGTACCCCACGCGAAGGTGGCGTTAGGAATGGGGGCCCCCATGGGTGGGGGGTGTGAGCGGTGACGTCGAGGCAGGTGCTCGGCGGCCGAGGCAGGTGCTCGGCGGTGGGCATCGGGGAAGGTGCCCGATGTTGCTTTGTGAGGCAGGTGCTCGGCGGTGGGCATCGGGGAAGGTGCCCGATGTCGTAATGATACAGGGTGTGGTTAAGGTGGAAGGTGCATGGGAGGGATAGTTGCTCCGGTGTTTGTGGTTTGCCTTATCTTTGTTTACTACGCTTATCATGCTATTTCTAGTCACTGACTTCCCACTTCGTGACAGGTTCGTCCAGGGGCGAGTGCTAGGGCGCCGGTGAGGACGTTAGGGTGCTGATCTGATTTATGGATGACTTCAGATACAGTGACTCTTCTTTCCCTTTTCTTTTATTATTCATGGTAGCTAGTTGTGGATTGCGACACCCCCGTGGGGTCGAAGTGGATGTTGCCCTTTTCTTTCCTTTCTTTTTGAATAATTGAATGAATACTACGTTCTCTCTTACTTGGCCGTTTTGAACGATGAAAAACAAAGAAAACCGTTTGCGAAAACTATTTTTAAAACGTGGGTGTCGTGTGGGCACCAAGCTTTATAAACCTTGTGGGATTTATGTGTTTACGAACTGTTTTCACAAACGAGGGCATCGTGTGGATGCCGCTTTCAAAACCTTGTGATTATTTATCCTTTCAAAACACCGGCCTCTATGCTCTAAGTGAATGCTAGAATGTCACGTGAATTGTTTGGTTGTATGTGTACGAGACCCCAACTGATGTGGTTAGAGATTGTATGTACTACGCCTTGTGAGACACTTTGTAGTTGAGACGCCGTGCATATACAAAGGGGCCTCTGCTCATTTGCAGAGCGAATTTGTGTATGCGGCGGGTCTGTGCACGCGCCGGGGAGTAATGTTTTACAAAAAAAAATATATGGCTGAATCAGGGGCATCGGTGGCTCCTCTTCCGCGCGATTCGAACCCCCGGGGCGTGACACACTCCGCCTGGGCACAGCCCCGCGCGGGCGCCCCTCCTGCGGTGCGGGGCGACCCCGCGCGGCACCAGCCCGCGCGGGCGCCCCTCCTGCGGGCGGCCCCGCGCGGCCGAGCACCGCGCGGGTGCGCTGCCCGTGGTGCGGGGCGACCCCGCGCGGCACCAGCCCGCGCGGGCGCCCCTCCTGCGGGTGGCCCCGCGCGGCCGAGCGCCGCAAGGGCGCGCCGCCCGCGGTGCGGGGCGACCCCGCGCGACACCAGCCGCGCGGGCGCCCCACCTGCGGGAGGCCCCGCGCGGCCAAGCGCCGCGCGGGTGCGTTGCCCGCGGTGCGGGGGGGCCCCGCGCGGCCCTAGCCCGCGCGGCCGCCCCGCCTGCGGGCGGCCCCGCGCGGCCAAGCGCCGCGCGGTGCTCGCCTGCGGGTGGTGCCCGCGCGACGCCCCTGCCGCGCGGCGCCCCGCCCGCGGCCGGCCCGGCGGCGGCAGCGGCGGCGGCGGCGGCGGCGGCGGCGCTCCCCGCGAAAACTCCACCCCGAAACGCCTAACCAAAACCTAATGGAAAAACTCACCTTCGATCCGCCGGAAAAGAGAAGAAGAGGATCGTCCTATCGTTGCCCGGTTGATCCCGCGAGCGAGAAACCTCCGTCCTTCTCCCGTAAGCCCCGCCGTCGGTCGTAACAAGAGCGGAAAAAGGTTGGGTCCCCGTCTTTTTTCTATTTCCCTCTCGTAGTGTCTCTTAAAAAGAGAAACCCTAGCCGCCGAACGAAGGTACCTAAGCGGGAAGCCCTAAAACCCTAGGTTCCTCAAAGGAAAAATAAATAAATATTAGGAACCGATCCGGCGGCTAGAATTACCCCGAGAAACGTGCCGATCATCCGCACGGATCCCGGGGCGCCCAAGGGGGGTCCGAACTTCAGAATTTTATTCTGGGAGAACTGGGAGTCAGAATCTGAAACCGATCGCGTCCCCGTTCTCCATTTCGCGAACCCTTCCGCCTAAAAATGTCCGCGAGCCCCGACGGACTTTCCGGAAAAACACCAAAAATTGTCCCACAGTCAGCAGTCGTAAGAAAAAGGGGTAACGGGAAGGGTCACGGAAAAGCCAGGTCTTACACGGCTGCACCGCGCGGGCACGCAAGCGGCGCGGCAGCAGCCCCCGCGCGGGTTGCCTCCCCCGCGCGGATGCGCACGGCGCCAGCGGCAGCCCCGCGCGGGCACCAGCCCTGCGCAGGCACGCTGCCCGCGGAGCGGCCCCGCGCGGCGCCGCATGCGGTGCGGCGACGGTCACATGGCGGTGGCGCGTCCGTACACCGCAGCGGCGGTGCTCCGGGACATCACGGCGGCGGTGCTCTAGGGCATCGTGGCGGCAACGGCAAAAGCGAAACAAAGCAAAGAACGACGAAACCCTAAAAGTCAAAAACGCCAAAACCCTAAAACGACGGTACGCGAGAGATAAACGCCGCTAACCTTGCTCTAACGGAGGAGACGCCCCGATCTCGTTCCTCGCGGTAGTGAGCATCCGAATCTGCTCCCTGCTGACGGTAATGTCTCGTTCCTGGCTTCCGGCACGTTGATCGAGGAAGATTCGGGTTTCGCTTTCCTTTTTCTCCCTTATCTCTCCAATTAGGGTTTCCTTTTTTTCTCATACGTACAAAGAAAATCCCTAAATGCAATAAATGGGATTCTCTAACAAACCTCTAGATAAGAGTGCCACCTAAGCCAAGTTCCAAACTAGTCGGCGCGGATATTGATGCACCAAAGCCTTAACGGGTTCGACTTATCCTATCGTACCCGTTAACACAAAAGACTCATTCCGGGAGATCCGTAAGTCAGATTTCGGATCCGATCGCTCCGTCGTTCACCTTTTCTCGAGCTTTATCTCCAAAAAATACCCGCAAGTACCAACATTCTACCCGAGAAAGTTCGCTAAATTAACCTCCTAACATCTAATTTATTCAAAAAGAATTAAAAGAAAGACAAGACAGGTCGTGATATTACAGCTACCATCTTAAGCCACACTAGGCTACTAACCGTAAGCCCAACCACTATACCGCTAGGAAGGGTCACCTCTAACCCGGCCACCTTGGCCACTCTACATATTCATCTTAATTGCTTTTAATCCCTACGGAAGTACCTCGTCCGACGGGTCTCTATCCAAGGAGTCGTGCTCCCAAATGACGAGTCTCAAATCCGAGGGTACATTCACATTACCATTTATCTTTATTTCTTTTCCATTTTACTTGCCACAACCTCTACTTAGCTTGCTACCAAAATGAGGTCCATACTCTCAAATCTGTGGGCCCACAGCGTCGAAGGTGATCGGCATCGCCGTGCCCGCTAGTCACTTGGAGTCAAGGGGGATCAACATCTCCAAGCACTGCACTGTCACTCGGTGTCGAGGAGGATCGACATCACCAAGCACTATATAAGGAGTCGAGGGTGATCAACATCTCCCCTGGGAGTCGAGGGTAATCGGCATTTCCCGCCACTATACTGGGAGTCGAGGGTAATCAACATCTCCCGCCAAACCATTCCGGAATGTTGCGACATAAATCTTTTACTTTTCTTTTTACCTTTTCTCTTTTATCTTTACTCTTGTATCCTAGGTTATTTACTCTAGGATAGATTGAGTGTTCCTAAGACACCAATTTAAGTTAGGGTTCCTTGTACATTCGCATTCACAATTAATCATGCCACTTGGCACTAATTTAATCTTAGTTGCCTTTAAACCCCTTTTTAAGCTTTCTTTTAGCCTTTAACACTTTTAACTCTCCTTCATTCGTTCTTTTACTCACTTATTCTTAACTCTTAGCCCGATGGTCATGACCTTAGGGTATCTCTATGTCCCAAGGACAACAACTGTTCTAGCTTACCCTTGGCTTAGAGTTTATTTAACTCTACATTTTACTTTACATTTGGCCTAAAGCTTGTTAACTCTATAACACATTTCGCACTTATTCTAAAGTTCATTGGTTCTACCTTGCATTCCAATCTTATCCAAGAGTTTATTAACTCTATTTTGCATTCCAACATTAACTTTAGAGTTACATTAACTCTATTTTGCCTTACGTTCATAACACAGAGTTCATCGACTCTATGTTGTAATTCATACTCAACCTAGAGTTCCTTGAATTCTATGTTCACATTTCCCTTTAGCCTAGAGTTTTATTAACTCTATGTTTCCCATGCCAAACTCACCTAGAGTCCATTAACTCTATTTTTACCAACCTTTAGAGTTCATACTCTACTTGTTCACCTTAGGTTTTTTTTTCCTAAGTTCCATGCCACTCGATTTAAGACTTAGGTTTTTCATTATGTCCAATGCCATATGTTTCAATCTAGGTTTTCTTTTCCTAGTCTCATATTCATGCAACTTTAACCAATTTTCTCCTAAGTCCATTCTCATGCAAAATAACCTATATCTAGGTTTCATTATTCACATTATACATGATTAAACCTTGGAAACCATCCTTTATCACATAGGGCTAAAACCCTAAATCTCATGCATGTACATTAGCACTATATGCATCTACTCTTACATAATGCTTGTAGATCATGAAAAGCAAAGGAAAAGAGAAGTGGTTCACCCATTTCGGTGAAATCCCCCACCTTTAGATTCGTTTTGCAAGAGCTAGGTGACTTGATCTCTTAGGTCTTCAAGAAAAGCCCTAAAATGGAATTAAAAATCATAGAAGATCACTTCCATGTCTTTACAACTAACAAAACTCTAAGAAAATTCAAAACCCTAGATTCTTTACTTACCTCTTGTAGTGTCCACAGTTTCTCGTTCAAGTCACCTTCGGAACTTACGGTATTTTTGTTGTATTTTTGTTACCTTGTTTTGGTCGATTTGGTTTTTCTCCTTGTAGGGTTCGGAAAACGAAGCACGGTGGTGCGAACGGCTCTAAATTCCGGTGAGCGGAACTCCCGTTATCTTCTTCCTAAGTTGCTTTGTGCGAAGGGTAAGAATGCTCGTGTCGGTTGTAGGCGCTTTAAAATCCGTGCCAATTGGAGGCGATTTTCGAATGGTGTAAAAGACGAATTAGTGAATATATGGTATTAATTACAAAAGATCAAGGTTGTTATGATAAGATAAGGGTTGTTGGAAAATTTAGGAAAGTAGTTATTTTTGTTGCGAACCTCTTATAAATAAAGGGTTCGGGCAAGGGTTCCTACTTTACATACTCAAAGAAATAATAGAACCCTAGCCTTTTGAATCATAACAAGAAAGGCCTTCGTCTTCTTCCTCGAAGGCTTCGTCGGAACACGGGAGTAGGGATTGGCAACTTGTTGGAGCACCGGACGAGGGAGTGGCAAACCTACGGGGAAATCGGAGAGCGGAGGGAGGAGCCGGCGTTGTACCGATAGCTTCACCGACCTGAAGATGCACTGTGATGGTTTTCAATGTTTCGTATGGTTTTATGATGTTTTCATGAATCTTGGTGGGGTTCTTTTGGGCGTTGGTGGTGTCGGATGTCGCGTGCGATGTGAGCATTATGATTAAACGGAAGGCCGCCGCTGCCGTCAGTTTAGACGGGAGGCCGCCGTTAGGATATAATGGGAGGCCGCAGCCGCCGTTATCATGTACGCGGGGTCGTCGCCGCTGTAGTGGTGGTCGCGGGGTCACCGCCGGAGTCGCGGAGGGCAAAGGGGCAAAAGAAATTGAAAAAATGAAGAGTTTACTATTCATTTAGCCCAGTCCAAAACTGCGTGGTCCGGCAGTGAAGCGTTCACCCGGCGCTTGCCGCCGCAGCCCGAAGGAGCGAACCCGGCGCACCGGTGCGTGCTCCGGCCCGCCCCAATAACATATATCAGAGCTAAAAATGAAAATCTGCTGTCAAACTAAAATCAACCACTATACAACTGGAAATAATACAACAATGTCCATATCCCAAAAAAGATAATCATACAATATCCTCATTTACAAAATCAGAACTCAACAGGGTGGTATCTCCAATAAATACATCAGTGTACAGACTCTCAATACATATCATGTCCTCACTACATCAGTCTCTCAAAAGAGGAAAAATAAAATAGCTAATCTACTGAAGCTCTCCTATGAAGGGGTACCGCTACTCTCCAACGACGGGTAGGGATCTAGCACGCGACTCCCTCGCCTCGATCAACAACCGCAGAATCAGCAACACCCGCTAAGACTCTGCAAAACAAAGTAGAGAAAAGAAAGGGAGGGGGAAAACCCCCAACAGGTGTGAGAACTACACCTAAAAAGGGAGTCCTCAGTGGGTACCGCCACCAGGCCCGACGATCTGCCCACTAAGTCCACTAGAGGCATAAGATAACCAAAGCAGTAAAGACTGAAATAAGAAAGCTGGAGACTCTCAACAGCTACTATGCCTCTATCTAAATGCTCAAAAGGGGAGAGCCAAAGAATGGTATGCAACCACTAGCACATGAAGTGCACAATCGACCCAATCGAGCTGACTGCCTCATCTGGTCCAGTCACACCTGCGCCCACCTACAACCACCTCCCGCTGACGAGCAGGAATTACGTAGGGCGTCCAAACGGACTAACTCGCTATCGAGTAGTGGCTCATGCAGGGTATAGTCAAAATTCACGCTCTCTCTCAGAACGGATAGCCTCAAGATCACCAAACCTCTCGCACAACGACCGACTAACTCACAACGACCTCGGGATCACCGTCAATCCCCAAACGGTTCCCAACAACACTAGCACTGGTCTAAACACAGCTACTAGACTCCACTCAGTCCCCCTTGACATGAGTGCAACAATAAAGCAAATGTCTGTAATAAACCCAATCTAGTGACACCAGTGAAACTGGTACTGCCTGCTGTGCCTGCCTGTATCGGGTATGCTGGCCGACGCACAGCACCGATGAAAAGGAGTCTCAAGGACTCAAAGCCTGTCTGTAACACACTCCGGAGTGGAACTCGAGGGGAGCGACCCACACGAGTAAAGTATCTCACTGATAAGTATAATAGTAATATAAATCAGCAGGACTGGATCATGACTCTGATCAAAGTGGGAAAGCTCAACCACTAAAGAAAGCCTTGGTCCTCAATCAGATGCAAAAGTACTCAGGAATCTCCGTCCACTAGAGAAAACTGATACCCAATCTGATGCAAAAGTAAACATCTGGTCAACCGCCCAATATCCGCGGTTGCCGCAATACCCTGCCGTCTATAACCAAGTCCTATAGCCGACCTCCAGTCAACCGCCCAATATCCGCGGTCACCGCAAAACCCTGCCAACCGTAATCCAGCACAACCCGTCCCTGACACCAATGTCCCGGCTACACTACCCCAGACCCCTGTTCGCGCCCGAGCAACTCAGACCGCCTGACTAACAAAGAAGGAGAAAAGGATAACATGGTTTCTCCTAAGTCAAGTTCAATTAAGTAGTGTAGCAGTAAAAGGTGGCCTAACTATATATCCATACAAGCATGCATTTGTCCTCAAGAAAGATACAAGAAAGTAAACCACATGCCAAAATCACCAATGCCTATATCTGTCCATAATCCTCGATCCATAATAACTCCTCAGAGTAAAATCCGCACATAGCTACATAATCCTGCCCTATCGCATAAACCAATCGCATAAATGGCTATGTGCTAACATGGCATGCTACATAATCACATAGGGTAACATTATCCTAGGTAAGCTTACACTCAGCATCAACATAGATATTATTCTTGCAATTAATCATACACTTATCATTATCAAGCTTACCTACCTCTCAATCATATACCGTGTACCCTAGACATGCATGCATCCTAACATACAGAATTAGAGAACCGTCCACCGGTTCTGGAAACAAAGCACCCACCTGAAGCGCTTTCCGCAGGCAAAGCCGAAGTCAGTGAAGAGTGTAGACGCTCACAATCCAAAATCTGCCAAAACTGCACCCTCGGTACATGTCATGCAAGCCTCGGCTCCAAACAGCTGAAAATACCCGGAAACCATTATCTCCAGTTCCAACAGGTTCAGAAGCACTCGCGAACCTTCCTGGGTACAACAATAAGGTCCAAGGTTACACTTTTTATTCCAAAATATCCAAGTACACACAAATCTGTTGGAACAGTCCCAAAGATGCGGATTTCTCACCTGCAGCACGAACTCTGAAAAATCCGACAAAAATACAGTCGCGGTCGTTGCGTCGAGCCCTTCGAAACGAGTACCTGCACGTCAAAATCCGAGTCCCGGAGGCCGAGTTACAAATTCCACAACGCAGTGAGCGCGAAACTCCACAACACACACAACTGTATCACATTGCACAGAAGAGAGGGAAAAGTATACCTTCGGGCAAGTCTCAGAAAAATCCCAGAAAAATACGGCGATGATCCTTGCGACGCGTAGATGCAAAAAGTGTACAGGCACGTCTCAATCCGATGTCCGAGCGCAGAGATATCGCCAAGAAACTGAGCCGCTGTCCAAGACTCAATCACAGGAAAAAGGGTCACAGAAAGCTTGGAAAAAGTCCACGAAAAGCACAAAATGAGGGGAAGAAGGAAATACCAAGATCGTAGCTCTATCTGTCGCCGATCCAACGGCTCAAGAATCGCCAAAAACGGAGGTCGGAGTAAGCCGGGGGAGTCCTCGCACCAAAACGCGACGAAGGGGGGTCACAAATGAACGAGCGTCGCGCTGCGCCGTAAAAATGGAAACCTTGAAGTGCGTGCCATGTAAAAATCCAGGAATCCACAGTTGGAACCAACTCTGCACGGGGATCAACTTTCCTGAAGGCGTCGTGGCGAGGGGAGGCTCGGAAATGCCGGAAAAAGGGAAGAAGAAGCGGCTCTGATCCCTTAAATAGGCTCCAGAAACAATTCAAGAAATTACGGTTATGTCCCTTGAACCGGGCGCCCGAATTATTTCGGGCGCCTACAGTAAAGTGGTCTGGTGCCTCGCGGAGCGCCCGAATCAATCGTGTTCCGCCACATCACCCACCAACCAGCAAATAGCCGAACCAACTACTGCCTTTGCGCCACGTGGCTAAAGCGGACCCTGACGCGTGGAGCGCGCCCGGTCAACGCGCGCCAGCCGCGCCCACGTGCGCGCGCCGCCTGCCATCCCTGCACGCACGCGCCCCGAGGCCGACGCACTCGTTCCGTAAACCGGGTCCACAGCACCGACCAGTCCTATCACGCCACGTGTCCTGCCCTCCGGTGCACGCCGGCCCGTGGACCGCGCGCCTGCCCGCGCGCCCGCGCGCCTGCCCGCGGTCGCTCCGCCGCCTGCCCGAGCTCGCGCCGCCGCGCTCCGCTGCTGCCCGCCGCCGCCGCCGCCGCCGGAACAGTGCCCCCTTGCCACGAAATCCGTGTGCGGCATCCGGGCTCCGAAAAATACAAGTGAATAGTCTATTTTCATCGTTTTCGCGCGCTGAATCCAAATCCGAAGTCCGTTTTGCCCAATTCCACTTCTAAAATTTGCCGAAGGCATCCAGAGAAGTGTTCTTAACCCAAATTTCGCGCTGAGTCCAATTTTAATATCCGTTTCGCGCAAAACCACTTCCAAACATCCGACGGGGTCCTCCGATCACTCACGTGATCCATTTTAAGCCCGAAGTCCATCACTTGTGTCCAAATTGTGCACAAACGCCGCCGATGCGCCACATAGGCCTCCAGAAGCTGCTGGTCACACAACAGAAGCCCTGCAGAGATCCAGTTCACCACACGCCTGGTCTGCGCCGCCGCTGCACTGTTGCCGTGAACCCGGTCCACGCTTGACCCGTGCACCAGCCCCTAGCCAAAAAGCCTGGTAGCTCCGTTTCGAAGCGGGTTTGGGCCCGTTTCGCTCCGTTTTTGAGTATTTGTGTTTATAACAATGTTTTTAACGTTGGTTTTTGGGTATAGTTGTTCGGCGGGGTTGAGGTGATTTTAGTTGGAGCTTCCGCACATCTTCTTTGTTAAGAAATTTGTATTGGCGTATTTCGTGAAGTGTTCTAAGTCTTGAAGATTGAAGATGAAGAATTGTGGATCATATACATCAATCTCAAGAAGAATGAATTCAAAAGGATTAGGTACGTTTAACTAAATAATTTTGGTGATCCGAATACATTCTTGTAGTTTAGAAACACTTGGAAGATTTTTTATTACAAAAAAATAAAAAACTGGACAAGTTGAATGTTCAGGATCCGGATCAGACCATTCCAGTCTGGACTCCGAACATAGTTTAGTTCATACGGAATTTCAGTTCAGAACAGTCCCCACTCAGTCCAGACCCCGAACTATGAGTTTGCTGAAATCGCATGAACAGTCCGGATCAGAAAAATTCCAGTCCGGACCCCGAACTTGTTTTTCTGAAAAAGCTCTGTCTAAAGATGACAGTCCGGATCAGATTTATTCCAGTCCGGACCGCCGAGCGGAAAATTTCTAGATAAGGCAGTTTTTGATGCTTATCTCTTTCCAAAGGTTTCTAACCTATAAATAGACCCTATCATTCATCTTTTAGAATAATCCAAAAACGAAAAAATCCACATATATAGAGAAGAAAGGAAAACATGATCTAATCTATGTTTCTTCGTCTATATCGTTCAATTTGATTCTAGGGTTTCCAAACTCCTATTTCTTGTAGAATCAAATTGAAGAATACTTAGATGGTGTTTTCTTATCTATCTTTGATCTAAGTATTCGGCGGATTATCATCACCAACAAAAACAACGATTTTCCCAAAAAATCGGCGCGTGGATTCGCGTGGCCTTGTGGATTCATGGTGCTACCGCTTTTGTGGATTCGAAGCGAGGTACGTTCATGTGATCGATACGTACTACATTGGTGAAGACCATGGATTCGGTTGGAAGTCGTGGATTCGACGTTGGACGTTGTGGATTCGGCATTGGACGCAAATCGTGGATTCGAGGAGCGTTGCGGAGCGAGCAGAGAAGATCTACTAGGAGCATATGGAAAAGGTTGAGTCGTAGTGTTACGGTAAATCACCTTGTACGTGTTTAATCTTAGTGGATTTTGCCGTGTTATCGGTCCCGTGGTTTTTTACTCCTGTGATGGAGTTTTCCACGTAAATCTTGCGTACTTCATTTATTTTCCGCATTGGGTTATTTCTTTACGCAACGATTTGGTGTGTTTATTGTTTACACCTATTCACCCCCCCTCTAGGTGGTTTTTCCCCTATTTAGATCCATTATTAACATAACCCACAAGTGGTATCAGAGCGGGAATAGGGTTGTAAACAATGGTTGAAGGTAGAAACATCAACAGACCACCATTCTTCGATGGAACAAATTATGCTATTGGAAAGTACGCATGAGAGCGTTTTTTATTTTCATCGATGAATGGGTTTGGCAATCAATTGAGTTTGGATGGACAAATTCTACTGAGATTATTGTCGATGTTGTCACCATCAAACCGAGGTCGAAGTGGACTAAGGAAGAAATTGATGCTTCTTCTTACAACGGCAAGGGAATTAACGCTTTATTTAATGCCTTGTCACAAACCGAGTTCTCTCGCGTCTCGGCATGTGAGACCGCGAAAGAAATCTGGGATACTCTACAAGTTACACATAAGGGTACAAGTTTAGTGTAGTGTCCGGGACTTTTTACGACCACTTACTTTAAGAGTTTATTTTATTAGCGACTTTTGAAGTTCTGAATTGGTACTCGTGAGTATTTTTCGGTGATAGGGCTCGAAAAATGTTGAACAGTGGCGCGATCGGATCTGAAATCCGACTCCTGGATCTCTCGGTTTTGAATTTCTAAAGTGACGGTAACTGCAACTTCTCACCCTTATTGAGTGCGCGTGAGATTTAGGGTTGAGAGGAGGAAACTTCCCCATGTATATAAATACTGACGTTTTTACCTTCGAAAAAAAAAAAGGAATTCCCTCGTAACCTTAGCCGCTAGAGAGAGAGAGAGAGAGAGAGAGAGAGAGAGAGGGATCGCGTCACCCTTGGGACCAACGCGGCGGAGGCTGAGAACGGAGCGGGGTACGGATCCAGAACCCCCCCCCCCCCCTCCTGCGAGGAACGATCGGGTCATCTCCACCGTTACCGGAAGGTCGGGGTGTCGTTCGGGGACTGTGAGTCGACTGCAGGCGTTCCGACCAAATGCTGTTCAGGTGGGTACTTCCCTCTGTCACTTCAGGAAATGTGGTAAAAAAAATTATGTCGCATTATGAATAAAAACAACACCCATAATATTATGATCATGTCTAACCCCTGTTTTACGTAAGCATTTTATTTACTGATATCTCTAGTGACCATGGGTCGCTCTGCTTTATGATATACACATTTATCACGTTATGAACCCAAGGTTTGCTTGCACGCACACCGGCGGTTTGGCCACCGCACTGGTGTATTTTTCCGGAAAGATGGCACGTTGGCCCGTGTACCCCACGACAGGTGATGATGGGGACCTCTCACGGCTGCTCAAACACCGCACGAGTGCCGCGGAGGGGTATAAGCAAATCACGAGAGGCAGGTGCACTTGTTGGATTGTTACAGGGGCAGATGTACATGGCTGATTCGTTACAGGATACCGTGGCTCTCTTGGGAGGGGGTAAACACGGACGCGCTGGTGGCTCGGTTTGCATTATTTTTTAGTTTCCCAATTATCGCATATATATTGTTTACCCTGGTTTATGTTGCATCTTGGTAGTGTCACTGACTCCCCACTCTGTGACAGGTTGGTCGGGCGCGGGCACGGGACGGACGTGAGGACGATCTAGGAAGATATTTCGTATTTAGCATCTCCTTCGAGTGTCATTGCGAGGTTTTGTTCATGTATATCTCCCTAGTTTTTCGTGCTGTGTGAGTGGGTTCGGCTGTGCTTGTGTGGATGTTCAAACTACTGTGGTGGCTCTGTTTGCTTTCATACTCTGTAGTTTCGGCCTATTTTCAAACCAAGAAAAATGTTTGCGAAAACGGCTTTTGAAACAACGAGTGTCGTGTAGGTACCGATTTGAAAACCCATGGATTTATCCTTTCTAAATATCGACGGTCGTGTTAAGTAGTTATAGTACTCCCTCTTGCTATTGTGAATGATGATTGTGGTTAAAGTGTGAACGAGATTACATGCGGGTTGGTATGCCTGCCTAAGTTGAAACCGCCGTGCACGTGCAGAGGAGACCCCGCTCTCGGGGTCGAGGAATTTGCACGTGTGGCGGGTCTGGCACGCACTGGGGGACAATGCAAAGAAAAATTTAATACTTCACGTTTTCCGCTCCACCGAAAAACCCCCGGGGCGTTACAGATTAAATGGTATCAGAGAAAAACTCACTTTAACCACAGTGGTCGGCATCCAACATCCACAGAGCACCATACCACTGGCAGCTAACCGATGAGATAATCGAGCAATAGGTGCGTAGAGCGTGAGTGTTTCGGGGACGGGATGATAGTGTTTATGGTCGGTTGTAGGCCCTAGTGCTAGACCAGTTAAGTCTAGGATTGACTTGTTTTCTTTGTATACGCGGATGACGGTCTGGACTTGGTCTTCAATCAACAGCGCAGGAAGAGTGATGGCTTTGACAGCTGCGGAGGACCGGCTACTCTAACAACAGTTGTGCGACGTGGCCGGGCAACTACCAACGCTTGTAGAAGTTATGATATACCAACGACATGGGGTACCCGCCTCCCAAGAAGCAGTCGACAGGGCCACTCCGGTAGAGCGAGAATTGACCAATGCGCCTGACAAGTAGGAGGACCGGGTGCCGACCACCCAAGTATCCGAAGATGCAGCAAGGAACCAAAAGCACGCCGACGAGGGGACCGGAACTGAGGGAGACCGACCAGGCAACTTCTGCGGAGGAGCACACCGGGTGATCGACTATTCCTGGAAGCACAATCATCGCTCTGTTGTGGCAAGCCGGGACATCTTCGCTCTTACTGCCCCCTGAACCCGGGTACAACCCCTTCAACGACACGACACAAGTAAGGGGGTCCCACGCGACGGCATGACATAGGGCGCCCTGCCCCAGATGAAGTAGTTTTTGGTGTATTTTACCGTCAGGAGGTGTTTTTACTCATTTTTCGTTTCGGGTATCGCCAACATAGCGGTAGGATCCCGGACTCTCCTTTCCCCACCCCTCGCCATTTTCGTCCGGACAAGATTGCGGAGGCGTTTGAAGGGTTTTGAGCTTCGTTTTCATCGCTGGTTGAGGTGGGTAACCAAAACTGAGGTTGGGGATGTTGGGTTATGATAAATATGGATCTAAATAGGGAAAAAAACACCTAGAGGGGGGTGAATAGGTGTAAACAATAAACACTCAAAAATCTTTGCGTAATAAAACCCAATGCGGAAAAGTAAATAACACACAGAGATTTTACGTGGAAAAACTCTAAAACCAGGAGTAAAAAACCACGGGACCGATCCCACGGTGAAATCCACTAGAATCAAACACGTACAAAGGTGATATAACATACTCAGACACGACTCAACCTTTTTCCATACGCTCCTAGTATATCTTCTCCGCTCGCTTCGCGATGCGCCTCGAATCCACGATTTGCGTCCAACGCCGAATCCACGGCGTCCAACGTCGAGTCCACGACGTCTGACTGAATCCACGGTCTCCACCAAGTAGGCGTGTCGATCACACAAACGTACCTCGCTCCGAATCCACGAGAGCGGTAGCACCTTGAGTCCACAAGGCCACGCGAATCCACGCACCGATTTTTGGGAAAATCGTTGGTTTATTGGTGGTGAAAATCCGCCGAATACTTAGATCAAAGATAGATTGGAAATACCATCTAAGTATTCATTAATTTGATTCTACTCAAAATCTGAGTTTGAAATCCTAGAATCAAATTAATCAATATAGATGAAGAAACATAGAATAGATCTAGTTATTTCCTTTCTTCTCTATATGTGGATTTCTCTAAATCTCCGTTAATTTTGGATTTTGAAATATTCCACCATACGGATCATTAGATCTTTTTCGGTTTTTTCCACCTCCCTAAGAAATGAAATTAGGGTTTATTTATAGGTTATAAACCATTGGAAGAGGATAAGAATCAAAAACCACCTTATCTGGAAATTTTCAGGTCAACGGTCCGGACTGGAATAAGTAGGGTCCGGACTGTCATCAATAAACAGAACTTTTCCAGAAAACCACGTTCGGGGTCCGGACTGAAAGAACCACGGTCCGGATTGTTCATGTGATTTCTACAAAATCCACGTTCGGGGTCCGGACTGAACCAGGGGTGTTCCGGACTGGATTTAAGCATGAACCTACCTATGTTCGGGGTCCGGACTAAAGTACCCTGATCCGGATCGTGAACATGTTACATGTCCAGTTTTTTATTTTTATGCAATTATAAATCCATCCAAGTGTTTCTACACTATAAGAAGTATTCGGATCACCAAACTTATTTAGTTAAACGTACCTGATCCTTTTGAATTCTTCTTTCTTGAGATTGAGGTATACGATCCAAACATCTTCATCTTCAATCTTCAAGACTTAACCACTTTCACGAAATATGCCAAGACAAATTCCTTAACAATCTCCCCCTTTGGCGGTTTCGTGACAAAACAAAAATCCACTTAAAAGAAAATTTAAAAGGATATTTTTGTTGCTATCACCATACAACAAAAATTTACAATAGAGATCCAAATAGAAATGAATACATGAGATAAACTCCTAAAACAAACTCTAGACTTAGACGTTTGTATTCTCTGCAAAATAAATAATTCTCGACAAAAGAAATTATTAGATACCTCAAGAATTTAACATTCAAAAACCAACCAGAGAGATGAAGTTTATACTCACCATGACATTTATAAAATCAGATATGTATTAAAATATCAATCAGAGATAGACATATCTTCTAAGCAATAAATTCCAAATGTCATAAGTATGTTAGTCATCAAACAACTTGTTAGTAATATTACATGCCCAAATAGTTAGTCAAATAGTTAGCTGAGGCATGCATGCATTCACAATACAAACCAAAAGTTGTTGTGATACTTACCTTCCAAGTTTCATTCCAAAGTTCTCACAACCATTGTTCATATCTCTCTCCCCCTTTTTGTCACTAAAATTAGCCAAACTATACAAAAAATAAAGGGAGTTAAAAGTACAAAACAAAAAGAAATGTAAGAACTAAACCTGAAACCTGCAAAACAAAAAGATAATTAGAACAACAAAAAAAGATCACTCTGAATCCTCAGAGCTGCTGCATCCAAGTTTTTGAAATATCTTCTTAACTAGCTTGGCTAATGATTTCTGCTGTCATTTTGACGAATTCAGAGGACATTCGTTCTTGCTCCGATGAAAGTCGTTGTTGTTCTTTACATATTGACGTAACAGATGCATCATCCTCTGACGTTGAAGCTGCTGCTGGTGGTGCTGAAGCTGTTGCTGCTGAAGATCTCTTTCTGCGAGGAGGTGTGGGTGGCTCATCCTGTCTTGTCGAGAGGGACTTCACTATTGTTATGTCATTGATAGTTCCCAAACTGTGCATGTATGAGCTCGCACTAGTGTCGATCTTGAACTTGCGAAAGATGCGCTGTCACGCCCCGGGGTCGAACTGTGACCCGGGTTCGCCAACAGATCCGCCGTCTGTGCGGAAACTGCCGCACAGACGAAGCGTCTACCCTGCAAGAGATCTATAGCTAAACATGTATCAGAGAAGAAAAAGAACTAATAGCTACAGAAATCCACTGAACATCTGGTATAAATAAATAAAATCTCAATACAAAGTCTCTCAGCTAAAAAAGTACATGAAATCCTCACTGATCTCTCAGAATGTCCAGTACAAAAGCGGTATCACAAAATATACAGGGTACATCTAGCTCGGACTCTCAATGCTGGTAAGGAACTAATCGGCCGCGTCCTCACCTCGATCTGCTGTCTCCGCGCGAACCAAGCCGGAACAGCTGCCTCAGGAAACCTGTCACCGCACCGGGTGTGAGAACTACTGCAAAGGTAGTTCCCAGTGGGTACCGTCCCAATATTCACGGTATGCCCACTAAGTCTACTGGAGGCAAAACATATAGGTATGCAGATAGATAGGTAGATAGATAAATAATAGTAAGCTGAAAAAGAGAACTACAGCTAGAAAGTCACAATCATAAGGCTCCAAAAGGAAACTCTACCAATAACACGATATGCATACACTCTCTACTGCTAAGATGCCTCGGTATCAATGCTCAAGGGAAAGAAACCATCTATGAACATAATATGAAACCACCCGCTCATATCACCCAATCCTAAGGACTGCCAAATCTGGCTCAGTCCAGCCTGCGCCCGTCGTCTAGGAACGCACCTGCCCACTACCACGCATCCACAAGAGGACGGGATTTACGTGGGGCGTCCTAAACTGACTATCACAATCTCACGCAAAGTGACCCCATGGTAACTCGGCCAGGGGTATCAAGCGACCTCTAGTATATGAACTAGGCGCACATCCACATCGTAGCCTCGTCAAGCTCGGTATCATCATCGCACCCGGGGCGTAGCTCGAGGGGAGCGACCCCACCGAACTCAAGTATCACATCTGTCTCACTGTCTCAATATGCGGCACATGCAGGCTATAATCCACGATCAAACAGATCGGTATCTCAAAGCTCGAAAACACAACTCAGTCGGTAAAGAACCTCGACTCAAACATGAATAGCCCAAACACTCTCACAGCTATGTCGGAGAACCCTCAACGACTCAATCTGATAATGCACGACCATGGCTGAGTCGGGAAACATCCACGACTCGATCTGCCGGAACCCCAAAATCCTCGAAGCTAAGTGGGAGAACCACCTCCACCACTAAATCAGAATACGACCCATGATCTAGAGTAATTTCACTATCCCATGAGGAAGCTCAAATATCAAATGACACTATAATTCATCTCAAAACTCAAAAAAAGAGACCCCTCGGCCCCCAGGCACGAGGTCTAATGCACCCTGAACCAATGCCATGCCTCTGGCGAACTCATAATTTAAAAACTACCTTGAAAATGATGTTTTTCCTTAAAACGGGCTTTCTCGATTTTTAAAACGATCAGGGTGCAAAAATAATGCCCACAGAACATGCAGCCTAGTGTCATATGATAACAGGAGTATACTAAAAATAATCTGGGGTTCTAAATAATTTTCTAAAAAATTCCAGGCAACTATCAGATGTAAAAACAGTGAAAATAGCACGGTAAACACGATCAAATTGCATTCAGGAGCATTAAGGGGCATTCCATACATTTTGGAGAAATTCCAACCCACCTGGAACGCTTTCCGCAGGCAACGCTGAAGTCGGTGAAGTGCTGGAACCTCGAACTGATGAAACCTCGAAAATCGTGCCGCAAAACCCGGAAAAATCCTCGGAAGCTCCAATAAAATCCTTGAGTCTTTACAAAATCCCGCGCGCAATCAACAACTCTGCCATCATGCACTAAAGCTCCAGGACACAATACTAACAAGTTCATAATTAATAACTTAAATAATTCCTCCCAATCCAACAGTTAACTTCAATTAAACATATAAATTCAATATACAACTCTGAAGTTCCAACCATCCACATACATGCTCTCCATACTCATAGCACAATAGTGGCTCTCCAACAAATTGCTCACAAAACAACTTACACAATCCACCACACTCTCAAGCTTTTTCACCTGAACACACCACATACAACCAAACAGCACTTTCATAACACTATGCACACACAAAAACCCTCCACACTACCCACAAAAGGCACAACAGCTCACATAAGGAGAGTCGCATGATTCGATTTGCACCCCTCAGGTTCGCAAATCACACACACACTAATTGGTGCTCTTTGATACACAATTGAAATAAAACCAACCAACACAATTCACAACACATACACACACATTTACCCGAGCTCCACACGGCGCTTCGCCTAAACCCGCGCAACATGACGTCGTCCTGCGAAGGCAAAAAGGGAAGAAAACCCGTCAAAAACCGCTCGCAACAGGCCAAGCGACACCCGGGCAGCATCCTGCCACGGCGTGCGCAAACAGTCCGCCGACAACAAAATCCGAGCTCGCCCGCCGACCGCACGCAGCAGCCACGCGCGCCGCCCCAGCCAGCCGCGCACGCTGCCTGCGCCAGCCGCGCACAGTGGCTGCGCGGCTCACCTGCTCGCCCGCCGCGGCCCCAAAGCCGCAGCTGCCGCGCACGCTACGCACTGCGCACCTGCGCGACGTGCGCCCGCGTGCCTGCGCGCCGCGCGCCTGCGCCCCGCGCGGCGCGCCCCCGCGCCCCGCGCGCCGCGCGCCGCGCGCCCTCGCCCCGCGCGCCCGCGCCCCGCGCGCCTACGCGCCTGCGCCCTGCTCGCCGCGTGCCTGCGCGCCTGCGCGCTGTGCACCGCGCGCCTGCGCGCTGTGGGCTTGCGCGCTGCGCACCGCGCGCCTGCGCGCCTCCCTTGCCGCCAGCTGCTAGACACCAAGGACAGCAGTCCAAAACCCCACTCCAACCGACCAAAATCAACAACATCAACTAAAATCCAAACTTCCACAACAATACGAGAACAACACATACCTCAACCCGCGTCTCGCGCGCGCCTTCGCTCGGGTCCCCGCGGCTCCAAGGAGGGAGTTCATCAACAATCTCATCCACCCTTCTCATTTTTTTCCCATCAATCCCTCTTCTTCTTCCTTCACTTCTCCCTTTCTCCCTTCCTCTGTTCTCTCTTTTTTCCTCTGTTTTCTTTGTGAAGGAGATAGTGACGTGGAGGCATCTTAATTAGGAGGACTTAATTAGTGGTAGGTGGGCAGCATTAAAAGCTCCTATGCAAAATATCTCAAGCCACCCTTAAAACCAACCTTCTCTTTCTTTTCTTTTTTTCTTTTTTTTTTTCCATCCAGACCAAAGCCAAAAAAAAAACCCCTAATTAATTTAACAAAAATCAATTAAAATAATCCATAAAGCCCCTAACAACTCACTTTTTACCTTCGGGGCCTCCGCCTCCGCCCGGGACCTCTCGAACTCCGCTGTAATCTGAAAATACACATGTCCACAGCTTTTTCTCCTCAAAAAGCTCAACCGTTATGTCGGGGTGCTCCATCCAAAAACCGGCTCCCAAAACTGCCAGTTCCAACTCACTTTTCACCTTCGGGTCCTCCGCGTCAGTCCGGAACCTCCCGAACTCCGCTGTAATCCGAAAATACACCTGTTCCCAGAGTTTCCAATATTTCTGCACTCCACTGTGAAGTCGAGGCTTCCCCGAAACCGGTCCTCACGGCGAACAATGCCCGGAAGACCCCGAATCAACCTGGGGCTTCCGCGTTGATCCGAGTCGACCCAAACTCATCTGCAATCCAATACGGAACACGCTCGAGGTGATTTCTCCGCACCACGCCATCTTGCAAGGTCGGTGCGCCATCCGAAATCCCGGTATTCTACATGCGCATTATGATCATTGGGAATGGAAGTCGCTCAGTAGGATGGGCGTTTTCCACATACCTCGCCATCCTCGACCAAATTAGATAGGGAATGTTGAAGTTGGATCCCAAAGCTGCTGTAGGATTCCCAAGAAGATAAAGAAACAACATTCTATCCCATCTACGAACTTTTGTTTGCATGTTGGATAGAATGTTGTAGCAAACAATGAAGTTCAAGTACCGGTACTCAGGTCGAAGTTCTTTTGAGAAAATAGAGTTCCCTGTCAACTGAGTATCCGGGAGACAGATTCCATCCACAACCACTCTCCAGGTGGTGTTGGTGAAAACATGACCTTTTAGGTAGTGAGTACCATCAACTTTAGCTTTTATTCCCAGCACCTCACCAATCAACTGAGGTGTAATCCTCAGCTTGACATTCCTCACGGTAGTTTGAAACTCTCTTGGTCCGTCCTCAAGATCAACTAGTCTTGATGAATTTTGATAGAAGATCCTTACAAGATGAAGACAATAACCTGTAGATTCTGGGAAATTGCAGATGGGAGCAAGTCCCGCTTGGTCAAAAAGAGTGCCAAACAATGCAGATCGCTCCTTAAGAGCTTTGACATTCACATGTCTTTCCCCAATGCATTCCCTCTTTTCAAAATCTTTGATCCTCTCAGAGCTTATAAAATCTTGTGGAGGAGGCTCGCTTGCAAGTGGCTCTTCAATTGAGATTCCTCGAGCACTGCCTCTTTTTCTGGCAATGCTCTTTCTTTTCATTTTAACTGGAGTTGATTCCATTGGGGCTTTCCCTTTTTCTGCAGCAGTAGGCGCTGTCTTCGCCTTTGTTGTAGCTGCTGGGGCTTTCCCTTTCGAGGCAGTCGTCGTAGCATGCGTTGTGCCTTCTTCCATAAGCTCATCCCAATCGACGGATTCCATCTCGGATCCTGAATCTGAGCTGTCCTGAGTTTTCTTAGCCCTTTTTGGTTTGTTCGTCGCTCGTGTATGCACCATTGCAACAAGAAGCACTATAATCCATGTAAACACCATTTTTGCTAGTGCTTTAGTAATTGAAGAACCTGCGAACAAAAACTCAAGAACACGAAAAATTGTTTAATTTTTAAAAATTTGAAAAATTGTACCCAAACAATCATTATCGTGTAGAGATACTAGGAATCAAGTTAGTTTTGCAAAAATATAATTAAAAAATAGATCAATTCCATGATTTTCAAAAATTCTCATTATATGCCCTAAAACCGAATTTTCAGAAATCGAAGCCTAAAAATCCGTTAAACAAGAGAAAACCAAGCATATAAACAAAACTAATCTACTCAGAGTTCTTATTTCAAAAGAAATTTGACCAAAAACCATCTAGAATTGAATTCGAATCATGATTTTCACTCACGTTTGAAGAACAATGCAAAAACAGTGAAAAAATTGAGTTTTGATCAAAGATACTTACTTGAATCCGAAGAACTCGAGTTAGAAAGGCTCCAAATTGGTTGTTTTCTAGAGAGAGAAACTCTGGAGACTTGGAAACAAAAGCTTGTAATAAAAAGAAATTAAAACCCTTTCGCTTCATATAAAACCTAGCCGCGGTCCGGATCGGCTCAAGAATCCAGTCCGGATCGGCTACCCGCAGACAATTCCTGCGTTCGGGATCCGAAACAGAAATTCCAGTCCGGATCGGCTCCAACTTTTTCTTCAGAAAAATTTAGAAAAATTCCAGAAAATCCAGAAAAAGATTGTAAGCAAATTTGTATATCAACTTTAAACAAAAACATCGTTTCATATCAAAAGAAATAGATTATGCTAAATCTATCAATAATATCCAAGTAATGAAACGAAAATTTATAAAAATTAAATCCTTTAAAGTTGATCAAGTTCAAGAACATCTATCACGATCTAATATGTAATGTGTTTATCAAATCATCAATTTAGTAAAGAAGATGAAGCACCAAGATTGATAGATGTTTGAAATCCCAAATAAGTTAGATAATATATCTAGTCAATTTATTGTAAGGAGTGGCTCTTTGAGCATCTTTCAATAAAAATCTCACCTTATAGCAACCTTGAAATTTGACAGAGTCAAGTATTCCAAAAAGCATTTTATTTAATCAACAAGAAAAACCATGCTTTGTATACATGTGGTAGCTGCACACAGTACTCGGACGACCGAGGTGGTAGCTCTTTCCTCCATGTGGTGGCAGTTTTCACACTCCTCATTGGGATGTAACTCTTTCCACATCTTTTGAGCATAAAACTTTAATAAACTCCCCCTCAATTGTGTTACGACATTTTGGTATTGGCATATTTCGTGAGTCAAGTCAGTGAGTTGAGTCGGAGTCTTAAAGGGATCAAATTGTCAATCAGCAATCAAAGACTTAGAGAAGATTCAACAAGAGCTCAAGTTGACACTCAGTGTCTTGAATCTTGAAGATTGAAGTTGAAGAATTGTGGATCAGTTACATCAATCTCAAGAAGAAAGTATTCAAAAGGATCAGGTATGGTTAACTAAATAATTTTGGTGATCCGAATACTTTCTTATAGTATAGAAACACTTGGAAGAATTTTTAATTTCATAATAATCAAAAACTGGTGTTCGGACATGTTCAGGATCCGGATCAGGGCCAACGATCCGGATCCCGAAGGTTGTTGCTTCATACAAGACTTCGATCCGGATCCATGCAATTTCCGATCCGGATCCCGAATGTTAAGTTTTCTGATTTGTATGAACGATCCGGATCGGGCAATGCGATCCGGATCCCGAACCCTTGGTTTTCTGGAATCGTCAATCTCGTTACGACGATCCGGATCGCAGTAAATCCGATCCGGATCGCCGTCCTGAAAATTTCCAGATAAGGTAAGTTTTTGATTCTTATCTCTTTCCAAAGGTTTCTAAACTATAAATAGACACTTAGGGTTTCTCAAAAACGGGGGAGCTACGGCCGATCAATTTATAAAACACTTGAGAGCAACCCTAGAGGCTAGGTTTTTATCGATCTTCTTCATAGCCTCTTTTAGGTCAATTCGATGGTTCTTTCAAGAACATATCTTTTGTCGAATTGATCTAATCTTTGCTTAGAGATTTCTTCTACGGTTCCTCAATGAGAATCTAAGCAGAGGATCACCATCGAAGTCAATATTCTTATCGACTGAGTTTGCGTCGTGGATTCGACGTGGCATCGTGGATTCGGTGTGCTAAAGGCGTTTCGTGGATTCGAAGCGTGCGTTCGTGGATTCGAACGTGAGCAGTGGACGGGCAAAACGGTGGAGCGCGAGGTCCAAGAAATTGAAGGAGGGGTTAAATCCGTGGAGACGGTAATCACCTTGTTATTCTTCTTTTCTTAGGGATTGTTATTGCGTGGATATCCAACCGGTCAGCGCAAGGTCCGAAGAAGCTGAAGGAGGGGTTTGAGTCCGTGGAGTCGGTAATCACCTTGTTATTCTTCTATTCTTAGTGGATTGTTATTGCGTGTTGGTCCCGTGGTTTTTCTCCTGGATTGGAGTTTCCACGTATATCTCGGTGTGCTGTTTTTATTTTCCGCATTGGTTTTTATTTTGCACTGAGATTGAGTTTTTAAGTATTACACCTATTCACCCCCCCTCTAGTTGTTTGATAGTACCTATTTAGTCCTTTGGGATTCATAACTCTACAAGTGGTATCAGAGAGGGTTTTAGGTTTATCTATCTTGATGGGTGAAAGTGGTAATATTTATAGACCTCCTCTTTTTGATGGGACTAATTATGCTTATTGGAAAGTGCGGATGAGAGCTTTTCTCATCGCAATTGATGAGCGAGTATGGCAATCCGTGGAATGCGGTTGGGTGCATCCTGTTGAGGAAGTAGGAAATTCTACTACCCCAAAACCTCGCTCTAGATGGTCCAAAGAGGAATTTGAAAGATCTTCTTACAATGGGAAAGGTATGAACGCTTTATTTAACTCTCTTTCCTCGACTGAATTTACAAGAATTTCCGCGTGTGAAACCGCGAAGGAAATTTGGGATATTCTCAAAATTACACATGAGGGTACTAATCTTGTAAAAATTCAAAAGCTCCAGATGCTTACAAGTCAATTTGACTCTATTCATATGGAAGAGCATGAATTGTTTACAGATTATTACACTAGACTTCAAGATGTAATTAATACATGTGCTAATCTAGGAGAAAAGATCCCGGAGTCGAAAATTGTAAGAAAGATACTTCGGACTCTTCCGGAACGGTTTAGGGCAAAGGTTACCGCCATTGAAACCGTTAGTCATCCGGATGAGATGAGTGTTGAGGAATTAGTAGGTGCTTTGCAAACTTATGAATTGACTTTTCCTACTAATCAAGTTTCTTCCAAGTCTTCTTCTAAGCTTACAGGTATTGCATTCAAATCCACAAAGAAAGAAGATAGCGAATCGAGTTCCGACGATGAAAACTCTTTTGCCGATTTTGAAGAACAATTGGCGCGGATCACAAAGAAATTTCGTCGGAAATTTTGGAAGAATCGAACCGATGGATCTTCATCCACGAAACCATCTAAAGGATCATCGGGTTCTAAATCCTCTAACCTCAAATTCCTTGCAAAACCTTCTAAGGAAAAAGATGAATTCGAAGGGGAAATCCGATGTTATAGATGCAAAGGCTACGGCCATATTTCAACGGATTGTCCTACTCCGAAATTATATAAAAAGAAGGCTTTGCAAGCGAAAACTTGGGACGATTTTACTTCTAATGAATCAACCTCAAGTAAAGAGGAAAAAATCGTTGCTTCTCATGCCTCTCATTTTCCCTCTTCTAATAATTGTTTATCATCATTAGTCACTAACTCTACTCCTTTGATTTTGTATGAAACATCAACAACCGGCGGAGAGTCATCAAGTGAGGGGGAGTCGGACGAGGAAGAACTCGTTGAGGCATATCAACAACTTCTTGCGGAATCTAAGAAGATGGCCAAACATATCAAGAAGTTGAGAAAGCAACGACTTGAAGATCAAGACGAGAATCATGCTTTAAAGATCAAACTTCATGATCTCGAGGAGGAACGAGAGCTTTTATTGGATAATAATAAAATCCTCCAAGAAAAGATAAATCAATCGGAAACGGTCGTTAATTCCCATATTAACAAGATTGATTTTCTTGAAAAGCAGTTTGAGGAAATACATGTCACCAATCAAGCATTGACCAAGCAAGTTCATCAACTTAAATCCGACATACAAAGGATTTCAACCGGTTCCAAGAAACTTGAATGTATGTCCGGATTAGGTCAAACAAGCAAGGTTGGTTTGGGATTCAAAAAGAACCAAACTGTGAATGCTTCAAGTTCCACAATGAAATTGAAAGGAAGAACTTGTCACCTATGTGGACTTAAAGGACATTTGGTGAAGAATTGCCCGAAAAAGAGAAAGAAGAGTCCTTCGGCAACTTCATCTACGGAGCGAACTCAACGGAATCAAAAGACACATCAAGTCAAAGGAGTTCACTCAACCCACCAAAGGTCCGAGCCACAACATCAATCATTCAAGTGGATCACTGCGAGGCAAAGACCTAAGGTGGATCAACAGTCAAAGCGGACAACCCCCGGCCACAACGAATCAAGACAACCCAAAATCCAGCGATTTGGATTCGGAAAGGTGATATCTTTCCTTGTCTTAAGTTCTAAATAGCTTATGACTGTATGTAATGCTTTGATTAGTTTTCCTTTCATATTTTTCTTAATCTTGCATTACATGTTTCTCAATGCCTCTTCGTTTTTATACTTTGTTTTTGAACAAAAGGGTTTTTACTGAACAAGTGCAATGAATAAAAAGGGCTTCACTTTTATTCACTCCAAATTAATTTTATTTGGATTATCAACTTTACTCCTTAATCATAATCTTGAAGATACTTCATTATAGGAGTTTTTGATTTTATAAGCATCAAATTTTAGAAATCATGTGTGATCTTTAGATGCTTAATCTATCTCGGTTGTGTGAATTCATTGTGATAAACGTGAGACAACCGATAGACTAAAATTTGGGATTTAATTCTTTCACGTAAGAGATTGCATTCTTTCAAGGGTATTGAAATGATTTGCAAAAGATGTGGAAAGAGTTACATCCGAAAGGAGTGTGAAAACTACCACCACATGTAGGAAAGAGCTGCCACCCCCGGTCGTCCGGTTTGTGTGTGAAGCTACCACATGTTATGGATGCTTGATAGTATTTTATGAGAAAATCTTTAGTTGAAGCATTTGGAGATTTATATGCAAAACTCTTATATTTTGAACAATCTCCTGGTTGGTATAAGGTGGGATAGTTGAAAGATGCTCAAAGAGCCACCCTTAGGTATTTTAGTGCTTATCTCAATTTGAAAGGGTAGAATTCAAGATTGATGTCGTTTGGAAATCTCCGTATGTCATCTTTGTAAATCCGTTACATCTTGATAGACTTTGGATCTCAAGATTATTTTTGATGACTTGTGTTTGATGAATATAACATGAAAAACGGTTTATAATGTTTTACCTTTATTTTTCATGATTTTGGAGTAAATCTTTTTAATTTTGTGAAATTAATTGGATTGAATGACATCTGTGTGAATTCACTGTTTAAAGCACTTAAATTGATTTCTTGATGGAATACAAATCGGTATTTGAAAAGATTCTAAAATCTGGATTTGTTTCAAGAAATTATTTAATTTTTGCTTTCTGGTACCGGTACGCAATCTGCATTTTTGTTATATATACCAGAACTGAGCTTTTATCTCTCTTTCTCCATGAACTAATTTTGTTAGTAATTTCCTTTTGTCTAGTATGTTCACTGTTTGACAATTTGTGACAAAAAGGGGGAGAAGAGAAATGACGGAGATGAGATCATCAAGAGAGGACAAACGAAACGAAAATGGAAAAATGGGGGAGAACGGAAAATGATGATCGTACCCACAAAGGGGGAGAACATAGATGCTCAAGAACATGGAGAACATGTTAGAGATGCTCAAGATAGGGGGAGACAAAGGAAAGGTTGAAAGAGCTGGGAAAAACAAAAGAACCAAAAGGATGAATCAAATGTAGGATTTTAATTTTCTAACGACTGACGTTTGATTTTGTTTGGAGTTTTGTTTTGCAGGAATTACATCACTTTAAGACTCCAAGTCCTAAGTCATAGAGTATGTTCTAGGACTGTTTGGTCAAATGTAATTTTGTATTTATTGGATCTTCACGCAAAGAAAATCAATGTTTTGGTGATAACATTGAATTTCGATTTTTGGTTTAAGATAAGTGACTTGAGCGCTTTTATGTATTTTTGGGTTTTGTCACGAAATTGCCAAAGGGGGAGCTTGTTACGGCATTTTGGTATTGGCATATTTCGTGAGTCAAGTCAGTGAGTTGAGTCGGAGTCTTAAAGGGATCAAATTGTCAATCAGCAATCAAAGACTTAGAGAAGATTCAACAAGAGCTCAAGTTGACACTCAGTGTCTTGAATCTTGAAGATTGAAGTTGAAGAATTGTGGATCAGTTACATCAATCTCAAGAAGAAGTATTCAAAAGGATCAGGTATGGTTAACTAAATAATTTTGGTGATCCGAATACTTTCTTATAGTATAGAAACACTTGGAAGAATTTTTAATTTCATAATAATCAAAAACTGGGTGTTCGGACATGTTCAGGATCCGGATCAGGGCCAACGATCCGGATCCCGAAGGTTGTTGCTTCATACAAGACTTCGATCCGGATCCATGCAATTTCCGATCCGGATCCCGAATGTTAAGTTTCTGATTTGTATGAACGATCCGGATCGGGCAATGCGATCCGGATCCCGAACCCTTGGTTTTTTGGAATCGTCAATCTCGTTACGACGATCCGGATCGCAGTAAATCCGATCCGGATCGCCGTCCTGAAAATTTCCAGATAAGGTAAGTTTTTTGATTCTTATCTCTTTCCAAAGGTTTCTAAACTATAAATAGACACTTAGGGTTCTCAAAAACTGGGGGAGCTACGGCCGATCAATTTATAAAACACTTGAGAGCAACCCTAGAGGCTAGGTTTTTATCGATCTTCTTCATAGCCTCTTTTAGGTCAATTCGATGGTTCTTTCAAGAACATATCTTTTGTCGAATTGATCTAATCTTTGCTTAGAGATTTCTTCTACGGTTCCTCAATGAGAATCTAAGCAGAGGATCACCATCGAAGTCAATATTCTTATCGACTGAGTTTGCGTCGTGGATTCGACGTGGCATCGGGGATTCGGTGTGCTAAAGGCGTTTCGTGGATTCGAAGCGTGCGTTCGTGGATTCGAACGTGAGCAGTGGACGGGCAAAACGGTGGAGCGCGAGGTCCAAGAAATTGAAGGAGGGGTTAAATCCGTGGAGACGGTAATCACCTTGTTATTCTTCTTTTCTTAGGGATTGTTATTGCGTGGATATCCAACGGTCAGCGCAAGGTCCGAAGAAGCTGAAGGAGGGGTTTGAGTCCGTGGAGTCGGTAATCACCTTGTTATTCTTCTATTCTTAGTGGATTGTTATTGCGTGTTGGTCCCGTGGTTTTTCTCCTGGATTGGAGTTTCCACGTAAATCTCGGTGTGCTGTTTTTATTTTCCGCATTGGTTTTTATTTTGCACTGAGATTGAGTTTTTAAGTATTACACCTATTCCCCCCCCTCTAGTTGTTTGATAGTACCTATTTAGATCCTTGTGGATCCATAATACTCTACACTTTCGCTGTGTGATCCGGTGTGAGTCCACCTGATATGATATCGAAAGCTGACGTTGAGTGATGAGAATTGAGAACCTGCGATAGTGATTGATGTAGTTTTGAAACTTCACTAACTCGGTAGCACTCTGGGAGTATCACTTCGGGACAGCGAGTGGGGTGGGTGATTAGCGCTAGTTGGGATTCTGCTGGAGTGAGAGGTCGTGTGACCCCAGCGTTTACGTCGTGGGGGAATACGACAGTGAAGCGTACGGGAGATTGATACGTGAGTTGAGACGCACCGTTGATACCACGGTAGTGATGACCACGTTGTGGTAACAACGGTGAGAGTTCTTGTTGGTCGAGTATAGAACGACTCGGATTGTGTTGCCCCAGCCGATGCTCAGTTTGAGAGGACAGTATCTTTGGAACCAGTAGTGGCTTATGAGTGCATGGCGCGGTCAGTGGATTGCGTAATACAAATGACCACTTTAGGATTTGAGAATAAGTATTCCAGCTGAGTTTGACGGGTAGGTAGCCGTTACCTCATGGATTTTATTTGGATCCTCCTTTTGTTTCGAACGGTCGACATAGAGCTGAGGAGCACCAGTGACGCGGGCTGCAACTTTCGAGACGAGAAGAAGTTGGTGTCAGTTTAGAGAGCATGCTTGTGACTTCGAAGGTTCGTGGATTAGGCCATATGATTTCAGCTGCAAAAAAGGGATAGGGAACCAACGAAGAGTAATACCCTACGGGTTGAGCCGATAACCCACGTTTCTGGCAGAGGTCTGAAGCTTCTGGAGTAAGTAGTGCCAGTGTAGCTTTGAAGAGTTAAAGCTGAGGTTGATGCCCGCGTTAATGTAGATGTGTTGCCAATGCTTGGAAGAGGAGTGAATTATTCATAGACCCTAAAAACTGAAGTACTTGGATACTCAGGAAGATTTTGGTTTGAGGGAACGTCAGCGGATATGAGTTTTCAAGGATGTTGATTGTTCTCTTTGTTATTCCGGCAAGGGCTTTATGGTCATGGACTCCTTGTTTAGGCTGAGCATGCAATCTTGGAATGAGGTCTTCGATCCGTGGTTGCCACTTTTGGAACTTGGGATTTGAGAGTGGAATTTGAGCATTGTTTCCCGTTGATGAACTACTTCCCCTGTAAATTGATAGAAGAGCCGGCATCTGCAGACTTGAGTGTTGTGGTTGCTAAGGGGCAACAAAGGAGTTAGCCTATTTGAGGCTTAGAGTTTGAATGTGGGGAACCTGATGTGTGAAGCCTCTATCCGCAGGCGTACGATCATTCGAGATTTACGCGGGGGAGTTTGTCTGCGAGTGTTCTTCTGGCGGATGAAGGTGTATTTGATCACCCGCATGTTTGAGTTCTGCTTCTTTGGAGTTGGACGCGGATTTGAAACTAACAGAAGCAACCGATGTAAATTCTTGCTCGTGAAGCTAAGGAATTGTGTAGTCGAGAGATACCTTCGGTGAAGATTCAGTGGAGTCATCGCGATGAGTGAGAACGGCCACTTGAGAGCCTGGGATGGAAGTTTCCTAATCCCTATTTGTTGAGTCACCCTCCTGAGTTATGGATTTATTTGGGGTTTCGAGGACGAAACCGTTTTAAGGAGGGGAGAGTGTAGAGTATCGGATTTCGGATAGCGCACCGACCACGTGAGATGGCGTGGTGTGGATAAATCGCTCGAGCGTGTTCCATATTGGATTACAGATGAGTTCGGGTCGACTCGGATCAACGCGGATGCCCAGGCTGATTCGGGGTTTTTCGGGCATTGTCCGCCGTTAGAGGACCGTTTCGGGGACGCCTCGACTTCACAGTGGAGTGCAGAAATATTGGGAACACTTGGAACAGGTGTAATTTTTTTTTACAGCGAGTTCGGGAGGTTCCGGACTGGTGCGGAGGCCCCGAGGGCAAAGAGTGAGTGATGGAGGCAATTAATGGATTAATTAATTAATTTATTTAATTTAAGTGTGTTGTCTGTGAAGATGTAAAGTAAAGTAAAGTAAGAAAGGTGTTTGGAGAAAGAGATAGAATGGAATAAAAGAATTGGGGTTAGATATTTTCTTGGGGTGCTTTAAATGCTCCCAACTGCCACCACTAATTAGCACCCTTAATTAGTAGCCTCCACGTCACCTCCACTTCTCCAACAAGCCAAGCAGAGGAAGTTGGCAATAACAGAGAAGGAGTGAGAAGAGGGAAAAGAGGAGAAATGTGAAGAAGAAAGAGGGAATAGAGAGGATGTTTGAGAGTTGGTGGTGCAACCTGCTGCTTGTCGCCAACGAGCCGTGTGGAGCCGAGCGGAGCACGTGCCGCGCGCGAAGGGCGCGGCAAGGTTGGTATTTTGTGATGTTTTGTTTAGTTCTTTTGGTGTTGTTTGGAGGGTGGACTGTTGTCCAGGTGCTTGAAGGGCTGTGGCGGGGTGAGCTGCGGCGGGCGCGCTTGTGCGCCTCGCCAGCGCGCAGCTAGCGCTGTGGGCGCGCGCGGCGGGCCCAGGCCCCGCGGCGGGCCCAGGCGCCGCACGGCCGGCCCGGGCACTGCGGCAGCGTGCTGCAACGCAGCGCTGCGGCGGGCGGCAGCTAGCTGCGAGCGCGCCGGTGCGCCGCTGGCAGCGCGTTTCGGCGAGTTCGTCGGTTACCGTTTTCGCTGCGTTTTGTTGGCCGGAGCTCGCTTTTTTGCGGCAATCGCGCCTGTGGGCCGAGTTGTCACTGATTTTGGTTTTTCCCTTTCTTGTTAGTTGTGGTGCAGTTTTTGGCCCGTGGGGGTGTTTCCACTACGCGGGCCGCGGGAGCTTGGAGGCTCGATCTTGCTGGTTGGTGCTGAGGGTGCTAGTATGTGTGCAGGGAGATAAAATTTTGTGTAGGTGAGTGCCTTGTGTTTGGTGTTTGATGCAGCAGCCTTGCTGCGCGCCTTGAGGTTGGTATCGCGCGAACATTTGGAGCCGACTGCGAACGACACGCGTTTTGTCTGCAAGCTGTGGGGAATTCTCGTGTGTGCAGTGGATTTTTTAGAGGGTGCTGTGATTCTCTGTGATGGTGTTAGAAAGTATGAAAGAGTTGTTGGCTGTGGGTCATTGTGTATGTGTGGACCTTAATTAGTTGTGTGCAATTGGAGATAATTGAATATAATGGAGCTTCCAGACTAATATATGTGATCATGTATTTTAATTTGGGGCAGATGTTTTTTGATGGTGCTGTGGTGAATTGGAGGTGTGCTTGAACCCTTGTTCTTGCTGTGTTGCTGTGGGATGCTGTGGGTGTGAAATTGAAGCTGTGAGTTTTTTTGTTTATTTTTTGATGGAATTAAATTATGCACGCTGGTAGTGTGTAGGGTGGAATTAAGGGATTGTGCATGTGTGGATATTGTTCAAGTATGCTGTTGGTGATGAGGTGAAATTAATTAGACTATGGACTTTAATATTGTATGTAATTGGAGGTTGCAATTCAGTGTAAGCCATTGGAGTGGAGGTGGACTTGTTTTGGGCAGTTTTTGATGCGGGCTTTTTGTGAGGACTCGCAGGATTTTTTGAGCTCCGGGGGATTTTCCAAGTACACGGCAGTATGCGCGTCGCGGCGAGTTTTCGAGGGGTCGTCGGTTCGAGGTTCCGGCACTTCACCGACTTCAGCGTTGCCTAACGGACTGGTTCCAGGTGGGTTGGACATTTCTCCAAAATTATGGAAATGCCCCTTAAGCTATTGAAATGCAAGTTGATCTGTTTATAGGCGTTCGCTGTTTTTACATCTGATAGTCGCCTGGAATTTTTCTTGGAAAATTTATTGGAATCCCGGATTATTT
>CM055066.1:33131345-33188468 GCA_029204045.2 Tillandsia leiboldiana | reverse complement strand
GGAGCAGCCACGTGGCAGCTTCTGACTCGTTGGTGTGTGGGCGCGGTCCACGAAAATTTGAGGCGGGTGACGGTGGACCGTGGAGGACACGTGGCGATCTATGGTTGGCTGGTCTTCGTGCGCGCGGTCCACGAACGGGTGCAGCCGCCTCGGGGCGCTCTGCATGCAGGGGGGCAGGCGGCGTCGCAGGCGCGCACGTTGGCGACTGTTGACCGAGTGCGTCCACGCGTCGCCACCGCAGAGCGCCACGTGTCGAGCAGCGGATGGCCGTGATGGCTTGTCTGCTGTTCTGGTGAGACGTGGTGGGCCCTGGGCCTTCCGGGCGGCTACAGTGTTGGGCTCGGCCCAACACTGTTCACGCCCGTTCCTGCGGGCGCCCGGAAAGTCGGCCCAAAAGCCCAATTTAGGGATTTTGGATCTTTTCGTTGACCTATAAATGAGCCTTATGGGTTCACAAAAGCTTCTTTGACCCCTTCTCACCTTGTAGAGCCTTTCCCAGCTCTTTGGCCAGTGCACCCTTCACAAAATTGTTGCTCACCTTGTCGCGCTCTTGTGGAGGAAGCGCGGAATTAATGGACGGCGGCGTCGACGACTTCGGCATCGTAGCACAGAGCGGCATACTTTCATCGCAGGCCCGTTTCGTCGCATTTCGGTCTCAGATCCACAGAGCTACCCTGATTACTATTTTCTTTCTTTTCTGACGATTTTGCGGCGTAGGATTCATGAGAGGTATATCTACGATTCTAATTTTGTCCACTTTTCTCAGATTTGAAAGTTGTTTGGGGTTCTGGGTACGTTTTTACCCCCTTTGCTGCTGATGGAATTTCTGGACAGCGACACCTTGCCGGATTTTTTATCGACGCGAGGATTGTCAAATTTATTTTTATTGGATTTTTCTAAGGCTTCCCGAAGGTATATTTTTTTGCCCTTTATCTGTGCATGAAATACAGATGTGTGGTTGTGTGTTGTGAGCGCCCTGTATTGTGGAATTTGTAACTCGGCCTACGGGGCTCGGAATTTGACGTGCAGGTACTCGTTTCGAAGGTATCGACGCGAGGAATGCGAAATAATTTTGTTGATTTTTTTAGAATCCGTTCTGCAGGTGAAAACTGCACATCTTCGGGCTGTTTTCTGATGTTGTATATACTTGGAATATTTTTGGAATAAAAGTGTAATGTTGGACCTTATTGTTGTACCCAGGGTGTTTGCAAGTGGTTGCTGGACCTGTTGGAACTGGAGAAAATTGGACATAGTGGATTCCGGGTGTTTTCAGTTGTTTTGGAGCCAAGGCTTCGCGACATGTACCGAGGGTGCAATTTTGGCAGATTTTGGACTGTGAGAGCGTCTACACACTTCACCGACTTCGGCTTTGCCTGCGGAAAGCGCTTCAGGTGGGTGCTTTGTTTCCAGAACCGGTGGACGGTTCTCTAATATTCTGTATTTAGGATGCATGCATGTTTAGGGTACATGGTTTAGTTTGTAAGGTAGGTAAGCTTGATAATGATAATTGTATAAAGGATTGCAAGAATAGTATTTATGAGGTATACTGAGGACTTGCATGATTTGGGCATCTATGTTGATGATAGTGTAAGCTTACCTAGGTTAATGTTACCCTATGAGATCATGTAACATGCCATGTTAGCACATAGCCTTTCATGTGGTTGGTTTATGCTTTGGGATAGGTTTTGTAGCTATGTGCGATTTTCACTCTGAGGAGTTATTATGATCGAGGATTATGATCAGGTGTAGGCATGTGGTTTACTTTCTTATATCTTCTTGAGGACAAATGCATGCTTGTATGGACATATAGTTAGGCCACCTTTTATTGCTACACTACTTATTGGAACTTGACTTAGGAGAAACCATGCTTTTCCTTTCTCCTTCTGTTAGTCAGGTGGTCAGTGTTGTTCGGGTTCGAGCAGGGTCTGGGTGAGTGTAGTCGGGACTTTGTGTCTGGGTCAGGTTGGATTAGTTGTGGGGCTTTGCGGCAACCGCGGATATTGGGCGGTTGACCGGATGCTTATCTATGCACCAGATTGGGTTATCAGTTTTCTCTAGTGGATGGAGTTTCCACTTATCGTTTAGTTGCATCCGATTGAGGTCGGTGTCTTTCTTTAGTGGTTGAGTTTTCCCACTTTGATCAGATTTGTGATCAAGTCCTGCTATACAGAGATACTTGTTACTTGATATACTATAACTCGTGTGGGTCGCTCCCCTCGAGTGCCACTACTCCGGAGGTAGGTTTTAGGACCCAGCCTTGTGTACGGTCTGATACTTATTTTGGGATGCGAGCCGTGCGGCCGGTCCCGCGTTTCGAGCCATGTGTGCAGATTCCGCTGAGCAGGCAATGCCAGTTTTACTGGTGGCACCAGATTGGGTTATTACGACATTTACCTTCTTGTTGCACTCGTGTCAGGGGACCGAGTGGAGTCTAGTAGCTGTGTTTAGACCAGTGCTAGTGTTATTGGGGACTATTTGGGACTGTGGTCCCGATGTCTTTGTGAGTTGTGACCGTTGTGCGAGAGGCTTGGGATCTTGAGTTATCTTCTGAGAGAGAGCGTGGATTTTGACTATAGCCTGCATGAGCCACTACTCGATAGCTAGTTAGTCCGTTTTGGACGCCCTACGTATTCCTGCCCGTCAGCGGAGGTGGTTGTAGGTGGGCGCAGGTTTGACTGGACCATGTTGCAGTCAGCTCGATTGGGTCGATTGAGCACTTCATGTGCTAGTGGTTGCATACCATTATCAGGTTCTTTCCCCATTTTGAGCATTAGATAGAGGCATGGTAGCTGTTGAGAGTCTCCAGCTTTCCTATTCAGTCTTTACTGCTTTGGTTATCTTATGCTCTAGGGACTTAGTGGCAGAACGTCGGGCCTGGTGGCGGTACCCACTGAGGACTCCCTTTTTAGGTGTAGTCTCACACCCGTTGGGGGGTTTCCCCCCCCCTCCTTTTCTCTCCTTTTTTTTGCAGAGTCTTAGCGGGTGTTGCGGATTCTGCGTTTGTTGTTCGAGGCGAGGGAGTCGCGTGCTAGATTCCCTACCCGTCGTTGGAGAGTAGCGTTACCCCTTCAGAGAGATCTTCAGCAGATTAGTTGTTTTATTTTCCTCCTCTTTTGAGAGACTGATAGTGAGGATATATTATGTATTGAGAGACGTACACTGATGTACTTATTGGAGTTACCTCCGGTTGGTTCAGAGCTTGTATTTGAGGATACTGTATTATTATTATTTTTTTGGGAGGCGGATTGTGTTGTATTATTTCCTAGTTGTACGTGATTGATTTTAGTTATACGCAGGTTTTTATTTATAGCTCTGATATCTGTTTGCTTGTAGTACTTTTCTTGCAGGTAGGCCGCTTTCGCCTATGCAGGTTGGCTTAGAGTGGCGGATCTGTTGGCGAGCCCCGGGTCGCAGTTTCGACCCCAGGGAATGACAGTGACCCTCACGTCTGCTCGGTATGCTCAGCCTCCCGCTCTGTCCTCGGGCTCTCATCCTGCGGTGGATGTTCACCCCCGGGGTCGAAACTGCGACCCGGGCTTCGCTAACAGATCCGCCATCTGTACGGAAACTGCCGTACAGACGAAGCGTCTAACCATGCAAAAAGAATCAACTACAGTATACAGATATCAGAGCGAAAAGTAAACTACTAAAAACTGAAAACCAACCTTACAACTGAAAATAATACCATATCCATCTCCCAAATACGATCGTATACAAAGTCCTCTGATACAAACTCAAAAGGGAGGTATCTCTAATAAAACATCAGTGTACAAGCTCTCGATACAAATATCCTCCTACATCAGTCTCTCAAACTATAAAATAAAGTACAACTCTATACCTCACACAAAGGTCTCTCAACAGAGGAAAAGAAGTAAACTAATCTACTGAAGCTCTCCTCTGAAGGGGTACCGCTACACTCCAACGACGGGTAGGGAACTAGCTCGCGACTCCCTCGCCTCGGTCAGAAGGATCAGCAACTGGAGCAACAGAACAGGAGAAGAAGTTCCTGGGGAAAAAGACACCACGACGGGTGTGAGAACTACTTCCCACAGTAGTTCTCAGTGGGTGCCGTCAACAAGCCCAACGGTCTGCCCACTAAGTCTACTAGAGGTAAAAGAAACAGTGCAATGAAATCTGAACAAGAAAAGCTGGAGCTACTCTACAGCTACCATACCCTATCTAGATACTCAAAAAGTGGAACAGATGAAAGTAAAGAGACCACTCGCACCCAAGGTGCTCAATAGACCCAATCGAACTGACTGCCTCATAGGGTCCAGTCAAGCCTGCGCCTGTCGACTAGGAACGCTCCTGTGCCCACTACCACACATCCCCATGAGGACGGGATTTACGTGGGCGTCCTGCCGACTAACCCCCCCTCGCGCAAAAGCCTCAACAGGCCCATCGTATCCTCAGTGGCATCTCAGGGACGCGACTCTAACTGAGAAAACGGCGCGGCATAGATTATCACAAATTGGCATAAGCAGGCTATAGTCAAAAACCACGCTCACTCCCAGAACGGTAGGACTCAAGACCCCAAATATCTCGCCAACATCGGAGCACTCTCTATGACTCAGCTTATCAGCTCACACGGAACACGAGACACTAGCCTCTCCAACCAGCTCGCAGCACGAGGCACACTGGCTGGAGGTACTCCACACCAGGAACGACCCACAACTCAGCTAACAATACTGGTCGGACAACACTCAACGACCTGGGATCACCGTTAACCCCAACGGTTCCCAACAACACTGGCCTGAGGATACTCGACGGCCCGGACTACCGCTTGCTCAACGGCTCCCTCCCACAACAGCGCAACAGGGATACTAGACCTCCCGGGACTACCGTGTACCCAAACGGCTCCCGGCACAGATAAGCAAACCGCTACAACTACCAGACTCCACTCTGCTCCCAAGCACGAGTGCAAACGCATCCCACACTAAAAGAAAATCCCGACCTCTCGGCCCACTACCCGGGCAAGGATAACACTATGTCCAGGGATAGCAAAACAGTGTGGGTGTCTAAACATAATTAACCCTAGCCCAAGTGAGGGTTTTCTACTGGTCTGGTTACACATGCAACATATGACGGGGGTGCTAGGTCAAGTTCCAAGATAGCTGTATTAACAGATGATAAAAGGGAATAACCATTCCAACAATCTAGCATGCTACACAAGGAAATAAACTATCATGCATAGTCCTACATCAATAGAATTAATGTACAGTCCATAAAACTTGGAGATAAGGCCACCCACCTCGATTTGCCACCAATTGCTAGTAGACACTTGCAATTGGCCTCCACGCGATGCCGCATGCAAAACGATGTCCGCTGCCGGAGTCTGCACGCAAACGGAGCACGGTGCCGAATCCGCACGCCAAACGGAGTCCGCACGCAAAACGATGTCCGCCGATTGCGCCGCCGTCGCCGAAACGCTCCGCCGGGCGACCTCGCAACGCAAAACGAGGTCCACGACGCACCGCCGAACCTCACGCAACCTCCTCCCTCACTCCCTCTCGCTCTCCGGGTGCCGAAGAAAGAAAAGGAAGGGAGAAAATGGTGTTGCGGGGAGGAAGAAGAAGAAGAAAAGAGGGAGAGAGGAAAATGGTCCATGGTGCCGGTCCACGGAGCCGTCCACCGCGCCATCCAATAGGGGGGCTCCAACCGGCCGGTCCACAACGCTGGGCGCGTGCGCCGGGTCCACGCACGCGCCCAGCGCGCCACGTGGCGCGCAGCAACGCGCCCGCCACACGGGCGCGTTACACCAGCGCCACCCCAGGCGCGGGACACCCGCGCGCCACACGGGCGCGTGTCCCTGCGCCCGCGCGGGCGCCAACGGGGGGCCGCCACGTGGCGGCCCCTGCGCTGACCCGCAGGCGCGCGTTCCCAACGCGCGCCAGACGCGCATTCCCGTGCCGTACGCGCCTGCCGCGCCCTCGGGATCCGCGCCACACCTCGATTTCCGCACCGCGTCGCCTCGAAAAACGTGCACTTCATCCGGGCTCCAAATTCAACAAATAAATAGTCCATTCTTAGCGATTTCGCGCGCTGAATCCAAAAACGATGTCTGTTTTCCCAAATTCTCGTCCGAAAATTCGCCGAATGCCCACTCGATCCGATTTTCGCGCCGGGTCCATTTTTAAAGTCCGATTTGCCAAATTCCAACTCTAAAAATTCCCGAAGGCGACCGGAGAGGCAAACTTTTATCCAAACTTCGCCCGGAGTCCAATTTGACATCTGAACCGTGCGGAACCACTTCCAAACACCCGACGGGTCCTCCAATTTCCCACGGGGTCTACTTTTAAGCCCGAAGTCCACCACTTGTGTCCAAATTGCGCGCAGCCATCACGACGCACCACGCAGGCCTCCAGTGATGCAAGCTAAATCCCAAATTGCACCACAAATCCATTTCTCGGGCCCGACAAGCGCACAAACACTCCCCACGGCCCCTAAAAGCTGCCAAACAACCGGCAAACCCTACGCGGGAGATTCCGGGACCTCACACCCTCCCCCACTAAAAGAAAGTTTCGTCCTCGAAACTAGATCAAGCCCACCAGGAGTCAAGAATACCACGGCTAGATATCTAACAATACGCCTCCAGCTCCCTAAACCCCACTCGCTCCTCGTGATTACTTGCAACAACAACAACAAGTACGGTATGACCCGATGTGCAATTCTCTCATCTCTCGAGCCAGAAAGTGCTACGGGCGTCCCTCGTACTCCAACAATCACAGATCTCAAGAGGCAAGTCAATCACGGCGAGGAAAAAAATCACATCACTACTGAGCTGAGACGTGAAAAACTAAAGGGCTCCAATAAAAGGCTGGGGGAAACTGAAATAACCACAAGTGTAACGCGCACCAAACCACAACATGGTGCCAACCTCAACAAGACGACCCGAGCATACCCGCATATTAATCCAATAAGGAAGGGAATCCAATAAGCTGGGGTCTTCACTCGGTTACCTCCCGATCCGAAACCACTCGAGTGGACAACACAACTGCAGGCTACCCTCAAAAGGGATCCACAAGAGACACAATCTCGTGCCACAGTTGGTCGCTCACTATGCTATCATAACCCCAACGAACCCATGGGTCGAAGTCGATCCCTCAACTAATAAAGAACACCCTGACGGGAACCAAACCGTCGGTGAACGGGACTGGAAACTGGCTCACAAGGCGATCATAAAGCTGATGTCCAAACTCGTGGTCAAAGTCCAAAACATCCACAAAACTCTCACCGTTGTGTACCTACAACGTGGCATCACTGCCGTGCACCAACGGCGTGGCATCACTGCCGTGCACCAACGGCGTGGCATCACCACCGTGTATCAACGGTGTGGCATCATCACCGTGTATCAACGGTGTGGCATCACTGCCGTGTATCAACGGTGTGGCATCATCACCGTGTATCAACGGTGTGGCATCACTGCCGTGTATCAACGGTGTGGCATCACCACCGTGTATCAACGGTGTGGCATCACTGCCGTGCACCAACGGCGTGGCATCACTGGCGTGCACCAACGGCGTGGCATCACCACCGTGTATCAACGGTGTGGCATCACCACCATGTATCAACGGTGTGGCATCACCACCGTGTATCAACGGTGTGACATCATCACCGTGTATCAACGGTGTGGCATCACCACCGTGTATCAACGGTGTGGCATCATCACCGTGTATCAACGGTGTGGCATCACCACCGTGTATCAACGGTGTGGCATCATCACCGTGTATCAACGGTGTGGCATCACTGCCGTGCACCAACGGCGTGGCATCACTGCCGTGTATCAATGGTGTGGCATCACCACCGTGTATCAACGGTGTGGCATCATCACCGTGTATCAATGGTGTGGTATCACTCAAGCATCAAGGCCTTAGATCCTCACAGTAACATACCCTACACTACCTCGGAATCCCGGAGCTGAGGAAGGGCCAAAAGATCAATAGGCAAAAACCAGGGCCCTACTGCACTCGGCAGGACCAACAACACCCATCTATGTGCAACACGTGATCAGGTATCTGAACCTCACGAGCACAAGCTAAGGGTCCTATCTCTAGCCCATACAACAATGCAAATGGCCTACAGAAGAAATGAATGCGATGCTGCTCCGGTAACAAATAACGCTCAAGTGCGTGTAGGGGAGATAAGATTAATACCTGCCACCACGTGGCTAGCTGCCCCCGAATCCTCATCCTGTGCGACATAGACGCTCCCGCTCGGGGGTGGTCGTCCGTCGGACTGCCGCGAAGAAGTGGCCCTAACTATCTGGCCATAACCTGCCGAAGCTCCGCCTGTCTGGAAGAGCGGAGGAGGAGGAGCCGAAGCTGCCCAAGCGACTGATGATCCCGCTTTAGGACAAGACCATGATCTGTTTCCTGCCTTTGGTCACACTGCGGCGCAAAATGCGGCCTACCACAACGGACACAGTCATCCCGCTGCTGCTGCTGATACATCGGCGGTGGAGAACCTTCTGATCTCTGTCTCCTCTGAGACTCACGACCCTCAGACTGGAATCGTGGCGGCCCCGGGGTCTCGATCTACTCGACTGTCCAAACTCAGGCGGCATTGGATGCCTCTCCCCGGAGCTGGTCCCTGGCGCTCCGTCTATCTCTGACATGATCACTGATCCTCGGTCAACCCGCTAAGCATGCTCAATCGCTGCATCTAACGTCGGCACCCGCCGAGAATACCCCAAGTGATAGATATTCCGATGCAGTCCTTTCTCAACTAGCTCAACCTCCTGGGCCTCATCCAGGCGACAAGGGGTACCCGGCTCAACAATCGCAAAACTCGCGAACATACTCCAAAAGAGGTCGACTCTCCCCTGCTGTAGGAGTCTAAGATCCCCTTCCAGTTTCTGCTTACACTGTCAGGAAAGAAGGCCCTGAGCCGCAAAGCACGAAACTGGTTCCAAGTCAACAACCGAGCTCATGGTAGTCCAACAGGACGAACTCGACGCCACCAAATCTCGGCGTCCAGTCAGACCATCTCAATCTCAGTAAAGCAACCACCTGGTAACTCGACCAGGGCATGTACCCACCTGGTAACCCGGCCAGGGGTATGTACCCATCCGGTAGCTCGGCCAGTGGAAGGTGTCCTCCTGGTAACTCGGCCAGGGCATGTGTCCTCCTGGTAACTCAGCCAGGGCATGTGCCCACCTGGTAACTCAGCCAGGGGTAATGTATCCATCTGGTAGTTCGGCCAGTGGAAAGTGTCCTCCTGGTAACTCAGCCAGGGCATGTGCCCACCTGGTAACTCAGCCAGGGGCATGTGCCCACCTGGTAACTCAGCCAGGGGCAATGTATCCATCTGGTAGCTCGGCCAGTGGAAAGTGTCCTCCTGGTAACTCAGCCAGGAAAAATGCCCTCCTGGTAACTCAGCCAGGGAAAATGCCCTCCCGGTAACTCAGCCAGGGAAAAATGCCCTCCTGGTAACTCAGCCAGGGAAAATGCCCTCCTGGTAACTCAGCCAGGGAAAAATGCTCTCCTGGTAACTCAGCCAGGGAAAAATGCCCTCCTGGTAACTCAGCCAGGGAAAATGCCCTCCTGGTAACTCAGCCAGGGAAAAATGCTCTCCTGGTAACTCAGTCAGGAAAAAAATGCCCTCCTGGTAACTCAGCCAGGGAAAATGCCCTCCTGGTAACTCAGCCAGGGAAAAATACCCTCCTGGTAACTCAGCCAGGGAAAAATGCTCTCCTGGTAACTCAGCCAGGGAAAAATGCCCTCCTGGTAATTCAGCGAGGGAAAATCCCCTCCTGGTAACTCAGCCAGGGAAAAATACCCACACAGTTGGGACCGCCGTCACTCCAAACGGCTCCCACAATAACACCCCACTCATAGGCGAGAAGAACCGACTGACACGGCAAAAATCCGAAAATCCCGATAGACCGGTGCCTAGAACCCCAATCAAACAAGAACAGATTCTAGGCTCTTCTAGGCTCATCCTATCGAAGTTTTCGATCCTGGGACCTGTGGGTTATGGGCCCACCACGCTTCCGCTGCGCGACTCTGATAGTTCTGCCTCCCGCTGTGGGGTATTCATCAGGTGAGGGGTGTGTCCTCTTCACAACACGACGTCTCCGGGGTATCGCAATCCGCTGCACAATAACAAACGTCAGGACACAACAACCATACGACCCAATCCAGCGAAAGTCTAAGACATGTCATCCATTCCAGAGTATTATGTTGTCGGCAGCCAACATAATCGCTTAGGAATATAAACATGCCAAACACTCATCCCGTCTCTTGGGAGAGGTAAAAACTCAATCAGGACTCTCGCTAAAAGTCACGACTCTCACGTAGTCATCCTAATATCCAACCACAAGCCTAGGGTTTCTAAGTCCACCACGACCTACAACCTAGGCTCTGATACCACTCTAATCTGTCACGCCCCGGGGTCGAAACTGCGACCCGGGCTCGCTAACAGGTCCGCCATCTGTACGGAAACTGCCGTACAGACGAAGCGTCTAACCTGCAAAAAGAACCAACTACAGTATACAGATATCAGAGCTAAAAGTAAACCACTAAAAGAACTGAAAACCAAACCCTGTACGACTGAAAATAGTACCATATCCATCTCCCAAATACGATCGTATACAAAGTCCTCTGATACAAAACTCAAAAGGGGAGGTATCTCCAATAAATACATCAGTGTACAAACTCTCGATACAAATATCCTCACTACATCAGTCTCTCATGTTACGGAATTTGAGTTGGCATAGTTTCGTGAAAGTCTCAAGTCTTGAAGATTGAAGGTGAAGAAAGTTGGATCATTTAACTCAATCTCAAGAAAGAAGAATTCAAAAGGATCAGGTATGTTTAACTAAAGATTTTGTGTGATCCGAATACTTCTTGTAGTGTAGAAACACTTGGAAGAATCCTTCATTGCATAAAAATCAAAAACTGGACTTGGGACATGTTCAGGATCCGGATCAGGTTGTTCGATCCGGATCCCGAAGGTGGTTCGTTCATACACCAGTTCAATCCGGATCGTAGCCTCTCTTGATCCGGATCCCGAACACTGGGTTTACCATCTTCCTTGTACGATCCGGATCAGGCTTCACAATCCGGATCCCGAACGTTGATGTTTGGTGAACTGTATGAACGATCCGGATCAAGCACTTCGATCCGGATCCCGAACCTTCGTTTTTCTGGAATTGCCTGACTCGTTACGATGATCCGGATCACAGCTAATCCGATCCGGATCGCCGTCCGTAAAATTTCCACAAATGTTAGGTTTTTGATTCTTATCTCCTTCCTAGGGTTTCTAACCTATAAATAGACCCTATGACTCTTTTTCTAGGGTTAATCCAAATAGCCGTCATTTTCATATATCATCTTATACGGCTCTAGATCCACATATAGAGAAGAAAGGAAATCATTAGAGAATACTCTATGTTTCTTCATCTATATTGATTAGTTTGATTCTAGGTTTTCATACTCACATCTTGAGTTGAATCAAACTAATGAATACTTAGATGGTATTTCCGATCTATCTTTGATCTAAGTATTCGGCGGATCATCACCACCAAAAACAACGATTTACCCCAAAAATTGGCGCGTGGATTCGCGTGTCCTTATGGATTCAAGGTTCAACCGCTCTCGTGGATTCGGAGCGAGGCACGTTCGTGGATTCGAAGGGTGCTATTGGGTGAAGACCGTGGATTCGGTCGGACGTCGTGGATTCGACGTTGGACGCCGTGGATTCGGCGTTGGGCGCAGATCGTGGATTCGAGAAGCGTCGTGGAGCGAGCGGAGAAGATCCTCTAGGAGCGTATGGAAAAGGTTGAGTCGTAAGTGTGTACGGTAAATCACCTTGTACGTGTTTTAATTCTAGTGGATTTCTGCCGTGTTATCGGTCCCGTGGTTTTTTACTCCGGTGATGGAGTTTTCCACGTAAAAATCTTGTGTATTATTTTTATTTCCGCATTGGGTTTTTATCGCAACGATTTTTGAGTGTTTATACGTTTACACCTATTCGCCCCCCTCTAGGTATTTTTTCCCCTATTTAGATCCTTATTACATATAACCCAACAAGTGGTATCAGAGCGGGAATAGGGTTGTAAACAATGGTTGAAGGTGGAAACATCAACCGACCCCCGTTCTTCGATGGAACAAATTATGCGTACTGGAAAGTGCGGATGAAAGCCTTTTTAATTTCCATCGACGAACGGGTGTGGCAATCAATTGAATTAGGGTGGTCTAATCCAACTGAATTTATTGGTGATGTTCACACCTTAAAACCTAGGTCGAAATGGACCAAGGAAGAGTTAGATTCATCTTCTTACAATGGCAAGGGAATTAATGCTATTTTTAATGCCTTATCTCAAACTGAATTCTCTCGCGTCTCGGCATGTGAGACTGCGAAAGAAATCTGGGATGTTCTTCATGTTACACATGAGGGAACTAACCTCGTGAAGATTCAGAAACTGCAAATGCTTACGAGCAAGTTTGACTCTATCTTGATGGCAGAAAATGAATCTTTCACGGACTACTATACACGATTGCAAGATATCGTAAACTCATGTGCTAACCTGGGAGAGAAGATTCCAGAATTTAAGATTGTAAGAAAGATCTTAAGAACTCTTCCTGAACGATTTCGCCCAAAGGTTACAGCCATTGAAACTATTAAACACCCGGACGAAATACGTGTAGAAGAATTAATTGGTTCATTACAAACTTATGAAATGACATTTACTACTAACAATTCTTCTGGAAAGGCATCCACTTCTAAGTCTTCAGGTTATGCGTTGAAAACAACTAAGGAAGAAGACGCGGATATATCCTCCTCAGACGATGACGAGAACCTTTCTATGGAGGAATTTGAGAAGCAGCTCGCTCTCTTGACAAGGAAGTTTCGCCACAACTTTCGAAGGGGTAATTTAAGCAAATCTCCATCCTTCGGAAAGTCGAACAAAGGCAAGGGTACTTCAAGTTACAAGTCAAGAAAGCAAGAGAACTTCTCAAAGGATAAGAAAAGTTCAGAAGGACAACTACAATGCTTCAAATGTCGAGGCTACGGCCACATTGCAACGGAGTGTCCTAACAAGTATCCGGCAAAGAAGAAGGCGATGCAAGTCGTCACTTGGGATGACAACTCAACGTCAAATGAGTCGTCTTCGAGTGATGAAGAAAAGAGCTCCACCGCATTCCACGCGTCCGTATCTTCACCCTTCATGTGCTTTATGGCAAGTACATCCGAGTCGTTGTCCAACTCCACTGTTGAAAAGAATGCAACGGACAATGAATCGGATGATTCGGAAGGTGAAGATTTTGCTCTAGCCTACCACAGACTTTTGAGGGATTCAAAGAAAGTGGCTAAGCAAAACAAGAGTTTGAGAGGGAGAGTGCATGATCTCGAAGAAGAAGCAAAAAGAGCGACTTCTCTATCAAACGCTCTTGAAGTGGAAAGGGAAAACCTGATAAAAGCAAATGTTTCCCTTCAAGAGTCCAATGAGCAACTTGAGAAGGAACATAAAAATCTGGTGGATAACGCGAATCACTTCTCAAAGCTCTACAACGAGGCTCGACAGGATAACCTGGAAATGACAAAGACCATTTTCCAACTCAAGAATGACTTACAGCGATTCTCTTCAGGAAGGAGTAAGTTGGATAAACTTCTTGGTCTTGGTCAATCAAATCGGTTCGGCCTCGGATACACTCAAACTGGAAACAGTCCAAGTTCGAGTGGGACAGTTTTTGTGCCTCAGTCGGTATCTCCTCCTCCGACACCGGAATTCAAGACAAACAACGACAACCAACCTACTTCATCCTCTTTGGGATCGTCAAGATCTAAGGTATGTTTTCGTTGTGGTGTTTCAGGGCACATAAGAAGATATTGCAAGACAGGAGTCGAACGCTCATCTCAAACACCTCTTGCAACAACTACCAAAAAGGCTCCTCCCCGGAAATCAAAGCAAAACTTTTCAAATGAAAAGAGACTTGGTAGTTCATCGCGCAAAACGATTTCATCAAGGAGCAACAATCGCTATAACAAGACGCTTTCACCGAGGCATATAACTTCACGACCATTACCGACGCACTCCAAAAAGGTTTGGGTGCGCAAAGGTGAAATTTTCCCTTGTCTTGTTTCCAATGTTTCCTTGCATGCATATGATAGTTCGTCTTGGTATCTGGATAGCGGGTGTTCCCGTCATATGACCGGTGACAAAAATTGTTTTCAAAATCTTGAGAAAATCTCCGGAGGACACGTTGTTTTCGGAGACGGTCGATCTTCCAAAATTGTTGGAAAAGGGACGGTAGCTATTCCAGATGGCCCAATTTTGAAAAACGTCTTATTTGTTGATGGCCTTAAGACTAACCTCATAAGCATAAGTCAACTTTGCGACAATGGTTTTTCAGTTAACTTTTCATCTGTTGAATGCGTTGTAACTGATAAGGACCATGTCTTCTTTTTAAAAGGGGTTAGATCTGAAAATAATTGTTATGTTGTTCCTAATAAATTTTCTGAAAATTGTAACTTAGCCGCTTTGAATAATGAAACTCTTTGGCATGAAAGGCTAGGTCACTTAAATTTTAAGGAACTTACTAGAATTTCAAACAAGGACGTGGTCAAGGGGGTTCCAAAACTTTTATTTAAACAAAACGTTGTGTGTGGTGGTTGCCAAAAGGGTAAACAGTCTAGGACTGCACACAAGAACTTGAACCACGTTGGTACAAAACGGCCCTTGGAACTTTTGCACATGGATTTAATGGGGCCGACCCGTCAACCATCCTTGGGAGGTAAATGGTACATTTTCTTATTGGTAGATGATTTCTCTAGGTTTTCTTGGGTAGCACTTTTAAAAGAGAAAGCTGATACGTTTGACTCTTTTCATAAGATTTGCCATCGTATTATGATTGAAAAGAATGAAAAGAGCATTCGTATTAGAAGTGATAGAGGTGGAGAATTCATAAATTCAAAATTCATTGATTTTTGCACTTCAAATGGCATTAAACATGAATTCTCGGCACCCTATACACCTCAGCAGAATGGTGTTGTTGAGCGCAAAAACAGGGTTGTACAAGAGATGGCGCGTGTGATGCTTCATAGCCGGAATTTACCGCTATATTTTTGGGCTGAAGCCGTGAACACCGCTGTCTATGTCATTAATAGAGTTTACTTGCGCCCAGGAACTTTAAATACACCATATGAGCTGTGGTTTAGTAGAAAACCGGATATCAAATACTTTCGTATCTTCGGGAGTCGATGTTACATTTTACGTGACCGTGAAAATCTTGGAAAGTTCGGCTCTCGAAGTGATGAAGGGATCTTTTTGGGTTATTCTACGAATAGCAGAGCATATCGAGTATTTAACATTGAATCTAAGACGATCGTAGAATCTATAAATGTTAAAGTAGATGAAGCTTTTCACTTTGGATCTGGAAAATCTACCCTCGATATCTCTCTAGATGATGATTCTCCTGCTAGTGCATCTTCTCATGATAATACTTCCAATATTAATGATGCATCTAATGGCTCTTCTAGTTTATCTGATGTGCAGGAATCATCTCATGTATCTCCGAGTACTCCGTTTCAACAAACGTTACGAATCTCCAAGGATCATCCGGAATCGAACATCATTGGAGATCCACAAGAAGGAGTTAGAACTCGGAAGCAGTTGGTTTGTGGATTCGCTTGCTACGTATCTTTAATCGAACCAAAGAACATAGATGAAGCTCTTCAGGATGACTACTGGATTAAAGCAATGCAGGAAGAGCTCCATCAATTTGAGCGAAACAAAGTCTGGGAATTAACGAAGCCTCCAAAGCAACATAATGTGATAGGTACCAAATGGATCTTCAAGAACAAGAAAAATGAGGATGGTACTATCATCAGGAACAAGGCACGATTAGTTGCTCAAGGTTATTCTCAAGTAGAAGGTATAGACTTTGACGAAACATTCGCCCCTGTAGTTAGACTCGAGTCCATTCGTATACTAATTGCTATTGCTTGTCATTTTAAAATCAAATTATTTCAAATGGACGTTAAGAGCGCATTTCTAAATGGTTTTTTAAATGAGGAAGTTTATGTGGCTCAACCGAAAGGTTTTGTAGATCATAAACAACCTAACCATGTTTTTCGTTTGAAAAAGGCTCTTTACGGTCTGAAACAAGCACCGCGAGCATGGTACGAAAGGTTAACAAAGCACCTTTTGGAGAAGGGCTATACTCGAGGGGGAGCTGATAGGACTCTCTTTGTGAAGCATTATCAAAGCAATTTCATTGTAGCACAAATCTATGTCGATGACATTGTATTTGGCGCAACAAGAGATAATGATGCTTCTAAATTCGCGGAGACCATGGAAAGCGAATTTGAGATGTCCATGATGGGCGAATTGACTTATTTTCTTGGATTACAAATTAAACAAAATGATGAAGGTATTCACTTGAGTCAATCCAAGTATGCAATGGAGTTGGTCAAAAAGTTTGATCTAGAAAATTGTAAAGATTTTCCAACTCCAATGGGAACTAGCCACAAGGGACTTGGAAGTGAATCACATAGTGAGAATGTAGACGAGAAACTGTATAGAAGTATGATTGGAAGTCTACTTTACCTCACGGCTAGTCGCCCAGATATATCCTTTAGTGTTGGGATTTGCGCGAGATATCAATCAGCACCAAAGGAGGTTCACCTGAAAGCGGTGAAACGGATCATCCGGTACATCAAAGGATCAATTAATTTCGGAATTTGGTATCCTATGGGAACAAGTCTGGATATTGTTGGATACTCAGATGCCGATTGGGCAGGATCAGTGGATGATCGGAAAAGCACGAGTGGTGCATGCTTCTATCTTGGCCATTGCCTTGTTGCATGGCACAGTAAAAAGCAGAATTGCATAGCACTCTCGACTGCCGAAGCGGAATACATTTCAGCTGGAAGTTGCTCAACTCAACTCATTTGGATGAAAAGCGTATTGAGCGACTTCCGCATTTCAGCATCTTCGGTAACAATTCTTTGTGACAACACAAGTGCAATTAACATTTCTAAAAACCCTGTGTTGCACTCTAGAACAAAACATATTGAACTTAGATATCATTTTCTTAGAGAGCTAGTTGAATCAAATACTCTTCAACTTTCATATATTTCAACTAAGGATCAATTGGCTGACTTTTTAACAAAACCTTTGGATCAAAAATGTTTTATTCATTTACGAAAAGCAATTGGAATGCTTTCCTTGAAATAAACTTCTTTTTGAAACCTTTGCTTAGGATAGGTTTTGTATTTGTTTTTGTTTTGTTCATTATCTATGTTTGTACATAGGACATTAATTGAGCATAGATCATAATTGACTTTAATTGCATCTTTTCGCACATTTAGAAATTTATTATGCTTTTGCCATCATAATATTTCACTGTTGCAATGATCATTTATGTTAATTAAATCATCTTCTAAGTGATCAAAGTCAATTTCTCTCTCTCAATGATCTCTTGGTATAGTCATTATCTTATTTGACTGCTTAGTCGAGTATGAAATCGAGATCAATATTTGGTTGAATACTTTATATCTTAAATAATTGATAGCCAATTGAGGGGGAGTCATAGAAAAAGTAAAATGCTCAAAAGATGTGGAAAGAGTTACATCCCAATGAGGAGTGTGAAAACTACCACCACATGGAGGAAAGAGCTACCACCTCGGTCGTCCGAGTATTGTGTGCAGCTACCACATGTATACCAAGCATGGTTGTTCAAATTTTGATTAAGTAAAATGCATGTTGAAATACTTGACTCCGTCAAATTTCAAGGTTGGTATAAGGTGGGTTTTTAAAGAAAGATGCTCAAAGAGCCACTCTCTTCAACAGATTGTCTAGATACATTATCTACTATATTTGGGATTTCAAACATCTATTGATCTTTGTATTTCATTTTCTTTACTGAATTGATGATTTGATAAAGGCATTACTCATAAGATCAAGTTAGATGTAATTGAAGGTGTTCAACTTTAAGGGATTTAATTCTTGTAAATTCTCGTTTCATTTTTGGATATTATTGATAGATTTGGCATAATCTGATTCTTGTTGTATGAAACGATGATTTTTGTTTAAGGTTGATACACATTTGTGCTTACAATCTTTTTCTGGTTTTTCTTGAATTTCTCTGAAATTTTCTAAAGAAAAAGTTGGAGCCGATCCGGATCGGGCAAGATGATCCGGGCCCGAACGCAGGTATTCTTCTGCGGGCTGACGATCCGGATTGGACCTGCCGATCCGGATCCCGAACGCAGTTTCTCACTGCGGGCAGCCGATCCGGATCGCAATCATGAACTGATCCGGATCGCGGCTAGGGTTTTATAAAGAACAAAAGGGTTTTGATTTCTTTTACTCCAATCTTTTGTTCCAAAGTTTCCAGAGCCTCTCTCTCTAGATTTCATCCTTCCTGGAAGCTTTCAAACTCAAGTTCTTCAACTCCAAGTAAGTTTTATTGATCAAAATCTCAGTTTTTCACCGTTTTTCTCTTTTCCTCCTCAAACGTGATGAATTTCTTGGATCAACTTTGTTTGTGGATGGTTTTTGATCAAATTTCTTTTGAAATAAGAACTCTGGGTAGATTAGTTTTGATTATATGCTAGGTATTCTCCTGATTAACGAATTTTTAGGTTTCGATTTCTAAAATTTCGGTTTTAGGGCATATAATAAGGATTTTCGAAAATCATGCAATTGATCTATTTTTAAAAGTCCTTTTGCAAAACTAATTTGATTCTTAGTCTCTCTACATGATTATGATTGTTTGGGTACAATTTTTCAAATCTTTGCAAATTAACCAAATTTTTCGTGTTCTTGAGTTGTTCCACACAGGATTTCTTTTCTCAAGAAACCATTAGCAATGGTGATCACTTGGATTGTTTTCCTACTTGCTGCTATGGTACATACGAGAGACACTGCCAAGAGGGCTAAAAAGGATGAAGTTAACTGGGATGAGTTATCAGATGATGAAACACATCCTGGAGAATCGCCACAGAAAACCTCTGTTGCATCGAAAGGGAAAGCCCATGCAGAAACATCAACGGAAAAGGCTCCGCTCACTGCTGCGGAAAAAGGAAAAGCACCAATGACCTCTTCATCCATTTTCCTAAAAAGAAAAAGACTTGCTCGACGACCTGGACGAGCTCGAGGTATTGAAATAAATGAACCATGTCAAGAGAACCCAAGGAATATTTCTCAAATTGACACTGAATCAGAAGACGAAGAAGATTGGGACACATTTCTTGACGAAGTACAACAAGGCATTGATGAAGAAAATAAGGTTTACCTAAAGAAAAAGAAGCTACTGAAGTCTTCCTCAATACTTAAGCAGCAAGCCATGAAAAAGAATGTGCCAAGCAATGAACCTCCTTACAACACACACTTTTTGCCAAGAAGATCTCCTCGGAATGAAGGAAAGACTGCTCCGTCAATCGTCACACAACGGTCTTCAAATTCCAGAAAAATTGACCAAAAGGGGAACTTGGAGTCTTCCTTCAACCAAGAACAAGATAAAATGGCTCTAGAACTCAGAAAGATGTCCAAGGACATACAGCAGATGAAACAAGAATGCTCTACGATTTCGGGAATGCTTAAACGAATTTTGAAAAAGATAGGCTGCATGAGCTCTGAAGACTCCGAATCTGATGACTGATTCCCTTCTTTTTATTCTTTTTGCAGATTTTTGACCTTTTCTTGTGCAGGTTTTTCAGTTTTTAGGACTTAATCTTAGTTCTAGTTCTTAAATTTCGGAACATTTTCTTTGAAATTTTTAACTCTCCTTCAATTTTTGGTAATTTTGGCTTTGTTTGTGACAAAAAGGGGGAGAGAGTTTAGAGGGAACTTGAACAATGACAATGAACTTGAACAATGATGTGATGTGAACATCAAGGGAACTTGAATAATGAACTTGAACAATGATGATGTGAATGTGTGAACATCGAAGTAAGTAGAACTTCAACTTTTGGTTTTCATTTGTTTTGAATGCATGCCTCGACTAACTATTCGACTAACTATTTGGGCATGTAATATAACTAACAAGTTGATGTTCACTAACATGACATTTTTTTTAATTGCATAGAAGATATGTTGGTTTTTGACTATGATTCTCTTACATATCTGAATTCTCAAATGTCATGATGATCAGATAAACTCTATCTCTGTACTAGGTTTTGTATGCTAAATATTCTTGAGGTATCTAACGATCTCTTTTTGTCAAGAATGATTTCCTTGTGCAGAGAGTACAGATGTCTAAGTCTGGAGTCTGTTTTAGGAGTTTATCTCATGTTTTTAAATTTTTGGATCTCCATTGTAAATTTTTGTTGTATGGTGATAGCAACAAAAATATCTTTTTGAATTTTCTTTAGTGGATCTGTGTTTTGTCACGAAACCGCCAAAGGGGGAGATTGTTACGGAATTTGAGTTGGCATAGTTTCGTGAAAGTCTCAAGTCTTGAAGATTGAAGGTGAAGAAAGTTGGATCATTTAACTCAATCTCAAGAAAGAAGAATTCAAAAGGATCAGGTATGTTTAACTAAAGATTTTGTGTGATCCGAATACTTCTTGTAGTGTAGAAACACTTGGAAGAATCCTTCATTGCATAAAAATCAAAAACTGGACTTGGGACATGTTCAGGATCCGGATCAGGTTGTTCGATCCGGATCCCGAAGGTGGTTCGTTCATACATCAGTTCAATCCGGATGGTAGCCTCTCTTGATCCGGATCCCGAACACCGGGTTTACCATCTTCCTTGTACGATCCGGATCAGGCTTCACAATCCGGATCCCGAACGTTGATGTTTGGTGAACTGTATGAACGATCCGGATCAAGCACTTCGATCCGGATCCCGAACCTTCGTTTTTCTGGAATTGCCTGACTCGTTACGACGATCCGGATCACAGCTAATCCGATCCGGATCGCCGTCCGTAAAATTTCCAGAAATGTTAGGTTTTTGATTCTTATCTCCTTCCTAGGGTTTCTAACCTATAAATAGACCCTATGACTCTTTTTCTAGGGTTAATCCAAATAGCCGTCATTTTCATATATCATCTTATACGGCTCTAGATCCACATATAGAGAAGAAAGGAAATCATTAGAGAATACTCTATGTTTCTTCATCTATATTGATTAGTTTGATTCTAGGTTTTCATACTCACATCTTGAGTTGAATCAAACTAATGAATACTTAGATGGTATTTCCGATCTATCTTTGATCTAAGTATTCGGCGGATCATCACCACCAAAAACAACGATTTACCCCAAAAATCGGCGCGTGGATTCGCGTGTCCTTGTGGATTCAAGGTTCAACCGCTCTCGTGGATTCGGAGCGAGGCACGTTCGTGGATTCGAAGGGTGCTATTGGGTGAAGACCGTGGATTCGGTCGGACGTCGTGGATTCGACGTTGGACGCCGTGGATTCGGCATTGGGCGCAGATCGTGGATTCGAGAAGCGTCGTGGAGCGAGCGGAGAAGATCCTCTAGGAGCGTATGGAAAAGGTTGAGTCGTTAGTGTGTACGGTAAATCACCTTGTACGTGTTTTAATTCTAGTGGATTTCTGCCGTGTTATCGGTCCCGTGGTTTTTTACTCCGGTGATGGAGTTTTCCACGTAAAAATCTTGCGTATTATTTTTATTTCCGCATTGGGTTTTTATCGCAACGATTTTTGAGTGTTTATACGTTTACACCTATTCACCCCCCTCTAGGTGTTTTTTCCCCTATTTAGATCCTTATTATATATAACCCAACATCTCAAACTGTAAAATAAAGTACAACTCTATACCTCACAACAAAGGTCTCTCAACAGAGGAAAAAGAAGTAAACTAATCTACTGAAGCTCTCCTCTGAAGGGGTACCGCTACACTCCAATGACGGGTAGGGAACTAGCTCGCGACTCCCTCGCCTCGGTCAGAAGGATCAGCAACTGGAGCAACAGGAACAGGGGAAGAAGTTCCTGGGGAAAAAGACACCACGACGGGTGTGAGAACTACTTCCCACAGTAGTTCTCAGTGGGTGCCGTCAACAAGCCCAACGGTCTGCCCACTAAGTCTACTAGAGGTAAAAGATAATAGTGCAATTAAATCTGAACAAGAAAAGCTAGAGCTACTCTACAGCTACCATACCTCTATCTAGATACTCAAAAAGTGGAACAGATGAAAGTAAAAGAGACCACTCGCACCCAAGGTGCTCAATAGACCCAATCGAACTGACTGCCTCATAGGGTCCAGTCAAGCCTGCGCCTGTCGACTAGGAACGCGCCTGCCCACTACCACACATCCCCATGAGGACGGGATTTACGTGGGGCGTCCTGCCCGACTAACTCACCCCTCGCGCAAAACTGCCTCAATAGGCCCATCGTATCCTCAGTGGCATCTCAGGGACGCGACTCTAACTGAGGAAAACGGCGCGGCATAGAGTATCACAGATTGGCATAAGCAGGCTATAGTCAAAAACCACGCTCACTCCCAGAACGGTAGGACTCAAGATCCCCAAATATCTCGCACAACAGTCGGAGCACTCTCTACGACTCAGCTGATCAGCTCACACGGAACACGAGACACTAGCCTCTCTAACAGCTCGCAGCACGAGGCACACTGGCTGGAGGTACTCCACAGCCAGGAACGACCCACAACTCAAGCTAACAATACTGGTCGGACAACACTCAACGACCTGGGATCACTGTTAACCCCAACGGTTCCCAACAACACTGGCCGGAAGATACTCGACGGCCCGGGACTACCGCCTGCTCAACGGCTCCCTCCCACAACAGCGCAACAGGGATACTAGACCTCCCGGGACTACCGTGTACCCAAACGGCTCCCAGCACAGATAAGCAACCCGCTACAACTACCAGACTCCACTCTGCTCCCAAGCACGAGTGCAAACGCATCCCACACTAAAAGAAAATCCCGACCTCTCGGCCCACTACCCGGGCGAGGATAACACTATGTCCAGGGATAGCAAAACAGTGTGGGCGTCTAAACATAATTAACCCTAGCCCAAGTGAGGGTTTCTACTGGTCTGGTTACACATGCAACATATGACGGGGGTGCTAGGTCAAGTTCCAAGATAGCTGTATTAACAGATGATAAAAGGGAATAACCATTCCAACAATCTAGCATGCTACACAAGGAAATAAACTATCATGCATAGTCCTACATCAATAGAATTAATGTACAGTCCATAAAACTTGGAGATAAGGCCACCCACCTCGATTTGCCACCAATTGCTAGTAGACAGTTGCAATTGGCCTCCACGCGATCCGCACGCAAAACGATGTCCGCTGCCGGAGTCCGCACGCAAAACGGAGCACGGTGCCGGAATCCGCACGCCAAACGGAGTCCGCACGCAAAACGATGTCCGCCGATTGTGCCGCCGTCGCCGAAACGCTCCGCTGGGCGACCTCGCACGCAAAACGAGGTCCACGACGCACCGCCGCACCTCACGCAACCTCCTCCCTCACTCCCTCTCGCTCTCGGGTGCCGAAGAAAGAAAAGGAAGGGAGAAAATGGCGGTGCGGGGAGGAAGAAGAAGAAGAAAAGAGGGAGAGAGAGGAAAATGGTCCATGGTGCCGGTCCACGGAGCCGGTCCACCGCGCCATCCAATAGGGGGGCTCCAACCGGCCGGTCCACAACGCTGGGCGCGTGCGCCGGGTCCACGCACGCGCCCAGCGCGCCACATGGCGCGCAGCAACGCGCCCGCCACACGGGCGCGTTACACCAGCGCCACCCCAGGCGCGGGACACCCGCGCGCCACACGGGCGCGTGTCCCTGCGCCCGCGCGGGCGCCAACGGGGGGCCGCCACGTGGCGGCCCCTGCGCTGACCCGCAGGCGCGCGTTCCCAACGCGCGCCAGACGCGCATTCCCGCGCCGTATGCGCCTGCCGCGCCCTCGGGATCCGCGCCACACCTCAATTTCCACATCGCGTCGCCTCGAAAAACGTGCACTTCATCCGGGCTCCAAATTCAACAAATAAATAGTCCATTCTTAGCGATTTCACGCGCTGAATCCAAAAACGATGTCTGTTTTCCCAAATTCTCGTCCGAAAATTTGCCGAATGCCCACTCGATCCGATTTTTGCGCCGGGTCCATTTTTAAAGTCCGATTTGCCAAATTCCAACTCTAAAAATTCCCGAAGGCGACCGGAGAGGCAAACTTTTATCCAAACTTCGCCCGGAGTCCAATTTTGACATCTGAACCGCGCGGAACCACTTCCAAACACCCGACGGGTCCTCCAATTTCCCACGGGGTCTACTTTTAAGCCCGAAGTCCACCACTTGTGTCCAAATTGCGCGCAGCCATCACGACGCACCACGCAGGCCTCCAGTGATGCAAGCTAAATCCCAAATTGCACCACAAATCCATTTCTCGGGCCCGACAAGCGCACAAACACTCCCCACGGCCCCTAAAAGCTGCCAAACAACCGGCAAACCCTACGCGGGAGATTCCGGGACCTCACAGGATGTGCCCTAGTCGTCGCTCGACGTCTGGGAGGCATCGTAATCCTGCAATTAAAACCAAACATCAGGAACAAGAATCGCTCAACCCAATCAAACGTGAGTCTATACATGTTACCCATTCTAAAGCGTAATGTCGTCTGCAGCCGACATGTCCCCTTTAGAGAATAAACATGTAACATTACTCACCCCAATCCCCTGGGGGAGTTACAACTCAATCATGACTCTCGCAGAAATCACGTCTCTCTCGCTAGTCTTCCTATTGTCCAACCAAAGTAGCCTAGGGTCTCTAATTCCTCCATGACCTATAAACCTAGGCTCTGATACCACTCTAATCTGTCACGCCCCGGGGTCGAAACTGCGACCCGGGCTCGCTAACAGATCCGCCATCTGTACGGAAACTGCCGTACAGACGAAGCGTCTATCCTGCAAATAAATCTATAGCTAGTAGATATCAGAGCAAAAGTAACGACAAGCTATATAAAGGAAACAGAACAACTGAACTAAAGTAAATAAAATCCAAGATACAAGCTGTCCTCAAGATACATAAATAACATCTCTCAAAATCTCACTCTACAAAAGTGGAAACTCAAAAGGGTACTGCTACCTCTCTACTAATCAGACTCGGGTAAGCGACTAGCCGACCACGCCCTTACCTCGATCTGAAGACTCCGCACGAGAAGGAGTCGGAACAGCCGCCTTAGGAAAACCTGCACCGCAGCGGGTGTGAGAACTACTACAAAGGTAGTTCTCAGTGGGTACCGTCCTCAAAGCACACGGTATGCCCACTAAGTCCACCGGAGGCACAAGCAAGGTAAACAAATAGATAGATAGATAGATATGAAAAGTTGGAAATCTACCGCTATATGCCTCTACATATGCTCAAAGAAAATACTCATCTATGAACATGCAATGAAACTCACTCACCCATATCACCCAAATCTCAATGACTGTCCCTCTTTGGACCAGTCAAGCCTGCGTTCATCTACTGCCACTCATGCCCAAACAGGGCTTGGTCTTACGTAGGGTGTCCCTCAAGGACAATCTCAGTAACCACATCGCAGCCTCGTCAGGCTCGGTATCATCATCGCATCCGGAGCGTAGCTCGCGGGGATCGACCCCGCGAACTCAAGTATCTCATAACTGGCATAAAAATCCTAGGCTCAGCAGGCTATAATCCACGATCAAATAGATCGGAAACACAGTGAACAGACGACACACACTCATGTCAAGGTCGGAGTAAACTCCACGACTAAATCTGAAGTGCTCAAATAGAACCCCCAACGACACTAGTAAACCTCAAATATCATATAATGGCTCTAATAATCAACAAATATCTCCTCGCCCCCCCGGCACGAGAGAACATGCACCCCGAACCCATGCAGCATCGCTAGAACCCTCAGACATTTTAAAACCATTTTTAAAAGTCGATTTCTCAATAAAACGGGCTTTCGGATTTTTAAAATGGTTCAGGTGCTTAAATGGAGCCAACTAAGCCTGCAGTCTAGTGTCATATACTGCCAAGAGTCTACTAAAAATATTCCGGGGTTCAGATAATTTTTCTGTAATTTTCTAGGCAACTATCAGATCATTTAACAGCTAAAATATACAGTTTTGACATGATCAAAGTGCGTTCTGAAGCATTAGAGGGCATTCCATGATTTTTGGAAGAAAATCCAACCCACCTCAAATGCTTTCCGAAGGCCGCGCCGAAGTCGGTGAAGAATCGGGCGAAAACTGAAGAAAACAGCACTGTGCCTCTCGCGCGCGCGCGCACTGTGCGCGTCCCGAAAAATTCCTCAGAGCTCAAATCAATCCTCCACAGCACCCAGCTAGGTCACCACAATGTTCAGCACAGCTAGAGTCCACTCCTCTACACGCATGCTGTTACGGAATTTAAGTTGGCGTATTTCGTGAATTCGGTTAAGTCTTGAAGATTGAAAGTAAAGAAGGTTGGATCATATAACTCAATCTCAAGAAAGAAGAATTCAAAAGGATCAGGTATGTTTAACTTAATATCTTTGGTGATCCGAATACTTCTTATAGTGTAGAAACACTTGGATGAACTTGTAATTGCATAAATATCAAAAACTGGACATGGGACATGTTCAGGATCCGGATCAGACTTTGCAATCCGGATCCTGAAGGTTGTTCGTTCATACACCAGTTCAATCCGGATCGTAGCCTTCCTTGATCCGGATTCCGAACACTGGGTTTACCATTTTATTTGAGCGATCCGGATCAGGCTTTGCAATCCGGATCCCAAACGTTGATGTTTGGTGAACTGTATGAACGATCCGGATCAAGCACTTCGATCCGGATCCCGAACCTTCGTTTTTCTCGAAACTGTTTTTCTCGCTACTGCAATCCGGATCGCCGAACTCCGATCCGGATCGACGTCATGTAAAAATTCCAGAAAAGGATAGTTTTTGATCCTTATCTTCTTCCAAGGGTTTCTAACCTATAAATAAACCCTATGATTCTTTTTCTAAAAAAAAAAATCCACACAATCCAAAAGGAAGCCGCTAAACCTAAAAGCCGTCATCTTTTATACGGCCTAAGATCCACATATAGAGAAGAAAGGAAATCATAGATTCTATCTTATGTTTCTTCATCTATATTGATTGATTTGATTCTAGGTTTTCATACTCACATTTTGAGTAGAATCAAATCAATGAATACTTAGATGGTATTTCCGATCTATTTCTAATCTAAGTATTCGGCAGATCGTCACCACCCAAAAAACAACGATTTACCCCAAAATCGGCGTGTGGACTCGCGTGGCCTTGTGGATTCAAGGTGCTACCGCTCTCGTGGATTCGGAGCGAGGTACGTTCGTGGATTCGAAGCGTGCTACTGGGTGAAGACCGTGGATTCGGTCGGACGTCGTGGACTCGACGTTGGACGCCGTGGATTCGGCGTTGGACGCAAATCGTGGATTCGAGAAGCGTCGTGGAGCGAGCGGAGAAGATCAACTAGGAGCGTATGGAAAAGGTTGAGTCGTCTGTGAGTACGGTATATCACCTTGTATGTGTTTAATTCTAGTGGATTTCACCGTGTTATCGGTCCCGTGGTTTTTTTACTCCGGTTTGGAGTTTTCCACGTAAAAATCTCTGCGTGTTATTTATTTTTTCCGCATTGGGTTTTATATCGCAAAGATTTTTGAGTGTTTATTATTTACACCTATTCACCCCCCTCTAGGTGTTTTTTTTCCCTATTTAGATCCAATTATACATAACCCAACACATGCATGCATGCACAGCGTCGCGGATTTGCGCAGTAACTCCCCTACTTGCACCCGAGAGCACAGGGAGAGAGGGAGAGAAAGGATGAAAATTAGCTTAAAATATCTAAATAATTCCATCCAAAAATCCAAGAGGGAAACCAGCAAATCCAACTTTATAAGCTCCATCAAATAATTTACCTCAATTTGCTCCTCGCGCGCGCACGTTGACTCGGTCAACTCCCACAAGCAGCACAATCAGACACTTCCCTCTTCTCCTTCTACTTCCTCTTCTTCTTCTTCTTCTCTGGCAGCAAGGATGGAGGTGGAGAAGATGAGATCAAGAGTGGGTGAGGAAGCAGGTAACGAGTGGTATATAACATGTCTGGGGTGGTTGGAACAGTAAAATGACGAAGTTACCCCCTTATTGTGCAAACCGAGCTCTTTTCGGGCTTTTCCTGTGCCTGTGTACCGGTACCTGCATGTGGGTACCGGTACACCCACCCTGGTTTCGGAACTAGGCAGTTGGTTCCAGAACCAAGGGGCCAGTTCCGGAACCAACTGCCTGGTTCCGGAACCCAGCCACCCAGAAGTCCAAAAATCTGCCTGAAGCTCCCTTTCCTCGCGCCGACAACACACTCTCTCGCCTCGGGACCTTCGCATCACCCCGAAACCAACCGAACACCTCTGTAAAAACATAATACACATGTCCAAAGTGATCAACTCTCAACAAACCCCTCCAAAAAGCCGATGCTCGATCCACAACTCTCAACACGACGCCAACTCACTTTTCTACAAGAATACTTCCGCGTCGCTCCGGGACCACCCGAACCTCTCTGTAAATATAAACAGAATCTGCTGAAGGCATTTCCACAATACCAGGCTGCCACGTGGAGTCGGCACACTGCCCGAAGCTCCAGTACTCTACAGAGTGTCCCAACAAGAATCCGTCAAAGAAGAAGGCGATGCAAGCCGTCACTTGGGATGACACCTCAACGTCCAATGAGTCATCTTCCAGTGATGAAGAAAACAACGCAACGGCATTCCACGCGTCCACATCTTCACCTTACGTGTGCTTTATGGCAAGTACATCCGATTCATTGTCCAACTCCACCCAAGTTGAAAAGAATGCAACGGACGATGACTCGAGTAACTCCGAAGGTGAAGACTTTGCTTTTGCCTACCATAAACTTTTAAAGGATTCAAAGAAATTGGCAAAGCAAAATAAGAGTTTGAGAAGAAGATTGCAGTATCTCGAAGAAGAAGCAAATAGGGCAACTTCTCTCTCAAACGCTCTTGAAGTGGAAAGGGATAACTTGATCAAAGTAAATGTTTCCCTTCAAGAGAAGAATGAGCATTTCGAGAAGGAACATATCAAATTGGTGGATAAAGCTAATTACTTCTTGAAGCTCTACTCCGAGGCTCGTCAAGAAAAGATGGAAATGACGAAGACCATATTCCAACTTAAGGATGATCTGAAGCGATTTTCTTCTGGAAGGAGCAAGTTGGATAAGATGCTTGGTCTTGGTCAAACAAATCGTTTGGGCCTTGGATACAGTCGAACTGGAGATAGTCCTAGTTCGAGTAGAACAATTTTTGTGCCCCAGCCGGTGTCTCCTCCTCCGACGACGGAATTCAATACATTCAACGACAACAAGCCTACCTCACCTACTTCGGGTTCATCAAGTACAAAGGTATGTTTTCGTTGTGGTTTTGCAGGGCACATAAGAAGAGATTGCAAGATTGGAGCAAAACGAACAAATCAAGCACCTCTTGCAACAACTACCAACAAGGTCATTCCCCGGAAATCAAAGGAGAATTTTTCAAAGGAAAAGAACCTTGGTAGTTCACCTCACAAGACGATGTCAAAGAAAAGCGATCAATCAAACAAGACGCTTTCACCAAGGAGAATATCTTCACAAACATTGCCGACGCAGTCCAAAAAGGTTTGGGTGCGCAAAGGTGAAATCTTCCCTTGTCTTGTCATTCATACTTCTTTGCATGCTTATGACAACTCGTCTTGGTATCTGGATAGTGGATGTTCTCGTCACATGACCGGTGACAAAAATTGTTTTCAAACTTTAGAGAAAACCTCCGGAGGACTTGTAGTTTTCGGAGACGGTCGTTCTTCAAAAAATGTTGGAAAAGGAACAATTGCTATTCCAGAAGGCCCGGTTTTGAACAATGTTTTGTTTGTTGAAGGCCTTAAGACTAACCTCATTAGCATTAGTCAACTTTGTGATAATGGCTTTTCAGTTAATTTTTCTTCTGCAGAATGTATTGTAACTGATAAGGACCATTTATTTTTTTTTGAAAGGGGTTAGATCTGAAAACAATTGCTATGTAGTTCCTAACAAAATTTCTAAAAATTGTAACCTAGTTTCACTTGATAACGAAACTCTTTGGCATGAAAGACTAGGTCACATAAATTTTAAGGAACTAGCAAGGATTTCTAATAAAGACGTGGTTAAGGGGGTTCCTAAATTATCTTTTAAAGAAAACATTGTGTGTGGAGGTTGTCAAAACGGAAAACAATCAAGGGCCGCACACAAGAACTTGAACCACGTGGGAACCAAACGGCCATTAGAATTACTGCACATGGACTTAATGGGGCCGACTCGTCAACCAAGTTTGGGAGGTAAATGGTACATTTTTTTTTTTGGTTGATGATTTCTCTAGATATTCATGGGTAACATTTTTAAAAGAGAAAGCGGATACTTTCGATTCTTTTCATGAGATATGTCATCATGTTATGATTGAGAAAAATGAAAAGATCGTTCGTGTTCGGAGTGATAGAGGCGGAGAGTTCATCAATTCTAAATTCATTGATTTTTGCACTTTCAATGGCATAAAACATGAATTCTCTGCACCCTATACACCTCAGCAGAATGGTGTAGTCGAGCGCAAAAACAGGGTTATACAAGAGATGGCGCGTGTTATGCTTCATAGCCGGAATCTCCCGTTACATTTTTGGGTTGAAGCAGTTAACACCGCGGTCTATGTTATTAATCGAGTGTATTTGCACCCATATGAGCTATGGTTTTGTAGAAAACTGAATATCAAATATTTTCGAATCTTTGGGAGTCGCTGTTATATTTTTCATGATCGCGAAAATCTTGAAAAATTCGACTCTCGAAGTGACGAAGAAATTTTTATGGATTATTCTACAAATAGTAGAGCATATTGGGTATTTAACCTCGAATCTAAAACGATGGTAGAATCTTTTAATGTTAAAGTAGATGAAGCTTTTCATTTTACATCTGATAAATCTATCCCTGATATGTCTCTTGATGATGATACTCCTGTAAATGCATCTTCTCATAATAATTCTTTCGATAAAGTTGATGCATCTAATGGTTCTTCTAGTTTATCTGATATGCAGGAATCATCACACATTCCTCCGAGTACTCCGTTACCTCAAACGCTACGTATCTCTAAGGATCATCCAGAGTCAAACATTATTGGAGACCCACAAGAAGGAGTCACGACTCGGAGACAGTTGGTTTGTGGAGTCGCGTGTTACGTCTCCATGATAGAACCAAAGAACGTCGATGAAGCTTTTCAGGATGATTACTGGATTGAAGCAATGCAGGAAGAGCTCCATCAGTTCGAAAGAAACAAAGTCTGGGAACTAACAAAGCCTCCAAAGCAACACAACATAATTGATACTAAGTGGATTTTCAAGAACAAGAGAAACGAGGATGGTACCATCATCAGGAACAAAGCACGCCTAGTTGCTCAGGGCTATTCACAAATTGAAGGTATAGACTTTGATAAGACGTTCGCCCCGGTAGCTCGTCTCGAGTCAATTCGCATCCTCTTTGCTATTGCTTATCATTTTAAAATCAAACTTTTTCAAATAGACGTTAAGAGGGCCTTTTTAAATGTGTTTTTAAATGAGGAAGTTTATGTGGCTCAACCGAAAGGTTTCATTGACCATAAACTACCTAACCATATTTTTCGTTTGAAAAAGGCTCTTTACGGTCTAAAACAAGCACCGCGAGCATGGTATGAAAGGTTGACAAAGTACCTTTTGGAAAAGGGCTACACTCGAGGGGGAGCGGATCGTACACTCTTTGTGAAGCATTTTGAGGATAACTTTATTGTGGCACAAATCTATGTCGATGACATTGTATTTGGAGCAACAAGAAACAATGATGCTTCAAAATTCGCGGAAACCATGGAAAGTGAATTTGAGATGTCCATGATGGGCGAGCTAACATATTTTATTGGATTGCAAGTGAAACAAAATGAAGAAGGCATCCATCTGTGTCAATCCAAGTATGCAACGGAGTTGGTGAAGAAATTCGAATTAGAAAATTCTAAAGACTTTCCGACTCCAATGGGAACTAGCAACAAGGGATTAGGAAGTGAATCTCTTAGTGAAAGTGTAGACGAGAAGCTTTATCGCAGCATGATTGGAAGTCTACTCTATCTCACGGCTAGTCGCCCGGATATATCCTTTAGTGTTGGGATCTGCGCGAGATATCAGTCAGCACCAAAGGAGGTTCACCTGAAAGCGGTGAAAAGGATCATCCGGTACATCAAAGGAACATTGAATTTCGGAATTTGGTATCCTATGGGAACAACTCTTGACATAATAGGATATTCAGATGCCGATTGGGCAGGATCAGTGGATGATCGAAAAAGTACGAGTGGTGCATGTTTTTATCTTGGCCATTGCCTTGTTGCATGGCATAGTAAAAAGCAAAACTTCATTGCACTCTCAACTGCCGAAGCGGAATATATTTCAGCAGGAAGTTGTTCGACACAATTGATCTGGATGAAAAGCGTCTTGAGCGACTTCCGAATTTCTGCAACTTCGGTAACTATTCTTTGTGACAACACTAGTGCTATAAATATTTCTAAAAATCCTGTGTTGCACTCAAGAACAAAACACATTGAACTTAGATATCATTTTCTAAGAGAGCTAGTTGAATCAAGTATTCTTCAAATTTCTTATATCTCAACTGAAGATCAATTAGCTGATATTTTAACAAAACCTTTGGATCAAAAACGGTTTATTCATTTGCGTAAAGCAATTGGAATGCTTTCTTTGAAATAACACTTTTTGAAACCATTGCTTAGGTTAGGTTTTGTTTTGTGTTTGTGTTCTTTATCTATGCTTATACATAGAACATTAATTGAGCATTAGTATAATTGACTTTACTTGCATCCTTTTATGTTTTAAGAAATTTATTATGGTTTGGATATCATGATAATTCATTTGATGCAATGATCATTTATATCAATTAGTTCATTTTTAATTGATCAAAAGTCAATTTCTCTCTCAATGATCTCTTGGTATAGTTTTTATCATATTTGAAAATTAAGTTAAGTATGAACACGAGATCAATTTTTGGTTGAATACTTCATATCTTAAATAATTGATAGCCAATTTGTAGAGTTATGAATCCCAAAGGACTAAATAGGTACTATCAAACAACTAGAGGGGGGGTGAATAGGTGTAATACTTAAAAACTCAATCTCAGTGCAAAATAAAAACCAATGCGGAAAATAAAAACAGCACACCGAGATATACGTGGAAACTCCAATCCAGGAGAAAAACCACGGGACCAACACGCAATAACAATCCACTAAGAATAGAAGAATAACAAGGTGATTACCGACTCCACGGACTCAAACCCCTCCTTCAGCTTCTTCGGACCTTGCGCTGACCGGTTGGATATCCACGCAATAACAATCCCTAAGAAAAGAAGAATAACAAGGTGATTACCGTCTCCACGGATTTAACCCCTCCTTCAATTTCTTGGACCTCGCGCTCCACCGTTTTGCCCGTCCACTGCTCACGTTCGAATCCACGAACGCACGCTTCGAATCCACGAAACGCCTTTAGCACACCGAATCCACGATGCCACGTCGAATCCACGACGCAAACTCAGTCGATAAGAATATTGACTTCGATGGTGATCCTCTGCTTAGATTCTCATTGAGGAACCGTAGAAGAAATCTCTAAGCAAAGATTAGATCAATTCGACAAAAGATATGTTCTTGAAAGAACCATCGAATTGACCTAAAAGAGGCTATGAAGAAGATCGATAAAAACCTAGCCTCTAGGGTTGCTCTCAAGTGTTTTATAAATTGATCGGCCGTAGCTCCCCCATTTTTGAGAAACCCTAAGTGTCTATTTATAGTTTAGAAACCTTTGGAAAGAGATAAGAATCAAAAACTTACCTTATCTGGAAATTTTCAGGACGGCGATCCGGATCGGATTTACTGCGATCCGGATCGTCGTAACGAGATTGACGATTCCAAAAAACCAAGGGTTCGGGATCCGGATCGCATTGCCCGATCCGGATCGTTCATACAAATCAGAAAACTTAACATTCGGGATCCGGATCGGAAATTGCATGGATCCGGATCGAAGTCTTGTATGAAGCAACAACCTTCGGGATCCGGATCGTTGGCCCTGATCCGGATCCTGAACATGTCCGAACACCAGTTTTTGATTATTATGAAATTAAAAATTCTTCCAAGTGTTTCTATACTATAAGAAAGTATTCGGATCACCAAAATTATTTAGTTAACCATACCTGATCCTTTTGAATACTTTCTTCTTGAGATTGATGTAACTGATCCACAATTCTTCAACTTCAATCTTCAAGATTCAAGACACTGAGTGTCAACTTGAGCTCTTGTTGAATCTTCTCTAAGTCTTTGATTGCTGATTGACAATTTGATCCCTTTAAGACTCCGACTCAACTCACTGACTTGACTCACGAAATATGCCAATACCAAAATGCCGTAACAATCTCCCCCTTTGGCAATTTCGTGACAAAACCCAAAAATACATAAAAGCGCTCAAGTCACTTATCTTAAACCAAAAATCGAAATTCAATGTTATCACCAAAACATTGATTTTCTTTGCGTGAAAGATCCAATAAATACAAAATTACATTTGAACCAAACAGTCCTAGAACATACTCTATGACTTAGGACTTGGAGTCTTAAAGTGATGTAATTCCTGCAAAACAAAACTCCAAACAAAATCAAACGTCAGTCGTTAGAAATTAAAATCCTACATTTGATTCATCCTTTTGGTTCTTTTGTTTTTCCCAGCTCTTTCAACCTTTCTTTGTCTCCCCCTATCTTGAGCATCTCTAACATGTTCTCCATGTTCTTGAGCATCTATGTTCTCCCCCTTTGTGGTACGATCATCATTTTCCGTTCTCCCCCATTTTTCCATTTTCGTTTCGTTTGTCCTCTCTTGATGATCTCATCTCCGTCATTTCTCTTCTCCCCCTTTTTGTCACAAATTGTCAAACAGTGAACATACTAGACAAAAGGAAATTACTAACAAAATTAGTTCATGGAGAAAGAGAGATAAAAGCTCAGTTCTGGTATATATAACAAAAATGCAGATTGCGTACCGGTACCAGAAAGCAAAAATTAAATAATTTCTTGAAACAAATCCAGATTTTAGAATCTTTTCAAATACCGATTTGTATTCCATCAAGAAATCAATTTAAGTGCTTTAAACAGTGAATTCACACAGATGTCATTCAATCCAATTAATTTCACAAAATTAAAAAGATTTACTCCAAAATCATGAAAAATAAAGGTAAAACATTATAAACCGTTTTTCATGTTATATTCATCAAACACAAGTCATCAAAAATAATCTTGAGATCCAAAGTCTATCAAGATGTAACGGATTTACAAAGATGACATACGGAGATTTCCAAACGACATCAATCTTGAATTCTACCCTTTCAAATTGAGATAAGCACTAAAATACCTAAGGGTGGCTCTTTGAGCATCTTTCAACTATCCCACCTTATACCAACCAGGAGATTGTTCAAAATATAAGAGTTTTGCATATAAATCTCCAAATGCTTCAACTAAAGATTTTCTCATAAAATACTATCAAGCATCCATAACATGTGGTAGCTTCACACACAAACCGGACGACCGGGGTGGCAGCTCTTTCCTACATGTGGTGGTAGTTTTCACACTCCTTTCGGATGTAACTCTTTCCACATCTTTTGCAAATCATTTCAATACCCTTGAAAGAATGCAATCTCTTACGTGAAAGAATTAAATCCCAAATTTTAGTCTATCGGTTGTCTCACGTTTATCACAATGAATTCACACAACCGAGATAGATTAAGCATCTAAAGATCACACATGATTTCTAAAATTTGATGCTTATAAAATCAAAAACTCCTATAATGAAGTATCTTCAAGATTATGATTAAGGAGTAAAGTTGATAATCCAAATAAAATTAATTTGGAGTGAATAAAAGTGAAGCCCTTTTTATTCATTGCACTTGTTCAGTAAAAACCCTTTTGTTCAAAAACAAAGTATAAAAACGAAGAGCATTGAGAAACATGTAATGCAAAGATTAAGAAAAATATGAAAGGAAAACTAATCAAAGCATTACATACAGTCATAAGCTATTTAGAACTTAAGACAAGGAAAGATATCACCTTTCCGAATCCAAAATCGCTGGATTTTGGGTTGTCTTGATTCGTTGTGGCCGGGGGTTGTCCGCTTTGACTGTTGATCCACCTTAGGTCTTTGCCTCGCAGTGATCCACTTGAATGATTGATGTTGTGGCTCGGACCTTTGGTGGGTTGAGTGAACTCCTTTGACTTGATGTGTCTTTTGATTCCGTTGAGTTCGCTCCGTAGATGAAGTTGCCGAAGGACTCTTCTTTCTCTTTTTCGGGCAATTCTTCACCAAATGTCCTTTAAGTCCACATAGGTGACAAGTTCTTCCTTTCAATTTCATTGTGGAACTTGAAGCATTCACAGTTTGGTTCTTTTTGAATCCCAAACCAACCTTGCTTGTTTGACCTAATCCGGACATACATTCAAGTTTCTTGGAACCGGTTGAAATCCTTTGTATGTCGGATTTAAGTTGATGAACTTGCTTGGTCAATGCTTGATTGGTGACATGTATTTCCTCAAACTGCTTTTCAAGAAAATCAATCTTGTTAATATGGGAATTAACGACCGTTTCCGATTGATTTATCTTTTCTTGGAGGATTTTATTATTATCCAATAAAAGCTCTCGTTCCTCCTCGAGATCATGAAGTTTGATCTTTAAAGCATGATTCTCGTCTTGATCTTCAAGTCGTTGCTTTCTCAACTTCTTGATATGTTTGGCCATCTTCTTAGATTCCGCAAGAAGTTGTTGATATGCCTCAACGAGTTCTTCCTCGTCCGACTCCCCCTCACTTGATGACTCTCCGCCGGTTGTTGATGTTTCATACAAAATCAAAGGAGTAGAGTTAGTGACTAATGATGATAAACAATTATTAGAAGAGGGAAAATGAGAGGCATGAGAAGCAACGATTTTTTCCTCTTTACTTGAGGTTGATTCATTAGAAGTAAAATCGTCCCAAGTTTTCGCTTGCAAAGCCTTCTTTTTATATAATTTCGGAGTAGGACAATCCGTTGAAATATGGCCGTAGCCTTTGCATCTATAACATCGGATTTCCCCTTCGAATTCATCTTTTTCCTTAGAAGGTTTTGCAAGGAATTTGAGGTTAGAGGATTTAGAACCCGATGATCCTTTAGATGGTTTCGTGGATGAAGATCCATCGGTTCGATTCTTCCAAAATTTCCGACGAAATTTCTTTGTGATCCGCGCCAATTGTTCTTCAAAATCGGCAAAAGAGTTTTCATCGTCGGAACTCGATTCGCTATCTTCTTTCTTTGTGGATTTGAATGCAATACCTGTAAGCTTAGAAGAAGACTTGGAAGAAACTTGATTAGTAGGAAAAGTCAATTCATAAGTTTGCAAAGCACCTACTAATTCCTCAACACTCATCTCATCCGGATGACTAACGGTTTCAATGGCGGTAACCTTTGCCCTAAACCGTTCCGGAAGAGTCCGAAGTATCTTTCTTACAATTTTCGACTCCGGGATCTTTTCTCCTAGATTAGCACATGTATTAATTACATCTTGAAGTCTAGTGTAATAATCTGTAAACAATTCATGCTCTTCCATATGAATAGAGTCAAATTGACTTGTAAGCATCTGGAGCTTTTGAATTTTTACAAGATTAGTACCCTCATGTGTAATTTTGAGAATATCCCAAATTTCCTTCGCGGTTTCACACGCGGAAATTCTTGTAACTCAGTCGAGGAAAGAGAAGTTAAATAAAGCGTTCATACCTTTCCCATTGTAAGAAGATCTTTCAAATTCCTCTTTGGACCATCTAGAGCGAGGTTTTGGGGTAGTAGAATTTCCTACTTCCTCAACAGGATGCACCCAACCGCATTCCACGGATTGCCATACTCGCTCATCAATTGCGATGAGAAAAGCTCTCATCCGCACTTTCCAATAAGCATAATTAGTCCCATCAAAAAGAGGAGGTCTATAAATATTACCACTTTCACCCATCAAGATAGATAAACCTAAAACCCTCTCTGATACCACTTGTAGGGTTATGAATCCCAAAGGATCTAAATAGGTACTATCAAACAACTAGAGGGGGGGTGAATAGGTGTAATACTTAAAAACTCAATCTCAGTGCAAAATAAAAACCAATGCGGAAAATAAAAATAGCACACCGAGATATACGTGGAAACTCCAATCCAGGAGAAAAACCACGGGACCAACACGCAATAACAATCCACTAAGAATAGAAGAATAACAAGGTGATTACCGACTCCACGGACTCAAACCCCTCCTTCACCTTCTTCGGACCTTGCGCTGACCGGTTGGATATCCACGCAATAACAATCCCTAAGAAAAGAAGAATAACAAGGTGATTACCGTCTCCACGGATTTAACCCCTCCTTCAATTTCTTGGACCTCGCGCTCCACCGTTTTGCCCGTCCACTGCTCACGTTCGAATCCACGAACGCACGCTTCGAATCCACGAAACGCCTTTAGCACACCGAATCCACGATGCCACGTCGAATCCACGACGCAAACTCAGTCGATAAGAATATTGACTTCGATGGTGATCCTCTGCTTAGATTCTCATTGAGGAACCGTAGAAGAAATCTCTAAGCAAAGATTAGATCAATTCGACAAAAGATATGTTCTTGAAAGAACCATCGAATTGACCTAAAAGAGGCTATAAAGAAGAACGATAAAAACCTAGCCTCTAGGGTTGCTCTCAAGTGTTTTATAAATTGATCGGCCGTAGCTCCCACGTTTTTGAGAAACCCTAAACGTCTATTTATAGTTTAGAAACCTTTGGAAAGAGATAAGAATCAAAAACATACCTTATCTGGAAATTTTCAGGACGGCGATCCGGATCGGATTTACTGCGATCCGGATCGTCGTAACGAGATTGACGATTCCAGAAATACCATGGTTCGGGATCCGGATCGCATTGCCCGATCCGGATCGTTCATACAAATCAGAAAACTTAACATTCGGGATCCGGATCGGAAATTGCATGGATCCGGATCGAAGTCTTGTATGAAGCAACAACCTTCGGGATCCGGATCGTTGGCTCTGATCCGGATCCTGAACAAGTCCGAACACCAGTTTTTGATTATTATGCAATTAAAAGTTCATCCAAGTGTTTCTACACTATAAGAAAGTATTCGGATCACCACAATTATTTAGTTAAACATACCTGATCCTCTTGAATACTTTCTTCTTGAGATTGATGTAACTGATCCACAATTCTTCAACTTCAATCTTCAAGACTCAAGACACTGGGTGTCAACTTGAGCTCTTGTTGAATCTTCTCTAAGTCTTTGATTGCTGATTGACAATTTGATCCCTTTAAGACTCTGACTCAACTCACTGACTTGACTCACGAAATATGCCAATACCAAAAAGCCGTAACAAATCCAAACGACCGAAAAGTCATTAAACTAAACTAGAATCCAAACGACGAAAAAGTCATTAAACTAAACCCAATTTCAAACGACCAAAAAGTCATTAAACTAAACCCAAATCCAAACGACCGAAAAGTCATTAAACTAAACCCAAATCCAAACGACCGAAAAGTCATTAAACTAAACCCAATTTCAAACGACCGAAAAGTCATTAAACTAAACCTAATTCCAAACGACCGAAAAGTCATTAAACTAAACCCAACTCCAAATGACCGAAAAGTCATTAAACTAAACCCAAATCCAAACGACCGAAAAGTCATTAAACTAAACCCAAATCCAAACGACCGAAAAGTCATTAAACTAAACCCAATTTCAAACGACCGAAAAGTCATTAAACTAAACCCAAATCCAAACGACCGAAAAGTCATTAAACTAAACCCAAATCCAAAAGACCGAAAAGTCATTAAACTAAACCCAAATACAAACGACCGAAAAGTCATTAAACTACACCCAAATCCAAACGACCGAAAAGTCATTAAACTAAACCCAATTTCAAACGACCGAAAAGTCATTAAACTAAACCAAATCCAAACGACCGAAAAGTCATTAAACTAAATCAAAACCAAAACGACCGAAAAGTCATTAAACTAAACCCAAATTCAAACGACCGAAAAGTCATTAAACTACACCCAAATCCAAACGACCGAAAAGTCATTAAACTAAACCCAACTCCAAACGACCGAAAAGTCATTAAACTAAACCCAAATTCAAAAGACCGAAAAGTCATTAAACTAAACCCAAATCCAAACGACCGAAAAGTCATTAAACTAAACCCAAATCCAAAAGACCGAAAAGTCATTAAACTAAACCCAAATCCAAACGACCGAAAAGTCATTAAACTAAAACCAAATTCAAAAGACCGAAAAGTCATTAAACTAAACCCAAATCCAAACGACCGAAAAGTCATTAAACTAAACCCAAATCCAAAAGACCGAAAAGTCATTAAACTAAACCCAAATCCAAAAGACCGAAAAGTCATTAAACTAAACCCAAATCCAAAAGACCGAAAAGTCATTAAACTAAACCCAAATCCAAACGACCGAAAAGTCATTAAACTAAACCCAAATCCAAACGACCGAAAAGTCATTAAACTAAACCCAATTTCAAACGACCGAAAAGTCGTTAAACTAAACCCAAATCCAAAAGACCGAAAAGTCATTAAACTAAACCCAAATCCAAACGACCGAAAAGTCATTAAACTAAACCCAAATCCAAACGACCGAAAAGTCATTAAACTACACCCAAATCCAAACGACCGAAAAGTCATTAAACTAAACCCAATTTCAAACGACCGAAAAGTCATTAAACTAAACCAATTCCAAATGACCGAAAAGTCATTAAACTAAATCCAAATCCAAACGACCGAAAAGTCATTAAACTAAACCCAAATTCAAACAACCGAAAAGTCATTAAACTACACCCAAATCCAAACGACCGAAAAGTCATTAAACTAAACCCAACTCCAAACGACCGAAAAGTCATTAAACTAAACCCAAATTCAAAAGACCGAAAAGTCATTAAACTAAACCCAAATCCAAACGACCGAAAAGTCATTAAACTAAACCCAAATCCAAAAGACCGAAAAGTCATTAAACTAAACCCATATCCAAACGACCGAAAAGTCATTAAACTAAACCCAAATTCAAACGACCGAAAAGTCATTAAACTAAACCTAATTCCAAACGACCGAAAAGTCAATAAACTAAACATAATTCCAAACGACCGAAAAGTCATTAAACTAAACCCAACTACAAACGACCGAAAAGTCATTAAACTAAACCCAAATCCAAACGACCGAAAAGTCATTAAACTAAACTAGAATCCAAACGACCGAAAAGTCATTAAACTAAACCCAATTTCAAACGACCAAAAAGTCATTAAACTAAACCCAAATCCAAACGACCGAAAAGTCATTAAACTAAACCCAAATCCAAACGACCGAAAAGTCATTAAACTAAACCCAATTTCAAACGACCGAAAAGTCATTAAACTAAACCTAATTCCAAACGACCGAAAAGTCATTAAACTAAACCCAACTCCAAACGACCGAAAAGTCATTAAACTAAACCCAAATCCAAACGACCGAAAAGTCATTAAACTAAACCCAAATCCAAACGACCGAAAAGTCATTAAACTAAACCCAATTTCAAACGACCGAAAAGTCATTAAATTAAACCCAATTTCAAACGACCGAAAAGTCATTAAACTAAAACCAATTTCAAACGACCGAAAAGTCATTAAACTAAACCCAATTTCAGACGACCGAAAAGTCATTAAACTAAACCCAATTCCAAACGACCGAAAAGTCATTAAACTAAATTCAAATTCAAACGACCGAAAAGTCATTAAACTAAACCCAATTTCAAACGACCGAAAAGTCGTTAAACTAATCCCAATTTCAAACGACCGAAAAGTCATTAAACTAAACTCAAATTCAAACGACCGAAAAGTCATTAAACTAAACCCAATCTCAAACGACCGAAAAGTCATTAAACTAAACCCAATTTCAGACGACCGAAAAGTCATTAAACTAAACCCAATTCCAAACGACCGAAAAGTCATTAAACTAAATCCAAATTCAAACAACCGGAAAGTCATTAAACTAAAATCAAATCCATATCGACCGCCATGTCATTAAACTGAGCAACCTATATTCATATCGACCGCCATGTCAATAAACTGAGCAACTCATACCCATATCGACCGCCATGTCACTAAACTGAACAACCTATATTCATATCGACCGCCATGTCAACAAACTGAGCAACCCATATCCATACCGACCGCCATGTCACTAAACTGAGCAACCCATATTCAAATCGACCGCCATGTCACTAAACTGAGCAACTCATATTTATATCGACCGCCATGTCACTAAACTGAGCAACCTATATTCATATCGACCGCCATGTCACTAAACTGAGCAACCCATATCATACCGACCGCCATCTCACTAAACTAAGCAACCCATATTCAATTGACCGCCAAGTCACTAAACTGAGCAAACCCATATTCAAATTGACCGCCATGTCACTAAACTGAGCAACACATATTCGTATAGACTGCCATGTCACTAAACTGAGCAAACCCATACACATATCGACCGTCATGTCACTAAACTGAGCAAACCCATACTCATATCGACCGCCATGTCACTAAACTGAGCAAACCCATACTTATATCGACCGCCATGTCACTAAACTGAGCAAACCCATATTCAAATCGACCGCCATGTCACTAAACTGAGCGACCGATATTCAAATCGACCGCCATGTCACTAAACTGAGCAACCCATATCCATACCGACCGCCAGGTCACTAAACTGAGTAACCCATATTCAATTGACCGCCATGTCACTAAACTGAGCAAACCCATATTCAAATTGACCGCCATGTCACTAAACTGAGCAACACATATTCGTATAGACTGCCATGTCACTAAACTGAGCAAACCCATACTCATATCGACCGCCATGTCACTAAACTGTGCAAACCCATACTCATATCGACCGCCATGTCACTAAACTGAGCAAACCCATACTCATATCGACCGCCATGTCACTAAACTGAGCGACCCATATTCAAATCGACCGCCATGTCACTAAACTGAGCAACCCATATTCAAATCGACCGCCATGTCACTAAACTGAGCAACCCATATTCAAATTGACCGCCATGTCACTAAACTGAGCAACCCATTTTTAAATCGACCACCATGTCATTAAACTGAGAAATCAAATTGAATGCGTACGAAAAAAAAATAAAAAAAAAAAATATTTGAAAAAAAGATGAAGAGAGAAAAATAATTGAACGTGCATCTTTTCTCCGTACTCGTACCTCGTACAACGAAAAGATGGGGGGCATTTGTTTGAGGTAAAAAAAAAAAAAAAAATTTATATAGAAAAAAAGGGGGAAAGATTATGGTTGGTCCGTAATATTGATTTGTCTGTATAAGCCCCGTATAAGCCCAAAACTTTTAACATATTAATAATTTGGGTCCAACAAATTTGAATAGGCCATTTGTGAACACAACCATATAGGTCTCATCAAAGTCCGTCGATTTTTTTTAGTCACCAAATCAGTCGGATTCTATTTTTTTCTGCCACGCTGACCTTATATTATAGTCAACTTATTGTTTAAAGATTCAATTTCAAAAATTATGTTCAAATTAAATTTTGAAATTTGAAATTTTGAACTTCAAATTTTTAACGAAATGTCAAAATATCTCTCAAATGCCACCTATACTCAAATTTGAATTTATCTTTCAAACGTCACCTGTACCCAAATTTAAATTTTGAATCCAACCGAAATTCCTCATGCGTCGATTATCTCAAACTCACTTGTCCACATTTTCAACCACATCTTAAAATATCTTTCAGCTGACTTATCCAAACTTACCTATATCTTGTTTTGAACTTTTGAATCCAAACAAATTCCCTCGTTCGTTAACCGTTCAATTTTGAAATTTAAAAATTTGAAATTTAAATACAGCCATACTTCCTCAAATTTAAACATAACATATTCAATTTTGAAATTTAAATACAACCATACTTTCTCGAATTTGAACATAACCGTTCAATTTTGAAATTCGAACACATATTGAAATTTGAACATTTTAAAATTCGAACATATTGAAATTTGAAATTTGAAATTTAAAATTTGGACATTACCATACTCCCTCAACATATTGAAATTTGAACATAACCATTCAATTTTGAAATTTGAACATATTCAATTTTAAGATTTGAATTTTAAAATTTAAACATGTCCTTTCAATTTTGGAAATTTAAATCTGAAATTTAAAATTTAAAATTTAAAATTTGAATATAATAACTTCCTCAAATTTGAACCCCGTCTCTTCCTCGACGAAACCACATTCCCACGTACTTTTCTCAACAAACCCACATTCCCACGTACGTTCCTCAACAAACCCGCACATTCTCGCCAACCCTTTAACAAATCCTAACAAACCCAACGTGATATTTCTCTACCACTCCCCACTATAAATAGAGGTATATCTTTCTTTAGCCTGGTCTGAAGACAACCTCCCATATTCCGAGGTATATCTTTCTTTAGACTGGTCTGAAGACAACCTCCCATATTCCGCCACAAAACAAAACTCCTGCCATATTTCGCCCTTGCTATATTCCACCACAAATAAAAAAAAACTCCTCCCAGATTCCACCACATATTCCTCATAGCCACATCTCATAGCCACATCAAAAAAAGAAGATATAGCACAACCGACCCAGCACCGGTCGACTTCCTCAACTCCTCCGGTCAACTTCCTTGGCAACTCCGGTCGACTTCCTCGGCAACTCCGGTCGACTTCCTCGGCACCCCCAATCGACTTCCTGAGTTCAAAAGAAAAAGAAAAGAAAAAAAGAAAAAAAAATAAATAAATTTTCTTCAAAGCCGGTTTGGGACCTCTTCGGACGCCCCTTACTTCAGGTTGAAAAGGAAAAGAAAGGAAAAAAAATACATTTCTTTAAAGCCGGTTCGGGACCTCTTCGGACGCCCCTTACTTCAGGTTCAAAAGAAAGAAAGAAAAAAAAAGAAAAAAAAAACAAATACATTTCTTTAAAGCCGGTTCGGGACCTCTTCGGACGCCCCTTACTTCAGGTTCAAAAGAAAGAAAGAAAAAAAAAGAAAAAAGAAATACATTTCTTAAAGCCGGTTCGGGACCTCTTCGGACGCCCGTTACTTCAGGTTCAAAAGAAAGAAAGGGAAAAAAAAAAAAAGAAATAAATTTCTTTAAAGCCGATTCGGGACCTCTTCGGACGCCCCTTACTTCAGGTTGAAAAGAAAGAAAAGGAAAAAAAAAAGAAAAATAAATTTCTTTAAAGCCGGTTCGGGACCTCTTCGGACGCCCCTTATTTCAGGTTCAAAGGAAAGAAAAGAAAATAAATTTCTTTAAAGCCGGTTCGGGACCTCTTCGGACGCCCCTTACCTTAGGCTCAAAAAAGAAAAAAAAAAGAAAAAAAAAGAAAAGGAACTTCTTCGGATCCCAAATAATTTCTTCCTCGGATCCCAAATAATTTCAAAAAGGGAATTTCTTAGGACACCACATCAAAATAAAATAACAGTATTCCTCCGGATCCCAAGATAAAATAAGGGATTTTCTGCGAACCCCAAATCAAATAAAAATATTGAAATAAATTGGGGATTTCTTTGAATACAGACAAAATTCAAATGAGTTCTAATCAACTTGGAGCCTAAGTCCGATTCAAAAGAGACTAATAAATGAATTCAATCATTTATTAAATAAGGCTCAGCCCATATGCGGGCCTCAAATCTACCCATATGAAAATAAGGCTCAGTCCACATACGGGTCCTAAATTCAGTCCAGATATAATATAAGTCGAGTCCACAAATAAAACCCAAAACCTATTCGATCCACAAATAAAACCCAAAGCCCATTCGATCCACAAATAAAACCCAAAACCCATTCAGTCCACAAATAAAATCCAAAACCCATTCAGTCCACAAATAAAATCCAAAACTCATTCTAACCCACAAATAAAACCCAAAACTCATTCAATCTCATCGCCTTAACACATATAATTAAGGCAAAATTATATCCAAACCGACTAGATTCTAAATCATATGCTTAGAATTTAGCCAAATCCGCTTCGATCGAGCTCTAACACATATACTTAGAGTTCATCCAAATCAACCCAACTAACCCTAATACATATACTTAGGGCTAGTCAACCTCTCACTCTAGCACATATAACTAGAGTGAAAAACATATCAAACTCGGCCAATCCTAATACATGTAGGACTTAGCCATATCCTACTTTCGAGTAGCATCAAATCTGACTCACCTCAATACATATCCTTGGGGTTTGGTCACGTCTCCACATTGGAACATACGGAATCAAATATAATTGGACTCTAATACATATACTTAGAGCCAATCGAACCCAATTAAACTCTAACACATATACTTAGAGTTTAATATCGACTAGTCCTCAACTCATATAATCGGGATCAAGTAAATTTCAGATCCAGCTAAATCCTAACACATATACTTAGGATTTGGTCAATCATTAGGATACAATTTATTCTATCCTCCTCACAAAGGTCTCTTAATCGAAGGTGCCCCAATCACACGGGGTAATTAACAATAGATGCTTGCGTCTATTGGAAGTCATGAATCCGCAATACCTGATACCCACATACACCCATCAACATACAAATATTCATCTGAATCGTGAATACCATCCAACGGGAATCCCCCCAGAGGAACCGCGCGAGATGAGTCATTCGAGATCGCAGACAATAACTCAATCTCAAGAAAGAAGAATTCAAAAGGATCAGGTATGTTTAACTAATTATCTTTGGTGATCCGAATACTTCTTATAGTGTAGAAACACTTGGATGAATTTTTAATTGCATAAAAATTAAAAACTGGACATGGGACATGTTCAGGATCCGGATCAGACATTCCAATCCGGATCCCGAAGGGTGTTAGTTCATACACAAATTCAATCCGGATCGTAGCCTCCTTTGATCCGGATCCCGAACACTGGTTTTTACCATAATATATGAACGATCCGAATCAGGCATTTCAATCCGGATCCCGAACATTGGTGTTTGGTGAATTGTATGAACGATCCGGATCAAGCACTTCGATCTGGATCCCGAACCTTTGTTTTTCTGGAAACTGTCTGTCTCGTTACTGCAATCCGGATCGCCGAAATCCGATCCGGATCGCCGTCCTGAAAAATTCCAGAAAAGGTTAGTTTTTGATTCTTATCCTCTTCCAATGGTTTCTAACCTATAAATAGACCCTATGATTCATCTTTTAGGGTAACGACGAAAAGTGAAAAAAATACGACCGAAATAGAAAAATCCACAAATAGAGAAGAAAGGAAATACTAGATTTAATTCTATGTTTCTTCATCTATTTTATTAATTTGATTCTAGGTTTTCCAAACTCAGATTTTGAGAAGAATCAAATTAATGAATACTTAGATGGTATTTCCGATCTATTTCTAATCTAAGTATTCGGCGGATCATCACCACCCAAAAAATAACGATTTCCCCAAAATCGGCGCGTGGACTTGCGTGGCCTTGTGGATTCAAGGTGCTACCGCTCTCATGGATTCGGAGCGAGGTACGTTTGTGGATTCGAGACGTGCTACTGGGTGAAGACCGTGGATTCGGTCGGACATCGTGGAGTCGACGTTGGACGTCGTGGATTCGGCGTTGGACGCAGATCGTGGATTCGAGAAGCGTTGCGGAGCGAGCGGAGAAGATCAACTAGGAGCGTATGGAAAAAGGTTGAGTCGTCTGTGAGTACGGTATATCACCTTTGTACGTGTTATAATTCCAGTGGATTTCACCGTGTTATCGGTCCCGTGGTTTTTTACTCCGGTTTGGAGTTTTCCACGTAAAAATCTCTGCGTGTTATTTATTTTTCCGCATTGGGTTTTATATCGCAAAGATTTTTGAGTGTTTATTGTTTACACCTATTCACCCCCCTCTAGGTATTTTTTTTCCCTATTTAGATCCAATTATACATAACCCAACAAGTGGTATCAGAGCGGGAATAGGGTTGTAAACAATGGTTGAAGGTGGAAACATCAACAGACCTCCGTTCTTCGATGGAACAAATTATGCGTACTGGAAAGTACGGATGAAAGCCTTTTTAATTTCCATCGATGAACGGGTGTGGCAATCAATTGAATTAGGATGGTCTAATCCAACTGAAATTATTACTGATGTTCGCACCATCAAACCTAGGTCGAAATGGACCAAGGAAGAGATAGATTTTTCTTCTTACAATGGCAAAGGGATTAATGCTCTATTTAATGCTTTGTCTCAAACTGAGTTCTCTCGCGTCTCGGCATGTGAGACTGTGAAAGAAATCTGGGATGTTCTTCAAGTTACACATGAGGGAACTAACCTTGTGAAGATTCAGAAACTGCAAATGCTTACGAGCAAGTTTGACTCTATTTTCATGGCAGAAAATGAATCGTTCAAAGACTATTACACACGATTGCAAGACATCGTAAACTCATGTGCTAACTTGGGAGAGAAGATTCCAGAATTTAAAGTTGTAAGAAAAATATTAAGAACTCTTCCTGAAAGATTTCGATCCAAGGTTACGGCAATTGAAACTATTAAACACCCGGACGAAATCCGTGTAGAAGAATTAGTTGGTTCATTACAAACATATGAAATGACATTTCCTACTAACTATTCTTCTGGAAAAGCATCCTCTTCTAAGTCTTCAGGTTTAGCATTGAAAACAACAAAAGAAGAAGACGCGGATTCATCCTCCTCAGACGATGACGTAAACCTATCTATGGAGGATTTTGAGAAGCAGCTTGCTCTCTTGACAAGAAGATTTCGCCGAAACTTTGGAAGGAGTAGCCCAAGCAAAATTCCATCCTTCGTAAAGTCGAAGAAAGGCAAAGGTTCTTCAAGTTTCAAACCAAGAAAGCAAGAGGGTTTTTCTAAGGATAAGAAAAGCTCAGAAGGACAAGTCCAATGCTTCAAGTGCCGAGGGTACGGCCATATCTCAACGGAGTGTCCCAATAAGAATCCGTCAAAGAAGAAAGCGATGCAAGCCGTCACTTGGGATGACACCTCATCGTCAAATGAGTCATCGTCAAGTGATGAAGAAGATAACGCAACGGCGTTCCACGCGTCCACATCTTCACCCTTCATGTGCTTAATGGCAAGTACATCCGAGTCATTGTCCAACTCCTCCCAAGTTGAAAAGAATGCAACGGACGATGAATCAGATAATTCGGAAGGTGAAGATTTTGCTCTAGCCTACCACGGACTTTTGAGGGATTCAAAGAAACTGGCTAAGCAAAATAAGGGGTTGAGAGGGAGATTGCAGGATCTCAAAGAAGAAGTAAAAAGGGTAACTTCTCTCTCGACCGATCTGAAGTGGAATGGGATAATCTGATAAAAACAAATGCTTCACTTCAAGAGTCCAATGAGCAATTCGAGAAGAATTATGTAGATATGGTGAACAAAGCAAATTACTTCTTGAAGCTCAACGGCGAGGCTCGATAGGAAAAATTGGAATGACAGAGGACCATTCTCCAACTCAAGGATGACTTACAGCGATTTTCATCAGGAAGGAGTAAGTTGGATAAGCTTCTTGGTCTTGGTCAATCAAACAAGTTCGGCCTCGGATACAATCGAACTAAAGACAATTTTAGTTCGGTTGGGACAGTCTTTGTGCCCCAGTCGGTATCTCCTCCTTCGACACCAGAATTGACGACAAACAACGACAACAAACCTACTTCCCCCTCTTCGGAATTGTCAAGCACCAAGGTATGTTTTCGTTGTGGTATTGCAGGGCACATAAGGAGAAATTGCAAGATGGGAGCCAAACGCTCAACTCAAGCACTTCTTGCAACGACTACCAAAAGGGTGATTCCTCGAAAAGGAAAAGAGCCTCGGTAGTTCATCAAACAAGACGACGACGTCAAGGAAAAGCGATGGATCAAACAAGACGCTTTCACCAAAGGTATCAACTTCACAATCATTTCCGACGTACAGCAAAACTCGAAAGGTTTGGGTACGCAAAGGTGAAACCTTCCCCTGTCTTGTTACAAACATTTCCTTGCATGCATATGATAATTCGTCTTGGTATCTGGATAGCGGCTGTTCTCGTCACATGACCGGTGACAAAAACTGCTTTCAAAATTTTGAGAAAATCTCCGGAGGACTTGTAGTTTTCGGAGACGGTCAGTCTTCCAAAATTGTTGGAAAAGGAACAGTAGCTATTCCAGATGGCCCGATTCTGAATAATGTGTTATTTGTTGAAGGCCTTAAGACTAACCTCATAAGTATCAGTCAACTTTGTGACAATGGTTTTTCAGTTAATTTTTCATCTGTTGAATGCATTGTAACTGATAAGGACCATGTTTTCTTTTTAAAGGGGGTTAGATCTGAAAACAATTGTTATGTTGTTCCCAATAAAATTTCTGAAAATTGTAACTTAGCCTCTTTGAATAATGAAACACTTTGGCATGAAAGGCTAGGTCACATAAATTTTAAGGAACTTGCTAGAATTTCAAACAAAGTCGTGGTCAAGGGGGTTCCAAAACTTTCACTTAAACAAAACATTGTGTGTGGTGGTTGTCAAAAGGGAAAACAATCCAGGACTGCACACAAGAACTTGAACCACGTTGGTACCAAACGGCCCTTGGAATTACTGCATATGGATCTTATGGGGCCGACACGTCAACCATCCTTGGGAGGTAAATGGTATATTTTCTTATTGGTTGATGATTTCTCTAGATACTCATGGGTAGCATTTTTAAAAGAGAAAGCTGATACTTTTGATTCTTTTCACAAGATTTGCCTTCGTATTATGATTGAAAAGAATGAAAAGATCATTCGTGTTAGAAGTGATAGAGGTGGAGAATTCATAAATTCTAAATTCATTGATTTTTGCACTTCCAATGGCATTAAACATGAATTCTCGGCACCCTATACACCTCAACAGAATGGTGTAGTCGAGCGCAAAAACAGGATTGTACAAGAGATGGCACGTGTCATGCTTCATAGCCGGAATTTACTGTTATATTTTGGGCTGAAGCTGTGAACACTGCAATCTATGTTATTAATCGAGTTTATTTGCGCCCGGGAACGTTAAATACACCATATGAACTATGGTTTTGTAGAAAGCCAAACATCAAATATTTTCGTATCTTTGGGAGTCGGTGCTACATTTTACGTGACCGCGAAAATCTTGGAAAATTTGACTCTCGAAGTGACGAAGGGATTTTCATGGGTTATTCTACAAATAGTAGAGCATATCGGGTATTTAACTTGGAATCTAAAACGATTGTAGAATCCATAAATGTTAAAGTAGATGAAGCTTTCCACTTTGCATCTGATAAATCTATCCCTGATATCTCTCTTGATGATGATACTCCTGTAAATGCATCTTCTCATGATAATACTTCCAATATTAATGATGCATCTAATGGTTCTTCAAGTTTATCTGATGTGCAGGAATCATCTCATGTACCTCCGAGTACTCCATTACCTCAAATGTTACGCATCTCCAAGGATCATCCTGAATCAAACATCATTGGAGACCCACAAGAAGGAGTCAAAACTCGGAGACAGTTGGTTTGTGGATTCGCTTGTTACGTTTCCATGATCGAACCAAAAAACGTCGATGAAGCTCTTCAGGATGACTACTGGATTGAAGCAATGCAGGAAGAGCTCCATCAGTTTGAACGAAACAAAGTCTGGGAATTAACGACGCCTCCGAAGCAACACAATGTGATCGGTACTAATGGATTTTCAAGAATAAGAAAAATGAGGATGGTACCATCATCAGGAACAAAGCACGTTTAGTTGCTCAAGGCTACTCTCAAATAGAAGGTATAGACTTTGATGAAACGTTCGCCCCTGTAGCTAGACTCGAGTCCATTCGTATCTTATTCGCTATTGCTTGTCACTTTAAAATAAAACTCTTTCAAATGGACATTAAGAGCGCGTTTTTAAATGGGTTTTTAAATGAGGAAGTTTATGTGGCTCAACCGAAAGGTTTTGTAGACTGTAAACTACCTAACCATGTTTTTCGTTTGAAAAGGCTCTTTACGGTTTAAAACAAGCACCGCGAGTGTGGTACGAAAGGTTGACAAAGCACCTTTTGGAGAAGGGCTATACTCGAGGGGGAGCAGATCGGACTCTCTTCGTGAAGCATTATCAGGATAACTTCATTGTTGCACAAATCTATGTCGACGACATTGTATTTGGAGCAACAAAGGATAATGATGCTTATAAATTCGCAGAAACCATGGAAAGCGAATTTGAGATGTCTATGATGGGCGAACTGACATACTTTCTTGGATTGCAAGTGAAACAAAATGGTGAAGGCATCCATCTATGTCAATCCAAGTATGCAAAGGAGTTGGTAAAGAAATTCGGATTAGAAGATTCTAAAGATTTTCCTACTCCTATGGGAACTAGCAATAAGGGATTAGGAAGTGAATCTCTAGTGATAGTGTAGACGAGAAACTCTATCGAAGTATGATTGGAAGTCTACTCTACCTCACAGCTAGTCGCCCGGACATATCCTTTAGTGTTGGGATCTGCGCGAGATATCAGTCAGCACCAAAGGAGGATCACTTGAAAGCGGTGAAACGGATCATCCGGTACGTCAAAGGAACTGTAAACTTCGGAATTTGGTATCCTATGGGAACAAGTCTTGACATTATAGGATATTCAGATGCCGATTGGGCAGGATCAGTGGATGATCGGAAAAGTACGAGTGGTGCATGTTTTATCTTGGCCATGCCTTGTTGCATGGCATAGTAAAAAGCAAAACTGCATTGCACTCTCGACTGCCGAAGCGGAGTATATCTCAGCGGGTAGTTGTTCAACTCAACTCATTTGGATGAAAAGCGTGTTGAGCGACTTCCGGATTTCAGCAACTTCGGTAACTGTTTTATGTGACAACACTAGTGCTATAAACATTTCAAAAAACCCTGTGTGCACTCAAGAACCAAACACATTGAACTTAGATATCATTTTCTTAGGGAGCTAGTTGAATCAAATATTCTTCAAATTTCCTACATTTCAACTGACGATCAATTAGCTGACATTTTAACAAAACCTTTGGATCAAAAACGTTTTATTCATTTGCGTAAAGCAATGGAATGCTTTCCTTGAAATAATCTCTTTTTGAAAACTCTTGTTTAGGTAGGTTTTGTTTTGTGTTTTTGTTCATTATCTATGCTTAGACATAGAACATTAATTGAGCATTAGTTTATTGACTTTAACTGCATCCTTTATATGTTTAGAAATTTATTATGCTTTGGATATCATAATAATTCATTTGATGCAATGATCATTTATGTGAATTAAATCATCTTTGTTTTGATCAAAGTCAATTTCTCTCTCGATGATCTCTTGGTATAGTTTTTATCTTATTTGACTATTTAGTCGAGTATGAAATCGAGATCAATATTTGGTTGAATACTTTATATCTTAAATAATTGATAGCCAATTGAGGGGGAGTCAAAGAAAAAGTGTTATGCTCAAAAGATGTGGAAAGAGTTACATCCCAATGAGGAGTGTGAAAACTACCACCACATGGAGGAAAGAGCTACCACCTCGGTCGTCCGAGTACTGTGTGCAGCTACCACATGTATACCAAGCAAGGTTTTTCAAGTTTGATTAAATAAAATGCATGTTGAAATACTTGACTCTGTCAAAATTTCAAGGTTGGTATAAGGTGGGAATTTTAATGAAAGATGCTCAAAGAGCCACTCTCTTCAATAAATTGACTAGATATATTATCTAACTTATCTGGGATTTCAGACATCTATTGATCTTGGTATTTCATTTTCTTTACCGAATTGATGATTTGATAAAGGCATTACTCATAAGATCAAGTTAGATGTAATTGAAGTTGTTCAACTTTAAGGGATTTAATTTTTATAAATTTTCGTTTCATTATTGGATATTATTGATAGATTTGGCATAATCTATTTCTTTTGATATGAAACGATGATTTTCATTTAAAGTTGATACACAAAAGTGCTTACAATCTTTTTCTGGATTTTCTAGAATTTTTCTGAATTTTTCTGAAGAAAAAGTTGGAGCCGATCCGGATTGGACAAGCCGATCCGGATCCCGAACGCAGGTATTCTCTGCGGGTAGCCGATCCGGATCGGATTCACGAACTGATCCGGATCGCGGCTAGGGTTTTATATAGAACAAAAGGGTTTTGATTTCTTTTTACTTCAATCTTTTGTTCCAAAGTCTCCAGAGCTTCTCTCTCTAGAATTCATCCATCTTGGAAGCTTTCAAACTCAAGTTCTTCGATTCCAAGTAAGTTTTATTGATCAAAATCTCGGTTTTTCACAGTTTTTCATATTCTTCCTCAAAACGTGATGAAATTCCTGTATCTTTTTCGTTTGTGGATGGTTTTTGATCAAATTTCTTTTGAAATAAGAACTCTGGGTAGATTAGTTTTGATTATATGCTAGGTATTCTCATGATAAACGGATTTTTGGCCTTCGATTTTAAAAATTTCGGTTTTAGGGCATATAATGGGAATTTTCGAAAATCATGCGATTGATCTATTTTTAAAATTCTTTTTGCAAAACTAATTTGATTCTTAGTCTCTCTACACGATAATGATTGTTTGGGTACAATTTTTCAAATTTTTGAAAATTAACAATTTTTCGTGTTCTTGAGTTGTTGCTCACAGGATTTCCTTTCACAAGTAATAGCAACAATGACGTTTTCATGGATCATCTTCCTGCTAGTTGCAATGATGCATCGGTTACCTCTATTTATAAAGAACAGCAACGGCTCTCCAACGAGCAAGAACGCATATCGAATGAACTTATTGAAGTAAAGGAAGAAATAAAAAAGGTCAACAAGAAGCAGTCATCCATGATCAAACGATTAAAGAAAATCTTCCAAATACTCGGCTGCATCAGTTCGGATGAATCTGAGTAATCCTTATCCTTCTAATTCCTTCCTTTGTGCAGGTATTAATTTTTGCTTTTAGTTCTCAAACTTTTGGTTCTCGAACTTTTTAACTCTCCCTATTATTCTTGTAATCTTGGCTAACTTTGTGACAAAAAGGGGGAGAGAATATTAGAACAGTTGAACAATGAAACTATGATCGATTGTCGATTGTCCAGTTGTGAACCATGAAGGTAAGTAGAACTTCAACTTTTGGTTTTCGGTTCTCATTTGTGATTACATGCATGCCTCGACTAACTATTCGATTAACTATTTGGGCATGTAATATAACTAACAAGTTGATGTTCACTAACAATTTTGTGACATTTGGATTTTGATTGCATAGAAGATATGTTGGTTTTTAACTATGATCAAATTACATATCTGAATGTATAAATGTCATGGTAAGTATAAATGAGTATAAACTTCATCTCTGTGTGTGGTTTTTGAATGACATAAAATTCTTGAGGTATCTAACGATTTCTTTTGTCAAGAATGATTTCTTTTGCAGAGAGTACAGATGTCTAAGTCTAGAGTCTGTTTTAGGAGTTTAACTCATGTATCTATCTTTATTTGGATCTCATTGTAAATTTTTGTTGTATGGTGATATCAACAAAAATATCTTTTTGAATTATCTTGAGTGGATTTGTGTTTGTCACGAAACCGCCAAAGGGGAGATTGTTACGGAATTTAAGTTGGCGTATTTCGTGAATTCGGTTAAGTCTTGAAGATTGAAGATAAAGAAGGTTGGATCATATAACTCAATCTCAAGAAAGAAGAATTCAAAAGGATCAGGTATGTTTAACTAATTATCTTTGGTGATCCGAATACTTCTTATAGTGTAGAAACACTTGGATGAATTTTTAATTGCATAAAAATCAAAAACTGGACATGGGACATGTTCAGGATCCGGATCAGACATTCCAATCCGGATCCCGAAGGGTGTTAGTTCATACGCAAATTCAATCCGGATCGTAGCCTCCTTTGATCCGGATCCCGAACACTGGTTTTACCATATATATGAACGATCCGGATCAGGCATTTCAATCCGGATCCCGAACATTGGTGTTTGGTGAATTGTATGAACGATCCGGATCAAGCACTTCGATCCGGATCCCGAACCTTTGTTTTTCTGGAAACTGTCTGTCTCGTTACTGCAATCCGGATCGCCGAAATCCGATCCGGATCGCCGTCCTGAAAATTCCAGAAAAGGTTAGTTTTTGATTCTTATCCTCTTCCAATGGTTTCTAACCTATAAATAGACCCTATGATTCATCTTTTAGGGTAACGATGAAAAGTGGAAAAAATACGACCGAAATAGAAAAATCCACATATAGAGAAGAAAGGAAATACTAGATTTAATTCTATGTTTCTTCATCTATTTTTAATTTGATTCTAGGTTTTCAAACTCAGATTTTGAGTAGAATCAAATAATGAATACTTAGATGGTATTTCCGATCTATTTCTAATCTAAGTATTCGGCGGATCATCACCACCCAAAAAACAACGATTTCCCCAAAATCGGCGCGTGGACTCGCGTGGCCTTGTGGATTCAAGGTGCACCGCTCTCGTGGATTCGGAGCGAGGTACGTTCGTGGATTCGAGACGTGCTACTGGGTGAAGACCGTGGATTCGGTCGGACGTCGTGGACTCGACGTTGGACGTCGTGGATTCGGCGTTGGACGCAGATCGTGGATTCGAGAAGCGTTGCGGAGCGAGCGGAGAAGATCAACTAGGAGCGTATGGAAAAAGGTTGAGTCGTCTGTGAGTACGGTATATCACCTTTGTACGTGTTTAATTCTAGTGGATTTCACCGTGTTATCGGTCCCGTGTTTTTTACTCCGGTTTGGAGTTTTTCCACGTAAAAATCTCTGCGTGTTATTATTTTTTTCCGCATTGGGTTTTATATCGCAAGATTTTTGAGTGTTTATGTTTACACCTATTCACCCCCTCTAGGTGTTTTTTCCCTATTTAGATCCAATTATACATTAACCCACAGGACGTCTTCCAGGCAAACTGTGTATGGTTCGGGGAAACGCGCGAGACGCGGAGGAACGAGCGTTGCCTCACTGGCAACGAGAAAAGGTGGGTTTTGTCGGGAATAGTTGTGGGGCTTTTCGAAGATGTAGACAATTTCAATTTACCCGTTGAGACTGTGCTAAGTTGATAGTCTTTATGATTCTT
>CM055066.1:33097521-33131245 GCA_029204045.2 Tillandsia leiboldiana | reverse complement strand
ATTATTGTTGGTTTCGTTTTGGGTACTTGGTTCGAGTATTGTGGTTTCGTTTTGGGTACTTGGTTCATATTGTTGGTTTCGCGCTTTGGGTACTTGTTCATTATTGTTGGTTTCGTTGTGTGTACTTTGGTACGATGCTCAAGGCGCAGCACGCGCACCCGCGTTGGCCCACGCAAAGGGTGTGCTTTCCGGGAAAAGTGGCGATGACCCGTGTATACCACGAGTGACGTAGTGGGGGCCCACGTAGGTGGGGGGTTGAGGCGCCAAGGTGTGAGCGGTGCGACCCGTTGGGGTAGGGCTCGGCGGGTTACCGAGGTAGGTGCTCGGTCCGATTTACGAGGTTGGTGCTCGGTTTAGTTTCTTCCCGAGGTTGGTGCTCGGTTTGGTTTTCTTTCTCGAGGTTGGTGCTCAGTTTAGTTTTCTTTCCCGAGATTGCGGCTCGGTTGTTTTCTTTCTCGAGGTTGGTGCTCGGTTCGGTTTTTTTCCCGAGGTTGGTGCTCGGTTCGGTTTTCCTCTTGAGGTTAGTGCTCGGTCTGGGTTGCCGAGGCAGGTGTCCGGTTCGGGTTGCAGGGGGAGGGGACATCGGCGATAGCGCGCGTGCAGAGGGCGGTACGCTGGTTTTGCTTACGGTTTGCTTTAGGTACAGTCTCCCGCATTTCGTCTTTTAACCCTTGTGTCGCTGACTTCCCACTCTGTGACAGGTTCCTTGGGAGTGAGAGCGAGGGCGACTGTGAGGCCGTGACAGGAGTACTTTTGGCCCTTCGAGACCTAGGCTGTATGTATCCCTTATCTGCTCATTTCATTACTTAGTAGTGGCTTACTATGTGGATTGCGATCCCTTGTGGGTCGATGTGTGGATGTGGGACTATCCTTTTTATGCCTTTTTGGATCGATCGTTTTTTGCTTTTCCCGACTGGCCACTTTTAAACTACCCAAGAAAAAGAACAAAGAAAACATTTCGAAACTGTTTTAAAATCTGGGTGGTCGCCTGGGGGCACATTTTAAAACCCGGTGGATTTATAATTGTGAAAACTTTAAAATCTGGGTGTCGTGTGGGACACATTTCAAAACCTGCGGATTTATGGATTTCGAGGAAACCGTTTTGAAAAACCTGGATGCCGTGGGGCACCGTTTAAAAACTTGTGGATTTATCCTTTCAAAACTTGACGGCCTCGTTAAAATTTATGGAAATTAATTGTTTGTATCCGACTGGTGAAATAGTGTGGTTAAAGTGACGGTTGCTTGGTTATTGTATTCGGGGACGCCGTGCAATATACAAAGGAAAAACTCTGCCCGTTGCAGAGTGAATTTGTATATGCGGCGGGTCTGGGCACGCACCGGGGAGTTTGGTTTCAAAAAAAAAAAAAAAAAAATACATATATACACCAATTCAAATCTTTTCAGTGGTCGCCTTCTCGACTAATGAAACCCCCGGGCGTGACAGCATCACTGTCCTATGTTTATATTAAGTGTCATGCTCCTGTTTCAAAGTTTGATCAAGCATAAATAAAGTTGTATCATAAGTCGTATTTGGGACCTTAAGTGTTATGGGCCAACTTTGTAAGTGGGCTTCGTGCTGGCCCACGCCCGTGAGCACGAGCTTCGTCTCGTCGAACCAGACACGCTGAACTTACAGCGCTGTCTTTGGTTTCCTGGATTGGAAGAACAAGTCAAAACGAGCAATAATGTTAGGTTCTTATGCATTTAAGAAATTGTTAGGGATCAAATTGTAAATGGGACATGATAGCTGCCTTTAAACAGGGTTTCCACCCCACTGGGCACACAGCGAGGGCGTTTTAGTTGGAGTTCCGCACGTCTTCTCCTTCGCATTGAGGTGGGTTCTTTTGCCCTGGTGTTTAGCGTCGGTCTTTGGCAGTCATTTTACTTTCGTTATTACATGTTAACGGGGTACTTTGAGCACACGTGTTACTGTTTTTCTTGGATTATGCATGATAGCAGTAGTATAGCTACTCTTGTTTATACATGATGGCGGTTATAGTTTACTCTTGTTTTCTTTTGGTTATACATGGTAGCGGTTATAGTTTACTCTTGTTTATACATTATGATGCTGACATGATAGCGGTTATGGTTACTTTGCTTGAGGCTGCAGCACGCGCACCCGTGGTTTGGCCACCGCAAAGGGTGCGCTTTTCCGGAAAAGTGGTCTATGACCCGTGTATACCCACGAGGGTGACGTAGTGGGGGCCCCTTATTAGTGGTGGGGTTTGAGGCGCCGAGGTGCGAGCGGTGCGACCCGTCGTTTAGTTGTCCGACGTGGTCGGGTTTCTGCAGGTACGGTATGGGCCGTCGGTTTAGTTGTCCGACGTGGCCGGGATTACAGGATACAGGTGTACAGGTTGCCTCTCCACCTTGAGAGGGTGGTTGCTCCGGTTATCTTCACGGTTTGTTTTTATTATATTCTCCTGCTCTACTATTGTTACGTCACTGACTTCCCACTTCGTGACAGGGTTCAGACGGGGGGAGAGGTAGGCGGCGGTGAGGGACGGGACAGGAGCAGCTGGGTCGCTGGGGACCCGGGACTGTATTCTTCTTTCAGTCTTACTTTTCATTTACATTGTAGTTATGTGAGAGGTTCTCGATACCCTCGTGGGGTCGGCGTGGATGTCGGTACGGGTTGCATTTAATTATCCTCTTATGCGTTACTCTTCCTTTTATTGTTGTTGGCCATTTGAAATGAAAAAGGGCAAAAGCCAAAGAAAAGATTGCGAAAATCGTTTTTAAAATCTAAGTGTCGTGTGGGCACTGGTTTCAAAACTCTGTGGATTTATGGATTGCGAAATGGATTTCAAAACTTGGGTGTCGGGTAGGCACCATTTTCAAAACCTTGTGGTTTTATGCTGATTCGAAACTCGCTTTCAAAACGAAAGCGCCGGGTAGGCGTTTTTTTAAAACTGTGGATTTATCCTTTCCAAATTGATCAGCCATACGTTTTTAAGTAAATTAGAATGCTGGTGGTATATGAATAACTGTTGTGATTGAATGGATGTGTGTGTTTGGAATATGTACTGAACTCCACGCCGGGCATATACAGGGGAGGCTCTGTCCGTTTACAGAGTGATCCTGTATGTGTGGCAGGTCTGGGCACGCGCCGGGGAAGAGGGGTTCTCCTCTATCAAAAAAAAAAAAAAAAAATTTATACGTCAAATGCTTGACTTCTGTGAATCGTTTCCGCTAAAACAATCCCCCGGGGCGTGACAGATTAAATGGTATCAGAGAGTTCTTTCAATCACAACAGTTAGTGCCGACATCCGCGGGAACACCTCACTTGCCTACACGTGAATGAAATAGGTAGGGCATAGGACTGTAGAACGTGAGTGACCGAGGGGGGGGGGGGGGGGAAATGTTGAGTCCTTTCTCTCACTTTATGGTTGTTGTTAGTAGGGTAGTCTAAAGTTGACTCTTGTGATGTGTGACAGACATGGCCCGTACTAGATCATCGGCCGTTTTGTCGGTCGTGAGTAGCTGGGTGGTCTCTTTGCCTGAAATTGTACCTTCCAGGACAACGGGTTCTAGGTTACAGCAGAGAGTCGGCCAATTCTTTTGCATCTTGGATAGGGTAGGGTTAGGTATGAGGACTCTTCCCCTACGGTTGTTGCCCGTGGTTCGGCTCTTTGCTGTGGTCACTGCGATGGTTGTAGGAATCGTCACGGTGGGGTCTTGGGATTCCCCCTGGGGTTGAGAAAAGAGGACCACCGGGGCTAGCAAGTCTTGTTCGTTTGGGCTTGATTCTTTCTTTTTGTTTTTGTTGAGCGGACCTAGAGCTTAGATACTCCTAGATGGGAGTGTGATCGTTTGGTCTGGGGGTATGCAGCTCGGCTCAGTGCATGGTGCTTGGAAGGGCAATGGATTGGGACCGAGCGGTAGAGGTTAATCAGAATGTCGCACCCCCTTGGGTGCCAAGACGGAAGTAGGACCGTGCTCCTTGGGTTTTGTCGCCAGCTCCCCATGACCAAGGCATAGTCTTGAGGTTTTGGGGTTGCGAGTTTGTGATTGTGAAGCAATACAGATCACGAGGGGCGCAAGGCCAATGGGAAGCGCAAGTCGGATATGTTTGGCCACTTTTCCCATGTATTGGATTCCTGGCGTATTTAAGTTTCGGGGATGAAACTTCTTTTAAGGTGTGAGTGATGTAGCACTCGAGAAATTCTAGTGTGCTTGCGGGCGAGGAAGCATATCTAACCTTAGCGATTTGCATGCCGGTGCGTGAACTGCACAGTTTCCGATGCACAAATTTCCGCCTTTCCGATCCGATACCTGGGTATTTGGTTAGGAACGAACCCTAGGATGACTTGTGTCCACGAGAGAGCGCAGGGTATTGGCATAGTGGGTTGGAGCTCAGGTGTGTTTCACACAGTTGAGTCTCGTTGTTTCGGTTATCAGTCGTACGCACTCTGGTTTTTGGGATCGTTGTTAGTGCAGGGTTAGCCGCGGTCATGGTTTCGGCTGTGGGCTTGATGTTTCAATGGAGCCAGAGTGCTCGGATCAGTTACAGTGGTTAAAGGTTAAATCACTGTTCTTGTCGTAATCGTCCAGCTGATGGCACAGCAGTAGATGACTGCTATTATTGCACTAGCCTCACAGTTTGCTTAGAGGTTGAACAAGTTGTTGATCCTTCAGTGTCACCGTGTCATAATTCAATGGCCTATGGGCCCGATGGTAACCCTATTTTGGGACGGATGCAAATTGACCCCACCATTTGCACAGATTTTGTGGATCGACGTGGACTCGCCTATGTGTTAGTCATGGTGACGGTTGTGACCTCGAGGTGGTAGTAATACTTGATAAAGGTTATGTTTTTAGCACTGAGTTTGTGTTGGGAGGTATGTGATATACCTTCTGATAGGAGTTGCGTCCCCAACTAGTTGTTGGCGACAGATCTATGGTTTTTCGCTGTTCTTTCGGTAAGCACGTTGGCTGCAGGCAACGGACTGTCGAAAGAACCGAGGAAATACTCTGCCCTGTAATGGGGAGTATCAGATTGGGTCTAAATTAGTAGCCTTAGAGGTTGTCGATACCTTGCGACTGACTTGTAGCCCTCGAATAAGCTTTTTGAGCATTTCATAAAGTATGACTTCAGGCTGTAAGCTCCGGGAATAAAACTTTTTTTTTTAAGTTGTAAGTTTCGGTGACGAAACTTCTTTTAAGTTGTAAGTGATGTAGAAACTCGAAATATTTTATTTTTAATAAATAGTCTAAAAGTGAATTTTGATCTGGTTTTGAATTCAAAAGACCCCTGTTGGCCTATATGGTCAATCGCCAGTGTGCAAGTTGCACGGTTTACGAGGCAAAGGGGCTAATTTCTGATCCGGACGTGATCTTGGAAATCCGAATTGACCATTGCGATCGTCTCATCAAACTGAACGAGATTCATATTCAGCACTTTTCGATCCGACGGTCGGATCTTCCAGAAATCGACGAAGAAGCGAGCAAATAACCGCGACCAGTGTAACAGTGCTCTGTGCACAGTGTAAATTAAGTTGTTACTGTAGGTGAACAGTAACCCTAGTTTTCGGAACCCCGACGGACACAATGTTGACTAATTCGCTGGCTGGAAACCGAACATAGCACTTCAGGTAGTCGATTTGAACGGCTCCGTCGTTCTGGACACAATGGCGCTGACGGAATCTCCGTTTGACGACCCTAGAGTCTCGAAAAGCGCGAAAACTGTATTCCGAAATAGTATTTATGGACCGAGATTTTATCCGGACAGTTTCTCGAAAATTAGAAATCGCTACCTGATAGGTCTCGTCGAGCCGGACGCCGTGGCGCAGTCCATTTTCCGTTTCGACGACCGGATCGCCTCGAAAAGCGTGAAACAAGGCAAAAAAGGTGACAATTGCATATAAAACCCTATATTCCTTGTCTCGAATTGCGTGCCACTCCCTAGTGAGGGACCTAAGTGTGAAACTAAAGTGCTGTGAGGGACTGAGCTGTAGATGTGGAAAGATGAGGGGCTAAAATGCAATTATACCTAAAACCCTATATATATGTGTATATCCCGAGCTAGGGTTTCTACAAACGCTAAACCTCGTGACCCTTTCCCTAGCCGCCAGCTCCAACCACCTCCCCTCCCTCTGCCGCACCCATAGGAAGCCGCGCACCAGCCGCCACCCGTCGCCGGAGAAGAAAGATCAAGAATCCTTCTTGACCTCGGGCGTTTGGAGAGGAAGGTGATCGAGAAGGCCCAAGGCGATCAAGACCTGGTCCTGTGGAGTTCCCCGTGGAGCCCAAACGGGCTGAGGCGAATCCGGCCCCAGCCGCCGCCCTGCGCCGCCGCGGGACCTCTCCTCTTTCTCCCAACTTTCCGGCGAGGTAAGCTCTTGAAAATAATTGCGTTAAGTTCGTCCATAAACCCTAGCAGCATGTTCCTAACACTGAGGGGATCATCCTCATGTCGTCCCAGCCGTCGCCGTCCATCCGGTTGCCGGCGGGAGCGGGGTATCGCCGGAATACCACTATATGGTCGAGATTGCTCACGGGCCACATCCGGCCATTGTGCACAAGATCAGAACCGTTGATCTTGCTCCTCTGAGCGACTGCAAGTTTCCCCTAAATTTGGACGACGATCGGATCAGGATCGGGACCGCGCGAGCCAGCCCTAGAAACCGATCTTCTTCACTTCGGCCGATCTCGGCCGTCCGGCGCCGCCGCTGCTTCCCGACGCCGGCCACCACTGCAGGAAGCTTTCTGGCACCGAGGAGATCATTTTGGTCCAGGTTGCGCCGGCCCAAACACAGCCGGCCGGAATCCGCCATTAGAGCTCTAGTTTCCGGCGGACTCATTTTCCGGCCAACCCGGGGCTTCACGAGGTGGGAAACCGACTCGGGTATGTTCTTATGGTTATGTTGGAGCTTCCCATTCATTTGGATGCAAATGTTAACGTGCGGTTTTAAATTTAGGAAGTTGCACCCTTTTCTTGGCCGAGCTCCTCCTCCGGCCGCCGTCGCCTCCGGCCGCCGGAAACCAGCGTGGCCATGGCCAACCTTTACCTGGGAAGGTTCTAATGCTAGTGCTCACCTTGCATCAGGTCTGAACCTGGTTTGATTCAAGTGAAGTGCAAACCGAGCCTAGCTAGCTTTAAGGGGGCTGCTCCGGCGATCTTTCCGGCCAGCCTCCGACGTGCCAAAGGTGAGCCCTCGACTCAGTATTGTATCAAGAGCATGATGCTCATGTTTAATCCCAAGTTGATCTAGTAGATAGTTATTTATAATAAAGTGATAATTGTGGACCTAAAGGGTTTTTGAGGGTGGTTCTCCGGGCAATTTCCCGGCCACTCTCCGGCAAGCCGCAGGTGAGCATCACTGTCCTATGTTTATATTAAGTGTCATGCTCCTGTTATTTCAAAGTTTGATCAAGCATAAATAAAGTTGTAGCATAAGTCGTATTTGGACCTTAAGTGTTTATGGGCCAACTTTGTAAGTGGGCTTCGTGCTGGCCCACGCCCGTGAGCACGAGCTTCGTCTCGTCGAACCAGACACGCTGAAACTTACAGCGTTGTCTTTGGTTTCCTGGATTGGAAGAACAAGTCAAAACGAGCAATAATGTTAGGTTCTTATGCAATTTAAGAAATTGTTAGGGATCAAATTGTAAATGGGACATGATAGCTGCCTTTAAACAGGGTTTCCACACCCACTGGGCACACAGCGAGGGCGTTTTAGTTGGAGTTCCGCACGTCTTCTCCTTCGCATTGAGGTGGGTTCTTTTGCCCTGGTGTTTAGCGTCGGTCTTTGGCAGTCATTTTACTTTCGTTATTACATGTTAGCGGGGTACTTTTGAGCACACGTGTTACCGTTTTTCTTTGGATTTTGCATGATAGCAGTTATAGCTTACTCTTGTTTATACATGATGGCGGTTATAGTTTACTCTTGTTTTCTTTTGTTTATACATGATAGCGGTTATAGTTTACTCTTGTTTATACATTATGATGCTGACATGATAGCGGTTATGGTTACTTTGCTCGAGGCTGCAGCACGCGCACCCGCGGTTTGGCCACCGCAAAGGGTGCGCTTTTCCGGAAAAGTGGTCTATGACCCGTGTATACCCACGAGGTGACGTAGTGGGGGCCCCTTATTAGTGGTGGGGTTTGAGGCGCCGAAGTGTTCAAAGGTGGGGGCGCCGCGCGGGGCACCCACGCGGGCGCCGCGCCGGCAACCCCTCGCGCGGGCGCCGTGCGGGGCCACACCCGCGCGGGCGTCGCGCGGCCGCCGCACGGGCAGCACCCGCGCGAGCCGCCGCGCCGCGTGGGCGCCGTCCGCGGAGACACGCCGCGCGGTTCCGAACCGCGCGGGGCACCGACGGACGGCGACGGCGGCGCGGGATTCCGGTTTTCGTCAACCCGGACGGTGTTGGACTTTTCCGTCGAAAAGAGTAAATTGGGTCTTTTGTTTTGGGATGTTAGTACACATTTTTGACTATAGTTATCCTTGCGGACTTTCTTTAGTTCCAGGTGCGCAGCGGGGGTGCGCGAAGGATTAAGGTGTTCCGATTTCTCTTCAACTAGGTGGGTACGGTTGCTATTAGTGCAACAAGTGCAGTAAGTGCATCTATCATCATTAAAATGCTCTGAATTTGTCTAACAAAGTAGATGGACAGTTTAACCTTTCGCATAATTGTATTTTATCTAACAATTGAAGCGGCTGCGGTCGCGGTGCTCACTACACGCCGATCTCGGCAAATCCGTTTTTGGATGCTGCACGTACACAGGCGGATTCGCCTCCGCATGGATGTACTTTTCCGGATAAGTGGTCTTTTGACCCGTGTACCTCACAAAGGGGTGGGAGCCGTTAGGACCTCTTCGCGCCTGCTGCGAATAGCACACCAGCACCGTGAAGAGGTTAAAAGCATCAAAAAGGTGTTTGCACACGAGGGGAGACTTTAGTCTCTCCGACAGGTACTCTGGGGTTGGTGCCCAACTTAATTGATAAATCTGGGGTTGGTGCCCAGCTTAATTATGTACAGGTTTTTAGCGAAAGGTTCCGGTGTAATCGGTTTGCTCCATATTCCTTATTGTTATTTAGACATCTACTTTGTTTGTCACTGACTTTACCCACTCTGTGACAGGTGTTACGAGGTGCGTTTGTCACGCCCCGGGGTCGAAACTGCGACCCGGGCTCGCCAACAGATCCGCCGCCCATACGAGAAGCCCCGTATAGACGAAGCGACTAACCTGCAAAAGAGCATCTATACTATACAGATATCAGAGCTGAAAGTAAAGCTGCTAGAAATAAAAGCTATATACAACACAAGGTCCTCACCAAAAGTACAAAAGTCTCTCAAGCAGTAAAATAAAATACAACTCTATACCTCACTACAAGGTCGCTCAACATAAACTCTCAAACAAGACCGGGGGTACATCTACTCTCAGGACGATGACTGGTAGGGAACTATCTCGCGACTCCCTTACCTCGATCAGAAGAAGCAGCAACAGGAGCAGCAGGAACAGGAGTAGAAGTCCCTGTGGGAAATACACCACGACGGGTGTGAGAACTACGTCCCAAGTAGTTCTCAGTGGGTGCCGCCAACAAGCCCGACGGTCTGCCCACCAAGTCTACTAGAGGCATAAGTAACAACATAATACTGAAATGAAATGGCTGGAAAAGTAACTCTACAGCTACTATGCCTCTATCTAGATGCTCAAGAAAAGGAACAGATGGAACATGATGCATCTACTAACACACACAGTAAACTCACCAAATCTATACTGACTGCCTCAAGGGTCCAGTCAAACCTGCGCCCCCCCTACTGCCGCACATCCTCAACAGGACGGGTCTACCGTAGGGTGTCCGTGACTGCCACTAACTGGCACAGTCAGAGGGACGGCGTCGACAAGTCGCGATAGCAAGTAACAGGCCCAACTCCGGAGTGGCTCTCGAGGGGAGCGACCCCACCGAGGAAAGTATCCGCGTATCTCTGTCGAGCTCAAATATGGCTCATGCAGGCTATAGTCCAAACCACGATCAACAAGATCGACCAACAACACCAACTCTCAACCACAGGCTGGAAAACCACACAGCTGGGGCCACCGTCCGCCAGACGGCTCCCACAACAGAACACTAAACTCACAGGAAAGACCGACACCATAAGGGTTCGGAATCCCGATAGACCGGTGCTAAGAACCCTATCAAACAAGAACAGACTCTAGGCTCCGCCTATCGAAGTTCCCGATCCCTTATAGTTCGGGAACACAATAACCTCGGTACGACACGCAGAAAACACCAACAGGGCCCGAAAGTCCCGGGAGACCTACACCTACAACCCTATCAAACAAGAACAGGTTCCAGGCTCGGCCCCGTGGCTTTCGTCCCGACAACGGAACGGCCCCTAGAACCCGGATCACTCGAATCCTTTCGAGTGGGGAGATTTACAAGAAAAAGGTGACATTTGTTATTGAAAATCATTTGATCTAGAAGAAATCCATATTTAATGATTTTAGTTCTTTTAGGAAAACAGTTAGAAAACAAGTCTTTTACCCAAACCCCGAAGGGCTGATGCCTTTGTCCAATCAAACAAGAACAGACTCCAGCGGCCCTTCGATGTTTGGAAACAACATTGGTAGACTAAAATCATGTATATGTCGAAAAGGGTTCTGGGTTCTAGGTCCGGCTAACACTAGTAAACTACTGCCACTAACACAGTGGCGACAACCCAAACAGGGGAAAACAAGATCTCTCGGGTCCACCGTTTACCCCAAACGGTTCCCGATACAGACAAGCGAACCCCTACATCTACCAGACTCCATCCACTCTGCTCCCAAGCACGAGTGCAAATGCATCCCACACTAAAAAGAAGTCCCGACCGCTCGGCCCACTACCCGGGCGAGGATAACACTAAGTCCAGGAATGAAACATAAAGTGTGGATGTCTAAACATAAATAACCCTAGCCCAAGTGAGGGTTTTCTACTGGTCTGGTTACACATGCAACATATGACAGGGGTGCTAGGTCAGGTTCCAAGATAACAGATATTTAACAGGCGGTAGGAAGTAGAAGAGATCAAACGATCAACAGATAAAAACGAGGAATAATAACATTCAAATTCTAGCATGCTACCCAAGTCCAATCACTATCATGCATGATTCTATATCAATAGAATTAGAGCACAGTCCATAGATCTTGAAAACAAGCCACCCACCTCGATTTGCCACCAATTGCTCGTAGACACTTGCAATTGGCCTCCACGCGATCCGCACGCAAAACGAAGTCCGCTGCCGGAGTCCGCACGCAAAACGGAGCACGGTGCCAGAATCCGCACGCAAAACGGAGTCTGCACGCAAAACGGAGCACGGTGCCAGAATCCGCACGCAAAACGGAGTCTGCACGCAAAACGGAGCACGGTGCCGAAACCCGCGCACAAAACGGAGTCTGCACGCAAAACGGAGCACGGTGCCGAAACCCGCGCGCAAAACGGAGTCTGCACGCAAAACGGTGCACGCCGTCGGGGACCGCACGCAAAACGGTGCAGTAAAACACAGTCCCTAACACAGATAAGAGCAAGAGGGTTAAAACACTGTTCAAAAGAACGCTCCAAAATTGTGCTAAAAACACCGAAAAAAAGAAGTGCGGGACCAACCTCGACGCGTCGCACCGCCCAACCGACCCGTTTGGAACACCTCGCGCGCTCCGCGAGGTCCACGGCGCACCGCCACAACCCCCAAAAATTCCCTCCTCACTCCCTCTCTCGCTCGGTGAAGAAGAAAGAAAAGAAAAAGGAAGAGAAATGGCGCTCGGGGGAGGAAGAAGAAGAAGAAGAAAAAGGGAAAAAGGGGGGTGGTCCACGGCTCAAGGGTGCACGGTGGACCGGCCAATGGGGGAGCCCCCAGCCGCGGTCCACGGCACACAGGCGCGTGCACCCGGCGCAGGCACACGCCTGCCCGTCCACGCGGCCGCGTCACCGCGCGCCACGCGGCACGCGACAGTCACGCGCCACACGGGCGCGTGACACCGAGCGCCCGCTCCCCTTCCGCGCGGCCGCCAACGGGGGCCCGCCACGTGGCGGCCCCTGCGTCACCCGCGCAGGAGCGCATTCCCAATGCGCGCCAGACGCGCGCATTCCCGCGTCCGTACGCCGCCTCGAGCCGCGCGCCACCTCGGGATCCGCGCCACACCTCGAAAAACGCGCCGCGATGCCTCGAAAAACGCGCAACTCAACCGGGCTCCAAACCAAACAAGTAAATAGTCCATTCCTAGCGATTTCGCGCGCTGAATCCAAAAACGATGTCCATTTTTCCAAATTCTGATCCGAAAATTGCGGAGTGCCCCCGGATAGCCAACTTGATCCGATTTCCGCGCCGGGCCCAATTCTGAAGTCCGATTTGCCAAATTGCAACTCTAAAAATTCCCGAAGGCAACCGGAGGGGTAATCTTTTATCCAAACTTCGCCCGGAGTCCAAATTGACATCTGAATCGCGCGAAACCACTACCCAACACTCGACGGGTCCTCCAATTTTCACGGGAACTCCTTTTAAGCCCAAGGTCCAACACTTGTGTCCAAATTGTGCACAAACACCACCGACACATCACGCAGGCCCCCAGTAATGCAAAATAAAACTCAAATTGCACCACAAATCCATTTCTCGGGCCCGACAAGCGAACAAATACTCCCAACGGCCACCAAAAGCTGCCCAACAACCAGCAAACTCTACGCGGGGGATTCCGGGACCTCACACTCTCCCCCACTAAAAGAAAGTTTCGTCCTCGAAACTAACACAGCCCAAAAGGGGAGTTCCGAAGCCACAAGTAAGTATCCATCAACACCGTCTCCATCTCCCCAGTCGCTACGCACACTCCGCGAAGCGAGTTCCACACGGCCAGGAGTCCGAAAGCTGGAAAAACTCAGAAGTTCCAAAGGACAGAGGACAAGGAAGAACGACCAACTCTACTCGTCCAAAACTACACGTACTACGCCAACACAACCAACAAGAAGGGTAAAGGCCCCACCAGCCGGAAAGTCGTCAACCACAACTCTCAATTTAGAAAACGACTGAAATTAACGAAAAGTCCGAAAATTTCGAAAGCACCAATGCCCTTGCCCCAATCAAACAAGAACAGGTTCGGGCACCGTCTCCATTTCTGGAGCAGTCTTTCGAAGTTTTCGTTCTGTTCGAAAATTTCAGCACACCGGCGAGAAAAGGGAGAGAAGTGTTGAAGTCGTTCCTGCCGTGGCAACAAAACGAAAGCTACGATTTAAACGCGACCCCTACGGACACCACCTCTAGTCCTAATCGTCGCCAACGATCCAAAAGTAGCACCAAGCCGCAAACCGCTGAAGCCACAGCTGAAGGAAGGATACCCTGGTGATCTATGAAAATGAACTCCTCTAGTCCAACTCGCGGAAGGTTAACTGATCTCATTCCACAATCAGCCGTTGAACAATACCGCAACAACTGGTCCATCCAGTGTGCTCAATCTGAGTCGTGGAGCTGCCCCTGAACTGTAACACCTGCCAGTGTAATTCCAAGTCTCAACTGTACTGGACACAATCCACAAGGCTCCCCCCACACGCACAACACCAACAGAAATCTGTACCTCTAGTGCACGGGGTAACAACTCTACCTCCAGTCCAAACAGGAAAGCCAAAAACACTCAACTCAAACTGCTGTAAAGAAATCATGCCCGCGACAATCTGGTCCACTGCCGTAGCGCCCTCCAACCGGGCGGTACAGACTCATCCGCTCGATGTAGGTGGTCGTCGCTCAGTCTGCCCCGACGTCGTATCCCTATCTGCCTGGCGGTAAATCGGCGGAGTTCCTTCATCCCGAAGAGGTAGAGGGGGGTGCCGTCGCAAGCGGTATTGCTGTAAGTACTGCTCGAGGGCATGCTGCCTGAAAATGCCCCGACTGTCCACACGAAAAACATCGCCTCCGCCTGTGGTCACACTGCGACGCAGAATGCGGCCTACCACAAATGACATAGTCATCCCGCTGCTGCTGCTGATACATCGGCTGTGGAGAACCTCCTGGTCTCTGTCTCCTCTAAGACTCACGACCCTCAGACTGGGATCATGGCGGCCCCGGGGGTCTCGATCTACTCAACTATCCAAACTCAGGCGGCACTGGATGTCTCTCCCCGGAGCTGGTCCCTGGCGCTCCGTCTCTCTCTGACGTGATCACTGATCCTCGGTCAACCCACCGAGCCTACTCAACAATCGCAAAACTCGCGAACATACTCCAGAAGAGGTCGACTCCCCTGCTGCAGGCGTCTAGGATCCCCTTCCAGTTTCTGTTTACACTGTCAGGAAAGAAGGCCTTGAGCAGTTAAGCACAAAACTGGTTTCAAGTCAACAACTGCACTCTCGGTGGTCCAGCAGGACGAACTCGACGCCACCAAATCTCGGCGTCCTCTTCCCAAAAGTGCGTAGCCAAGTGTACCTGAAGCTTCTCCATTGTTGCTATCCAGTTTTCAGCCTCCCACTGCTCCAAGCTCAAACCTGCAAATCGGGGTGGATCGGACTGCCGGGACTGGCCCTATCGACCGATGATGTCCCAAAGTTTATCTACTATCCGCCATCCACCCTACCTCAGTGCCTCGGCACTACTCGTCGACACGGAGGGGGTTGCTCGCTCCATCGGTGCCACTAGTACAACTGCATATGCCACTGCATAGGAAGGAGGTGCTGGAGGACTCTCAAGCAGTACTGCAACTGGCTGTGTTATCTGCTCCAACAGGCGCATCAAACGTTCCATGGCCTACTCCTGGCATCGGACAGCCTCCGACATCGGTAACATCTGGGTCCATAACCCTGGGTCTCGCTCTGCTCTGATAGCTCTGCCTCCCGCTGCTCGGGTACCCATCAGATGCGGGATGTGCCCTCTTCACCACACTGCACGACGTCTCAGAGGCATAGTAGTCCACTGCACAATAACAAACATCAGGACACAACAACCATACGACCCAATCCAACGAAAGTCTAAGACATGTCACCCATTCCATAGCATTATGTTGTCTGCAGCCAACATAATCACTTAGGAGAATAAACATGCCAATCACTCATCCCGTCTCTTGGGAGAGGTATGAAACTCAATCAGGACTCTCGCTATAAGTCACGACTCTCACGTAGTCATCCTAATGTCCAACCACAAGCCTAGGGTTTCTAAGTCCACCACGACCTACAACCTAGGCTCTGATACCACCTAATCTGTCACGCCCCGGGGTCGAAACTGCGACCCGGGCTCGCCAACAGATCCGCCGCCCATACGAGAAGCCCCGTATAGACGAAGCGACTAACCTGCAAAAGAGCATCTATACTATACAGATATCAGAGCTGAAAGTAAAGCTGCTAGAAATAAAAGCTATATACAACACAAGGTCCTCACCAAAAGTACAAAAGTCTCTCAAGCAGTAAAATAAAATACAACTCTATACCTCACTACAAGGTCGCTCAACATAAACTCTCAAACAAGACCGGGGGTACATCTACTCTCAGGACGATGACTGGTAGGGAACTATCTCGCGACTCCCTTACCTCGATCAGAAGAAGCAGCAACAGGAGCAGCAGGAACAGGAGTAGAAGTCCCTGTGGGAAATACACCACGACGGGTGTGAGAACTACGTCCCAAGTAGTTCTCAGTGGGTGCCGCCAACAAGCCCGACGGTCTGCCCACCAAGTCTACTAGAGGCATAAGTAACAACATAATACTGAAATGAAATGGCTGGAAAAGTAACTCTACAGCTACTATGCCTCTATCTAGATGCTCAAGAAAAGGAACAGATGGAACATGATGCATCTACTAACACACACAGTAAACTCACCAAATCTATACTGACTGCCTCAAGGGTCCAGTCAAACCTGCGCCCCCCCCTACTGCCGCACATCCTCAACAGGACGGGTCTACCGTAGGGTGTCCGTGACTGCCACTAACTGGCACAGTCAGAGGGACGGCGTCGACAAGTCGCGATAGCAAGTAACAGGCCCAACTCCGGAGTGGCTCTCGAGGGGAGCGACCCCACCGAGGAAAGTATCCGCGTATCTCTGTCGAGCTCAAATATGGCTCATGCAGGCTATAGTCCAAACCACGATCAACAAGATCGACCAACAACACCAACTCTCAACCACAGGCTGGAAAACCACACAGCTGGGGCCACCGTCCGCCAGACGGCTCCCACAACAGAACACTAAACTCACAGGAAAGACCGACACCATAAGGGTTCGGAATCCCGATAGACCGGTGCTAAGAACCCTATCAAACAAGAACAGACTCTAGGCTCCGCCTATCGAAGTTCCCGATCCCTTATAGTTCGGGAACACAATAACCTCGGTACGACACGCAGAAAACACCAACAGGGCCCGAAAGTCCCGGGAGACCTACACCTACAACCCTATCAAACAAGAACAGGTTCCAGGCTCGGCCCCGTGGCTTTCGTCCCGACAACGGAACGGCCCCTAGAACCCGGATCACTCGAATCCTTTCGAGTGGGGAGATTTACAAGAAAAAGGTGACATTTGTTATTGAAAATCATTTGATCTAGAAGAAATCCATATTTAATGATTTTAGTTCTTTTTAGGAAAACAGTTAGAAAACAAGTCTTTTACCCAAACCCCGAAGGGCTGATGCCTTTGTCCAATCAAACAAGAACAGACTCCAGCGGCCCTTCGATGTTTGGAAGAAAACATTGGTAGACTAAAATCATGTATATGTCGAAAAGGGTTCTGGGTTCTAGGTCCGGCTAACACTAGTAAACTACTGCCACTAACACAGTGGCGACAACCCAAACAGGGGAAAACAAGATCTCTCGGGTCCACCGTTTACCCCAAACGGTTCCCGATACAGACAAGCGAACCCCTACATCTACCAGACTCCATCCACTCTGCTCCCAAGCACGAGTGCAAATGCATCCCACACTAAAAAGAAGTCCCGACCGCTCGGCCCACTACCCGGGCGAGGATAACACTAAGTCCAGGAATGAAACATAAAGTGTGGATGTCTAAACATAAATAACCCTAGCCCAAGTGAGGGTTTTCTACTGGTCTGGTTACACATGCAACATATGACAGGGGTGCTAGGTCAGGTTCCAAGATAACAGATATTTAACAGGCGGTAGGAAGTAGAAGAGATCAAACGATCAACAGATAAAAACGAGGAATAATAACATTCAAATTCTAGCATGCTACCCAAGTCCAATCACTATCATGCATGATTCTATATCAATAGAATTAGAGCACAGTCCATAGATCTTGAAAACAAGCCACCCACCTCGATTTGCCACCAATTGCTCGTAGACACTTGCAATTGGCCTCCACGCGATCCGCACGCAAAACGAAGTCCGCTGCCGGAGTCCGCACGCAAAACGGAGCACGGTGCCAGAATCCGCACGCAAAACGGAGTCTGCACGCAAAACGGAGCACGGTGCCAGAATCCGCACGCAAAACGGAGTCTGCACGCAAAACGGAGCACGGTGCCGAAACCCGCGCGCAAAACGGAGTCTGCACGCAAAACGGAGCACGGTGCCGAAACCCGCGTGCAAAACGGAGTCTGCACGCAAAACGGTGCACGCCGTCGGGGACCGCACGCAAAACGGTGCAGTAAAACACAGTCGCTAACACAGATAAGAGCAAGAGGGTTAAAACACTGTTCAAAAGAACGCTCCAAAATTGTGCTAAAAACACCGAAAAAAAGAAGTGCGGGACCAACCTCGACGCGTCGCACCGCCCAACCGACCCGTTTGGAACACCTCGCGCGCTCCGCGAGGTCCACGGCGCACCGCCACAACCCCCAAAAATTCCCTCCTCACTCCCTCTCTCGCTCGGTGAAGAAGAAAGAAAAGAAAAAGGAAGAGAAATGGCGCTCGGGGGAGGAAGAAGAAGAAGAAGAAAAAGGGAAAAAGGGGGGTGGTCCACGGCTCAAGGGTGCACGGTGGACCGGCCAATGGGGGAGCCCCCAGCCGCGGTCCATGGCACACAGGCGCGTGCACCCGGCGCAGGCACACGCCTGCCCGTCCACGCGGCCGCGTCACCGCGCGCCACGCGGCACGCGACAGTCACGCGCCACACGGGCGCGTGACACCGAGCGCCCGCTCCCCTTCCGCGCGGCCGCCAACGGGGGCCCGCCACGTGGCGGCCCCTGCGTCACCCGCGCAGGAGCGCATTCCCAATGCGCGCCAGACGCGCGCATTCCCGCGTCCGTACGCCGCCTCGAGCCGCGCGCCACCTCGGGATCCGCGCCACACCTCGAAAAACGCGCCGCGATGCCTCGAAAAACGCGCAACTCAACCGGGCTCCAAACCAAACAAGTAAATAGTCCATTCCTAGCGATTTCGCGCGCTGAATCCAAAAACGATGTCCATTTTTCCAAATTCTGATCCGAAAATTGCGGAGTGCCCCCGGATAGCCAACTTGATCCGATTTCCGCGCCGGGCCCAATTCTGAAGTCCGATTTGCCAAATTGCAACTCTAAAAATTCCCGAAGGCAACCGGAGGGGTAATCTTTTATCCAAACTTCGCCCGGAGTCCAAATTGACATCTGAATCGCGCGAAACCACTACCCAACACTCGACGGGTCCTCCAATTTTCACGGGAACTCCTTTTAAGCCCAAGGTCCAACACTTGTGTCCAAATTGTGCACAAACACCACCGACACATCACGCAGGCCCCCAGTAATGCAAAATAAAACTCAAATTGCACCACAAATCCATTTCTCGGGCCCGACAAGTGAACAAATACTCCCAACGGCCACCAAAAGCTGCCCAACAACCAGCAAACTCTACGCGGGGGATTCCGGGACCTCACAGCGTTAGCCGGGAGGGCGGTGAGACTGCGTCGCGAGGGCCGTAGTCAGGATACTTGGTTTTTATCTCGTTTTCCTTATACTTTAAATAGTTAATTTGCTTGCGGATCATATTAGTCATGGACATGTATGAGTTACCGCTGTGGATGAGGTGTACTTTTATACTTTGATACTTTTAGTGATGTTTTCATACGCGGCACGTTTTCATGATAAACCAAATGATTTCGAAAATGTTTTCTCAAAACGAAGTGCCGTGTGGGCACGGGTTTTGCAACCGCTGGTTTTATCCTTTCCAAACGTTGATGCCGCTTTAATAACAAGGTGTCGAGTGGACACCGGTCTTTTAACACATTAGTTAAATTACTGTACTCTGTTTGACGATGTATGTCTATTGTATGGTTGATGGTTGATGTATGATGTTGTAAATGAGACGCCGTGCATATACAAAGGAGACTCTGTCAGTGGGCAGAGAGAATTTGTGTATGTGGCGGTCTGGCACGCACCGGGGATGAGGTTTAAGTTACCTTGTTAAGAAAGAAAAAATAATACACGCAATTTTCCGCTTTGATAGACTCAAAAACCCCCGGGGGCGTGACAGATTAAATGGTATCAGAGAAAACAACCATAACCATAGTAGACGTGATCCACATCCATAGTGTAGGGTGCCACAAGCAAATTGGACATGAGATAACCAAGGTATAGGTGCGTAGTACGTGAGAGTACGGGGAAAAGGGAACGTAATATAGGTGTAATCGTAGGACAGGGTGCTAGGGTTATAACCTTAGGGTTAACATGGTTTCTCTGTTTATAGCGGACGATGGCCCGGACTAGATCGTCCACCGAGAATGCGGACGCGGACAGAGTGACCCCGGCCACCGCAGAGAACCAGCTCCTCCGGCGACAACTGCGGGAAATGGCCGGGCAGGTAGCGACGCTGACGGAGCAGGTTCGTCAACTGACGCAGCGACAGGCAACTGCGCCAGCTGAGCGCGATCCGACCCCTCCGCCCGAAACCACCGCACCCACTACGGAACCGCAAGGGACGGGTGGTACGACGACGGAACAGCCCCCAGCCCCAAGGGATGTACCTACTCCAACGACCTCGTGGCCCATATTGGGAGCGACAGCGGGGGAGGTAGGAACGACCCCTACTCTTGGGGGGTCCGCCGCTGCAGGAGGGATCACGGAGCAACGAGCGAGGCGAGAAAGGGTCAGGACGAATTTGGCTAAGTTCAAGAAGCATGACCCTCCCACTTTCGAGGGAGAACCGATCCATGGGTCGTCGGGAAATGGGTGGATACCATGGAAAAACTCTTCGAGGACCTACTGATGGAGGAGCACGAGCGGGTTCCACTAGCCGTCCACTTTCTCGAAGGGAATTCACGCATCTGGTGGAAGACAGTACGCCCGGATCCGTCTACGAACGACCCGCTACTGACATGGTCGGCCTTTAGAGAGGAACTTTTTGGCGCTTTCTTCTCCGATAGCGTCAAGCGGCAATTGGAAGACGACCTGAAGAACATTAGACAAGGGAACCGCTCGGTCATGGAATATCAAAGGGAGTTTGTAAGATTTGTTAACTGCGTCCCGTTTGTTATACGGGATGAACCCCACAAGGCCCGTCTTTTTGTGGACGGGTTACGGAGCGACATCTTCGAGATGGTTCAGGCAGCGGACCTGCGCACGTTCAAGGAGGTGGTGGACAGGGCCACCATTGTGGAGCGGGGATTCGCTATCACCCGAGCTCGACGTGAGGGGTCAGAAAATAACCGGGAGAGGAAGCGGACACAGACTTACCCGGGAGGGGGCCCGTCTGGTGGGAGCCGACCCCCAAAGTACCCCAAGACGCAACAAGAAAGCAAGAGTGCGCCTACCGGAAAGCCGCGACCAGCGAACAAGCCATGTGTTATTTGCGGAGCATCGCATCCGATGACGGAATGCCCTAAGAGACAGGATCACTGTTACCGCTGCGGCAAACCGGGGCATTTCCGATTCAACTGTCCCCTGAACACTTGAGCGGCATCTTCCGCAGCTTCCACCCCAACGGCGCAGCCACCAGGACGGGGTAGAGCATCAACGGGGATGCCCCCACACTCTCCGGCGCCAAGAGCAGAAGGAGAATCGCGACCACAACCAGGAGGGAGGCTCTACTCCATGGGCCAGCATGGAGTGACACTGCCAGAGGAGGTGGTCGCAGGTATTACCTCCGTTTCTAATTTTCGAGCTCGAACCCTGTTTGACACCGGGGCGACTCGCTCCTTTATTTCCCGCACTTTTGCACAAATACATCTGCTAGAAAGTAGTCCCCTTGATGTCTTACTGACCGTCCAGACCCCTTGGGGGCCAATCGCAGCGACTGGCCTAGTACCCTCGTGTTCAATAAGACTGGGAAGGTTGTCGTGCCCCTGGGATCTGGTGGTCATACCGCTAAAAGAATACGACGTGGTTTTGGGCATGGACTGGCTTACCGAGTATCAGGCGGTCATCGACTGCGAGAAGCGCCAGGTGCAACTACAGAAGCCGGGATTCCCAGAAAATGTGTACTTGGCATGTAAAAGCACTTCCTTTTTGGCTATCATCTCCGCGTCGCGGGCTAGGAAGTTGATGGAGGGCGGGTGCGTGGCCTATCTAGCCTCGGTAGATTTAGCCACCTGACCCGTTCCCTCGCCTTCCGAAATTCCAGTGATAAAGGAATTTCCGGATGTATTTCCGGCAGAGCTCCCCGGAATGCCACCGGAACGAGAGGTCGACTTCCCTATTGAACTACTTCCCGGCACCAAACCCATCACCAAGGCACCGTACAGGATGGCCTTCACGGAGTTGAAGGAACTCAAGGCACAGTTGGAGGACCTTTTGGGTAAGGATTTCATCAGACCTAGCGCATCACCCTGGGGCGCGCCCGTCCTGTTTGTGAGGAAGAAGGACGGAAGTCTCCGGTTGTGCATCGACTACCGGGAGATAAATAAGGTCACCGTTAAGAACAAGTACCCCCTGCCAAGGATCGACGACCTCTTCGACCAACTACAGGGGGCGACGGTGTTTTCAAAGATTGACCTGCAGTCGGGCTATCATCAGGTCCAGGTCAAGGGGGAGGACATCTCCAAAACGGCTTTCCGGACTCGCTACGGCCATTATGAATTTACAGTAATGTCGTTCGGGCTCACAAATGCCCCGGCGGTGTTCATGGACATGATGAACGGGTATTCAAACCCGTCCTGGACTTATTCGTGGTGGTCTTCATCGACGATATCCTCATCTACTCCCGTACAGACGAGGAACACGAAGAACATCTGCGCACAGTCCTCCAGACCCTACGGGAACAGAAACTCTACGCCAAACTCAAAAAGTGTGAGTTTTGGCTCCGTGAGGTCGGTTTCTTGGGGCACGTAATCTCGGCGTCTGGAGTCGCAGTCGATCCGAAAAAGATAGATTCGGTGACGGACTGGCCCCAACCGACGACGATGACGGAGATTCGAAGCTTCCTGGGATTAGCCGGGTACTACCGGCGCTTCGTGGAGGGTTTCTCCAAGATAGCCACCCCCTTAAACCGTTTGACTAGAAAGGGGGAAAAGTTCATCTGGACGGACAAATGTCAGAGGAGCTTCGAGGAGCTCAAGGATAGATTGACGCGAGCCCCGATTCTCGCCCTGCCAGAACCAGGGGAGGATTATGAAGTGTATTGCGATGCGTCGCGAAACGGACTGGGTGGAGTACTCATGCAATGGGGAAGGTTATGGCCTATGCGTCAAGGCAGCTCAAGGAATACGAGCGGAACTATCCCGTGCACGATTTGGAACTCGCAGCGGTTGTGTTCGTCCTCAAGCTTTGGAGACACTACCTGTATGGGGCACACTCCAATGTGTACTCAGATCATAAAAGTCTTAAGTACCTTTTCACCCAAAAGGAGTTAAATTTGCGACAAAGACGGTGGCTCGAGCTACTGAAGGATTACGATCTAACGATCCACTACCACCCAGGAAAGGCAAACGTGGTGGCCGACGCCCTGAGCCGCAAGGGGCAGGCCGAGGAGGCAGGGGTAAGTGCCATCACCCGCAAGATAGTCTGATTGCGGAATTTTCGCGATTAAGACTAGAAGTAGTACCGGCAGGTACAGTCGCACAACTTCTGACACTGGTGGTCAGACCTACCTTGCTTGACAGAATTCTCGAGGGGCAGTCGACTGATGACCAACTCCAGCTGGTGCGAAGTAGAGTAACTGCCGACCAAGAAGGTGATTTCACAGTAAACTCCGACGGCACGATACGATTTCGGGGACGAATCTGCGTGCCGGATCTACCGGAACTCAAAGAGAAAATCCTGCAGGAGGCGCATACTGCTCCATATGCAGCGCACCCCGGGGGAACGAAGATGTACAAGGACGTCAAACAGACCTTCTGGTGGCCCAAAATTAAGGGGGACGTGACTCGGTTTGTGGCACACTGCCTGGTGTGCCAACGGGTGAAGGCCGAGCACCAGCGTCCGGCGGGAAAATTGCAACCCTTACCGGTGCCTGAGTGGAAGTGGGACATGATTACCATGGATTTTGTGACCGGTTTCCCGAGATCGTCACAGGGACACGATGCAATATGGGTGATTATGGACCGTCTGACGAAATCGGCCCACTTTCTGCCCATACACACGACGTGGACGCGGGAACGACTGGCACAAACCTACATCAACGAGATAGTAAGGTTGCATGGGGTGCCGACATCCATCACGTCGGACAGGGACACGCGATTTGTGTCAAACTTTTGGCAGAGCCTGCAGCGAGCAATGGGAACCAAGTTGCACTTCAGTACGGCTTTTCACCCGCAAACCGATGGACAATCAGAGCGGGTGATACAAATTGTGGAGGACATGCTTCGAGCATGCGTTTTGGACTTGGGCGAAGGGTGGGCATGGTGTTTGCCCCTAGTGGAATTTGCCTACAATAACAGTTACCAGGCCAGCATTCAGATGGCACCATACGAGGCCCTGTACGGGCGCCGCTGTCGGTCTCAAATATGCTGGGACGACTTGGGTGAGCGTAAGTTTTTGGGCCCAGATTTGGTGGAGGAGACCGAAGCAAAGGTGCGATTGATTAGACAAAGGCTACTGACCGCCCAGAGCAGACAGAAAAGCTACGCGGACAACAGGCGCCGAGACTTAGAGTTCATGGTGGGCGAGCATGCGTTACTCCGAGTTTCGCCCTCCAAGGGGAACTGACGCTTCGGCATAAAGGGAAAGTTAAGCCCGAGGTACGTAGGACCGTTCGAGATCCTAGAACGCGTAGGACCGGTGGCGTACCGATTAGCCCTGCCGCCGAACCTCGAACGAGTCCATAACGTGTTCCATGTCTCAATGCTCCGGAAGTACCTAGCTAATCCCTCTCATGCCTTGGATGCCTCCACCATCGAGTTGTGAGAGGATTTAAGCGTCGAGGAGACGCCGGTGCGGATTTTGGCGAGAGAGGACAAGAAGTTGCGCAAACGAACAATCCCCTATGTAAAGGTCCAGTGGAGCAACCACGAAAAGCGCGAGGCGACTTGGGAACTGGAATCGAAGATGAGAGAATGTTTTCCCGAATTGATTAGTGGGGTTTGTACTTAAGTATTGGGACGAAACTTTTTATAAAGTATGAGTGGTGTAGTGATCCGGCCCTTAGGGGTATTTTTGACTCACATCTAAACTATTTAAGCCCTTAAGAGGAATAAAATTATTTTATTGTTAAAAGTTGGCCAGGGTGAGGTGCTGGTATTTTTCTGCGATAGAGCGCGGAAAATGATGGCCGACGGTGCGATCGGATCTGAAATCCGATGTCGGGATCTCCCGGAACGGAATTATTAGTGATACGGTGATTAGTCATGCATCGGAATCCGTGCGAAATATCTTGCACCCGTTGGAGATAAGGTGGGTTATCTCGTAGGGGATAATTAATTAATTAATTAATTATCCGATGACAGAAAATAGAATTTCCCTACGTACGAATTAAAGAGGAAATTAATTAAAGATATAATACAAGCTATATAAGGGATCCCGATTATCGGAAAGAAAAGAAAAGAAAAATAAAACCCTAACCGGTGAGGAGAGAAAGAAAGAGAAAAAGGAAAAGACGGAACCCTAGCCGGAAGAAAGGGAAAGGAGAAAGAGAAGGAGCTCGATCTTCCCGGACATCGAACCGAAGGCAAGAACGCGACAGGACAACCTTCCCGTCGATCTTCGGTTAGTAAAATAATTGTTATAAATTATTTGGGATTTTTCTATCGTCCTTTTTGTTTGAGTTCTTGGGTTCTCCGTCGCATCCATCACCGTCGCCGTCATCGTCGTCATGCTAGGGCACGGAACGGACGGCGGAGGCGCGCGATGCCGCTAGGGCATCGCGCGGAGGAGAATCGCGGACGGCCGATCGCCGCCGCAAGCGGCGATGGGACCGCGCGGGCTCCGCGCGGGTCGTACCCGCGCGGGCGCCGCGCGGCCACGGCGCGGGCGGCACCCGTGCGGACCCGCAACCGCGCGGGCACCGCGCGGGCGCCGCGCGGCTGCCGCGCGGGCGGCACCCGCGCGGACCCGCAACCGCGCGGGCACCGCGTGGGCGCCGCGCGGCTACCGCGCGGGCGCCGCGCGGCTACCGCGCGGGCGCCGCGCGGCTACCGCGCGGGCGCCGCGCGGCTACCGCGCGGGCGGCACCCGTGCGGACCCGCAACCGCGCGGGCACCGCGCGAGCGCCGCGCGGGCGGCACCCGCGCGGACCCGCAACCGCGCGGGTGCCGCGCGGGGCACCCACGCGGGCGCCGCACGGGCAACCCCGCGCGCGGGCGCCGTGCGGGGCCGCACCCGCGCGGGCGTCGCGCGGCCGCCGCACGGCCAGCACCCGCGCGAGGCACCGCGCCGCGTGGGCGCCGTCCGCGGAGACACGCCGCGCGGTTCCGAACCGCGCGGGGCTCCGACAGACGGCGACGGCGGCACGGGATTTCGGTTTTCGTCAACCCGGACGGTGTTGGACTTTTCCGTCGAAAAGAGTAAATTGGGTCTTTTGTTTTGGGATGTTAGTACACATTTTTGACTATAGTTATCCTTGCGGACTTTCTTTAGGTCCAGGTGCGCAGCGGGGGTGCGCGAAGGATTCAGGTGTTCCGATTTCTCTTCAACTAGGTGGGTACGGTTGCTATAAGTGCAACAAGTGCAGTAAGTGCATCTATCATCATTAAAATGCTCTGAATTTGTCTAACAAAATAGATGGACAGTTTAACCTTTCGCATAATTGTATTTTATCTAACAATTGAAGCGGCTGCGGTCGCGGTGCTCACTACACGCCGATCTCGGCAAATCCGTTTTCGGATGCTGCACGTACACAGGCGGATTGGCCTCCGCATGGGTGTACTTTTCCGGAGAAGTGGTCTTTTGACCCGTGTACCTCACAAAGGGGTGGGAGCCGTGAGGACCTCTTCGCGCCTGCTGCGAATAGCACACCAGCACCGTGAAGAGGTTAAAAGCATCAAAAAGGTGTTTGCGCACGAGGGGAGATTTTAGTCTCTCCGACAGGTACTCTGGGGTTGGTGCCCAACTTAATTGATAAATCTGGGGTTGGTGCCCAGCTTAATTATGTACAGGGTTTTAGCGAAAGGTTCCGGTGTAATCAGTTTGCTCCTTATTCCTTATTGTTATTTAGACATCTACTTTGTTTGTCACTGACTTTTACCCACTCCGTGACAGGTGTTACGAGGTGCGTTAGCCGGGAGGGCGGTGAGACTGCGTCGCGAGGACCGTAGTCAGGATACTTGGTTTTTATCTCGTTTTCCTTATACTTTAAATAGTTAATTTGCTTGTGGATCATATTAGTCATGGACATGTATGAGTTAGCGCTCTGGATGAGGTGTACTTTTATACTTTGATACTTTTAGTGATGTTTTCATACGCGGCACGTTTTCATGATAAACCAAATGATTTCGAAAATGTTTTCTCAAAACGAAGTGCCGTGTGGGCACGGGTTTTGCAACCGCTGGTTTATCCTTTCGAAACGTTGATGCCGCTTTAATAACAAGGTGTCGAGTGGACACCGGTCTTTTAACACATTAGTTAAATTACTGTACTCTGTTTGACGATGTATGTCTATTGTATGGTTGATGGTTTATGTATGATGTTGTAAATGAGACGCCGTGCATATACAAAGGAGACTCTGTCCGTGGGCAGAGAGAATTTGTGTATGTGGCGGTCTGGCATGCACCGGGATGAGGTTTAAGTTACCTTGTTATGAAAGAGAAAATAATACACGCAATTTTTCTCTTTGATAGACTCAAAATCCCCCGGGGGCGTGACATGTAGTTCCCTTCCTGCTTTCCTTTTATCTTTTGCATACCTATATGTTGTGCCTCCAGTAGACTTAGTGGGCATACCGTGGATATTGGTGACGGTACCCACTGGGATCTACCTTCTGCAGTAGATCTCACACCCGCTGCGGTGACAGGTTTTCTGAGGCTGCCATTCCGGCTTAGCTCGCGCGGAGACAGCTGATCGAGGTGAGGACGTGGCCGAGTAGTACTTACCAGCATTTTGAGTCAGAGGTAGATGTACCCTGTTAGCTTTATGATTCCACTTTTGTACTGGTCAGTCTGAGGGATTGGTGAGGCTTGTATTTTATATTTGTGAGACTTGTATAGAGGATTTGATTCAATGTTTATCAGTTGTTCAGTGTTATTTTCTTTAGCATTTTGGTTTTTTAGTTTCAGCTCTGATGTAGTGATCCGGCCTTTCGGGGTATTTTTGACTTACATATAGTCATTTAGGCCTTTAAGTGAAATAAAATTATTCAATTCTTAAAAGTTGGCCATTGTGAGGTGCTGGTATTTTTCTACGATAGAGCGCGGAAAAAGAAAGCCGACGGTGCGATCGGATCTGAAATCCGATATCGGGATCTCCCGGAACGGAATTCCTAGTGATACGGTGATTAAGTCATGCATCGGAATCCATGCAAAATATCTTGCACCCGTTAGAGATAAGGTGGGTTATCTCGTAGGGGATAATTAATTAGTTAATTAATTATCCATGAGGGAAAATAGAATTCTCTTACGTACTAATTAAAAAGGAAATTAATTAAAGATTTAATACGAGCTATATAAGGGATCCCGATTATCGGAAAGAAAAGAAAAGAAAGAAATAAAAAAAAAACCCTAATCGGTGAGAAGACAAAAAGAGAAAAGAAAAGACGGAACCCTAGCCGGAAGAAAGGGAAAGGAGAAAGAGAAGGAGCCCGATCTTCCCGGACACCGAACCGAAGGCAAGAACGCGACCGGACAACCTTCCCGTCGATCTTCGGTTAGTAAATTAATTGTTATAATTTATTTGGGATTTTTCCGTCGTCTCTTTTGTTTGAGTTCTTGGTTTCTCCGTCGTATCCGTCACCGCCGCCGTCGTCGTCATCATGCTAGGGCACGGAACGGACGGCGGAGGCGCGCGGTGCCGCTAGGGCATCGCGCGGCGGAGAGTCACGGACGGCACCCATGCGGACCCGCAACCGCGCGGGCACCGCATGGGCGCCGCGCGGCTACCGCACGGACGGCACCCATGCGGACCCGCAACCGCGCGGGCACCGCATGGGCGCCGCGCGGCTGCCGCGCGGACCTGCAACCGCGCGGGCGCCGCGCGGCTGCCGTACGGGCGGCACCCGCGCGGACCCGCAACCCTGCGGGCACCGCGCGGGCGCCGTGCGCTGCCGCGCGGACCCGCAACCGCGCGGGTGGCCCCCGCGCGGACCCGCAACGTCCGGGCACCGCGCGGGCGCCGCGCGGGTGGCACCCGCGCGTACCCGCAACCATGCGGGCACCGCTCGGGCGCCGCGCGGCTTGCCGCGCGGGCGGCACCCGCGCGGACCCGCAGCCGTGCGGGCACCGCGCGGGTGCCGTGCGGCTGCCGCCGCGGGCGGCACCCGCGCGGACCCGCAGCCGTGCGGGCACCGCGCGGGCGCCGCGCGGCTGCCGCGCGGACCCGCAACCGCGCGGGCGCCGTGCGGCCGCCGCGCGAGCAACACCCGCGCGGGCACCGCGCGGCCGCCGCACGGGCAACACCCGCGCGAGGCACCGCGCCGCGTGGGCTTCGCCGCGGAGACGCGCCGCGCGGTTCCGAACCGCGCGGGGTTCCGGCGGACGACGACGGCGGCGCGGGATTTCCGTTTCGTCAACCCGGACGGTGTTGGACTTTTCCGTTGAAAAGAGTAAATTGGGTCTTTTGTTTTCGGATGTTAGTACACGTTTTGACTATAGTTATCCTTGCGGACTTTTCTTTAGGTCCAAGTGCGCAGCGGGGGTGCGCGAAGGATTCAGGTGTTCCGATTCCTCTTCAAATAGGTGGGTACGGTTGCGATAAGTGCAACAAGTGCAGTAAGTGCATCTATCGTCATAAAGTGCTCTTAATTTATCTAACAAAGTAGATGGACAGTTTAACCTTTCGCATAATTATTTTTCATCTAACAATTGAAGCGGCTACGGTCGCGGTGCTCACTACACGCCGATCTCGGCAAATCCGTTTCGGATGCTGCACGTACACAGGCGGATTGGCCTCCGCATGGGTGTACTTTTCCGGAGAAGTGGTCTATTTTTGACCCGTGTACCTCACAAAGGGGTGGGTGCTGTGAGGACCTCTTCGCGCCCGCTGATAATAGCACACCAGCACCGCGAAGAGGTAAATGCATCAAAGAGGTGTTTGCGCACGAGGGGAGACTTTAGTCTCCCCGACAGGGACTCTGGGGTTGGTGCCCAACTTAATTGATAATCTGGGGTTGGGGCCCAGCTTAATTATGTGCAGGGTCTTAGCGAAAGGTTCCGGTGTTTTCGGTTTGCTCCTTATTCCTTATGTTATTAGACATCTACTTTGTTTGTCACTGACATTACCCACTCCGTGACAGGTGTTACGAGGTGCGTTAGCCGGGAGGGCGGTGAGACTGCGTCGCGAGGACCGTAGTCAGATACTTGGGTTATTATCTCATTTCCCTTATGCCTTATTTAATTAATTTGCTTGTGGATCGTATTAGTCGTGGACATGTATTACTTAGTGCTGTGGATGAGGTGTACTTTTATACTTTGATGCTTTAGTGATGTATTCATACGCGGCATGTTTTCAAGATAAACCAAATGATTTCGAAAACGTTTTCTCAAAACGAAGTGCCGTTGGGCACGGGTTTTGCAACCGCTGGTTTTATCCTTTCCAAACGGTGACGCCGCTTTTACAACATTAGTTAAGTTACTGTACTCTGTTTGACGATGTATGTCTATTGTATGGCTGATGGTTGATGTACGCTTGTTGTAAATGAGACGCCGTGCATATACAAAGGAGACTCTGTCCGTGGGCAGAGAGAATTTGTGTATGTGGCGGTCTGGCACGCACCGGGGATGAGGTTTAAGTTACCTTGTTAAGAAGGAAAAAAAAATAATACACGCAATTTTCCGCTTTGATAGACTCAAAAACCCCCGGGGGCGTGACATCTGATACATGTTGTGGCTATAGATCTGACTTGCAGGGTAGACGCTTCGTCTGTACGGCAGTTTCCGTAAAGATGGCGGATCTGTTGGCGAACCCGGGTCGCAATTTCGACCCCGGGGCGTGACAATAATGCATCTCCACAATACACTTGAACAAAGGGATACATGTAATATTAGAGTATGACTAACATATTTAAGCATTTAACTATAATCATCACCAAAATAGATAAAGTTGATGCATATAAAATTAGAATGAACATTAATTATAAATTACATCAATTTTGTTGTTTCAAAATATTACAAGTTCACTCTAGTACAAAATAGGTACATCTAGATCTAGTTAGATCCACTACTCCGCAATGCCTTTGCCGCGGTCCTGCGCTTCGCCGACAACAGTTGGATCTAAAAAGGAGTAACCACAAGTAGTGAGAACTACGAATGATTTTCAATTGGTGCAACCACTGAGAAACATGCTCTACGCTTACTTGGTCCAAAGAAAGTATTAGTAGCGAGATATAATAATCATTAGTAAATCATCCACTAGAATGCTTTAATTGAAATTGCATGTCACACTTAACCACTCGCTATTATGCCACACCTCATGGGTAACCTGTAACACTTAACACTAATCACTTAGTTGACTAGTTAACTTCTCACTACACCGCTTGGAAGGCCGAGAATGATCAAACAACCCTCCAATCAGCTGACTCACACACCTCATGGGGAGCCAAGAATGAACGAACTACTCCCCACCGAGTTAGTCCACATATCAAATGAAGAGCAGCGAATGATCAAATTACTCTTCTATGGGAAAACCCGCACATTGTATGTGCAGCCAAGAATAATCGAACTACTCTCCTACCAATTAGCACTCATGCAACATGTACAGTCAAGAATGATCGAACTACTCTCTATACGACACTTTTAGAAAGTCACGACAAACTCCAAACACCCACAAGTCCTATGACTTCTAGGGTTACCATGTATGTTAAATGAACACCAGGTTGTTCTCTAGTTACATTCGATTTGGATTTCACATATTTCAAATTTTACTTTAGAATTTTTTCGAACTAAATGCCACTCAATTTAACCTATATCTAACTTTTATTCCCATTCCACACATGTATTTGTCTTTTTCCATTTACCACTTAAAAGTCAAAATCCTAATTTTCCATTTCTCATGCAAGTATCATTATTAACCCCTTCATACTCAACTTTAAAATGCTAGCTTCTATATCAAAAAAGACTAAGGCACTATTTGGATAGCTTTTAAAGTATAGTATAGTTTAACAAGACCCGTAGAAAATTATCCTATAAAATGTTTGGAAGATAAAAAAAATAGTACTTAAACTATATTTCAAAAAATAGAATAAAATAAAAATCCACTCCAACCAAAGGGAAAAAAATTCTACCACCTTTTGGCTCCTTCACCTTCAAGAAAATATTAAATTTTAGATTTCAAATTTTTAAATTTCAAATTTTAGATTTTATAATATTAATTTTCAAATTTGAACTTTAAAATATTAAATTTTAAAATATAAATTTGAATATTAAACTAATAAATTTTAATTCAAAGTAATAAATTTAAATTTAAATTTAAATTTTAAAATATTAAAATTTATTTTTAAAATTTTAAAATTAAAATTTATTTTTAAAATTTTAAAATTAAAATTTAGATTTTATATTTCAAAATTTCAATTTCAATTTAAATTTAAAATTTCAAATTTTTAAAATTTAAAATTTAAAATTTAAATTTAAAATTTAAAATTTTAAACAAATTTTAAATTTTAGATTTATATTTTGATTTCAAATTATGAAATTTGAATTTTATAATTTTAAAATATAAAATTAATATTTTGGTTTTAGATTTTTAAAATTTTAAATTGAGAGAAATCTCATGGAATTGTACAATGTGCATCCAAATAGTTTAAAATTCAAAATCGTAAAATTTCTTAAAGTTACATAATTCTCTATTTCATTTGAATGAAAATCATAATTTATAAACTCAATGAATATTTTTTACTAAGTATCCAAACAGGACTTAAGGAGTAAGTGAAAGATCATCCTTTCGGTGATATTCCTCACCTCTTGATGCTCCTCCTCTAATGGGTGAGTTTGATCTCTCAAATCCAAAGAAAAATCCTAAAAAAGGTTTCAACAACATTAGAAATCCAAAAAAATCCTCTCTTAAAATTTGAAAATTCAAAACCCTAAAATTTTCAATTACCTCTCTTGTAGCTAGCCAAAATGTGGGAGAGAAGAATCTTTCTTCCTCCTATAGATTCCTCTTGAAGCTGCTCTCCACTGTTCTCTTGCTCCAAACGATATCAAAATCCTTCCCAAAGCTCCTCCAACGATGTGCTCTCTTCCTCAGTCTAGAGAAAGAAAGAGAGGACAGAGAGTGAGGCTGTGGGAAATGAGGAGTGTGTGCAAGTTAGAGTTGAGGGTTGGTGTTATTTGTGTTGTATCAATTACAACTTGGCCAAAACTTTCTGTATTTGCAAACAAATTCGCTTTTCAACCTATGCCGAGTTTCGGGCGCCCGCGAAAGGATTCGGGCGTTTGAATCGTCAGCTACTGTTCTTTCGGCCTTCTTAGGCGCTCGCAGAACACATTCAAGCGTTTGAAAGCTCGAGGCTACGCGTACCCTCACTCTAGGTTGAGCATCCGCAAGAAGGCCCTGGGAATCCGCTAGGGCATTCAAAGTTGGTTTCGGGCGCCTACAGGACCAATCGGGCGTCTGGAAACCGCATTCCCGCGCAACCCCAACTCTCTGGTTGAGAGTCCAAATTTCCTTTCAGGCTGCCCTAAGTAGAGTCCAAACTCACATCCGGCCACCCGATACGTGTTTTGAGCAATCAAATCTAGTATGAAACTCCAACTTCAGCTTTGCAAACATCGTTTCAATCTGAACTTATTTCAGTTCGATCTGAACTCGTTTCAGTTCAATCCGAACTTACTCTAAACTTTTTAAATCACATTTTAAACATGTCTAATATGATTAAATCTACACTTTGTCACTTTAGTTAAAGCTGATGCACTATAGCCATTATAGACATTTGTGATAATATTTTATATATTCGGTGACGACTAAGGGTGTCAACGAGCCGAACACGGGCGAGCCGGGGCCGGCTCGTGTTGCGCTCGTTTAATAAACGAGCGAACACGAGCTGCCGGTTCGTTTAAATATCGAGCTGAAAAATTCGGCTCGTATTCGGCTCGTTTATTAACGAGCCGAACACGAGCTGGTTCGCGAAGAACAACAGTTAGATTTTCATTCTAACGATTAGGTGTAAAGTTAAAAGAAAATTAAAAAATTAAAAATCTGAATCTAATAATTAAAATTCACAAAAATTAATTTTTTTATATTAGGTTGGCATAAAATCTAAATAGTAAAATTACAGGAGATTCTCGTATATATAATATTTATATTATAGTTCTGTCAATATGCTTTGAAGTACTAATGTGTTGGCACTATAAATTTTTAACCATTGAATTAATTTAATGTTTTTTAGATCATACACAATGGTTCATAA
>CM055066.1:32993629-33097421 GCA_029204045.2 Tillandsia leiboldiana | reverse complement strand
TTAATTATCCGATGACAGAAAATAGAATTCCCTACGTACGAATTAAAGAGGAAATTAATTAAGATATAATACAGCGATAAAGGGATCCCGATTATCGGAAAGAAAAGAAAAGAAAAATAAAACCCTAACCGTTGAGGAGAGAAAGAAAGAGAAAAAGGAAAAGACGGAACCTAGCCGGAAGAAAGGGAAAGGAGAAAGAGAAGGAGCTCGATCTTCCCGGACATCGAACCGAAGGCAAGAACGCGACAGTGACAACCTTCCCGTCGATCTTCGGTTAGTAAAATAATTGTTATAAATTATTGGGGATTTTTTCTATCGCCTTTTGTTTGAGTTCTTGGGTTCTCGTCGCATCCATCACCGTCGCCGTCATCGTCGTCATGCTAGGGCACGGAACGGACGGCGGAGGCGCGCGATGCCGCTAGGGCATCGCGCGGAGGAGAATCGCGGACGGCCGATCGCCGCCGCAAGCGGCGATGGGACCGCGCGGGCCCGCGCGGGTCGTACCCGCGCGGGCGCCGCGCGGCCACGGCGCGGCGGCAACCGTGCGGACCCGCAACCGCGCGGGCACCGCGCGGGCGCCGCGCGGCTGCCGCGCGGGCGGCACCCGCGCGGACCCGCAACCGGCGGGCACCGCGTGGGCGCCGCGCGGCTACCGCGCGGGCGCCGCGCGGCTACCGCGCGGGCGCCGCGCGCTACCGCGCGGCGCCGCGCGGCTACCGCGCGGGCGGCACCCGTGCGGACCCGCAACCGCGCGGGCACCGCGCGAGCGCCGCGCGGGCGGCACCCGCGCGGACCCGCAACCGCGCGGGTGCCGCGCGGGGCACCCACGCGGGCGCCAGCAGGGCAACCCAGCGCGCTGGGCGCCGTGCGGGGCCGCACCCGCTGCGGGCGTCGCGCGGCCGCGCACGGCCAGCACCCGCGCGAGGCACCGCGCCGCGTGGGCGCCGTCCGCGGAGACACGCCGCGCGGTTCCGAACCGCGCGGGGCTCCGACAGACGGCGACGGCGGCACGGGATTTCGGTTTTCGTCAACCCGGACGGTGTTGGACTTTTCCGTCGAAAAGAGTAAATTGGGTCTTTTGTTTTGGGATGTTAGTACACATTTTTGACTATAGTTATCCTTGCGGACTTTCTTTAGGTCCAGGTGCGCAGCGGGGGGTGCGCGAAGGATTCAGGTGTTCCGATTTCTCTTCAACTAGGTGGGTACGTTGCTATAAGTGCAACAAGTGCAGTAAGTGCATCTATCATCATTAAAATGCTCTGAATTTGTCTAACAAAATAGATTGGACAGTTTAACCGTTCGCATATTGTATTTTATCTAACAATTGAAGCGGCTGCGGTCGCGGTGCTCACTACACGCCGATCTCGGCAAATCCGTTTTCGGATGCTGCACGTACACAGGCGGAATTGGCCTCCGCATGGGTGGTACTTTTCCGGAGAAGTGGTCTTTTGACCCGTGTACCTCACAAAGGGGGTGGGAGCCGTGAGGACCCTCTTCGCGCCTGCTGCGAATAGCACACCAGCACCGTGAAGAGGTTAAAAGCATCAAAAAGGTGTTTGCGCACGAGGGGAGATTTTAGTCTCTCCGACAGGTACTCTGGGGTTGGTGCCCAACTTAATTTGATAAATCTGGGGTTGGTGCCCAGCTTAATTATGTACAGGGTTTTAGCGAAAGGTTCCGGTGTAATCAGTTTGCTGCCTTATTCCTTATTGTTATTTAGACATCTACTTTGTTGTCACTGACTTTTACCCACTCCCGTGACAGGTGTTACGAGGTGCGTTAGCCGGGAGGGCGGTGAGACTGCGGCGCGAGGACCGTAGTCAGGATACTTGGTTTTTATCTCGTTTTCCTTATACTTTAAATAGTTAATTTGCTTGTGGATCATATTAGTCATGGACATGTATGAGTTAGCGCTCTGGATGAGGTGTACTTTTATACTTTGATACTTTTAGTGATGTTTTCATACGCGGCACGTTTTCATGATAAACCAAATGATTCGAAAATGTTTTCATCAAAACGAAGTGCCGTGTGGGCACGGGTTTTGCAACCGCTGGTTTTATCCTTTCGAAACGTTGATGCCGCTTTAATAACAAGGTGTCGAGTGGACACCGGTCTTTTAACACATTAGTTAAATTACTGTACTCTGTTTGACGATGTATGTCTATTGTATGGTTGATGGTTTATGTATGATGTTGTAAATGAGACGCCGTGCATATACAAAGGAGACTCTGTCCGTGGGCAGAGAGAATTTGTGTATGTGGCGGTCTGGCATGCACCGGGGATGAGGTTTAAGTTACCTTGTTATGAAAGAGAAAATAATACACGCAATTTTTCTCTTTGATAGACTCAAAATCCCCCGGGGGCGTGACATGTAGTTCCCTTCCTGCTTTCCTTTTATCTTTTGCATACCTATATGTTGTGCCTCCAGTAGACTTAGTGGGCATACCGTGGATATTGGTGACGGTACCCACTGGGATCTACCTTCTGCAGTAGATCTCACACCCGCTGCGGTGACAGGTTTTCTGAGGCTGCCATTCGGCTTAGCTCGCGCGGAGACAGCTGATCGAGGTGAGGACGTGGCCGAGTAGTACTTACCAGCATTTTGAGTCAGAGGTAGATGTACCCTGTTAGCTTTATGATTCCACTTTTGTACTGTCAGTCTGAGGGATTGGTGAGGCTTGTATTTTATATTTGTGAGACTTGTATAGAGGATTTGATTCAATGTTTATCAGTTGTTCAGTGTTATTTTCTTTAGCATTTTGGTTTTTTAGTTTCAGCTCTGATGTAGTGATCCGGCCTTTCGGGGTATTTTTGACTTACATATAGTCATTTAGGCCTTTAAGTGAAATAAAATTATTCAATTCTTAAAAGTTGGCCATTGTGAGGTGCTGGTATTTTTCTACGATAGAGCGCGGAAAAAGAAAGCCGACGGTGCGATCGGATCTGAAATCCGATATCGGGATCTCCCGGAACGGAATTCCTAGTGATACGGTGATTAAGTCATGCATCGGAATCCATGCAAAATATCTTGCACCCGTTAGAGATAAGGTGGGTTATCTCGTAGGGGATAATTAATTAGTTAATTAATTATCCATGAGGGAAAATAGAATTCTCTTACGTACTAATTAAAAAGGAAATTAATTAAAGATTTAATACGAGCTATATAAGGGATCCCGATTATCGGAAAGAAAAGAAAAGAAAGAAATAAAAAAAAACCCTAATCGGTGAGAAGACAAAAAGAGAAAAGAAAAGACGGAACCCTAGCCGGAAGAAAGGGAAAGGAGAAAGAGAAGGAGCCCGATCTTCCCGGACACCGAACCGAAGGCAAGAACGCGACCGGACAACCTTCCCGTCGATCTTCGGTTAGTAAATTAATTGTTATAATTTATTTGGGATTTTTCCGTCGTCTCTTTTGTTTGAGTTCTTGGTTTCTCCGTCGTATCCGTCACCGCCGCCGTCGTCGTCATCATGCTAGGGCACGGAACGGACGGCGGAGGCGCGCGGTGCCGCTAGGGCATCGCGCGGCGGAGAGTCACGGACGGCACCCATGCGGACCCGCAACCGCGCGGGCACCGCATGGGCGCCGCGCGGCTACCGCACGGACGGCACCCATGCGGACCCGCAACCGCGCGGGCACCGCATGGGCGCCGCGCGGCTGCCGCGCGGACCTGCAACCGCGCGGGCGCCGCGCGGCTGCCGTACGGGCGGCACCCGCGCGGACCCGCAACCCTGCGGGCACCGCGCGGGCGCCGTGCGGCTGCCGCGCGGACCCGCAACCGCGCGGGTGGCCCCCGCGCGGACCCGCAACCGTCCGGGCACCGCGCGGGCGCCGCGCGGGTGGCACCCGCGCGTACCCGCAACCATGCGGGCACCGCTCGGGCGCCGCGCGGCTGCCGCGCGGGCGGCACCCGCGCGGACCCGCAGCCGTGCGGGCACCGCGCGGGTGCCGTGCGGCTGCCGCGCGGGCGGCACCCGCGCGGACCCGCAGCCGTGCGGGCACCGCGCGGGCGCCGCGCGGCTGCCGCGCGGACCCGCAACCGCGCGGGCGCCGTGCGGCCGCCGCGCGAGCAACACCCGCGCGGGCACCGCGCGGCCGCCGCACGGGCAACACCCGCGCGAGGCACCGCGCCGCGTGGGCTTCGCCGCGGAGACGCGCCGCGCGGTTCCGAACCGCGCGGGGTTCCGGCGGACGACGACGGCGGCGCGGGATTTCCGTTTCGTCAACCCGGACGGTGTTGGACTTTTCCGTTGAAAAGAGTAAATTGGGTCTTTTGTTTTCGGATGTTAGTACACGTTTTGACTATAGTTATCCTTGCGGACTTTTCTTTAGGTCCAAGTGCGCAGCGGGGGTGCGCGAAGGATTCAGGTGTTCCGATTCCTCTTCAAATAGGTGGGTACGGTTGCGATAAGTGCAACAAGTGCAGTAAGTGCATCTATCGTCATTAAAGTGCTCTTAATTTATCTAACAAAGTAGATGGACAGTTTAACCTTTCGCATAATTATTTTTCATCTAACAATTGAAGCGGCTACGGTCGCGGTGCTCACTACACGCCGATCTCGGCAAATCCGTTTCGGATGCTGCACGTACACAGGCGGATTGGCCTCCGCATGGGTGTACTTTTCCGGAGAAGTGGTCTATTTTTGACCCGTGTACCTCACAAAGGGGTGGGTGCTGTGAGGACCTCTTCGCGCCCGCTGATAATAGCACACCAGCACCGCGAAGAGGTTAAATGCATCAAAGAGGTGTTTGCGCACGAGGGGAGACTTTAGTCTCCCCGACAGGGACTCTGGGGTTGGTGCCCAACTTAATTGATAAATCTGGGGTTGGGGCCCAGCTTAATTATGTGCAGGGTCTTAGCGAAAGGTTCCGGTGTTTTCGGTTTGCTCCTTATTCCTTATTGTTATTAGACATCTACTTTGTTTGTCACTGACATTACCCACTCCGTGACAGGTGTTACGAGGTGCGTTAGCCGGGAGGGCGGTGAGACTGCGTCGCGAGGACCGTAGTCAGATACTTGGGTTTATTATCTCATTTCCCTTATGCCTTATTTAATTAATTTGCTTGTGGATCGTATTAGTCGTGGACATGTATTACTTAGTGCTGTGGATGAGGTGTACTTTTATACTTTGATGCTTTTAGTGATGTATTCATACGCGGCATGTTTTCAAGATAAACCAAATGATTTCGAAAACGTTTTCTCAAAACGAAGTGCCGTGTGGGCACGGGTTTTGCAACCGCTGGTTTTATCCTTTCCAAACGGTGACGCCGCTTTTACAACATTAGTTAAGTTACTGTACTCTGTTTGACGATGTATGTCTATTGTATGGCTGATGGTTGATGTACGCTTGTTGTAAATGAGACGCCGTGCATATACAAAGGAGACTCTGTCCGTGGGCAGAGAGAATTTGTGTATGTGGCGGTCTGGCACGCACCGGGGATGAGGTTTAAGTTACCTTGTTAAGAAGGAAAAAAAAAATAATACACGCAATTTTCCGCTTTGATAGACTCAAAAACCCCCGGGGGCGTGACATCTGATACATGTTGTGGCTATAGATCTGACTTGCAGGGTAGACGCTTCGTCTGTACGGCAGTTTCCGTAAAGATGGCGGATCTGTTGGCGAACCCGGGTCGCAATTTCGACCCCGGGGCGTGACAATAATGCATCTCCACAATACACTTGAACAAAGGGATACATGTAATATTAGAGTATGACTAACATATTTAAGCATTTAACTATAATCATCACCAAAATAGATAAAGTTGATGCATATAAAATTAGAATGAACATTAATTATAAATTACATCAATTTTGTTGTTTCAAAATATTACAAGTTCACTCTAGTACAAAATAGGTACATCTAGATCTAGTTAGATCCACTACTCCGCAATGCCTTTGCCGCGGTCCTGCGCTTCGCCGACAACAGTTGGATCTAAAAAGGAGTAACCACAAGTAGTGAGAACTACGAATGATTTTCAATTGGTGCAACCACTGAGAAACATGCTCTACGCTTACTTGGTCCAAAGAAAGTATTAGTAGCGAGATATAATAATCATTAGTAAATCATCCACTAGAATGCTTTAATTGAAATTGCATGTCACACTTAACCACTCGCTATTATGCCACACCTCATGGGTAACCTGTAACACTTAACACTAATCACTTAGTTGACTAGTTAACTTCTCACTACACCGCTTGGAAGGCCGAGAATGATCAAACAACCCTCCAATCAGCTGACTCACACACCTCATGGGGAGCCAAGAATGAACGAACTACTCCCCACCGAGTTAGTCCACATATCAAATGAAGAGCAGCGAATGATCAAATTACTCTTCTATGGGAAAACCCGCACATTGTATGTGCAGCCAAGAATAATCGAACTACTCTCCTACCAATTAGCACTCATGCAACATGTACAGTCAAGAATGATCGAACTACTCTCTATACGACACTTTTAGAAAGTCACGACAAACTCCAAACACCCACAAGTCCTATGACTTCTAGGGTTACCATGTATGTTAAATGAACACCAGGTTGTTCTCTAGTTACATTCGATTTGGATTTCACATATTTCAAATTTTACTTTAGAATTTTTTCGAAACTAAATGCCACTCAATTTAACCTATATCTAACTTTTTATTCCCATTCCACACATGTATTTGTCTTTTTCCATTTACCACTTAAAAGTCAAAATCCTAATTTTCCATTTCTCATGCAAGTATCATTATTAACCCCTTCATACTCAACTTAAAATGCTAGCTTCTATATCAAAAAAGACTAAGGCACTATTTGGATAGCTTTTAAAGTATAGTATAGTTTAACAAGACCCGTAGAAAATTATCCTATAAAATGTTTGGAAGATAAAAAAAATAGTACTTAAACTATATTTCAAAAAATAGAATAAAATAAAAATCCACTCCAACCAAAGGGAAAAAAATTCTACCACCTTTTGGCTCCTTCACCTTCAAGAAAATATTAAATTTTAGATTTCAAATTTTTAAATTTCAAATTTTAGATTTTATAATATTAATTTTCAAATTTTGAACTTTAAAATATTAAATTTTAAAATAATAAATTTGAATATTAAACTAATAAATTTTAATTCAAAGTAATAAATTTAAATTTAAATTTAAATTTTAAAATATTAAAATTTATTTTTAAAATTTTAAAATTAAAATTTATTTTTAAAATTTTAAAATTAAAATTTAGATTTTATATTTCAAAATTTCAATTTTCAATTTAAATTTAAAATTTCAAATTTTAAAATTTAAAATTTAAAATTTAAAATTTAAAATTTAAAATTTTAAACAAATTTTAAATTTTAGATTTATATTTTGATTTCAAATTATGAAATTTGAATTTTATAATTTTAAAATATAAAATTAATATTTTGGTTTTAGATTTTTAAAATTTTAAATTGAGAGAAATCTCATGGAATTGTACAATGTGCATCCAAATAGTTTAAAATTCAAAATCGTAAAATTTCTTAAAGTTACATAATTCTCTATTTCATTTGAATGAAAATCATAATTTATAAACTCAATGAATATTTTTTACTAAGTATCCAAACAGGACTTAAGGAGTAAGTGAAAGATCATCCTTTTCGGTGATATTCCTCACCTCTTGATGCTCCTCCTCTAAATGGGTGAGTTTGATCTCTCAAATCCAAAGAAAAATCCTAAAAAAGGTTTCAACAACATTAGAAATCCAAAAAAATCCTCTCTTAAAATTTGAAAATTCAAAACCCTAAAATTTTTCAATTTACCTCTCTTGTAGCTAGCCAAAATGTGGGAGAGAAGAATCTTTCTTCCTCCTATAGATTCCTCTTGAAGCTGCTCTCCACTGTTCTCTTGCTCCAAACGATATCAAAATCCTCTCCCAAAGCTCCTCCAACGATGTGCTCTCTTCCTCAGTCTAGAGAAAGAAAGAGAGGACAGAGAGTGAGGCTGTGGGAAATGAGGAGTGTGTGCAAGTTAGAGTTGAGGGTTGGTTGGTTTATTTGTGTTGTATCAATTACAACTTGGCCCAAAACTTTCTGTATTTGCAAACAAATTCGCTTTTCAACCTATGCCGAGTTTCGGGCGCCCGCGAAAGGATTCGGGCGTTTGAATCGTCAGCTACTGTTCTTTCGGCCTTCTTAGGCGCTCGCAGAACACATTCAAGCGTTTGAAAGCTCGAGGCTACGCGTACCCTCACTCTCAGGTTGAGCATCCGCAAGAAGGCCCTGGGAATCCGCTAGGGCATTCAAAGTTGGTTTCGGGCGCCTACAGGACCAATCGGGCGTCTGGAAACCCGCATTCCCGCGCAACCCCAACTCTCTGGTTGAGAGTCCAAATTTCCTTTCAGGCTGCCCTAAGTAGAGTCCAAACTCACATCCGGCCACCCGATACGTGTTTTGAGCAATCAAATCTAGTATGAAACTCCAACTTCAGCTTTGCAAACATCGTTTCAATCTGAACTTATTTCAGTTCGATCTGAACTCGTTTCAGTTCAATCCGAACTTACTCTAAACTTTTTAAATCACATTTTAAACATGTCTAATATGATTAAATCTACACTTTGTCACTTTAGTTAAAGCTGATGCACTATAGCCATTATAGACATTTTGTGATAATATTTTATATATTCGGTGACGACTAAGGGTGTCAACGAGCCGAACACGGGCGAGCCGGGGCCGGCTCGTGTTCGGCTCGTTTAATAAACGAGCTGAACACGAGCTGCCGGTTCGTTTAAATATCGAGCTGAAAAATTCGGCTCGTATTCGGCTCGTTTATTAACGAGCCGAACACGAGCTGGTTCGCGAACAACAAGTTAGATTTTCATTCTAACTATTAGGTGTAAAGTTAAAAGAAAATTAAAAAATTAAAATCTTAATCTAATAATTAAAATTCACAAAAAATTAATTTTTTTATATTAGGTTGGCATAAAATCTAAATAGTAAAATTTACATGAGCATTTCTCGTATATATATATATATATATATATAGTTCTGTCAATATGCTTTTGAAAGTACTAATGTGTTGGCACTATAAAATTTTTAACCATTGAATTAATTCTAATAGTTTTTAGGATCATACACAATGGTTCATAAATAATTATTATTGTTGACTTTTGATTCAATGACCAAATGTTAATTCTAATAAATAAATTTTTTAAATATTTTTAAAATTATTCTAGTTCAGCATAAATAAATAAGCTTTTTATAATTTGGTGGAGTTAGATTTTATATTTAAGTTAGAATAATAATTAAATAATAAAAATCTATGTTATATACATAATTATAATTAATATATGTATTAGAGCGGTTATCGGGCCGAACACGAGCGAGCTGACCCTAGCTCGTGTTCGACTCGTTTATTAAACGAGCTAAAAAATTCAACTCGTTTACTAAACGAGCGATTCGATCTCGAACTAATTTCGAACCGAACACGAGCTGATTCGCGAACAGCGAGCTAGATTGCCCCTCCTAATGACGGCGGTATGATAATTATTTTATCGTGTTAGCATCAACAATCATATAAATTTACCAATACATTAATAATTTATTAGAAAAATATTTAAAACTATCATGGTGATACATAAATTTCACTCTCGGACCTGAAAAAGTGTGCCTTTAATTACTACCGTAAAGTCTCCCTATTAATGGCACTACGCTACCGTAAAGTCTCACTATTAATGGTACTATAAAGTTATATATAAAACATGAAAATGCAGCAAAATGAACATTTATTAATTTTCAATTATTATATATTTCCTTGATGGGATGTAACGTCGGCGCCAACTTCCCAAAGTATTCATCCTTATAATACCTCAAAAGGCAAAACAAGAAAATGACGACTATATAACTAGCTAGTTGAATTATCGAACAACAACTTCGTCCTTAAATTTACCTAAACAAGAAAATGATGATAATAAACTTGCTAGTTGAATTATGGAACAACTAGTTCCATAATCCGTTACATTCATGCATTGCTGTTTCTTCATAGTATTTCTTGTGTTCTCAGAACATAGTCAAAGCGCTGCACCTCCTTACATGATGGGAAAAACTACTAAAACCTCCTGAACTTTAACATTTTGGTAAATGAGAATGAACTTTGAAATTTGGCAATTCGATTTTTTAAACTTTATCAAATATATTCAAATTTTTTAGATGCTCATGAACGGATGCTTTCTATCAAGCATCCTTTCATGGAAACATGCATGAAGAGATGCCATTTGGTAAAATGTATCTCTTGATGAATGCAAATATTTAAAAAAGTGTGATATGAAAAGATGAGTCTCTTAATTAACACAACCACTTGAAGAGATAACCATTTGGAGAGATGTTACATGCAAAGATGTGTCCCTTGATTAGGCAACCATTTCGATGGATGTTTCTATTCATGAAGGGAGATAACTAACTTTTGAAAGGATGCCTTTTCATCTATAAATAGATAGGAACATTCATGGCATCTAACATATGAATTTGCAAGAGAATATATAAGGCATAAATTTTTGTGAGTGTACTAAAAAGACATCATTGCCATAATTTGTATGGGTACTTGAGATATACTTGTGTTATGAGAAGTGATTTTGTTTCTTATAAACAGATTCCCTACCGTGGGTTCCCTGAGAAGATAATAAAAAGTTTCGAAGGATATAATTTTAGCACTATAACAAAATTAGATTATATAGATATATTTTTATGATATTTTTGTACAAGTGTTTTATCTATATTCCATTAATATTTAAAATTAGATTATAGGAACATATTTTTAGAATACATTACAACAATGTATCGCTATATATGTGCAGTGTGTATTTTTGTGCATTTTTAAATTTTGCAAGATTAATTATATGCAATACAATGACCAAAACGGCTATCTAGTTAGTAATTTCGATTGAAAGAGAACTTTGTTAAACAATTTAATAAAATTTAGAAAATTTAATTATCAAAATTAAAAATTTTGACGTCTTTTAACAAAAGTGCTAGTTTTCAGAAGGTCTTCGTATATTCTTCACTTGCATGGTGGTTACTGTCAAAAGCTACTGAGAATTAAAAGGGAAATAACTATTCTCTGATCTCTCTGATCACTTTCTTTAGACATGCACAGAAGAGGATAGTCAAAGTGGTATCTAGAAATCTTTGTTCAGACAAGGAAAGCTATTCAAGAGCAGTGGCGAGGGGAAATAATGTAGTCTCTTTCTTGTCACAGGATCAAATAATTATTTATATACGATTCAAACAACTAGGGTAATGCTGAAGGGGGAACCCACACCATATTAAATGAGGATGGTTCCAAAAAACATTAATATAGGCACTGATTGTCAGGTCCAATAGTAACTAATACACGGACATAACAATAGTAACTAAGACACGCACGTAACAGTGCATGGCTTGAGACAATAGCAAGATGGAACTGTACTCTACATTCAATTTGAGATTCTCCTTATCTTCGCGGCCTCATTATCGATTGCGTGCTCTTAGTTTTTTATGTTTTCTGGGTAAAACATAAAACACTTGGCTCTTTTTGAATGCATATATATGTACATCTTGCTCCACCGTGTGTGTGTATTGTAACAATCCAAACTCTTATAAAATGGCGGAGTTCTAGTGGAACACAGCTCAAAGAGCTATTTCTATGGCCCAAACGAAGTTTCGAGTGAATTCGAATGCATTCAGCACAAAATTGTCTCGGAAACAAACTCGAAAGATCTAAATATGAAAAACTTATAGATCTTGTAGCGGACTTTGACTAGGTGTTGGGGCCAAAAGTGGCAGCGTGCGATCGGCCCCTGGGAGTAACCCTCAGAGATGTCAAATGCACCGCATACCAGTGGATCAAGCGATTGGGCCGAGGATGGATCCGCTCTGCCGGGTTCTCCTCTGGTAACTTCTCACGACCTTTCGACTGAGGACAGTCGAATTGGATTTACGAAGTTTAGAGAGGGATCGCCAGTTTTGACTTAGAATAGCTGAACCGGGTGAAAAGATAATAATACGGCAAAGAAGCCGATTGTAATTTAAAAGCACAAGAAACACAAATAAAGACACGACTGAATGGCCGATTTACATTTTATAGTGATAAAAAATGACACGGCTGATTGGCCGACTATGGCTTTATATTGATTGGAGAACGCGATACAAGGATGAAGGTAGGGATAGAAGGATTACAAGTAAGCCTACTCCTAGGAAAGCAGTAATAAAAAACAGTAAATGCAGATATGAAAAGTTAAGTTAAACCTACTCCTAGATATGAAGAAGTTGGGGTGGTACCGGGCTTACGAGGTTGCCGGACCCCTTTTCCTTCGATGGCTCGGGTATTTATACACATCCGGTACCATGTTATTAGGCGTCGATTTGAATTATCCGCGTGATTTGGAGATAATCATCGTAAAATCTTGAACGACTTCCTTTCAAGTCGAAACTTTCCTAAAAGAATTAATAACAACCGCTCTTCTATCTAGGTTCATCTCCTCATCGTCGCACCAGAGCGTAATCCTCGGCGCTTTCAAATGCTAGATACCGCTTGCCGTTTCGGGTTGATTGCGGTATCCGCGCCCGTACTCCTTTTCGAAATCTTCCCTTTATCGGCTCGAGCGGCCGAAAACTGACTCAAACCCCCGCCCTTTTGTCGATTGACCGGAGCGGTCCGGTGGTTGCTTTTATCTGAAGTCGATCCTGGGTGAGGCGCGACTCTCTTCGTCGGCTGTTTCTTCTATCGGCTGACGACTTCAGCCGACGATACGCATCGTGTGCTGCATTCTCACGCGACTGAGATCAATCCAGATTAGGACGCGGATCCTTCTTTGTTGACTCGTTCTCCCCTCGGCTGATGTATTCGACTGATGGTAAACGCCACGTATCGCTCTCTCGAGTGGCGAAAAATTTTGGTCTCAATAATGCCCCCTCGGCAATTGCCTACCGTACCGTTCGGGCGATTGTCGAATTTTTGCCTACTGCCCGAGGGACTTGTGAACAGGTACTGATCCTCCTCGAATTTTGGCGAATTTGTTCTTCGCTGTGTTACGGATATGTTGGCGGGTTTCGTAAAATTAGTTGGAATCTTGACGATTGAAGATAAACACTTGAAGAACTACGACATCAATCTCAAGAAGAATGAATCCATTACATTCAGATACGTTTAAATTAAGATTTTTGGTGAATTGAATTCATTCTATTTGATTAGAAGCACTTAAAATATTTCCTGTGTGTTAAAAATACAAAATTGGACATTTTGGGTGTTCAGGATCCGGACCATCTGGTTTCAGTCCGGACCCCAAATATAGGTGGTTTCGTGCGAAATTATAGTCCGGATCTGTAGTGGCCCAGATTGTCACGCCCCGGGGTCGAAACTGCGACCCGGGCTCGCCAACATATCCGCCACCTATGCCAAACCCCGCATAGGCGAAGCGTCCTACCTGCAAGAAAAGTGCTACAGCTAAACAGATATTAGAGCTATAAGATAAAACTGCTGTAAAAATAAAATCAACCACTATACAACTGAAAAATAATACAACAATGTCCACCTCCCAAAAATGATAATCGTACAATATCCTCAGATACAAAACTCATAGCTCAATAGGGAGGTATCTCCAATAAATACATCAGTGTACAGGCTCTCAATACAAATCATATCCTCACTACATCAGTCTCTCAAAAGTGGAAATAAAATAACTAATCTACTGAAGGTCTCCTCTGAAGGGTACCGCTACTCTCCAACGATGGGTAGGGATCTAGCACGCGACTCCCTCGCCTCGATCAACAACCGCAGAATCAGCAACACCCGCTAAGACTCTACAAAACAAAGGAGAGAAAAGAAAGGGAGGGGGAAAACCCCCAATGGGTGTGAGAACTACACCAAAAATGGAGTTCTCAGTGGGTACCATCGCTAGGCCCGACGATTAGCCCACCAAGACCACTAGAGGCAATAAATAACCAAGCAGTAAAAACTGAACTAGAAAGGCTGGAGATACTCTACAGCTACCATGCCTCCATCTAAATGCTCAAGAGGGGAGAATCTAAGTATGGTATGCCACCACTAGCACATAAAGTGCACAATCGACCCAATCGAGCTGACTGCCACATCTGGTCCAGTCAAACCTGTGCTCACCTACAACCACCTCCCACTGCCGGGCACGAATTACGTAGGGTGTCCAAACAGACTAACTCGCTATCGAGCAGTGGCTCATGCAGGCTATAGTCAAAATCCACGCTCTCTCTCAGAACGGATAGAATCATGATGCTCAACCTCTCACACAACGGTCGAAGTACTCTCAACGACACGGGACCACCGTCAACCAAACAGCTCTCAACAATACTAGCACTGGTCTAAACTCAGCCACCAGACTGCACTCGGCCCCCAGGAACGAGTGCAACAATAACAGTATCTGACAGAAATAAATCCAATCAAATGAACCGGTATAAAACCCGGTACTGCCTGCTCTGCTGTCGAACTCAGTAACTGATCGGCACACGGCTCGATCTTAATATAAGTAACGGACCGGCACACGGCTCTGTCAAAATATAAGTAACAGACCGGCACACGGCTCGGTCAAGCCTACCTCCGAAGTGGCACTCGAGGGAAGCGACCCACACGAGTAAAGTATCTCTCAGTAACCAGTATCATAATATAGCAGGACTGGATCATGATTCTGATCAAAGTGGGAAAGCTCAACCACTAAAGAAAGCCTTGGTCCTCAATCAGATGCAAAAGTACTGGATAAGTGGGAAACTCCGCCCACAAGGGAAATCTGATACCCAATCTGGTGCATAAATAAATATCCGGTCAACCGCCCAATATCCGCAGTTGCCGCAATACCCTGCTGTCTATAATCAAGTACTATAACCGACCTCCGGTCAACTGCCCAAAGTCCGCGGTCACCGCAAAACCCTGCCAGCCACAATCCAGCACAACCCGTCCCTGACACCAATGTCCCTGCTACACTACCCCAGACCCCTGCTCGCACCCGAGCAACACAGACTGCCTGACTAATAAGAAGGAGAAAAGGAATAACATGGTTTCTCCTAAGTCAAGTTCCAATAGTAGTGCAGCAGTAAAAGATGGTCTAACTTGTAAGGACCCGAATCCCTACGACGAGATTACTGGTTGATCAGCAGCTCCTGGAGGCCTATGTGGCGTGTCAATGGCGTTTGTGCACCAATTGGACACTAGTGATGGACTCAGTGTGTTTAATGGATCACGAGAGTAGTCAGATGACCCCGTCGAATGTTTAGAAGTGGTTTCGCGCGCAATGGATATTAAATTGGGCTCAGCGCGAAGTTTGGACAAAGAACACCTTTCCGGATGCATTTGGCAATTTTTAGAGTTGGAATTTGGCAAATCGGACAACGGATTCGGATTCAGCGCGCGAAAATATTGAAAATGGACTACTTGTATTTTTTCGGAGCCCGGATGACCCGGCACGGATTTCGAGGCAAGGGGTCACTGTTCCGGCGGCTGGGGCAGCGCCGGCGACGGCGGCGGACGGCGGACAGCGGCGCGGGCTTGGGCAGGCACAGGCGCTGCGGCGGGCAGGCGCGGGCAGCGTGCAGTGCACGGGCAGGTGCGCGGGCAGGTGCGCGGACCACGGGCCGGCGTGCACTGGAGGGCGGACACGTGGCGGGTTTTGATAGGTCGGTGCCGTGGACCTGGTTTACGGAGCAGGCGGGGGACCACCTCGGGAAGCGTGCCTGGCAGAGGCGCAGACCCGCACGGGGAAGGCTCGCGGGCCCTGGCATGGCGTCAGCGGTGGGCAAGCCACGTGTTGGCCTCCCGTTCGCGGGTCAGCGCGACGCGACGCGTCGCTGCTGTCGTGCGTCAGTGCGGGGCGCGGGTGTGGTCCACGTGGCGGCCGCCGATTGGCTGCCGCCGGTCCGTGGTCGCGGTGCACGGGTCCATGGACACGTGTCGCTCACCGGTTGGCCGAACGCGGATGACGTGGCACCTCGCTGGCGCGGCGTGGACGCGTGGACCGCGGGGCTAGTTACTGTAGCAGCCCGAAAACTAGTTTCGGGCGCCCGGAAGGTGCGCCCGAATGTGGGATTTCGGCCTATAAAGGCCCGAATTGCCCCATTTCTTCTATTTTCTCCTTTTTGCTCGCACAGAGAGGCTAAGGGGAGGGAGAGGGCGATTCGTGGGGGGGTTTTCGTGGGTGCGCGAGCGCGCCGTTGACCCCGTGGAGCGCACAAGGTGTTCCAAGGAGCCGATTTGACGCGTTGAACGGCGCGACGGGTCGAGGTAGGTCCCGTTTGTTGTTTTTCGGTATTTTTGGCACAGTTTTGAGTTTTCCTTTTGGATTGTGGATTTGACCGCACGCCCTCATGCGTGTTAGGGACCGTGTTTTACTGTGCCGTTTTGCTGCGCGGACTGTTGCTGGCGTTTTGGACGCGCCTCGTTTTGCGTGCAACCTTAGGAGAAGCATGCTCCGTTTTGCGTGCAGATTTGAGGTACGTGCACCGTTTTGCGTGCAGGTCGTGTTGGCGTGCACCGTTTTGCGTTCGGGTTTTTAATGGCGTGCACCGTTTTGCGTGCAGGTTTGGTGGCCGCGCATCATTTTGCGCGCGGACTCGTAAAGTGTGCACCGTTTTGCGTGCAAACTTGATGTATGGAACTCGGATGGAGACGTGCCTATACACTTTTGCATCTATGCATCGCGAGGATTATCATCGTATTTTTCTGGGAATTGCCCGAAGGTATACTTTTCCCGTTCTTCTGTGCAATGTAATACAGTTGTGTATGTTGTGGAGTTTCGCGCTCATTGCGTTGTGGAATTTGTAACTCGGCCGCCGGGACTCAGATTTTGACGTGCAGGTACTCGTTTCAGAGGGCTCGACGCGACGATCGCGATTGTATTTTTGTTGGATTTTTCAGAGTCCGTTCTGTAGGTGAAAATTGCACATCTTCGTGACTGTTTTCAGCAGATAGTGTATACTTGGATATTTTGAGCATAAAGTGTAACTTTGGACCTTTTCTTGTACCCAGGAAGGTCCGCGAGTGTTTTTGGAGCACTGCTTGGAGCTGAGGTTTGCGCGACATGTACCATGGGTACGGGTTCAGCAGGTGTTATTAGCAAGTGGCCACGCTCTTCGCCGACCCCAGGTTTGCCTTGGATTGAGCACTTCAGGTGGGTAAGCTTAATATTGATAAGGTTTTTATGTTATGGTGAATGTAAGTGCACTTATGGGGATGTCACCCCTCTATGACTGATAGCAGGCATATTTGATGTGCAACCGATATGAGCGAGAGGTAAGCAAGGAATGGCCTACTTGGGTGAGATTGATATACCATAGTAGGAATACTTTAGCATGCTTTGCTAACATATGTTTCACCCACTTTTATCGTTTCTGAGGACAAAAGCATGCTTGTATGGACATGTAGTTAGGCCATCTTTTACTGCTGCACTACATATTGGAACTTGACTTAGGAGAAACCATGTTATCATTTTCTCCATCTTTATTAGTCAGGCGGTCTGTGTTGCTCGGGTGCGAGCAGGGGTCTGGGGTAGTGTAGTCGGGACATTGGTGTCAGGGACGGGTTGTGCTGGATTGCGGTTGGCAGGGTTCTGCGGTGACCGCAGACTTTGGGCGGTTGACCGGATATTTATTTATGCACCAGATTGGGTATCCGATTTCTCTAGTGGATGGAGTTTCCCACTATTTGAGTACTTTTGCATCTGATTGAGGACCGAGGCTTTCTTTAGTGGTTGGGCTTTCCCACTTTGATCAGAGTCATGATCCAGTCCTGCTGATTTATACTTATGTTACTTGTTACAGAGATACTTTACTCGTGTGGGTCGCTCCCCTCGAGTGCCACTCCGGAGTATGCGATCGGACGGTTCGAGGCCGATCTGTTACTTACTTTGGGATGCGACCGTACCGGTCCGAAGTCGGTCTGTATCTCGCGATTGAGTTCTTGAGTTCGCCAGCAGAGCAGGCAGTGCCAGTGATTACTGGTCTATCGATTGGGTCATTACAGGCATTTACTTTATTGTTACACTAGTGTCTGGGGACCGAGTGGAGTCTAGTAGCTGTGTTTAGACTAGTGCTAGTGTTGTTGGGAACCGTTTGGGGATTGACGGTGGTCCCAAGGTCTTTGTGAGTTAGTCGACCGTTGTGCGAGAGGTTTGGTGATCTTGAGGCTATCCGTTCTGAGAGAGAGAGTGGGTTTTGACTATAGCCTGCATGAGCCACTACTCGATAGCGAGTTAGTCCGTTTGGACGCCCTACGTAATTCCTGCCCGTCAGCGGGAGGTGGTCGTAGGTGGGGCGCAGGTTTTACTGGACCAGATGTGGCAATCAGCTCGATTGGGTCGATTGTGCACTTCATGTGCTAGTGGTTGCATACCATTCTTTGATTCTCCCCTCTTGAGCATTTAGATGGAGGCTTGGTAGCTGTTAGGTGACATCAGTGTTCTTGTTCAGTTCCCACTTCTTTGGTTATTTTATGTCTCTTGAGGACTTAGTGGGCAGACCGTCGGGTCTGGCGGTGGTACCCACTGAGAACTCCCTTTTTAGTGTAGTTCTCACACCCTTTGGGGGTTTTCCCCCTCTTTTTTTCCTTCCTCTCCTTTGTTTTGCAGAGTATTAGCGGGTGTTGCTGATTCTGCGGTTGTTGATCGAGGCGAGGGAGTCACTAGCTAGATCCCTACCCGTCGTTGGAGAGTAGCGGTACCCCCCCTTCAGAGGAGACCTGCAGTAGATTGGCCATTTTGTTTTTCTCTTTTGAGAGACTCATGTGGTGAGGATATGATATGTATTGAGAGCCTGTACACTGATGTATTTATTGGAGATATCTCCCTGTTGAGTTTTGAGCTTTGTATATGAGGATATTGTATCATTATCATTTTTGGGAGATGGACATTGTTGTATTATTTCCAGTTGTACAGTGGTAGATTTTAGTTATACAACAGATTTTCTTTTATAGCTCTGATATCTGTTAGCTGTAGTACTTTTCTTGCAGGTAGGACGCTTCGCCTATGCGGGGTTTGGCATAGGTGGCGGATCTGTTGGCGAGCCCCGGTCGCAGTTTCGACCCCGGGGCGTGACATAACTAGATGTCCATACAAGCATGCAAATGTCCTCAAGGATATGAAAGGGGGTAAAGCATATAATAGATCCTCTAGGAATAAACAACATGCTAGAATACCTAAAGAACTAAACCTGTCCACAATCCGGGGTCCATCAACAGAATGATCATAATAATACCCGCACATAGATATAGCCCCCTACGCCATCGAGTAATATATCATAAAAGACTATGTGCAACCTGGCATGCTAAAAGATCATTACTAAAGCATATCAATCTGTATGATCTAGGCCATTCTTCAAGCTTTTCCTCTCATGCTAAATATGGGTTGTACATTAAACATGCATGCTATCAGTCATGGATGGGTGACATTCCCACAAGTGCACTTATATTCGCCATAACATAATCATCCATGAAGATCTTATCATTGCCTTATACAGTTACTGATATTAAGCTTACCCACCTGAAGTGCTCAATCCAAGGCAAACCTGGGGTCGGTGAAGTGTGCAGACGCTCACAATCCAAAATCTGCCAAAATTGCACCCTCGGTACCTGTCGCGCAAGCCTCGGCTCCAAATAGCTGAAAACACCCGGAATCCACTATCTCCAATTTTCTCTAGTTCCAACAGGTTCAGAAACACTCGTGAACCTTCCTGGGTACAACAATAAGATCCAAGGTTACACTTTTATTCCAAAATATCCAAGTACATACAAATCTGTTGGAACATTCCCAAAGATACGGATTTTTCACCTGCAGCAAGAACTTAGAAAAATCCAACAAAAATACTATCGCGATCCTCGCGTCGAGACCTTCGAAACGGGTACCTGCATGTCCAGTTCCTAGTCTCGGAGGCCGAGTTACAAATTCCATAACACATGGTGCACAAAACCTCACAACATACACAACTGTAATACTCTGCACAGTAAAGGGGGAAGAAGTATACCTTCGGGCAAGTCTCAGAAAATTCCCCGAAAAATACGACGGTAATCCTTGCGACGCGTAGATGCAAAAAGTGTACAAGCACGAATTAATCCGATACCCGGGTGCGAAGATATCGCCAAAACATCGAGCCGCTGTCCAAGTCTCAACCACAGCAAAAAGGGTCACAGAAAGCTTGGAAAAACTCCTCGAAAAGCATGAAATGAGGGGAAGCAAGAAATACCAAGATCGTGGCTCTGTCCGTCGCCGATCCAACGACGCAAGAATCGCCTGAAACGGAGGTCGGGGTAGGCCGGGGGAGCTCATGCACCGAAACGCGACGAAAGGGAACTCCAGCGAAAGAACGCCGCGCCGCGCCGAAGAAAATGGAACCTCGAAAAGCGTGCCACGTAAAATCCCCAAAATCCTTAGGTGGGTGCAGCACAGCGCGGGGATCAACTTTGCTGAAGGCGTCATGGCGAGGGGAGGCTCAGAAATGCCGGAAAAAGGAATAAGAAGGCAGCTCGGGTCGCTTAAATAGGCTCCAGAAAACAAATCACAAAATACCCAACGTATCCCCAGATTCGGGCGCTCGAATTAATCGGGCCGCTATAGTGTTGGGCCCGGCCCAACAATGTGCGGGCCCGAATCCGTCCTGGGCCTCCACGTCGCCCGCCGAACAGGCAACAGCGAAGCACGCCGCTCATCTTGCGCCACGTGGCCCAACCAGGTATCGACACATGGCGCGTACCTTGGTCGGCGCGCGCCAGCCGCGCCCATGTGCGCGCCTGCGCGCCGCCTGCGCCTCTGCCAGGCACGCAACCCGAGGTGGCCCCGCCTGCACCGTGGTCCCGGTGCACTGCACCGGCCAACCACCTGCTGCCACGCGTCCTGCCCTCCGATGCATGCCGGCCCCGTGGACCGCGCACCTGCCCGCGCGCCCGCGCGCCTGCCCGCGCGCCTGCCCGCGCGCCCGCCCGCGTGGCTGCCCGCGCACTGCGCGCTGCCCGCGCCTGCCCGCCGCCGCGCCTGCGTCCTCATCGTCGCGCTCCGCCGCCGCCCGCCGCCCGCCGCCCGCCGCCCGCCGTGCCGGAATAGTACCTCTGCCTCGAAATCCGTGCCGGGTCATCCGGGCTCCGAAAAATACAAGTAAGTAGTCCATTTCCATCGTTTTCGCGCGCAGAATCCAAATCCGATGTCCGTTTTGCCAAACTCGAACTCTAAGAATTGCCAAAGACATCCGGGAATGTGTTCTTTTATCCAAACTTCGCGCTGAGTCCAATTTTAATATCTGCTTCACGCGAAACTACTTCTAAGCATCCGACGGGGTCCTCCGATCACTCACGGGATCCATTATAAGCCCGAAGTCCATCACTTGTGTCCAAATTGTGCACAAACACCACCGACATGCCACATAGACCTCTAGAAGCTACGGGTCAACCAGTAATCTCATCGTGGGAATCCAGGTCCTCACACAGATCCCCGTGTAGCTTTTTCCCATGATTCGGGGTGTGAAACACCTATTATTGGTGTGTCGGGCCCGTAACACGTCGAATGGACGTGTTAGACGGACTCAGTGAGGGTTCTGGACCGAGCCTATCTTTTCGCTGCTTTTGCCAAATTTTAGAAGTGGTTTCAGGCTAATTGGAGGCCGGATTTGGATTCAGTATGGAAAAATTCTTGAAAACGACTATTTACTTATATTTTTCTGAGTCCAGACGCTCAAAAACGGACACCCGGAAGTTTTCGGTGTATTTTGGTGCACGGGGGAACCGTAGACCGGCAAGGGTGACATGTGGCAGCCGCGGATTGGCCGGCGTACGCGTCGCAGTCCATGGATTATTGGCGCTGGTGCAGTGGACCGGGCGGGGGACACGTGGCAGCCTCCTAGTGGCGGGCTCACGCGTTGCGGTCCACGGAGGCGCGCGGGCGGGTGCATGGACCGGGGCGGGCCACGTAGCGGCCCCGGATAGGCCGGCTCACGCACGCGCGGTCCAGCCGGGGCACGGGGCAGGCGGCCGTATGCACGCAGGTGCAGCGCGGCAGGCGGCGGCTGGCACGACCGGCTGACATGTCGGGCGGGGCGGCGCCACGTGGCGCCCCGCCATTGGCGGGCGCCACCCACCTCGCCGCTCCGCCAGGGCCACGCGGCAGCGCCTGGTTCGCCGGGCGCAGCTGTTCCCTGTTCGGAACATGCGTCGCGCCCGGGTGAATCCGGGCGCTCGTCGCGGGCGGGTTGTGGGTGCAGAATCGGCACCCGAACGATTCGGGCGCCTGATTTCTGGGCCCAAATCCGGAATTTGAGTGGGCCTGGGCTGAGCCTATAAATAGGCTTCCACCCCTTTTTTCTTGGACATTTTCTGGGTTTTCTGAGGAGAGTGCTTAAGCAAACTTTTTCCCCTCTGTTTCCTCCACCTCTTGAAGGATCCCCGGGATTTTTGGACACCGCGACATCGGCGATTTCGGCGACGCGGCGCGCTTCGACATAGCCTTTTCGGTGGCCATTTCCATCGCAGTTTGGTCCGAGAAGTCCCCTGGCCTACCTCGAGGGAGTTTTTGGACGATTCTTGCGGCATCGTTTCCACGACTGGTAGATCTACGTTTTCCGTGTTTACCACTTCACTTTATTTTGGGTTTTTGGAGTGATTCACGAGGCTTCTTTTCACCCCTTTTGCTGCGATAGATTTTCGGGCAGCGGTGGAGTGTTTCTGGGTTATCTTCGCCTACGGGTGTCGGAACGAGGCGTATAAATACTTGTTTTGCATCTACTCGTTGCGAGTATCACAACTGTGAATTTTTTGGATTTTTTGGAGGACTGCACAGAGGTGAAAATTCCTCTTTTTTCGTGCTGTTTGGCAAAATAGCCAATGCTGTTTTTGGAGCTACCATTTACACCGTGTGCGATCTGTTTTGCAGTAGTTCACTGATTTTGGAGGTTTGCGGGGATAGAGGATTTTTGACAGCGAGGAGTCTCGTACAGTTGTGGTTTGCGCATTTCGAGGTGGGTGGTTGTTGTGTACCTCATATTTTGACTTGCTCACTAGGGATATTAGAGAGATCCCCTAAGTTAAAAAGTAATAATTGACATCTTGTTGTGAACCATACATGTTAACCCCACGGATTAACCTATAGCCTATCTATGTGAAATTGGGACATTATTGTTGGAACATGTTATTATAACATAACCTCTCATGCAAAAGTTAATTAACACATTGGGACATCAGGATCTAATCTTTGTGAAATTACTGTTAGACACTTTCCTTTATTCTAAATGAGGACATTTGCATGCTTGTATGGACATCTAGATAGGCCACTATTTATTGCTACACTATCATATTGGGACTTGACTTAGGAGAAACCATGTTTGTGCTGTTCTCCTTTTTATTCAGATGCACGATTCATGTTGCTCGGGTTCAAGCAGGGGTTTGGGATAGTGTAGTTGGGGCCATTGAGTCTGGGACAGTTTAGACTCGATTATGGATTGTGGGGCATTGTGGTAACAGCGGACATTAGGCGGTTGGCCAGATGTTGGTTACTTTATCAGATTGTGGACTTATGGGGTATTGCGGCGACTGCGGACATTGGGCGGTTGACCGGATGTTTATTTTTGCATCGAATTGGGGATCGGGGTTTCATTAGTTGATGGATTTTCCCACTTTGATCATAGTCGTGATCCAGTCCTGCTATAGTGAGATATTGGTGACATGGTTACTATACTCGTGAGACATGGTTACTTTACTCGTGTGGGTCGCTCCCCTCGAGTGCCACTCCGGAGTAGGCGATTGACACATCGGCCAGTGAGTGCCAGACAGTGAGTATCGGTCAGTGAGTACCGATCTGTTAGCAGATACTTGAGACAATTTGAGCAGGCAGTGCCAGTGGTACTGGTCCATTGATTGGGTTTATTCAGGCAGACACTTTTACTGATGCATTAATATAGCTACTCTTTTTGGCACTGCATTTAGAGGCATAGTAGTGGTAGTTTCCTTTTATCAGCAGTCTTTATAGCTTACCACTGTTCTTTCCCTTTTGCCTCTAGTAGACCTAGTGGGTACGTCAGAGTTTGAGGCTTTACCCACTAGGGGAGGCTACTAGTTTATCTAGTAGTTCTCACCCCCCATTGTTCTTTTTTGTTTATTCCCCTTTGTCACGCCCCGGAGGTTCTAAATGAGCGGAAAAACGTGTATCTTTTTTTTTTTTTTGTGAAATCAACCTCGCCACCGGTGCGCGCCAGACCCGCCACATATACAAATTCACTCCACTAACAGACGGAGTCTCCTTTGTATATGTACGACGTTTCAATTACAACACATACTTTAACCACGCAGTTACGATGATACCAAAAAAAGAGATCACGATTAATCACAACCACAATCAAGAGAGAAAGGATAAATCCACAGGTTTGGAAAACAGTGTCCACACGACACTCGGTTTTAGAAACGTTTTCACAAATCTCTTTTAGGCGGCAACATAACTTGAAAGAATAAATCCACGGGTTTGAAAGCCAGTGCCCACACGACACTTAGTTTGAAAACGTTTTCGAAGTCATTTTGTTATTTGAAATCATGCCGCATACAAGTATAAGATAACGCAATAAAGAAGTCACCACTAAGTTAGGATCTCAACCCAACATCCACAATTGTACCACCAACAAATAATCACTAACCTACTAACCAAAAGCAAAAGAGATAACCGAAAGTAAATAAGATGTATGACTGCCTCAAGCGGCTAAGGTCCTCTAAACGCAGTCTCACCATCGTCCCGGTTCCCACCCCTGTTCGGACCTGTCACAGTGTGGGGAGTCAGTGACAAATAAAGTAGATGAAAATAGGTAATGCTATAAAAACTGTAGTAAACAAACCGATACACCAGAGCATTCCACTTCCCCCCATGAATCACCATATCCCCTGTTTAATCAAAAGGAAACATGTGCCGGGAGGTCTAAAGACCCCCGGCGAAAGTACACTTTGCTCGCACTTCGATGCCACCAACCCATCCACGGTGCTTGTGCAGCACATTAAGTAATCCGCGAGGGGTCCCCACTACGACACCTTGTGGGGTACACGGGTAAACGTACCATCTTTCCGGAAAAATACATCCTGTGCGGTGGCCAGACCGCCGGTGTGTGTGTAAGCAATCATGAGCATAAATGCCGAAACCGGCGTGTAATAAGGCACCGCGACATTCGTCACCATAGTTAGAGTTAAAAGAGCGGGATTCTCATGTAATGGGGTTAGATAGTTCACAAAATATACATCTACTTTATTTTCACAAGTTACGACGGGAACGACCATTCACTGAAATATAATAAAGTAGCCACCTCAAATCACGTCGATCGAAACTCCGAAAATCGATCCGTATCTTCGGACGACACCCGGACCTAAAAGAAAGTCCACCAACAGGGCATAACAGGTAAGATACGACTCTCATAAGGAAAACACGACTCCGAAAGCGCAAACAAAAGGACTAACGACTCGCGGTGGCGGCAGCCGCGCGGGCACCAGCCCAGCGCGGCGCATGCGGCGCGGCCACGCGGGCACCAGTCCCACGTGGCGCATGTGGCGCATCCGCGCAGGCACCAGCCCCGCGCGGCATGCGCGCGCCGCGTGCGGTGCGGCTGCGCAGGCGCCTGCCCCGCGCGGCGCCTGCGCTGCGTGCTGTGCGGCAGCGCGGGTCCCTGCCCCCCGCGGCGCATGCCGCGGCCGCGCGGGCATCAGCCCCACGCGGCGAATGCGGCGCGTCCGCGCGGGCACCAGCCCCGCGCGGTACGCGCACGCCCCACGCGGTGTGGCCGCGCAGGCACCTGCCCTGCGCAGCGCCTGCGCTGCGTGCTGTGCGGCAACGCGGGTCCCTGTCCCTCGCGGTGCTGCACAAGGTCCGGCCGCGCAGGCGCCTGCCCCGCGCGGCGCATGTGCTGCGTGCGGTGTGGCCGCGCGGGCGCTTGCCCCGCGCGGCGCCGCACGCAGTGTGGCCACGCGGGCACCTGCCCCGCGCGTCGCATGCGCTGCGTGCTGTGTGACACCACGGCGATGCCCTAGGGTTTTTCGCGGCGGCGACGACGGTATGAGCAAACAAGAACGGCGAAAGACCCAAAAACGCCAAATCCTAGAACGATGAAATCGTAAAAATAACGACGCTAACCTCGATCTATCGGGGACGATGATCCGATCTCGTTCTTCGCGGCGCTGATGATCCGGATCCGCTCCCCGTAGATGGTGGCGTCTCATTTTTCGATCTCCGACACGTCGATCGGGGCTATCGGACTCCTCCGCTTTCTTCTTCCCTCACCTTTTTCCTACGGTTGGGGTTTTCTCTTTTCTTTCGGGAAAACAGATTTCTCTCTCTCGGTACGTACGATAAAACCCACATCCAGGTATTATTTAAAAATAATTAACTATTCCCACGAGATAATTCCATAACTCCTTGAAAAGCATGCCTATAGTAACCGTGATTTTTGAAATCCAAAATCTAAGTTTAAATAATTTTCTGGATTATTTAAATGGCAAAAATGGATTATTAGTAGTGCAATTGTGGCCCGAAAATACCGACTTTTGATCGGGGTCTGATCTAAAAAATCTGAGATCACTAGTGTGACCGTCTCATCGAAACATAAAAGTTTGATATTCATATGTTTTCGATCCGACGGTCGGATCTTCCGCAAAACAGCGAAGAAGAAGCGGCCCCACAACTTAAGTTGTGAATAGTAACCCCTGATTTAATTCTCCTTTCGACCATCGTCGGCCGTTTCGCCGTCTGGACCCCAAGTATAGCAGTACGAGTAGTCGTTTCTAGCTAATTTCGACATTTTGAACGCAATGGCACTAACGGAATTCGCGTTTGGCGACTCTGGTGTATCGGAATGCGTGCAAAATAGTGCAAATTGCAGTATTAATGGCCCGAGATTTTATTTGAGCGCCGAATTAAGCAAGTAAATATGTTGTTTGAAAGGTCTCGACGAGCCGGACGTCGTGGTGAAGTCCGTTTTTCGATTTGACGACCTGTGCATCTCGAAATACGTGAAATACGCCGAAAAAGCAGAAATTTTCACAGAAACCTTTATATTTTATGTACCGTTTCGAATGAGATTTTTTTGGTGAGGTATCTGGGTGCAAGATGGACCTACAGTAGGGACCTAAGGGCTTAGGGTTTGTTGTGTAGGGACCAAATAGGATTTTGTTGCAATTAAATATTTTGCTTAGGTCTCTTTGGCTGCCCGGGGGGGGGGGGGGTTACAAAGCATCTTTGGAAGCTTGTTAAGTCTCCCTGGGGTGCAATGATGTAGCAGAGCCGTTCCCTTTAAGCTCGGAATCACCAAGGGTCCTCCCCCACATCCCAATCCGAGAGAGAGAGAAGAGGAGAGAAGGTTGCTCCAAGCTTCTTCCTAAGGTCTCTGGTGTGTTCTCCTGTGTCTGGAGATCAAGGCTGAGGCTGCTGGGAGGCTGCGCGACGTCGGGGAAGGAAACCGGCTTCATCCTTCTTCTCCAACTCCGGCGAGGTGAGTTCCCTTGATCCTTTGGTTTCTTCGGCCCGAGACCTTTGGAAGTGTCCTCCTTATCACCTAGGGATTCTTTCCAGCCCACCCAAGAAATGGGAAAAGCTCCGGTTGGCCGGCGGCCAAGTTGCACCGCCAAGAGCTCCGCCTCGGTCTTGTGTCGCAACCACTCGATCAAATAAAAAAATAAAATGATGGATAGAAACTGTAGGAGGAGATGATCAACTCCACCAAATTTTGTGGAGTTTGGTCAAGGGGTTGAGCCAAAAACCTAAGCCCTACTTTTTGGGTTTCTTGCACCTTGGCCGAGCTTCTTGCTCCGGCACTGGCGACGCTCCCCACCGCCGGGCACATGACCGGGAAGCTTCCTGGGAGTTAGGCGAAGGCATCCATGCCCTTGCATGGCATCCATGCAGTCCGAAACCATGGGTGCCATGGATGACCCGAGAGTGGGTTCATGTCACGGTGGCCGGCTTTTCGGTCGTCGCCGGCGGGTGTGACATGGTCGGGAAGTTTTCTGGGACCAAGGGGAACCTAACCATGCATTTGCATGGGTCCCATGTTGCCCGAACAAAATATCCACCATTAGTGGTGGGAAGCTCCAAACGGAGCTTGCCCGCCGCCGTCGCCGCCGTGACCTCGTCGTCGGGCACTGGTCCAGGAAGGTTTGTGGTGATGAGAAGCACCTTTTGGTGCAAGTGGTTGAGGCCCAGAGCCCCTGGATGAGTGGTCACCATTTTCGAAGCATAAACTTCATCTTCCCCGTTTTCTTTTTCTTGTTTCTCGGCCAACCGAGGGGAAAACTTGCTCCAAACTTGATAAGCAAGTTTCTGCAACTTAGTAGCAGAGTTCCCTCCATCTTGGGAGCCCCCAGGTGTCCCCTCTGCAGAATGCTAGCTTGGGCCAAGCTTAGTTTATTGTTAATGAAACATGCACACCATATGTTCGATGTAATGCCTCAATGAAAATTAATATAGAATTAAGCTTCGAGCAGAATATGAAAGTTGTTCCATACCTTTCCCTGAGCTTGATGCTCACTTCAGACCCGAATTTTGGGCTGTGTGGCATGGTGTGGAGCATTGTCGAAAAGTTAGAGAACAAAGGGATGGATCTATTTGATCCAGCAGGTTTTGGATTGCCAAATGGCAAGCCCTGGTGTCTTGGGGTTGTCTAGACACAGATGCTTCAAATTATTTTGAATTTGCACAAGTGGAATTAAAGATTTGGCTTTTTGAAGCTCTCTAATTAGTGAATGGACATGGGACTGTTTGGGGCAATTTGCGAAGTCGCGACAGTGAGCTCCTGGCTATTTTGGGGTCACTGGATGCGATGCTCACCTTTAAAATGGATTTGGCTGCGTAGAAAAATTAAAATGCAAAAATGGTACTATTTAACCTATGTAGCAAGTGATTCATGGGCTGAAGTTTTATTCGGGTTCCGTGCCGCTACAAATTGGTGCGCACGGTGTTCAGCGAGTCGAGGGTCACCTACTGGAGGTGACGGTTCGTAAAAATGATGTCCCGATTAAGAGAACGGGCAAAAACGGCTATCAAATTGCTATAAAAGTGCAATTCCTGGAAACCCTAGGGGTCAAAACGCAATTGTAGCCTCACGTGCTGTCTCGGACAGTGTGAACATGATCTCTAAGCTTTTTGGTAGGGATCCAATGGCTCTCGTTGAGCAGGAATTGGTTATCGGACCGTAAATCGGCAAAACTGTCGGTTTAACGGCGCCCCGGTGGCAATCGCGCAATTCGAGCAATTGCGGCGGTTCCGCCTAGCTGTCTGTTGAGTCCCAGTAGAATCTGGTTGAGCCAGCGGCAAAGGGTCAAAGCCCGTGTCTCCCGAAAATTCAAATGGAATTTTCGGGAGGGGCATTTTGGTAATTATACCAAAATTTGAAAAAAAAAAGAGGTTGAGTTTAGTAATGTTTTCGATTCAGGTTGGCACGGTTCGGCTCTAGCTTTCGAGTATACCGTGGGTGTTATTTAAGTCGCCTGCAAACGACAGGTGGGTTTATCTTTAGTCCGGGCTTTATCAGTTCGGCCCTCTGGGGTATAGTATTGGTTGGACCCCTGTTCTTGTAGCCTAAATGCATTTTGAGCCTGCCTTTTTATTGATCAGTTTCATTCTGCTATATGATCCTTATCTGCAAATTTATTATATGATGCCTTGCATGATTGATCTTAGTTGCTTCCAGTTATTATGACATTATTCTGGACATTGCCATGCCTGCTTGGTCATTAGCTAGTTTGCATACCTGTCTATTATCAGTATATCCTGATTCATGTTATAGTAGTTGTTGATTATTCCTGCATATGATTGAGATTTCTGTTCGTATTCTACTGTTGCATCCCAGAGGGGATTTTCCCGGCTTGTTACCGATTACCATGAGTTGAGATTCAGTTGGCATTCTACTGTTGCATCCCGGAGGGGATTTTCCCGGCTTGTTGCCGATTACCCGGTCTGTGGACCGTGAGCTTGAGCATTTGCATTATGATCGCCCGCACCGCTGTACTTCACGAACATTGCCGGGGTCGCTCCCCGTGAGTATGTTCTTTACCGGTAAAGTGGTTTGTTGAAAGACCCGTGACCCCCAAGGGGAGAATGTCAGCTAGGTTGGGCATTTTCCCTGAGGTCTTGTTGACCAATATGGTGGCTTTTGATTGGGTATTTTTTGTTATTCTACCATTGATGCATTGCTTGCCTGTTTATCATTATCATCTTATGATTTCTCAGTTCTTGTTCAATATATATATCAGCATGCTCTTATTATGATAGTTTAGTATCCTGTTATGCTCAGCACTGTATTCATGATTATTCAGTTATCAGCTTGTTATACCTGCCTTACCTACTGATCTCTTACTATCCACTAGTTATTGTATGCCAGTAGGTACGATTTGCTATTTCTCGGCTCGTCGTGCCCACTGGGATACACTGTCGATGTATCTCACCCCCCCTAGGTGACCATTTTTCAGGTCGATCGGGTGTTGGGATGTCGGGACGTGTTGGTGAGATGCCGCGATAGATTCGACCCTGGACAGCCGTTGTTATCTTTATTAGTTTATTAAGCATGTAATTCAAGATGTAATAATTGTAATAAGTTGTGGCAATTGTCAACTGTTTAATTATTTCGCTTTAGAGTTCGTAGTTTAGTTTACTCTGATGTTAGTTTGCCATTGATGAGCCGTGCATGTATAGAAAAGGCTTAATCCATTGGGGATTGAGAATTTTCTATATATGTGGCGGTCTGTCATACCCTGGCTTGGTTTTAAAACTTTGATTGGAAAAAAAAAAAAATTTAGACGTTGTTTTTCGAACTCAGGGCGTGACAGTGCCAGATCTTTAGCCCGGATTCCGATGCACACTACGGTTACCGCGACCTTCAAAACCCCATTCCGGGGGATCCGTAAGTTGGATTTTAGATCCGATTGCACCGCCGTTCATCATTTTTCGAGCTCTATCACAGAAAAATACCTGCACCGCATGATAGTCAACTTAAGAAAACTCGATAATTCGATTTTCCCTAATATGTAATTTATTAGCAAGAGGATAAAATGATACACGAAAAGTCGTGATATTACACCACACACCACTTAAAAGAAGTTTCGTCCCCGAAACTTAACCTCAACCCTCGCTAAACAACTCAGGAAAACACTCTCTCATCTTCATCTCCAGTTCCCACGTCGCCTCGCGCTCCTCATGGTTACTCCATTACACCTTCACGTAGGGGATCGTCCGGTTGCGTAGCTTCTTATCTTCGCGCGCCAATATTCGTATCGGTGTTTCCTCGAAGCTCAAGTCCTCACGCAACTGGACAGCAGAAACATCGAGGACGTGCGACGGGTCGGGGATGTATTTTCGGAGCATCGAGACATGGAACACGTTGTGTACCCGCTCGAGATTTGGCGGTAAGACCAACCGGTATGCCACCGGGCCCACGCGCTCCAAGATCTCGAACGATCCCACGTACCGCGGGCTCAGTTTCCCTCTCAAGACGAAACGTCTGGTTCCTTTAGATGGTGATACACGAAGTAACACGTGCTCCCCTACCATAAACTCCAAGTCGCGTCGCCTCTGATCCGCATAACTCTTCTGCCGGCTCTCGGCGGTCAACAGACGCTGCTTGATAAGGCGCACCTTCGCCTCAGTTTCCTCCACTAGATCTGGTCCCAAAAACTTTCGCTCCCCCAAGTCGTCCCAACATATAGGAGATCGACATCGGCGTCCGTACAGGGCTTCATACGGCGCCATTTGAATGCTTGCTTGGTAGCTGTTATTGTAGGCGAATTCCACGAGGGGTAGGTAACACGACCATCCTTCACCCAAATCGAGCACGCAAGCTCGGAGCATATCTTCGAGAATCTGGATTACCCGTTCCGATTGTCCGTCAGTCTGCGGGTGGAAAGCCGTGCTGAATTGCAGTTTGGTCCCCATTGCCCTCTGTAGGCTCCGCCAAAAGTTCGACACAAAACGTGTGTCTCTATCAGAAGTTATCGACGCTGGTATTCCGTGCAACCTTACCACCTCGTCGATGTGTTGGGTTATGATAAATATGGATCTAAATAGGGGAAAAAACACCTAGAGGGGGGTGAATTGGTGTAAACAATAAACACTCAAAAATCTTTGCGTAATAAAATCCAATGCGGAAAAATAAATAACACGCAGAGATTTTATGTGGAAAACTCCAAAACCAGGAGTAAAAAACCACGGGACCGATCACACGGTGAAATCAACTAAGATTAAACACGTACAAAGGTGATATACCATACTCACACACGACTCAACCTTTTTCCATACGCTCCAAGTTGATCTTCTCCGCTCGCTCCACAACGCGCCTCGAATCCACGATTTGCGTCCAACGTCGAGTCCACGACGTCTGACCGAATCCATGGTCTCCACCAAGTAGTACATCTTGAATCCACGAACGTACCTCGCTCCAAATCCACGAGAGCGGTAACACCTTGAATCCACAAGGCCACGCGAATCCACGCGCCGATTTTTTTGGAAAAAATCGTTGATTTGTTGGTGGTGACGATCCGCTGAATACTTAGATCAAGGATAGATCTAAAATACCATCTAAGTATTCATTAACTTGATTCTACTCAAAATCTGATTTTGAAAACCTAGAATCAAATTAATCCATATAGAAGAAGAAACATAGAATAAATCTAGTTTTCCCTTTCTTCTCTATATGTGTGGATCTTTCTAAGTTTTTCTCCGTTGATATTTTCCAGTCATTTCCCAGAGTATAAAACTTAAAAATGGATTACCCTAAAAGATAAAATTAGGGTTTACTTATAGGTTAGAAACCGTTGAAAGTAGATAAGAATAAAAAACAAACCTTATCTGGAAGTTTACAGGTCGACAGTCCGCACTGGAATAAGTCTGATCCGGACTGTCGTCAATAAACAGAACTTTTCCAGAAAACCATGTTCGGGGTGCGGACTGAAGTATCCACGGTCCGGACTATTCATGCGATTTCAGCAAAATCCACGTTCGGAGTCCGGACTGAACCAGGGGTGCTCCGGACTGGATTTGCGCATGAACCAACCTATGTTCGGGGTCCGGACTGAAGTACCCTGATCCGGATCCTGAACATATAATATGTCCAGTTTTTGATTTTTATGCAATTACAAACCCATCCAAGTGTTTCTACACTATAAGAAGTATTCGGATCACCAAAATTATTTAGTTAAACGTACCTGATCCTTTTGAAATCTTCTTACTTGAGATTGAGGTATATGATCCAAACATCTTCATCTTCAAGACTTAACCACTTTCACGAAATACGCTAAAACAAAATCCTTAACAATCTCCCCCTTTGGCGGTTTCGTGACAAAACAAAGATCCACTAAAAGAAAATTCAAAAAGATATTTTTGTTGCTATCACCATACAACAAAAATTTACAATTGAGATCCAAATAAATACATACATGAGATAAACTCCCAAAACAGACTCTAGACTTAGACATCTGTACTCTCTACAAAAAGAAGTAATTCTTGACGAAATAAATCATTAGATACCTCAAGAATTTAACATTCAAAAGCCAACCAGAGAGATGAAGTTTATACTCATCATGACATTTATAAAATCAGATATGTATTAAAATACCAATCAGAGATAGACATATCTTCTAAGCAATAAATTCCAAATGTCATAAGCATGTTAGTCATCAAACAACTTGTTAGTAATATTACATGCCCAAGTAGTTAGTCAAATAGTTAGCTGAGGCATGCATGCATTCAATAAAAACCAAAAGTTGTTTTGATACTTACCTTGCAAAGTTCTCACACATCATTGTCAAACCATTGTTCATATTTCTCTCCCCCTTTTTGTCACTAAAAGTAACCAAAATATACAAAAATAAAAGGGAGTTAAAAGTTCAAAACGATAAAGAAATGTAAGAACTTATATGAAAACCTGCGAAAGAAAAGATAGTTAGAACAACAGAAAATCATTCTGAATCTTCAGAACTGCTGCAGCCAAGTTTCTGAAAAATCTTTTTAACTAACTTGGCCATAGACAACTACTTCTTCTTTAAATCGCTTATGTCGGCCTTCATCGAAACGAATTCGTTAGACATTCGTTCTTGTTCTGAAGAAAGCCGTTGCTGTTCTCAGTATATAGATGTAACAGAGGCATCATCCTCTGATGTTGAAGCTGCTGCTGGTGGTGCTGAAGTTGTTGCTGCTGGTGCTCTTGCTGCTGCTGATGCTGGTCTTTTGCTGCGAGGAGGTGTTGGTGGCTCATCCTGTCTCGTGGAGAGGGACTTTACAATAGTTGTGTCATTAATGGTTCCCAAACTGTGCATGTAAGAGTTCGCACTAGTGTCGATCTTGAACTTGCGAAGAATGCACATTATGATCATTGGGAATGGAAGTCGCTCAGTAGGATGGGCATTCTCCACATACCGCGCCATCCTCGACCAAATGAGATATGGAATGTTGAAATTGGATCCCAAAGCCGCTGTGGGGTTTCCAAGAAGATAAAGAAACAACATTCTATCCCATCTGAGAACTTTTGTTTGCATGTTAGGTAGGATGTTGTAGCAAACAATGAAGTTCAAAAAGCGATACTCCGGTCGAAGTTCTTTTGAAAAGATTGAATTCCCAGTCGACTGAGTATCAGGAAGACAAATCCCATCCACAACCACTCTCCAGGTTGTGTTGGTGAAGAAATGACTTTTTAAGTAGTGAGTGCCATCAACTTTAGCTTTCATTCCCAGCACCTCACCAATCAACTGAGGTGTGACCTTGATCTTTATATTGCGGACAGTTGTTTGAAATTCTCTTGGCCCGTCTACAAGGTCTACCAATCTTGATCCATTTTGGTAGAACATCCTGATAAGGTGAAGACAGTAGCCTGTAGATTCTGGGAAGTTACAAATAGGTGCAAGTCCCCCTTGTTCAAAAAGTGTTCCAAATAATGCAGAGCGCTCCTTCAGAGCTTTGACATTCACATGTCGCTCGCCAATGCATTCTCTTTTCTCAAAATCTTTGATCCTCTCAGAGCTTACAAACTCTTGTGGAGGAGGCTTGCTTGCAAGTGGCTCTTCAATTGATATTCCTCGAGCACTCCCTCTCTTGCGTGCAACGCTCTTTCTTTTTATCTTAGTTGGACTTGATTCCATTAGGGCTTTCCCTTTCTCAGCAGCTGTAGGCGGAGTCTTTGCCTTCGAAGTTGCTGCAGGGGCTTTCCCCTTTGAGGCAGTAGCTGCAGCACGTGCTACGCCTTCTTCCAAGAGCTCATCCCAGTCAATTGAATCCGTCTCGGATCCTGAATCCGAGCTCTTCTTAGTCTTCTTAGCTCTCTTAGGCTTGTTCGTTGCTCGTGTGTGCACCATGGCAACCAGAAGCACAATGATCCAAGCAAACACCATTGTTGCTAGTGCTTAAGTAATTTAAGAACCTGCGAGCAAAAACTGAAGAACACGAAAAATTGTTTAATTTTTAAAAATTTGAAAAATTGTACCCAAACAATCATTAACGTGTAGAGAGACTAGGAATCAAGTTAGTTTTGCAAAAAGAATTTTTAAAATAGATCAATTCCATGATTTTCAAAAATTCTCATTATATGCCCTAAAACCGAATTTTCAGAAATCGAAGCCTAAAAATCCGTTAATCAAGAGAAAACCAAGCATATAAACAAAACTAATCTACTCAGAGTTCTTATTTCAAAAGAAATTTGACCAAAAACTATCTAGAATTGAATTTGAATCATGATTTTCACTCATGTTATGAAGAACAATACAAAAACAGTGAAAAGATTGAGTTTTGATCAAAAAGACTTACTTGAATTCGAAGAACTTGAGTTAGAAAGGCTCCAAATTAGTTGTTTTCTAGAGAGAGAAACTATGGAGACTTAGAAACAAAAGTTTGTAATGAAAAGAAAATTAAAACCCTTTCGTTTCAAATATAACCTAGCCGCGGTCCGGAACAGATCAGGAATCCAGTCCGGATCGGCTACCCGCAGATAATCGCTGCATTCGGGATCCGGAACAGATATTCCAGTCCGGATCGGCTCCAACTTTTTCTTCAGAAAAATTTAGAAATATTCCAGAAAATCCAAAAAAAGATTGTAAACACTTTTGTAGATCAACTTTAAACAAAAACATCATTTCATATCAAAAAAAATAGATTATGCTAAATCTATCAATAATATCCAAGTAATGAAACGAAAATTTATAAAAATTAAATCCTTTAAAGTTGATCAAGTTCAACAACATCCATCACGATCTAATGAGTAATGTGTTTATCAAATCATCAATTTAGTAAAGAAGATGAAATACAAAGATCGATAGATGTTTGAAATCCCAAATAAGTTAGATAATGTATCTAGTCAATTTATTGTAAGGAGTGGCTCTTTGAGCATCTTTCAGTAAAAATTCTACCTTATATCAACCTTGGAATTCGATAGAGTCAAGTTGTGAGAACCTGGATCCCCACGACTAGATTACTGGTTGACCAGTAGCCCCTGGAGGCCTATGTGGCGTGTCGGTGGCATTTGTACACCAATCGGACACTAGTGATGGACTCGGTGTGTTAAATGGATCACGAGAGTAGTCAGATGACCCCGTCGAATGCTTAGAAGTGGTTTTGCGCGCAATGGATATTAAAATTGGGCTCAGCACGAAGTTTGGGGTTTAGAACACTTTTCCAGAAGCCCTCGGCAATTTTTAGAGTTGGAATTTGGCAAAATGGACAGTGGATTTGGATTTAGCGCGCGAAAACGATGAAAATGGACTATCTACTTGTATTTTTCGGAGCCCGAATGACCCGGCACGAATTTCAAGGCAGAGGTACTGTTCCGGCCGCCGGCGGGAAGCGGCGGCGGCAGTGGGCAGCGGCGGAGCGCAGCGGGCAGCGGCGGGGTGCGGCGGCGGGCGCGCGGGCAGGCGCGCGAGCGCACGGGCAGGTGCGCGGTCCACCGAGGAGGCGTGCACCCGGGACGGGACACGTGGCGGCTCCCAGTTGGCCGGCGAAGCAGGCGCGGTCCACGAAAAAAGGCGCGGGTGTACGGTGGACCGGTGGGTGACACGTGGCAGCGTGTGATTGGTGCGGCGTTGTGCGCTCGGTCCACGGAACCACTGCACCACCTCGGGACGCGTGCGTGCAGAGGGCGCAGGCGGCGTGCCAGGCGCGCGTTGACTGGAAGCGGTGCCACGCGTCGCCCTCCGGTGCGGCAACGTGTCGCCCGCGTAGTGGGCGTTGTTGTTGTTGCCTGTTCGGTGGGCTACGTGGAGGCCCGTGGGGGATTTGGGCCTACACAGTGTTGGGCCGGGCCCAACACTGTAGCAGCCCGGATCTTCCGGGCGCCCGGAAGTGGGGACACGGCCGTCATTTCCTGAATTGTTTTCTGGGCCTATTTAAGCGACCCGAGCTGCTTCTTCTCCCCCTTTTTCGCAATTTCCGAGCTGCAAACCGACTTAAGGCCTTCAGCAAAGTTGACCCCCACGCAGTGCTGCATCCATCTGCAGAGTTTGGTGATTTTTGGTGGCACGCATCCCGAGGTTCCCATTTTTACGGCGCGGCGCGATGCTCGTCCATTTGTGTTCCCCTTCGTCGCGTTTCGGTGCACGAGTTCCCCCGGCCTACTCCGACCTCCTTTTCTGGCGATTCTTGCGCCGTTGGATCCACGACAGACAGAGCTACGATCTTGGTATTTCTACTTTCCCTAGTTTCGTGATTTTCGAGGTGTTTTTCCATGCTTATTGGGACCCCTTTTTCTGATGGAATTTCTGGACAGCGACACCTTGCCGGATTTTTATCTCCGCAACCGGGCATCGGTTGGAGACGTGCCTATACACTTTTTTCATCTACTCAACGCAAGTATTATCACTGTATTTTTATTGGATTTTTCTGAGGCTTGCCCGGAGGTAGATTTTTCTCCCTTTAACTATGCATGGAAATACAGATGTATGGTTGTCTGTTTGTGAGTGCCCTGTGTTGTGGAATTTGTAACTCAGCCTACGGGGCTCGGAATTTGGCATGCAGGTACTTGTTTCGAAGGTGTCGACGCGAGGAACGCGATAGTATTTTTGTTGGATTTTTCTGAGTTCTTGCTGCAGGTGAAAAATCCACATCTTTGGGGCTGTTCCAATAGAATTGTATGTAATTGGATATTTTGGAATACAAGTGTGACGATGAACCTTATTGTTGTACCCAGGGGTGTATGCAAGTGTTGCTGGACCCGTAGGAACTGAAGACTCTGATTTCGGGGTACTTTCAGCTGTTTGGAGCTGAGGCTTTCGCGACATGTACCAAGGACGTAGTTTCGGCAGAATCTGGGCTGTGAGCGTCTGTGCTCTTCGCCGACCCCAGGTTTGCCTTGGATTGAGCACTTCAGGTGGGTAAGCTTAATATCAATAACTGTATAAGGCAATGATTATGTTATGGCAAATATAAGTGCACTTATGGGGATGTCACCCCTCGATGACTGACAGCAGGCATATTTGATGTACAACCGATATGAGCGAAAGGTAAGCAAGGAATGACCTACTTGGTGAGATTGGTATACCATAGTAGGAATACTTTAGCATGCTTTGCTAATATATGTTTCACCCACTTTTATCGTTTCTGAGGACAAAAGCATGCTTGTATGGACATGTAGTTAGGCCATCTTTTATTGCTACACTACTCATTGGAACTTGACTTAGGAGAAACCATGCTTTTCCTTTCTCCTTCTTTGTTAGTCAGGTGGTCAGTGTTGCTCGGGTTCGAGCAGGGATCTGGGTAGTGTAGTCGGGACTTGGTGTCTCGGATAGGTTGGATTAGTTGTGGGGCTTTGCGGCAACCGCGGATATTGGGCGGTTGACCGGATATTTATTTATGCACTAGATTGGGTATCTGAATTCTCTAGTGGACAGAGTTTCCCCCTATTGAGTACTTTTGCATCCGATTGAGGTCGGGTCTTTCTTTAGTGGACAGAGTTTTCCACTTTGATCATAGTCTTGATCAAAGTCCTGCTATACAGAGATACTTTTACTCGTGTGGGTCGCTCCCCTCGAGTGCCACTCTTGAGTTTCCGATCGGACGGTTTAGATGCCGATCTGTTACTTACTTTAGTTTCCGATCGGATGGTTAAGATGACGATCTGTTACTTTCTTTAGTTTCCGATCGGACGGTTTAGATGCCGATCTGTTACTTACTTTAGTTTCTAATCGGACGGTTTAGATGTCGATCTGTTACTTACTTTGGGATGCGGGCCATGTGGGCCGATCCCGCGGTTTCGAGCCATGTGTGCAGATTCCGCTGAGAAGGCAATGCCAGTTTTACTGGTGGCACCAGATCGGGTTTATTACAGATATTCGCTTTATTGTTGCACTCATGTCGGGGGGACCGAGTGAAGTCTAGTAGCTGTGTCTAGACTAGTGCTAGTGTTGTCGGGAACCGTTTGGGGATCGACAGTTGACCCAAGGTCATTGTGAGTTGTTGACCGTTGTACGAGAGGCATAGGCAGGCATAGCAGGCATAGCAGGCATGGCAGGCATAGGCAGGCATAGCAGGCATAGCAGGCATGGCAGGCATAGGCAGGCATGGCAGGCATAGGCAGGCATGGCAGGCATAGCAGGCATAGGCAGGCATGGCAGGCATAGGCAGGCATGGCAGGCATAGCAGGCATAGGCAGGCATGGCAGGCATAGCAGGCATAGGCAGGCATGGCAGGCATAGCAGGCATAGCAGGCATAGCAGGCATAGGCAGGCATAGCAGGTATAGCAGGCATGGCAGGCATAGGCAGGCATGGCGGGCATAGCAGGCATAGGCAGGCATGGCAGGCATAGAGGCATGTTAGCTGTTGAGAGTCTCCAGCGTCCTTATTTCAGTCTTTACGGCTTTGGTTAGTTTTTGACTTTTGAGGACTTAGTGGGCAGACCGTCGGGTCCGGCGGTGGTACCCACTGAGAACTCCCTTTTTGGTGTAGTTCTCACACCCTTTGGGGGTTCTCCCCCTCCTTTTTCCTTCCTCTCCTTTGTTTTGCAGAGTCTTAGCGGGTGTTGCTGATTCTGTGGTCGATGATCGAGGCGAGGGAGTCGCGAGCTAGATCCCTACCCATGTTTGGAGAGTAGCGGTACCCCTTCAGAGGAGAGCTTCAGTAGATTAGTTGTTTTATTTTCCTCTTTTGAGAGACTGATGTAGTGAGGATTTTATTTGTATTGAGAGCCTGTACACTGATGTATTTATTGGAGATACCTCCCTGTTGAGCTATGAGTCTTGTATCTGAGGATTTTGTACGATTATTATTTTTGGGAGGTGGACGTTGTTGTATTATTTCCAGTTGTACAGTGGTTGATTTTAATTATACAGCAGATTTTCATTTATAGCTCTGATATCTGTTAGCTGTAGTACTTTTCTTGCAGGTAGGACGCTTCGCCTATGCGGGGTTTGGCATAGGTGGCGGATCTGTTGGCGAGCCCGGGTACCGGTTTCGACCCCGGGGCGTGACAGATTAGGTGGTATCAAAGCCTAGGTCGTAGGTCATGGTGGACTTCGAAACCCTAGGCTTATGGTTTGACCCTTGGATGACTTCGTGAGAGTCGTGATTTTTAGCGAGAGTCCTGATTGAGTTTTATACCTCTCCCAGGGGACGGGACGAGTGACCGGCATGTTTATTCTCCTAAGTGATTATGTTAGCTGCAGATAACATAATGCCGTGGAATGGGTGACATGCTCTAGACTTTCGCTGGATTGGGTTGAGTGGCTTTTGTGTGCCCATTTGCAGTTTCGTCGTGGCGAGCTGTGTCTCCCCGACGCTGGGTTTTGACCCGTGTGCTTCCTGTCATGGCAGTTGAGCTTGAGCGGTTGGTTTTGGGCCGGATACCCGGATTGAGGTTAGAGCGCTTCGGACCCAGATGACAGGATTGTTAGAGGCTTATCAGCGGCAGAGTGAGCGAGCAACTGGTTTTAGCGGCACAGTTGTCGGAGCAACGGGCAGCTCGATAGTGCTTCCTTCCGAGACCACCCGGTTGCAGTATCCTCAGTGGTGGGGATTTCTGTGGCACCGATGGAGTGAGTAGCCCCCTCTGTGCCAATGTTTAGTGCCAAGGCACCGAGGTAGGGTGGATAGTTGACAGCTGGTGAGCTGAGGGGACGCAATCGATCTATTGAGCCAGATTTGGCAGATGAACCACCCCGACTCGTAAGATTGAGTTTGGAGCCTTTGGAGGCAGAGTCGTGGTTGGTGGTGATGGAGTGATCAATTGAGAGCCTCCCTGTGCTAGAGAGTTTTTGCGGTTGTTGAACTGCGCGCTCCATGTTAGAGGGACGAGGCGCACAGGATATGTGTGATTGGGAGTGGATTGCGCCAGGATACCTTTCAGTTATTAATTCAGTCCCTCCGTTGCAGGTTTTAACGCCTCGATGAAGTAGGCATTGTGTATGGAGCGTGGCGCTGCAATTCCTTTGGATAGGGATCTGCCGCTAGAGGCGAGTTCAGGATATTGGCGCTTGGCGCCGGGTGATGGAGGACAGATCGGCCGGCAGAGGCACTTCTGATTTTTTTTTCAGGATAACGGGTTCCTGAGAGGCCAGCGATCGGGTAGACCCCGATGGCAGCATCAGCATCTATATCAGAGTGGCGCAGCGGTAGCGTGGATTTGCTATCTGCGGAGGACCTTATTCATCGCCTCAGTGTGAGCAGAGACAGAGGTCATGCTCCCTTTGTGTTGGGTCTAGATTTTTCCTTGCAGATTGAGCGACAACCGCCGGCATCGAATGGGTGAATTTGTGCCGCCCGGTTGGAGGGCGCCACGGCAGTGGATGGAGTTGTTGCAAGCGTGATTTCATCATAGCAGCCGGAGTTAGAGCATGTTGCATTCCTGCATGGACTAGAGGCAGAATTATTACCACGTGCACTAAAGGTACAGGTGTCTGTTGTTGCTGTGCATGTGGAGGAGACTTTTGGATCATGTCCAGTGCAGCTGACGCTGCGAGTTACCGATAGATTTATTGGTAATAGTGGCAGTTCGGTATTTTGACCATGTACTTGAGATTGATTGGCACAATGCCACAGAATGTTTGACTGCGGCGAGGGAGGACTTTGACCTTCGGCAAAGCGTTCAAGAAGAGGCTTGCTTGTTGAGATTATTAGAGCATGCAAGTTATAGCGACAGTATGAGAGGTGCTTACGGCAGCACCAGGACTCAAGGATATCTCGGTTGCCCACGAGATCCCGGGTGTGATTTCACCTGAGCTGTTTGTGATGCCGCCGGTTAGGGAGATAGAGATTGTGTTTGACGTGGTTCGGGGAACCGCGCCACCCTCGACAGTACTTTATTGGACATCGCCGGTAGAGCCGAGAGAGCTGATGGCGTAGTTGCAGGATCTGATGGATCGAGGGGTCTGTTTGACCTAGTGCCACGCCGTTGGTACACGGTGGTGATGCCACGTCGTTGATACATGACTGTGAGGGTCCTTTTATGGTTCGAGTGTAGACAGGTCCGGGTGGTATCTAGGACCTTTGATGGAGCTATATGCAGGCAGTTATTGTATGATGCGAGTACCTACTTGGAATTAGACAGCCGAGGAATTTGCCTAGATGGCGTTCAGGACACGGTAGGGGCATTATGAGCTCATAGTAAGGCCAAATGGAATAATTAATGCCCTGTTGTCTTGAAGATTTGAGAAATTGTGCGTCCCAGTTGTACTTGGACGGATTGGGAGTGGTGTTCCCCCAAGGATATTTTGATTTACTCCCAGAGCGACTTGGAGTACGTGGAGCACTTGTGGATGTGCTACCATGCCTGTGTGGATGAAGCTGTATGCCAAGTTATTGAGGTACAAGTTGTAGCTTCAGAAGCATACATTCTTGGGTCACTTTGTTCGAGCCGTAGGAGCGGCGGTGGAAATCCAGCCAATATGGATATCACTTGGGATTTGGCCGAGATCGACAATTATTGTCGAGGTGAGGAGTTTCTTGGACTGGGTAGTGCCAGGAGAGCTTGGCAATCGGATGATGACACTGATACCAGCGCCAATGTTAGTATTTCCAGTGTTGGGAGAGATATCTGCGAGTTTTAGTGATGCCTCCTGTAGCGACTGTGGAATTACCATTGGGTTATTTTTGAGCATTCTGGATTACCCCGACAGGGCCACTATGATGGCGGATACCTGGCGCAGGAAAGCTGTCTGGGGATGAGTTTGATAATTCCACAGCTGGCACTATGTGGACTATTGGGGCAAACATGGCTTGCGGTTGTGTCCCTGAGGGTTCCTTTGGATGATAGACCGCGGCTGAGTAGTTCACTCGGATGGTCAAGATTCGGGAGTGACCGAGCAAGGACCCCTCCTTGTTAGGGCCCTTTTCCTTATTGGATAATCGTGTGGGTGTGCTTCGGGTTGCCTTGGTTGAGTTGACACAGGTTGTGGTTTGGTGCGTGTTGCACTGGCGGTTATCTTATTTCCCCCAACTTTTGATGGAACCCTTGTTGTGTTTCATGTCTCAGCTCAGGAAGGTTATGTTTGTGGATCCCTCGACCGTGATTGACTCGCCCCATTTGAGATCTATGAATGTTTGGAGTACGAGGGACGCTCGTTGCGAATTCTGGCTCATGAGATTAGAGGTTGCGTAATCGGGCTATGCCGTACTGGCTGTTGTTGTTGTTGTTGAGGAGTAATCACGGGGAGTGAGAGGTGACTTGGGAAGCTAGAGACAGTGATGTTGAGTACTTACCCTTGGTGTTTGTGACTCCTGGTGAAATCGAGCTAGTTTCGAGGATGAAACTTTCTTTAGTGGGGGGGGATGTGAGAACCCGGATCCCCACGACTAGATTACTGATTGACCAGTAGCCCCTGGAGGCCTATGTGGCGTGTCGGTGGCGTTTGTACACAAATTGGACACTAGTGATGGACTCGGTGTGTTAAATGGATCACGAGAGTAGTCAGATGACCCCGTCGAATGCTTAGAAGTGGTTTTGCGCGCAATGGATATTAAAATTGGGCTCAACGCGAAGTTTGGGGTTTAGAACACTTTTCCGGATGCCCTCTGCAATTTTTAGAGTTAGAATTTGGCAAAATGGACAGCGGATTTGGATTCAGCGCGCGAAAACGATGAAAATGGACTATCTACATGTATTTTTCGGAGCCCGGATGACCCGGCACGGATTTCGAGGCAGAGGTACTGTTCCGGCTGCCGGCGGGAAGCGGCGGAGCGCAGCGGGCAGCGGCGGGGCGCGGCGGCGGGCGCGCGAGCAGGCGCGCGGGTGCACGGGCAGGTGCGCGGTCCACCGAGGAGGCGTCCACCCGGGACGGGACACGTGGCGGCTCCCGGTTGGCCGGCGCAGCAGGCGCGGTCCACGGAAAAAGGCGCGGGTGTACGGTGGACCGGTGGGTGACACGTGGCAGCGTGTGATTGGCGCGACGTTGTGCGCTCGGTCCACGGAACCACTGCACCACCTAGGGACGCGTGCGTGCAGAGGGCGCAGGCGGCGTGCCAGGCGCGCGTTGACTGGCTGCGGTGCCACGCGTCGCCCTCCGGTGCGGCCACGTGCCGCCCGCGTAGTGGGCGTTGTTGCTGTTGCCTGTTCGGTGGGCTACGTGGAGGCCCGTGGGGGATTCGGGCCAACACAGTGTTGCGCCGGGCCCAACACTGTAGCAGCCCGGATCTTCCGGGCGCCCGGAAGTGGGGACACAGCCGTCATTTCCTGAATTGTTTTCTGGGCCTATTTAAGCGAGCCGAGCTGCTTCTTCTCCCCCTTTTCCGCCATTTCCGAGCTCCAAACCGACTTGAGGCCTTCAGTAAAGTTGACCCCCACGCTGTGCTGCATCCATCTCCAGAGTTTGGTGATTTTTGGTGGCACTCATCCTGAGGTTCCCATTTTTACGGCGCGGCGCGACGCTCGTCCATTTGTGTTCCCCTTCGTCGCGTTTCGGTGCACGAGTTCCCCCGGCCTACTCCGACCTCCGTTTCAGGCGATTCTTGCGCTGTTGGATCCGCGAAAGACAGAGCTACGATCTTGGTATTTTCTACTTTCCCTAGTTTCGCGCTTTTTGAGGAGTTTTTCCATCCTTATTGGGACCCCTTTTTCTGATGTAATTTCTGGAAAGCGACACCTTGCCGGATTTTTATCTCCGCAACCGGGCATCGGTTGGAGACGTGCCTATACACTTTTTTCATCTACTCGACGCGAGGATTATCATCGTATTTTTATTGGATTTTTCTGAGGCTTGCCCGGAGGTATATTTTTCTCCCTTTATCTGTGCATGGAAATACAGATGCATGGTTGTCTGTTTGTGAGCGCCCTGTGTTGTGGAATTTGTAACTCGGCCTACGGGGCTTGGAATTTGGCGTGCGGGTGCTCGTTTCGAAGGTATCGACGCAAGCAACGCGATAGTATTTTTGTTGGATTTTTCTGAGTTCTTGCTGCAGGTGAAAAATCCACATCTTTGGGACTGTTCCAATAGAATTGTATGTACTTGGATATTTTGGAATACAAGTGTGACGATGAACCTTATTGTTGTACCCAGGGGTGTATGCAAGTGTTGCTGGACCCGTTGGATCTGAAGACTTTGATTTCGGGGTACTTTCAGCTGTTTGGAGCCGAGGCTTTCGCGACATGTATCAAGGATGTAGTTTCGGCAGAATCTGGACTGTGAGCGTCTGCGCTCTTCGCCGACCCCAAGTTTGCCTTGGATTGAGCACTTCAGGTGGGTAAGCTTAATATCAATAACTGTATAAGGCAATGATTATGTTATGGCAAATATAAGTGCACTTATGGGGATGTCACCCCTCGATGACTGACAGCAGGCATATTTGATGTACAACCGATATAAGCGAAAGGTAAGCAAGGAATGGCCTACTTGGGTGAGATTGGTATACCATAGTAGGAATACTTTAGCATGCTTTGCTAATATATGTTTCACCCACTTTTATCGTTTCTGAGGACAAAAGCATGCTTTTATGGACATGTAGTTAGGACATCTTTTATTGCTACACTACTCATTGGAACTTGACTTAGGAGAAACCATGCTTTTCCTTTCTCCTTCTTTGTTAGTCAGGTGGTCAGTGTTGCTCGGGTTCGAGCAGGGATCTGGGTAGTGTAGTCGGGACTTGGTGTCTGGGACAGGTTGGATTAGTTGTGAGGCATTGCGGCAACCGCGGATATTGGGCGGTTGACCGGATATTTATTTATGCACCAGATTAGGTATCTGAATTCTCTAGTGGACAGAGTTTCCCCCTATTGAGTACTTTTGCATCCGATTGAGGTCGGGTCTTTCTTTAGTGGACAAAGTTTTCCACTTTGATCATAGTCTTGATCAAAGTCCTGCTATACAGAGATACTTTTACTCGTGTGGGTCGCTCCCCTCGAGTGCCACTCTTGAGTTTCCGATCGGACGGTTTAGATGCCGATCTGTTACTTACTTTAGTTTTCGATCGGACGGTTTAGATGCCGATCTGTTACTTACTTTAGTTTCCGATCGGACGGTTTAGATGCTGATCTGTTACTTACTTTTGTTTCCGATCGGACGGTTTTGATGCCGATCTGTTACTTTGGGATGCGGGCCATGTGGGCCGATCCCGCGGTTTCGAGCCATGAGTGCAGATTCCGCTGAGAAGGCAATGCCAGTTTTACTGGTGGCACCAGATTGGGTTTATTACAGATATTTGCTTTATTGTTGCACTCGTGTCGGGGGGACCGAGTGAAGTCTAGTAGCTGTGTCTAGACTAGTGCTAGTGTTGTCGGGAGCCATTTTGGGATCGACGGTTGTCCCAAGGTCATTGTGAGTTGTTCATCGTTGTACGAGAGGCATAGGCAGGCATGGCAGGCATAGGCAGGCATAGCAGGCATAGCAGGCATAGCAGGCATGGCAGGCATAGGCAGGCATGGCAGGCATAGCACGCATAGGCAGGCATGGCAGGCATAGCAGGCATAGGCAGGCATGGCAGGCATAGGCAGGCATGGCAGGCATAGCAGGCATAGGCAGGCATGGCAGGCATAGCAGGCATAGGCAGGCATGGCAGGCATAGGAGGCATAGGCAGGCATAGCAGGCATAGAAGGCATAGGCAGGCATGGCGGGCATAGCATGCATAGGCAGGCATGGCAGGCATAGCAGGCATAGCAGGCATAGGCTGGCATAGCAGGCATAGCAGGCATAGGCAGGCATGGCGGGCATAGCATGCATAGGCAGGCATGGAAGGCATAGCAGGCATAGAGGCATGTTAGCTGTTGAGAGTCTCCAGCTTTCTTATTTCAGTCTTTACGGCTTTGGTTAGTTTTTGTCTTTTGAGGACTTAGTGGGCAGACCGTCGGGTCCGACGGTGGTACCCACTGAGAACTCCCTTTTTGGTGTAGTTCTCACACCCTTTGGGGGTTCTCCCCCCCCTTTTTCCTTCCTCTCCTTTGTTTTGCAGAGTCTTAGCGGGTGTTGCTGATTCTGCGGTCGATGATTGAGGCGAGGGAGTCGCGAGCTAGATCCCTACCCATGTTTGGAGAGTAGCGGTACCCCTTCAGAGGAGAGCTTCAGTAGATTAGTTGTTTTATTTTCCTCTTTTGAGAGGCTGATGTAGTGAGGATTTTATTTGTGTTGAGAGACAGTACACTGATGTATTTATTGGAGATACCTCCCTGTTGAGCTATGAGTCTTGTATCTGAGGATATTGTACGATTATTATTTTTGGGAGGTGGACGTTGTTGTATTATTTCCAGTTGTACATTGGTTGATTTTAATTATACAGCAGATTTTCATTTATAGCTCTGATATCTGTTAGCTGTAGTACTTTTCTTGCAGGTAGGACGCTTCGCCTATGCGGGGTTTGGCATAGGTGGCGGATCTGTTGGCGAGCCCGGGTCGCAGTTTCGACCCCGGGGCGTGACACAAGTATTCCAAAAAGCATTTTATCTAATCATCAAGAAAAACCATGCTTTGTATACATGTGGTAGCTGCACACAGTACTCGGACGACCGAGGTGGTAGCTCTTTCCTCCATGTGGTGGTAGTTTTCACACTCCTCGTTGGGATGTAACTCTTTCCACATCTTTTGAGCATAAAGATTTAATAAACTCCCCCTCAATTGGCTATCAATTATTTAAGATATGAAGTATTCAACCAAAAATTGATCTCGTATTCATACTTAATTTAATTTTCGAATATGATAAAAACTATACCAAGAGATCCTTGAGAGAGAAATTGATTTTGATCAATTAAAAATGAACTAATTGATATAAAAGATCATTGCATCAAATGAATCATCATGATATCCAAACCATAATAAATTTCTTAAAACATAAAAGGATGCAAGTAAAGTCAATTATACTAATGCTCAATTAATGTTCTATGTTCAAGCATAGATAAAGAACACAAACACAAAAACAAAACCTAACCTAAGCAATGATTTCAAAAAGTGTTATTTCAAAGAAAGCATTCCAATTGCTTTACGCAAATGAATAAACCGTTTTTGATCCAAAGGTTTTGTTAAAATATCAGCTAATTGATCTTCAGTTGAAATATAAGAAATTTGAAGAATACTTGATTCAACTAGCTCTCTTAGAAAATGATATCTAAGTTCAATGTGTTTTGTTCTTGAGTGCAACACAGGGTTTTTAGAAATATTTATAGCACTAGTGTTGTCACAAAGAATAGTTACCGAAGTTGCAGAAATTCGGAAGTCGCTCAACATGCTTTTCATCCAAACCAATTGAGTTGAACAACTACCTGCTGAAATATATTCCGCTTCTGCAGTCGAGAGTGCAATGCAGTTTTGCTTTTTACTATGCCATGCAACAAGGCAATGGCCAAGATAAAAACATGCACCACTCGTACTTTTCCGATCATCCGCTGATCCTGCCCAATCGGCATCTGAATATCCTATAATGTCAAGAGTTGTTCCCATAGGATACCAAATTCCAAAATTTAATGTTCCTTCGATGTACCGGATGATCCTTTTCACCGCTTTTAGGTGAACCTCCTTTGGTGCTGACTGATATCTCGCGCAAATCCCAACACTAAAGGATATATCCGGGCGACTAGCCGTGAGGTAGAGTAGACTTCCAATCATGCTGCGATAAAGCTTCTCGTCTACACTTTCACTAAGAGATTCACTTCCTAATCCCTTATTGGTAGTTCCCATTGGAGTCGGAAAATCTTTAGCATTTTCTAATTCGAATTTCTTCACCAACTCCCTTGCATACATGGATTGACATAAATGGATGCTTTCTTCATTTTGTTTCACTTGCAATCCAAGAAAGTATGTTAGCTCGCCCATCATGGACATCTCAAATTCGCTTTCCATGATTTTCGCGAATTTTGAAGCATCGTTGTTTCTTGTTGCTCTAAATACAATGTCATCGACATAGATTTGTGCCACGATAAAGTTATCCCCAAAATGCTTCACAAAGGGTGTCCGATCCGCTCCCCCTCGAGTGTAGCCCTTTTCCAAAAGGTGCTTTGTCAACCTTTCATACCATGCTCGCGGTGCTTGTTTTAGACCGTAAAGAGCCTTTTTCAAACGAAAAACATGGTTAGGTAGTTTATGGTCAATGAAACCTTTCGGTTGAGCCACATAAACTTCTTCATTTAAAAACCCATTTAAAAAGGTGCTCCTAACGTCCATTTGAAAAAGTTTGATTTTAAAATGACAAGCAATCGCAAAGAGGATGCGAATTGACTCGAGAACGAGCTACCGGGGTGAACGTCTCATCAAAGTCTATACCTTCAATTTGTGAATAGCCCTGAGCAACTAAGCGTGCTTTGTTCCTGATGATGGTACCTTCCTCGTTTCTCTTGTTCTTGAAAATTCACTTAGTACCAATTATGTTGTGTTGCTTTGGGGGCTTCGTTAATTCCCAGACTTTGTTTCTTTCGAACTGATGGAGCTCTTCCTGCATTGCTTCAATCCAGTAATCATCCTGAAGAGCTTCATCGACGTTCTTTGGTTCTATCATGGAGACGTAACATGCGACTCCACAAACCAACTGTCTCCGAGTCCTGACTCCTTCCTGTGGGTCTCCAATAATGTTCGATTCTAGATGATCCTTGGAGATACGTAGCGTTTGAGGTAACGGAGTACTCGGATGTACGTGTGATGATACCTGCATATCAGATAAACTAGAAGAACCATTAGATGCATCAACTTTATCGGAAGAATTGTTATGAGAAGATGCATTTACAGGAGTATCATCATCAAGAGACATATCAGGGGTAGATTTATCAGATGCAAAATAAAAAGCTTCATCTACTTTAACATTAAAAGATTCAATCATCGTTTTAGATTCGAGGTTAAATACCCGATATGCTCTACTATTTGTAGAATAACCCATAAAAATCCCTTGGTCACTTCAAGAGTCGAATTTTCTAAGATTTTCGCGATCACGCAAAATGTAACAGCGACTCCCAAAGGTTCGAAAATTTTTGATATTTGGTTTTCTACAAAACCATAGTTCATATGGTGTATTTAAAGTTCCCGGGCGCAAATACACTCGATTAATAGCATAGACCGCGGTGTTAATTGCTTCAGTCCAAAAATGTAACGGGAGATTCCGGCTATGAAGCATAACACGCGCCATCTCTTGTACAACCCTGTTTTTGCGCTCGACTACACCATTTTGCTGAGGTGTATAGGGTGCTGAGAATTCATGTTTTATACCATTGGAAGTGCAAAAATCAATGAATTTAGAATTGATGAATTCTCCACCTCTACCACTCCGAACACGAACGATCTTTTCATTTTTCTCAATCTGTCATGCCCCGGGGTTTAAACACGTGGAAGAAACGTCACCGTTTAGCTCTCAAATTTAGCATATATTTATTTTTTGAAATCAATCTTCCCCGGTGCGTGCCCAGACCCGCCGCATATACAAATTCACTATGCAAACGGGCAGAGTTTCCTTTGTATATGCACGGCCTCCCGACTACAATATCCATACAATCATACCTTTAACCACACTAGTTCAACAGTCAAGCACATACAACCCTTTTTTTTTCCACAAGTAATAAAGAGGCCGATTAAATTTTGAAAGGATAAAACCACAGGGTTTTGAAAACGGTGCCAACACGACACCCAGGTTTTACAAAGCCATTTCAAAATCCATAAATCCACAGGGTTTTGAAAACGGTGCCCACTCGACACCAGTATTTTTCAAATCATTTTCGCAATGTTTACTTTCCTTTCTTTTAGTTTGAAAACGGCCAACTATCCGATAGTAACTAAACATACATCCACAGAGTACTATGATAAATCCAACATCCAAGTCAACCTGACAAAAGTTTCACACCCACATAGCTACTAACAGATAATGAAATGAGCAAAAGGAGACTAATCACAAACTGTAGCCTCGAAAGGCCAAAGGACCTCTCAACGCGGCCTCGCCGTCGCCCTACCGCTCACCCCTGACCGAACCTGTCACAGAGTGGGGAGTCAGCGACACAAGACACAAAGTATAAAAAGCATGAAGGGCTATAACTAAAGCAAACTGTAAGAAAACCCAGAGCAACCGACCTCGTCATCGTGCAATCGACAGTAAAACCCTCCCCCTGCACAATCCAAACCGGGCACCTACCCCGGCAACCACACCGAGCACCTACCTCGGCCACCGCACCGAGCACCTGCCCCGGCGCCACACCGAGCACCTACCTCGGCCACCGCACCGAGCATCTGCCCCGGCGCCACACCGAGCACCTGCCTCGGCACCACCGCTCACACCCCCCACCTATGAGGGCCCCAATTACGTCACCAATACGTGGGGTACACGGGTCAACGTTGTTAAGGATTTTGTTTTGGCGCATTTCGTGAAAGTATCGAGTCTTGAAGATTGAAGGTTAAGAAGTTTGGATTTTATATCTCAATCTCAAGAAAGAAGAATTCAAAAGGATCAGGTATGTTTAACTAATTAATTTTGGTGATCCGAATGCTTCTTATAGTGTAGAAACACTTGGATGAATTTTTAATTGCATAAAAATCAAAAACTGGACATGGGACATGTTCAGGATCCGGATTAGACACTTCGATCCGGATCCCGAAGGGTGTTAGTTCATACGCAAATCCAATCCGGATCGTAGCCGAATCTGATCCGGATCCCGAACATTGGTTTTTGCTGAATTGTATGAACGATCCAGATCGGGCTTTGCAATTCTGTCACTCCCCGGGTGTAAACCAGAACCCGGGCCCGTCCACAGATCCGCCGTGCACACAGAATTTTCCGTGTACACGAAGCGCTGATAACCTGCTCAGATATAAAACAAGTAATAAAGGAGCATAAAACAGAGCTAACTAAAACTAATACAACTCAGACAAATGCTGGAAATGAAAGTACAGTAAGCTCTCAAAAATATACAAGTGTCTCTCCCAGCTCACGAAATATATACAACCAGCTGGCCGCAGCCAGACCCAAAATAAAAGGAAAATACAACCGTCTGAGTGTACTGGGGGTACATCAAAACTACAAAACTCCAACTCGGGGCAGCAGCTATCTAATCAGCGATCCTCTTACCTCGATCCAGGGAAGAGGGTCCCGCGACTCCCGCAGAAGACTCTACAAAACAAAGGGGGAAAGAAAAGAGAAAACAGTGGGGGTGAGAACTACTATAAAAACAGTAGCCTCCCCTAGTGGGTAAGCCTCAAACTCAGAAATACCCACTAGGACTACTAGAGGCGAAAATGAAATAAAGGTAGTATGCTAAAGGTAAATCTACTGATGATAAAGCTACCCCTAGTATGCCTCTAAAATGCCTAGCTGTCAAAATCGCTAGAAGTATGCATCAGTATGTCAAAACCTGGCCAACCAAACCCAATCAATACACCAGTCAACACTGGTACTGCCTGCTGTACTGTCAACTCGAGAACCCAGTATCTGATCGGCACACGGCACGATCCTCAAAGTACCCAATCGACCGGCACACGGCTCGACCCTAAGCCTACTCCGGAGTGGCACTCGAGGGGAGCGACCCACACGAGTAAAAATATGTAACCATAAGTATCTGATGTAGCAGGACTGGATCAAGACTCTAAACGAGTGGGTAAGACCATCCACTAAAGAAGCCCGATCCCTCACCTCCAATCTGATGCAATAATAATAATACTAGTAAGCCGGTCAACCGCCCACAGTCCGCGGTTGCCGCAACACCCAACCATCCATCCCCGACTGTCCCAACTCTGAACATCTGAACTACACAATCCTCTACAACTAGACTACAGGAGAATGAATAGAAAGCATGGTTTCTCCTAAGTCAATTCCAGCATGTATGTGTAGCAGAAAAAGGTGGCCTAGCTAGATGACCGTTGAAGCATGCAAAGTCCTTTACTTGATAAACCCCTTTCAATTATTCTAACATATGCAACATTAAATGTTTGGGAAATCCCGATGTACATGTGGTAAGATATATGATACTTAGTACATTTTAGATGCACAATTTACTAGCAAGTACCCCTTATGCAACATTCATTTTAACCACAAGCCCAAACCTTCCCTCAACATACAACATGATATGGCTATAGCATTCTTTCCAACTAATTAAATTGCATATCTAAACATGGAAACACCGCTTACTAACTTGTAGCCTGCTAACAATGCAAGTATTAGCAAAGGAACCTTAATCTCATGCAAGCATGCTAGATACATTCATATTTAATAACACATAATCGTGGCATTCCAATAGGCCTAGTGACATTCACAAGTAGGAGGTTCTCAACATCACCCACCTCGAGCGCTATTCCAAAATTCCCAAAGGCGAAGTCCAAGATCAGTCCAACACACCACCAATCTGTACAAAATACCCCAAAGGAAAAATACATAAGCTAAACATCCACGCTTTCCAGAATCTGTCCCCCAAATCAGCAGTCCACAATTCACTAATTTTTACCTGCGAATAACGTCCAGAAAAATCCAAGAAAAATACTATCGCGATCCTTGCGACGAGCCCGTCGAAACGAGTACCTGCACGCCCAATTTGGAGTTTCCTACGCTGAGATAAAAATCCGACAAGGGGTACACCCCGAATCCAAACTGCGCTAAATTCCTGTAACAAGGAACCACAGAGAAAGGAGATTCTCACCCTCGAGTAAAATTCAGAAAATTCTGAGAAAAATCCAGGAGCCTCCTTGCGAAGCGTAGATGAAAATTGCCTTTTGAATCGCCTCGTTCCGACGCCTGAGCGAAAAGATATGGCAAGAACACCGCGGTGCTGTCCCAAAAGTCCGCGAAGAAAAAGGGTCAAATGGTTGCTCGGAAACCTCCAAGATCAGCACGGAAATCGAGGAACCATAAAACACAGGAGTTGAAGCCCTACCTGTCGTGAGTCCAACGGCGCAAGAATCGGCGAATTCCGAGGTCGGGGTGGGTCGGAGGAGTCCAAACACTGAGAAGGGGCGAAGAGGATCGCCGGAGAACAAGCGTCGCGCCGCGCCGTAAAACAGTGAACCTCGGGATGCGTGCCTCCAAAAATCTTCAAACTTCTCCAAAGGGTAGTGCACTGAGGGAGGAAAAACTCTTGTGAAGGGAGCTCAGCGGATAGGTGTGAGGACCCGGAAATTCCCACGTTTGGTTTACTGTTGGATTTGCGGCTTCTGGAGACCCGTGTTGGGTGTTAGAGGTGTTTGCGCGCATATTGGACCCAAGATTTGGACTCGGCATGAAAAACGGATCAAGTTTGCTTCTCCGGGAATTTTCGGCAAATTTTAGAAGTGGAATTTGGCAAATCGGACTTCGGATTTGGATTCAGCACGCGAAAACGATCGAAACGGGCTATTTATTTGTATTTTTCGGAGTCCGGATGCGAAAACACGCATTTCGAGGTTTTGGGTACTGTTCCGGCCGGCCGGGCATCGCCGGCGGCGGCGGCGGGCGGCGGAGCGCGGCGGTTGGCGGCGGCGGAGGCGCGCGGTCCACCGCGGAGGTCGTGCACCGGGCGCGGGCCACGTGGCGCCTCCCTATTGGGCGGTGCGGTAGGCGCGGTCCATGGATTTGGCGCGGGTGCACGGTGAGCCGGGTGGGCCACGTGGCAGCCTGTGGTTGGAGGGTCTTGGTGCGCTCGGTCCACGCGGTGGAGGCGGTTGCCTCGGGGCGCGTGCCCGACGCGGCACCGGCGGCGACGCGGCCGCGCACGTGGGCGCGGCGTGGGCGCTGTCGGGGTGACGTGGGGGCGCCACGTGGCACCCCGTGGTTGGTCGGGCGCAGCGGAGCACAGCACAGTGCTTGGACACGTGGCGTTGCGTGGTTCGCTGGCTCAGGTGCGCCGGGATCGGGGAGCGATGCTGGGCCACGTGGCGGGCCGTGGGGAATTCTGGCCTGCACAGTAATGGGCCGGGCCCATTACTGTAGCAGCCCGAATTTTTCCGGCGCCCGAATCTTGGGACAATTTCGGTATTTCTTCAATTGTTTTTTTTGGGGTCTTTATTTAGCAGCCCGAGCCTCTTTCTTCTCCCCTTTTCTCCTCTTTTCGAGCCTCCTCTGCCCGAGCACCCTTAAGAAGATTTCTTCATCTTCAAGCTCTGGATCCACCTGCAAAGTTTTGAGATTTTATGGGCACGCATCCCGAGGTTCTCTATTTTACGGCGCGGCGCGACGTGGTGGTTCCTGTGTTCTTCTTCAGCGCAGCAGCAGTGTTTTAGCTCCCCTGGTCTACTCCGACGATCTTTTCGAGAGATTTCTTCGCAGTTGGATTTCTAACAGGTGAGGCTACGATTTTGGGTTTCTCGCACATTTTCAGATTTCACGTTTTTCGAGGGGTTTTCTCGTGCTCACTGGGATCCTTTTTGCTGTGAGATTTTTGGTGAGGGCAGCACCTTCTCTTGAGGAGATCTCCGCGCACGAGTCTCGGATCAGAACGTGCTTATATACTTTTTTCATCTACTCGACGCGGGGATCATTGTGGATTTTTCTTGGAATTTTTGGAGACCTTCCCGAAGGTATATACTTTTCCTTTTATCTGTACAAGAGTTTACAGTTGAATGGTTTTGGGATTGTGCGCACCGATACTGTGGAATTTGTAACTTGGCCTACGGTGCTCGGAATTGGACGTACAGGTACCCGTTTCGAAGCTATCGACGCGAGGATCGCTGTGGTATTTTTATCAGAATTTTTCGAGTTCGTTTTGCAGGTGAAAATTTCACAGTAAGTGGACTGTTCCCAGCAGATTTGTAAAACCTGGATTTTATTGGATTTAAAGTGTAACTGTAGCCTTATGTTGTACCCAGGAGGGATTGTGGACTGTGCTGGACCTGTTGGACCTAGAGTTGTCATTTTCCTGGTTTTCTCAGCTGTACAACTCCGGACAGTTAGCGTCTTCAGGTGGGTGGCTTGTTTTCAAGATCTATGGACTGTGCTCTAATTCTATTGATATAGAATCATGCATGATAGTGATTGGACTTGGGTAGCATGCTAGAATTCGAATGTTATTATTCTTGTAATTATCTGATGATCGTATGATCTCTTCTGCTTCCTACCGCATGTTAAATATTTGTTCTGTTGGAACCTGACCTAGCACCCCCGTCATATGTTGCATGTGTAACCAGACCAGTAGAAAACCCTCACTTGGGCTAGGGTTATTTATGTTTAGACATCCACACTTTATGCTTCATTCCTGGACTTAGTGTTATCCTCGCCCGGGTAGTGGGCCGAGCGGTCGGAACTTCTTTTAGTGTGGGATGCATTTGCACTCGTGCTTGGGAGCAGAGTGGAGTCTGGTAGATGCAGTGGTTCGCTTGTCTGTACCGGGAACCGTTTGGGGTAAACGGTGGACCCGGGAGATTTGGTTTTCCCCTGTTGGGTTGTCGCCACTGTGTTAGTGGCGGTAGTTTTCTAGTGATAGCCGGACCTAGAACCCAGGAACCTTTTCGACATACACATGATTTTAGTCTGCCAATGTTTTCTTCCAAACATCGAAGGGCCGCTGGAGTCTGTTCTTGTTTGATTGGACAAAGGCATCAGCCCTTCGGGGTTTGGGTAAAACACTTGTTTTCTAACTGTTTTTCTAAAAAAGAACTAAAATCATTAAATATGGATTTCTTCCAGATCAAATTAGTTTTCAATAACAAATGTCACCTTTTTCCTGTAAATCTCCCCACTCGAAAGGATTCGAGTGGTCTGGGTTCTAGGGGTCGTTCCTCTGTCGGGACGGAAGCCACAGGGGCCGAGCCTGGAACCTGTTCTTGTTTGATAGGGTTGTAGGTGTAGGTCTCCCGGGACTTTCGGGCCCTGTTGGTGTCTTTTGCGAGTTGTACTGTGATTATTGCTTTCCCGAACTATAAGGGATCGGGAACTTCGATAGTCGGAGCCTAGAGTCTGTTCTTGTTTGATAGGGTTCTTAGCACCGGTCTATCGGGTTTCCGAACCCTTATGGTGTCGGTCTTTCTGGAGAGTTTAGTGTTCTGTTGTGGGAGCCGTCTAGTGGACGGTGGCCCCAGCGGTGTGACTTCCAGCTTGTGATGTAGAGTTGGTGTCGTTGGTCGATCTTGTTGATCGCGGTTTGGATTTTTGCCTGCATGAGCCATATTTGAGCTCGACAGAGTTACGCGGATACTTTCCTCGGTGGGGTCGCTCCCCTCGAGAGCCACTCCGGAGTTGGGCCTGTTACTTGCTATCGCGACTTGTCGACGCCGTCCCTCTGACTGGCCCGGTTGGCGGCAGTCACGGACACCCTACGGTAGACCCGTCCTGTTGAGGATATGCGGCAGTAGGTGGGCGCAGGTTTGACTGGACCCTTTGAGGCAGTCAGTTTAGATTTGGTGAGTTTACTGTGTGTGTTAGTAGATGCATCATGTTTCATCTGTTCCTTTTCTTGAGCATCTAGATAGAGGCATAGTAGCTGTTGAGTTACTTTTCCAGCCTTTCATTTCAGTTTTATATTATTACTTTATGCCTCTAGTAGACTTAGTGGGTAGACCGTCGGGCTTGTTGGCGGCACCCACTGAGAACTACTTGGGACGTAGTTCTCACACCCGTCGTGGTGTATTTTCCCACAGGGACTTCTACTCTGGTTCCTGCTGCTCCTGTTGCTGTTTTTTCTGATCGAGGTAAGGGAGTCGCGAGATAGTTCCCCACCAGTCGTCGTCCAGAGAGTAGATGTACCCTTATTACTTTTGAGAGTTCCTGTTGAGAGAACTTTGTAGTGAGGTATAGAGTTGTATTTGTTTTCTACTGCTCGAGTGACTTTTGTACTTTTGGTGAGGACTTGTGTTGTATATAGTTTTTATTTCTAGCAGTTTTACTTTCAGCTCTGATATCTGCATAGTATAGATGCTCTTTTGCAGGTTAGTCGCTTCGTCTATACGGGCTTCCCGTATGGGCGGCGGATCTGTTGGCGAGCCCGGGTCACAGTTTCGACGCCGGGGCGTGACAATAGGAGGCCCAAAAAGCCAAAAGAACAAACAAGGAGGGCTATTTATAGGCCCAGCCCAAAACACAAAATCCGGATTTCCGGGCGCATGTTTCGGGCGCACTGCGCCCGGAAACCTGTTGCATGTATCCTGTCCGACGCGCCCGAAATCCTCTGGTGCTGCCACGTCGCCCCACAACAGGGGACAGCCGTGCAGTGCGACCGCCGCGCGCCACGCGTCCCCCCGCGGTCAGCGGGGGTAGGTACGGCCCGCCTATCGCGTGCCGACACGCGTCGCACTCGAGTGCGGCCGACAGCCCACCTGGCGCTACAGTGCGCGCGCGCCATCCCGAGGCGCCCCTCTGCGCACTCCGGGGACCTAGACCACGTGAGCCAGCGAATCCCACGCCGCCACGTGTCATACGCCCGGCCCACCGCAACCCCGCAGGTTCGCTGAGCCGTGCCGCGTGCGCCGACCTATCCGGGCACGCCACGCGTCCCGCGCCCGCGGTCCATGCACCGCCGCGCCTCCCCGTGGACCGAGCTGCGTGAGCCGGCCAATGATAGGCCGCCACGTGGCTCAGGCCGGTCCACGGACCTCCCCCATGCACCAACAATTCCCGAAAACTTCCGGAAGCCCGCATTTGGTCATCCGGACTCCAAAGTTAACAAGCAAATAGCCGTTTTCAAGCGTTTTTCCGCGCTGAATCCAAATCTAACCTCAGATTGGCCCAAAACCTTTTCTAAAATTCGGCAATTACAGCCGAAAGCCAATTCCGCTATCAAAGTCTCACAAGGTCCATCTGTGGCACCCCTTCGATGCACCATGGGCCAGACACCAACACTAGGTGTTCTACACAATGGATTCACCGGAAAGTTGCATGGGAAAACCAGTACACTACATCCTCCCCTACAAGAAAAAGTTTCATCCTCGAAACAAAAGTCATACCTCAGGTAGCGGCCTCAAATAAGTGGGGGTGAGCATCCATCATCGCTGACTCCAACTCCCAGGTAGCCTCGCGCTCGTCATGACTGCTCCAGAGGATCTTCACATAAGGGATGGCTCGACTGCGCAACTCCCTAACCTCGCGGTCCAAGATCCTCAACGGCCGCTCAACATAGCTCAGGTCCTCAGCAACCTCCAATGGGGTGAAATCGATGACATGGGACGGGTCATGAACATACCTCCTCAGCGTCGATACATGAAACACATTGTGAACACCTGAAAGCCTGGGAGGAAGCGCAAGCCTGTAGGCAACTGGCCCTAAGCGCTCCAACACCTCAAAAGGTCCAATATAACGAGGGCTCAGTTTCCCACGAATACCAAATCTCCGAATCCCCTTCGAAGGCGAGACTTTCAGAAAAACATGGTCACCCACCTGAAACTCTAAGTCTCGCCGTCGAGTATCAGCATAACTCCTCTGTCGATTCTGGGCGGTCTCTAGGTGTCGTCGTATCAATCTGACCTTTTCCTCTGCCTCTAACAGTAGATCAGGACCCAAAGTCTTCTTCTCACCCACGTCACTCCAATAAAGGGGTGACCGACACTTGCGTCCATACAACGCTTCAAACGGAGCCATCTGAATGCTCGCTTGATAGCTGTTGTTGTACGCAAACTCAACTAATCCCAAGTGTCGGTACCATCCTCCTCCAAAGTCCAGAATGCATGCTCTCAACATATCCTCGAGGGTCTGAATAGTGCGCTCTGACTGTCCATCGGTCTGTGGGTGGAATGCTGTACTAAATCGGAGCTGCGTCCCCAAGGCTGTCTGTAAACTCCTCCAGAAATGCGAGACAAACCTCGGGTCTCTATCTGATACGATGGAAACGGGTACCCCGTGCAATCTAACCACCTCAGCCAAGTACACCTGTGCCAGTCGCTCCATCGGCCAAGTCATCTGAACCGGTAAAAAGTGAGCGGATTTGGTAAGCCTGTCCACGACTACCCAGATAGCATCCGCTCCCGTCTGTGCTCTCGGCAACCCAGTGACAAAATCCATCGTAACATGTTCCCATTTCCATTCAGGGATTGGGAGACTCTGCAACTTGCCAGCAGGTACACGATGCTCAGCCTTTACTTGCTGACAAGTTAAACAGTGCGCTACAAATCTCCCAATGTCTCTTTTCATCCCATTCCACCAAAACTGTGCCTTCAGATCCCTATACATCTTAGTCCCACCAGGGTGGATGGTATAAGGTGTATAGTGGGCCTCCCTCAAGATCTGCTCTCGAATCTCTGCATCCATAGGCACGCAAGCTCGGTCCCTGTACCGGAGTACTCCCGCAGCATCAACTGAAAAGTCCCCTATCAAACCAGTCTGCATCTGCTCTCGAATCCTCACCAGGTGGGGGTCCTCACTCTCTCTCTCCCGAATCCTGTCCAACAGAGTGGGCTGCACAACTAGAGACATAAGCCTAGCAGAGACCCCAGGGGACACAACCTCGAGCTCTAACCGCCTCATCTGCTCAAGTAATGGCGCCTGATCGGTGATCATCAAAGATAAACTCTGTACTGCTCTCCTGCTTAGGGCATCAGCAACCACGTTGGCCTTGCCAGGGTGGTATAAAATGTCTACATCATAATCTTTCAACAATTCCAACCATCTACGCTGCCTCAAGTTGAGCTCCTTCTGTGTGAACAGGTATTTCAAGCTCTTGTGGTCGGTGTAAATCTCGCAGTGTTCCCCATACAGGTAGTGGCGCCACAACTTTAGTGCAAAAATCACTGCAGCTAGCTCCAAATCATGGGTAGGGTAATTCTTTTCATAATCCTTCAGTTGCCGAGAGGCGTAAGCGATTACCCTACCATCCTGCATCAGCACGCAACCAAGTCCACTGTGCGATGCATCACTATAAATCACGTATCCTTTCCCCATAACAGGGAGGGAAAGGATAGGAGCCGACATCAACCTGATCTTTAATTCCTCAAAGCTCCTCTGGCAGTCCTCACTCCAAATAAACTTAATCCCTTTTCGCGTCAAACGAGTGAGGGGTGTGGAAAGTTTCGCAAAACCTTCCACAAACCGACGGTAATATCCTGCTAAGCCCATGAAACTGCGGACCTCTGATACCGTCGTCGGTCGGGGCCAATCCCGGACTGCCTCGATCTTCGCCGGGTCTACTGCCACTCCAGCGGCTGAAATCACGTGGCCCAAAAAGGCAACCTCCCGAAGCCAGAAATCACACTTAGATAACTTGGCATACAACTTTCTCTCTCTCAGAAGTTGTAGCACAATCCTCAGATGCTCCTCGTGCTCCACATCGCTTCGGGAATAAACTAGGATGTCATCAATAAAAACAACGACGAACCGATCCAGGTATGGTCGAAAAATCCTGTTCATCAAATCCATAAAAGCTGCAGGGGCATTTGTCAGTCCAAAAGGCATGACGGTGAACTCATAATGCCCGTACCGCGACCTGAATGCCGTCTTTGGGATGTCCTCGGCCTTCACCTTCAATTGGTGGTAACCAGACTGTAAATCAATCTTGGAGAAGACACAAGACCCTTGCAGCTGGTCGAATAAGTCATCAATGTGCGGCAAAGGGTACTTGTTCTTGATGGTCACTTTATTCAGCTCCCGGTAATCCACACACAGTCGAAGTGAACCATCCTTCTTCTTCACAAATAGCACCGGCGCTCCCCAAGGTGATACACTGGGCCTCACAAAACCCTTGTCCATTAAATCCTGGAGTTGCGCCTTTAACTCCCGCAGCTCGGCCGGTGCCATTCGGTAAGGAGCCTTAGAGATTGGCGCAGTTCCTGGAACTACGTCAATCAAAAACTCAACCTCCCTATCCGGCGGCATATGAACTAGCTCCGGAGGAAAAACATCCGGGTACTCATGGACAATAGGGATATCCGTGAGTCCCGGTGCCGCCGTAGGCTCCTTAACCACCGATGCCAAAAAGGCCACGCATCCACTGCGCATCATCTGCCTCGCACGAGAGGTCGAAACCACAGAGGCAAAGAAAGCACTCTGGCACCCCCTGTAAACGAACACCTCCTGGCCGGGCTCGCTAAAGGTAACAGTCCTCGCGGCGCAATCAATCGTCGCGAAATAGCGAGCCAGCCAATCCATCCCCAGTACAATGTCGTAATCTTGCAGCTCACTAAGGACCATAAGGTCCGCTGGCAAGATCCAGGACTCAATCTGAACAGGGCAAGACCAACAACACTCCTCTACATGCAATGTATGATCAGGAATCTGTACCTCTACTGCATGTGGCAACCGACCTAACACTAGTCCATGAGATGATGCAAATACTCTACTGATAAAAGAATGTGATGCACCGGTATCAAATAAAGTGCGAGCTCTAGTACCAAGAAGTAAAGTGATACCTGCCACCACGTGGTCGGCTGCCGTGGAGTCCCCTACCTGGGCGGCGTAGACTCGCCCGCTCTGAGCTGGTGGTCGGTAATCTGCAGGGTGGGAGGAAGGAGCCCTGCTCGCTGGAGCATAAGGCCGCTGCTGGGGCACTGAAGGGGCTGATGCCGAGGAAGGAGCTGTCGACGCTGCAAAAGGGCAAGTGGCTCGCATGTGACCAGACTGTCCACAGATATAACATCGTCCCCATCGCTGATCACAAGTGCTAGGAAAGTGCGGCCCACCACAGAAGACACATCTCTCAGACGACTGGGACTGTCGGGACTGCTGCTGTGGTCTCCGAGACTGCTGCTGCTGCTGCTGCCGCTGTGGCTGTCGCTGTGACCCCTGCTGTCGCGACTGCGACCTCTGCTGCTGCGAATGCTGCTGCTGTCGCTGGGGCTGCTGCTGCTGCTGCTGCTGTGGGGGTCTCTGGGATCCACCAGACCCTCGCCGCTCCGAACGCCCACGGCCCGTAAACTGCGGCGGTGGTGGTCGGGGCGGCCTCCATGAACTGGCCTGTCCCCCCTCGTCTGGCATTGGCCGCTTCCTCTCAGAACTCTGAGCGGCCAAGCCCCCAGGTCTAGCGACGACGTGATCTCCCCTCTCGACCCACTGTGCATGATCCACTGCCTCTGATAAAGTCTGAAGCCTCTGGGCGTGTACCAAGGTATAGATCTCGGGGCGCAAACCTGTCTCAAACAGCTCCACCTGGTGCAGCCCATCCCTGGCAACATAGGGTACGCAGTTGAGCAACTGCGTAAACTCCTGATAATAATCCCATACCGTCCTGTCCCCCTGCTGGAGATTCTTCAAATCATCCTCAAGCTTTTTCTTCACGCTCGTGGAGAAATAAGTGTCAAGGATCAACCGTCTAAACTCCGACCAGGGTAGCTGTCGGGTGATCTGAAACTCTAAGGGCTCGACCCGACGCCACCAAGCATCTGCATCCCCCTCTAGGCAATGTACAGCCATATGCACTCTGAACCTGTGGTCAATGAAGAAGTCTCTGAACAACTTCTCCATTGCTGCCAGCCATGATCCTATCTCCGATGGGTGAGTGCTCCTCCCAGAGAACCTAGGTGGTCCTCGCTTACAGAACTTGGCGAGTTTGTCAGCAAACTCCTCCTCCTCCGCCGGGGTCAACGGCCTGAACACTCCCTGAGCCCCACTGCTCGACGACGGTGCCGTAGGGACTAATGGAATAGCCGGCGGTACAACTGGTGGTACAGGGGCCTCTACAGTAGTAGGGGGAGGGGCCCCAACCTGCGTAAGCAACTGCTCGAACCTCTGCTCCTGTCGGCGGTGGCTCTCCGCCAACTGGGCCACCATGGCCCTCAGCTCACTGATCTCGGAAGGCCCGGACTGCTCCGGCTCCTCCGGGGGTGTAGGAGTACCCCGAGTAGGAATCTGCCGCCTAGGAGGCATCCTGTCACGCAAGAAACCACGGGTCAGTAAACAAAACCACTCTCGACCCAATCAAGCGAAAGTCATGGACATTCCCCTATTTCTGTAACCTTATGTTGTCTGCAGCCAACATAATAGTCCCCCAGAAATAGGCTATGTCAATCCCTCTCCACTCACAGGAAGAGTTAACAACCAATTACCGACTTTCGCACAATATCACGTCACTCACGCTCTGCCTTCCTAGGGTCTGCCAAAAGCCTAGGGTTTCCTAAGTCCCAACTGACCTATCCCTAAGCTCTGATACCAACTAATCTGTCACGCCCCGGGTGTAAACCAGAACCCGGGCCCGTCCACAGATCCGCCGTGCACACAGAATTTTCCGTGTACACGAAGCACTGATAACCTGCTCAGATATAAAACAAGTAATAAAGGAGCATAAAACAGAGCTAACTAAAACTAATACAACTCAGACAAATGCTGGAAATGAAAGTACAGTAAGCTCTCAAAAATATACAAGTGTCTCTCCCAGCTCACGAAATATATACAACCAGCTGGCCGCAGCCAGACCCGAAATAAAAGGAAAATACAACCGTCTGAGTGTACTGGGGGTACATCAAAACTACAAAACTCCAACTCGGGGCAGCAGCTATCTAATCAGCGATCCTCTTACCTCGATCCAGGGAAGAGGGTCCCGCGACTCCCGCAGAAGACTCTACAAAACAAAGGTGAAAAGAAAAGAGAAAACAGTGGGGGTGAGAACTACTATAAAAACAGTAGCCTCCCCTAGTGGGTAAGCCTCAAACTCAGAAATACCCACTAGGACTACTAGAGGCGAAAATGAAATAAAGGTAGTATGCTAAAGGTAAATCTACTGATGATAAAGCTACCCCTAGTATGCCTCTAAAATGCCTAGCTGTCAAAATCGCTAGAAGTATGCATCAGTATGTCAAAACCTGGCCAACCAAACCCAATCAATACACCAGTCAACACTGGTACTGCCTGCTGTACTGTCAACTCGAGAACCCAGTATCTGATCGGCACACGGCACGATGCTCAAAGTACCCAATCGACCGGCACACGGCTCGGCCCTAAGCCTACTCCGGAGTGGCACTCGAGGGGAGCGACCCACACGAGTAAAAATATGTAACCATAAGTATCTGATGTAGCAGGACTGGATCAAGACTCTAAACGAGTGGGTAAGACCATCCACTAAAGAAGCCCGATCCCTCACCTCCAATCTGATGCAATAATAATAATACTAGTAAGCCGGTCAACCGCCCACAGTCCGCGGTTGCCGCAACACCCAACCATCCATCCCCGACTGTCCCAACTCTGAACATCTGAACTACACAATCCTCTACAACTAGACTACAGGAGAATGAATAGAAAGCATGGTTTCTCCTAAGTCAATTCCAGCATGTATGTGTAGCAGAAAAAGGTGGCCTAGCTAGATGACCGTTGAAGCATGCAAAGTCCTTTACTTGATAAACCCCTTTCAATTATTCTAACATATGCAACATTAAATGTTTGGGAAATCCCGATGTACATGTGGTAAGATATATGATACTTAGTACATTTTAGATGCACAATTTACTAGCAAGTACCCCTTATGCAACATTCATTTTAACCACAAGCCCAAACCTTCCCTCAACATACAACATGATATGGCTATAGCATTCTTTCCAACTAATTAAATTGCATATCTAAACATGGAAACACCGCTTACTAACTTGTAGCCTGCTAACAATGCAAGTATTAGCAAAGGAACCTTAATCTCATGCAAGCATGCTAGATACATTCATATTTAATAACACATAATCGTGGCATTCCAATAGGCCTAGTGACATTCACAAGTAGGAGGTTCTCAACATCACCCACCTCGAGCGCTATTCCAAAATTCCCAAAGGCGAAGTCCAAGATCAGTCCAACACACCACCAATCTGTACAAAATACCCCAAAGGAAAAATACATAAGCTAAACATCCACGCTTTCCAGAATCTGTCCCCCAAATCAGCAGTCCACAATTCACTAATTTTTACCTGCGAATAACGTCCAGAAAAATCCAAGAAAAATACTATCGCGATCCTTGCGACGAGCCCGTCGAAACGAGTACCTGCACGCCCAATTTGGAGTTTCCTACGCTGAGATAAAAATCCGACAAGGGGTACACCCCGAATCCAAACTGCGCTAAATTCCTGTAACAAGGAACCACAGAGAAAGGAGATTCTCACCCTCGAGTAAAATTCAGAAAATTCTGAGAAAAATCCAGGAGCCTCCTTGCGAAGCGTAGATGAAAATTGCCTTTTGAATCGCCTCGTTCCGACGCCTGAGCGAAAAGATATGGCAAGAACACCGCGGTGCTGTCCCAAAAGTCCGCGAAGAAAAAGGGTCAAATGGTTGCTCGGAAAACTCCAAGATCAGCACGGAAATCGAGGAACCATAAAACACAGGAGTTGAAGCCCTACCTGTCGTGAGTCCAACGGCGCAAGAATCGGCGAATTCCGAGGTCGGGGTGGGTCGGAGGAGTCCAAACACTGAGAAGGGGCGAAGAGGATCGCCGGAGAACAAGCGTCGCGCCGCGCCGTAAAATAGTGAACCTCGGGATGCGTGCCTCCAAAAATCTTCAAACTTCTCCAAAGGGTAGTGCACTGAGGGAGGAAAAACTCTTGTGAAGGGAGCTCAGCGGATAGGAGGCCCAAAAAGCCAAAAGAACAAACAAGGAGGGCTATTTATAGGCCCAGCCCAAAACACAAAATCCGGATTTCCGGGCGCATGTTTCGGGCGCACTGCGCCCGGAAACCGGTTGCATGCATCCTGTCCGACGCGCCCGAAATCCTCTGGTGCTGCCACGTCACCCCACAATAGGGGACAGCCGTGCAGTGCGACCGCCGCGCGCCACGCGTCCCCCCGCGGTCAGCGGGGGTAGGTACGGCCCGCCTATCGCGTGCCGACACGCGTCGCACTCGAGTGCGGCCGACAGCCCACCTGGCGCTACAGTGCGCGCGCGCCGTCCCGAGGCGCCCCTCTGCGCACTCCGGGGACCGAGACCACGTGAGCCAGCGAATCCCACGCCGCCACGTGTCATACGCCCGGCCCACCGCAACCCCGCAGGTTCGCTGAGCCGTGCCGCGTGCGCCGACCTATCCGGGCACGCCACGCGTCCCGCGCCCGCGGTCCATGCACCGCCGCGCCTCCCCGTGGACCGAGCTGCGTGAGCCGGCCAATGATAGGCCGCCACGTGGCTCAGGCCGGTCCACGGACCTCCCCCATGCACCAACAATTCCCGAAAACTTCCGGAAGCCCGCATTTGGTCATCCGGACTCCAAAGTTAACAAGCAAATAGCCATTTTCAAGCGTTTTTCTGCGCTGAATCCAAATCTAACCTCAGATTGGCCCAAAACCTTTTCTAAAATTTGGCAATTACAGCCGAAGGCCAATTCCGCTATCAAAGTCTCACAAGGTCCATCTGTGGCACCCCTTCGATGCACCATGGGCCAGACACCAACACTAGGTGTTCTACACAATGGATTCACCGGAAAGTTGCATGGGAAAACCAGTACACTACAAATTCGGATCCCGAACCCTTGTTTTCTGGGAATTGTCTGTTTCGTCACGACAATCCGGATCGCCGTAAATACGATCCGGATCGTCGTCATGTAAAATTCCAGAAAAGGTTAGTTTTTGATTCTTATCCTCTTCCAACAGTTTCTAACCTATAAATAGACCTTTTGATTTATTTTCTAAGGAAGCCGTATAATCTTAAAAATCAAAAGACGGCCATATAAATCCACAAATAGAGAAGAAAGGAAATCAATAGATTTAATCTTATGTTTCTTCATCTATATTGATTGATTTGATTCTAGGGTTTCATACTCATATTTTGAGTAGAATCAAATCAATGAATACTTAGATGGTATTTCCGATCTATTTCTAATCTAAGTATTCGGCGGATCATCACCACTCAAAAAACAACGATTTCCCAAATCGGCGAGTGGACTCGCGTGGCCTTGTGGATTCAAGGTGCTACCGCTTTCGTGGATTCAGAGCGAAGTACGTTCGTGGATTCGAGACGTGCTACTGGGTGAAGACCGTGGATTCGGTCAGACGTCGTGGATTCGGCGTTGGACGCTAATCGTGGAATCGAGCAGCGTTGCGGAGCGAGCGGAGAAGATCAACTAGGAGCGTATGGAAAAAGGTCGAGTCGTCAGTGAGTACGGTATATCACCTTTGTACCTATTATAATTCTAGTGGATTTCACCGTGTTATCGGTCCCGTGGTTTTTTACTCCGGTTTAGAGTTTTCCACGTAAAAATCTTGCGTGTTATCTTTTATTTCCGCATTGGGTTTTTATTACGCAAAGATTTTTGAGTGTTTATTGTTTACACCTATTCACCCCCCTCTAGGTGTTTTTTCCCCTATTTAGATCATATTATACTTAACCCAACAAGTGGTATCAGAGCGGGAATAGGGTTGTAAACAATGGCTGAAGGTGGAAACATCAACAGACCTCCGTTCTTCGATGGAACAAATTATGCCTACTGGAAAGTACGGATGAAAGCATTTCTTATTTCCATCGACGAACGGGTGTGGCAATCAATTGAGTTAGGATGGTTTAATCCAACTGAAATTATTGTTGATGTTCTCACCATCAAACCTAGGTCGAAATGGACCAAGGAAGAGATAGACTTATCTTCTTACAATGGCAAAGGAATTAACGCTTTATTTAATGCCTTATCACAAACAGAATTCTCTCGCGTCTCGGCATGTGAGACTGCGAAAGAAATCTGGGATGTTCTTCAAGTTACACATGAGGGAACTAACTTTGTGAAGATTCAAAAGCTGCAAATGCTTACGAGCAGATTTGACTCTATTTTCATGGCAGAAAATGAATCACTCACAGATTATTATACACGATTGCAAGACATCATAAACACATGTGCTAACTTGGGAGAGAAGATTCCAGAATTTAAAGTTGTAAGAAAGATCTTAAGAACTCTTCCTAAAAGATTTCGTTCCAAGGTTACGGCCATTGAAACTATTAAACACCCGGACGAAATCCGTGTAGAAGAATTAATTGGTTCATTACAAACTTATGAAATGACATTTCCTACTAACTATTCTTCTGGAAAAGCATCTACTTCTAAGTCTTCAGGTTTTGCTTTGAAAACTACAAAAGAAGAAGATGCGGATTCATCCTCCTCAGGCGATGACGAGAACTTATCTATGGAGGACTTTGAGAAGCAGCTTTGTGATGACCTGGATCTCTGCAGAGCTGTGGTAGAGTCATTGGTGACATTTGGGGAGCTTGTACTGTGTGTTGGAGGTGTTTGTGCACCAATTGGACACAAGTGGCGGACTTCGGGCTTACTGGATCACGTGGGTGATCAATGGACTCCGTCGGATCGTTAGAAGTGGTTTCGCGCGAAGCGGAAATTAAAAATGGACTCAGCGCGAAGTTTGGACCAAGGAATACCTTTCCGGATGCCATCGGCAAATTTTGGGGTTGGAATTTGGCAAAATGGACATCAAATTCAGATTCAACGCGCGAAAACGGTCAAAACGGACTACCCACTTGTTATTTTTGAGCACCGGTTACTGTTCACGCCGGAACAGCAACTCCGGCCGCCGGCGGGCGGCGGCGGGCAGCGGCGGAGCACGGCGGGCGGGCTCGGGCAGGCGGCGGAGCGGCCGCGGGCAGCGCGCGGGCGCGGGCAGTGCGCGGGCAGGCGCGCGGGCAGGCGCGCGGTCCACGGGCCGTCGTGCACCAGGGGTTGGACACGTGGCTTGTTGGGGTTGGTCGGTGCAGTGGACTTGGACCACGGAGCAGGCGGGCGTGGTGCATGGACCGGCGGGACACGTGGCATCTTGCGGTTGGTGGGCTCATGGAGGCTGGGTCCACGGAGGTGCACCGGGGTGCCTCGGGTTCCGTGCCTGGCAGGGGCGCCAGGCGGCGCGTCAGGCGAGCACGTGGGCGCGGCAGGCGGGCGCTGACCGGGTGCGCGCCACGTGTCGACGTCCGCTGGTGGCCACGCGTCGCAGCGGGAGTGGTGGCTCCCGCTGTTGCCTGTTTTGTGGGCGACGTGGAGGCCCGAGGGGCTTTCGGGCGCGCACAGTGTTGGGCCGGGCCCAACACTGTAGCCGCCCGAAATCCGGAGCGCCCGGAAAATAGGACAGAATGGGTATTTTTGGATTTGTTTCTTCCAGCATATAAATAGGCCGAGTTCAACTGAAGAGGGCTTCTTCCCTGTTCATCCTTTCACTGTGCAACCTTCACAAGAAATCTTCATCTCCAAGATCCGGATCCATTTGCAGATTCTAGGATTTTTCGGCAGCACGCATCCTGAGGTTTGCATTTTTACGGTGCGGCACGACGCTCGTTCGTTTGTGATCTTCTTCGTCGCATTTTGGTGTGAGGACTCCCTCGGCATACCTCGAGAACCTTTTTCTGTGATTCTTGCGCCATCGTCTTCACGACAGGTAGGGCTACGTTCCCCATGTTTACTGGTTTTTCCCATTCCGAGCTTTTCATGGGTTTTTCGGATCATCTTGTGACCTCATTTTCTGGGGCGGAGTTTTGGGACAGCGGTGCGGTATTTTGGAGATATCTTCGCGCACAGGCATCGGATTGGGGCGATTCAAAAGGAGTTTTGCATCTAAACATCACGAGGAATATCCCCAAATTTTCTTGGAATTTTCTGAATTTTTCTCCGAAGGTGAATATCCCTGTTTACAGAACCTTGTGGTTCAGTTTTTTAGAGCAGTTTATTTCGGGGTGGTTCCCTTGTCGGATTTGTTTCTCAGTGTAGGAAACTCGGATTTGAGCGTGCAGGTAGTCGTTTCGACGGGTTCGTCGCGAGGATCGTGACGGTATTTTTCTTGGATTTTTCCAGGCACTTCTCGCAGGTAAAAACAGGGAAACATTGGACTGTTGTGTTTGGGACAGATTTTGTGTGAGCATTGTATGTTAATTATATATGTTCTTTTGGGAATTTTGTACAGTGATTGCGGCGGCTTATCGGTTTGGGCGAGAGCACTATTTGGACTTGGAATTAGCGATCGAGGTGGGTGGTTGTTGTTTACCTCTATTTTGACATGCTCACTAGGAATATTAGAGTGATCCCTTTATTTGGACATGCATGCTTAAGTGATATAAAATTGTGAGCCTATCATATGGAAATTACTATTGTGGATACCTGATAGTGGTTGGGACTTATACATGTTGGTATGGATGGAATGTTAGCGTTTATCCTTGCATGTGGATTGGAATATTTATTTTGGACTATATGATTGTCCTGTTAGTGGTTGGTGCTATTGAGGATTTTATGACATGCATAGGTGGATAGTGATGCTTTATTATGGAACATGGATTATAGACATGTGTGGTTGGACAACGATTTTGCATGATGGTTATATCTATGCGGAGCTATTGATTGTTACACATGTGGAACCACTAGTGGACACCTTTTTCTTTATTTCCTTGAGAACACTTGCATGCTTGTTTGGACATCTAGATAGGCCATCTTTTATTGCTACACTTTCATGCTGGAACTTGACTTAGGAGAAACCTTGTTTGCTTCTTTTCTCCTTTCGTTAGTCAGGTGGTATTTGTTGCTCGGGTTTGAGCAGGGGTTTGGGTTAGTGTAGCCGGGGCCTGGATTGTGGATTATGGGTTTTGGCGGCGACCGCGGATATTGGGCGGTTGACCGGATGTCGGTTATAGGACATCGGTGATAGGGCATGATTATGGACTAGAGGGTTTTGTGGCAACCGCGGATAGTAGGCGGTTGACCAATTGTCGGATGTGGGACATGATTGTGATTGTGGGTTATTGCGGGGACCGCGGATATTGGGCGGTTGACCGGAGGTCGGTTGTGAGACTGGGTTGTTGATTGTGGGGTATTGCGGCAATCGCGGATATTGGGCGATTGACCGGATGGTTACGTTTGCATCTGATTGGGAATCAGTTTTCTTTTAGTGGAGGGTTATGTTCCACTGGGGCTTTATAGTTGTGATCCAATCCTTCTTTTATCACACCGGCGCGGTTATTGCCCGGTGATGCTTTTATCACACCGGCGCGGTTATTGCCCGGTGATGCTTTACTCGTGTGGGTCGCTCCCCTCGAGATCCCCTCCGGAGGCCGGGGCCAGACAGTTATGGACAGTTTTGCTATCACATCGGCGCGACTTATTTGCCCGATGATGAGGGCGGCAGCAGGAGGTTTGCTATCACATCGGCGCGGCTTCCTTGCCCGATGATGAGGGCGGTACAGATTGGGTTCATCTGGGACGGTTGGTTATTATTGCATACGGTTATTCCAGTCTAGGACTGTATTTTAGAGGCATAGTAGTGGTAGATTTCCCTTTTTCAGCAGTTCATTTCTTACCACTCTTCTTTCCTTTTTGCCTCTGGTAGACCTAGTGGGTGTGTCAGAGTTTGAGGTTTTACCCACTAGGGGAGGCTACTGGTTTACTAGTAGTTCTCACCCCCATTCTTCTTTCCTCCTTTTCTTCTTCCTTGTTTTGCAGTGTCTTCTGCGGGTGCTGCTGGGCTTTCAGCGGCGGGTCGAGGAGAGAGGACGGCTGAGTAGGTAGATCTCGAGGCAGGATGAGCGTGTTAGCTGGACTGTTGGTGTACCCAGGTTTCCTCAGACGGTTGTACTTTTACATTTGGGACTGGCTTTTGCCAGCAGGTTGTATTTATTTTGGTGAGCTAGGAGAGACTGATGTATCATTTATACAGATGTATTGTATTTTATTTCCAGCTTCAGTCTGAGATGTATTAGTTTTTAGTTCAGCTCTGTTTTTATTGCTCTTTTATTATTATCTCTTATATCTGAGCAGGTTTGGCGCTTCGTGTACACGGGAAATACCGTGTGTACGGCGAATCTGTAGACGGGCCCGGGTTCTGGTTTACACCCGCGGCGTGACAGATTAGGTGGTATCAGAGCTTAGGGATAGGTCATTTGGGACTTAGGAAACCCTAGGCTTTTCGGCGGACCCTAGGATGTTAGTGCGTGAGAGACGCGACATTTTGCGAAAGTCGGTGATTTGTTTGTTTGACTCTTCCTGTGAGTGAAGAGGGATCGACATATCCTATTTTTGTGGGACAGTTATGTTGGCTGCAGACAATATAAAGTTACAAAAATAGAGGGATGGCTTTGACTTTCGCTAGATTGGGTCGAGTGTTTGGGGTGTGCTGATTTGCGGTTTTGTCGTGGTGAGCGGTGTCTCCCCGACGTTGGGCCCAGACCCGGGTGCACCTTGGTGCGGCAGTTGGGTCTGAGCTGGTTGTTTCGGGCCGGATACCCAGATTGTAGTCTGAGAGCTCCGGACCCAAAGGGTAGGTGTGTTGGAGGCAGATCAGCGGAGCGGTGACACAGTTGTCGGAGCAGCGCAGTGACACAGTTGTCGGAGCAGCGCGGTGACACAGTTGTCGGAGCAGCGCGGTGACAATGTTGTCGGAGCGGTGACACAGTTGTCGGATCAGCACAGTGGCACAGTAGTCGGAGTAGCGAGTAGCCCCCTCCGTGCCGACGTTTAGTGTTGGGGCACCGAGGCAGGGTGGATTGTTGACAGCGGGTAAGCTGTGGGATTGCTTTGATCGAGTGAGCCAGTTTTGGCGGATGAGTCACCCCGATTTGTGGGATTGAGTATGGAGCCCTTGGAGGCAGGGTCTTGTTCAGTGGGGGGATAGAGAGTGCTTGGAAGCCTTTTGCGTCAAGAGTTAACGCAGTTGCTGAACTGCACGCTCCATGTGTAGAGGGACGGGGCGCATAGGATGAGTTTCTGAGAGTGGATTGCGCCAGCATACCTTTTAACTCATTGGGTCCCTCCAGTACGGATTAGGGACGCCTCATTGGAGTAGGCGCCGGGTGTGGAGCGTGGTATTGTGGTTCCTTTGGATTGGGATCTACCGCCTGAGGCGAGTTCTGATTGAGGCGCTTGGCGTCGGGTGATGGAGGACAGATCAGTCGGAGGAGGCATTCCCGATTTCTTTTTCAGGATAGTGGATTTTTGGGACTGTCGGAGCACATATGTTACAGCGGTCGGTGTGGTGGTAGGTGTCAGTTGTTCCGGACTTTTGGGTTCGTATCTTCCTGATACGGGAGAATTCCCTTCTTGGTGGGTAGTGCTTTTGCTTCATTGCTTGGGTTGGGGGGGGGGGGCAGGATGGTCACCACGCGCACGGGAGGCTTATTTTCCCGATCGCGCTTAGCATGTGGAGGAGAGTTGTTGGTCCTGCCCGGTGCAGCTTGAGTCCTGGATTTTACCAGTAGACCTGATGGTCTTGGCTCAGCTGCGGGATGTTGTTGTGGTACTTGTTGGGCTGGCGGGTTCAGTTTTCTTTCGCGGCGGTTGATTATGCCGCGAGGCAGTTTTCTTGGGGAGCCAGGCCCGGAGGTGTCGGTGTACTTGGGTTGCTTGAGGGTTATCTTCGCCTCTATAGTTTTGACTTCGGGAGCGAGGCGGGTGTTTCGCAGTGGATGAGTAGACTTTTGGCTGGTGTGGTTGAGGGACCTACGGCGGCGCTGGGACTCGGGGATACCCCCCTTTGGTTGCGAGTTCCTGGCTGTTCTCCTATTGGAGTTGTCTAGCATGTCACTAGTTTGAGAGTTGAGGACACAACTCCAGGATTCGATGTTTTGGAAATTTTGTCAAGCCAAGTGTGTCGCCTTTAGGGGCGCCGGTGCTATTCGAGTTGTGGATGTTGGTTCACTTCGGCTTTGTGTGGATCCCCGGGAATTTGATGAAGTGACCATCTGGAGCTAGCACCCTTGTCGGGCATGGAGGATTTGATTTACCAGCTGTAAGGGTCCCGGGTCTTCTTGAAGGTTGATTTGCAATCTGGTTTTCTCGACTGCATATGGCTGTGTGTTGATGCCGGAGAGTTGGGGAATTACTTCTACATCCCGACGGTTTAGAGATTAGAGAGCAGAGTCTAAGTGATCAGTTGGGGGACTTATATTGGATACCTTGGGAGTACAGAGGTATGGGGATCAAGCTTTTGTGTCGATGGACTTGTGGTTGGATTATCTGAGACCCTGGGAGGAGCGGATGCTTGTACCGATGCAGACTACTTGGTAGCTCGAGCGGTTAGCCCAGCTGTACTTGGATGAGGTGGTGCGATTTATCTGGAATGCCCGCCTCTACTTTGTTCTAGTTAGAGACCCGAGGGTTGTACCGCGTCTCTGGAGGAGGTATTAGACAGCCCTGCGAGCTTGAGTGGTGGATGATTGGATATTTACCCCCTCTATTTGGTTGAGGTTTCGGGTTGAGGATTGATTTTAGTTTCGAGGACGAAACTTTCTTTTAGTGGGGGAGGATGTGATGACCTGGATCTCTGCAGAGCTGTGGTAGAGTCATTGGTGACATCTGGGGAGCTTGTACTATGTGTTAGAGGTGTTTGTGCACCAATTGGACACAAGTGGCGGACTTCGGGCTTACTGGATCACGTGGGTGATCAATGGACTCCGTCGGATCGTTAGAAGTGGTTTCGCGCGAAGCGGAAATTAAAAATGGACTCAGCGCGAAGTTTGGACCAAGGAATACCTTTCCGGATGCCATCGGCAAATTTTGGTGTTGGAATTTGGGAAAATGGACATCAAATTCGGATTCAGCGCGCGAAAACGGTCAAAACAGACTACCCACTTGTTATTTTTGAGCACCGGTTACTGTTCACGCCGGAACAGTAACTCCGGCCGCCGGCGGGCAGCGGCGGAGCACGGCGGGCGGGCTCGTGCAGGCGTCGGAGCGGCCGCGGGCAGCGCGCGGGCGCGGGCAGCGCGCGGGCAGGCGCGCGGGCGCGCGGGCAGGCGCGCGGTCCACGGGCCGTCGTGCACCAGGGGTTGGACACGTGGCTTGTTGGGGTTGGTCAGTGCAGTGGACTTGGACCACGGAGCAGGCTGGCGTGGTGCATGGACCGGCGGGACACGTGGCGTCTTGCGGTTGGTGGGCTCATGGAGGCTGGGTCCACGGAGGTGCACCGGGGTGCCTCGGGTTCCGTGCCTGGCAGGGGCGCCAGGCGGCGCGTCAGGCGAGCACGTGGGCGCGGCAGGCGGGCGCTGACCGGGTGCGCGCCACGTGTCGACGTCCGCTGGTGGCCACGCGGCGCAGCGGGAGTGGTGGCTCCCGCTGTTGCCTGTTTTGTGGGCGACGTGGAGGCCCGAGGGGCTTTCGGGCGCGCACAGTGTTGGGCCGGGCCCAACACTGTAGCCGCCCGAAATCCGGAGCGCCCGGAAAATAGGACAGAATGGGTATTTTTGGATTTGTTTCTTCTAGCATATAAATAGGCCGAGTTCAACTGAAGAGAGCTTCTTCCCTGTTCATCCTTTCACTGTGCAACCTTCACAAGAAATCTTCATCTCCCAGAGCCGGATCCATCTGCAGATTCTAGGATTTTTCGGCGCCACGCATCCCGAGGTTTGCATTTTTACGGCGCGGCACGACGCTCGTTCGTTTGTGATCTTCTTCGTCGCATTTTGGTGCAAGGACTCCCCCGGCTTACCCCGAGCACCTTTTTCTGTGATTCTTGCGCCATCGTCTTCACGACAGGTAGGGCTACGTTCCCCATGTTTACTGGTTTTTCCCATTCCAAGCTTTTCTTGGGTTTTTCGGATCATCTTGTGACCTCATTTTCTGGGGCGGAGTTTTGGGACAGCGGTGCGGTATTTTGGCGATATCTTCGTGCACAGGCATCGGATTGGGGCGATTCAAAAGGCGTTTTGCATTTACACATCACGAGGAATATCCCCAAATTTTCTTGGAATTTTATGAATTTTGGCCCGATGGTGAATATCCCTGTTTACAGAACCTTGTGGTGCAGTTTTTGAGAGCAGTTTATTTCGGGGTGGTTCCCTTGTCGGATTTGTTTCTCAGTGTAGGAAACTCAGATTTGAGCGTACAGGTAGTCGTTTCGACGGGTTCGTCGCGAGGATCGTGACGGTATTTTTCTTGGATTTTTCCAGGCACTTCTCGCAGGTAAAAACATGGAAACATTGGACTGTTGTGTTTGGGACAGATTTTGTGTGAGCATTGTATGTTAATTATGTATGTTCTTTTGGGAATTTTGTACAGTGATTGCGGCGGCTTATCGGTTTGGGCGAGAGCACTATTTGGACTTGGAATTAGCGATCGAGGTGGGTGGTTGTTGTTTACCTCTATTTTGACATGCTCACTAGGAATATTAGAGTGATCCCTTTATTTGGACATGCATGCTTAAGTGATATAAAATTGTGAGCCTATCATATGGAAATTACTATTGTGGATACCTGATAGTGGTTGGGACTTATACATGTTGGTATGGATGGAATGTTAGCGTTTAACCTTGCATGTGGATTGGAAAATTTATTTTGGACTATATGATTATCCTGTTAGTGGTTGGTGCTATTGAGGATTTTATGACATGCATAGGTGGATAGTGATGCTTTATTATGGAACATGGATTATAGACATGTGTGGTTGGACAACGATTTTGCATGATGGTTATATCTATGCGGAGCTATTGATTGTTACACATGTGGAACCACTATTGGACACCTTTTTTTTTATTTCCTTGAGAACACTTGCATGCTTGTTTGGACATCAAGATAGGCCATCTTTTATTGCTACACTTTCATGCTGGAACTTGTCTTAGGAGAAACCTTGTTTGCTTCTTTTCTCCTTTCGTTAGTCAGGTGGTATTTGTTGCTCGGGTTTGAGCAGGGGTTTGGGTTAGTGTAGCCGGGGCCTGGATTGTGGATTATGGGTTTTGGCGGCGACCGCGGATATTGGGCGGTTGACCGGATGTCGGTTATAGGACATCGGTGATAGGGCATGATTATGGACTAGAGGGTTTTGTGGCAACCGCGGATAGTAGGCGGTTGACCAAATATCGGATGTGGGACATGATTGCGATTGTGGGTTATTCCGGCGACCGCGGATATTGGGCGGTTGACCGGAGGTCGGTTGTGAGACTGGGTTGTTGATTGTGGGGTATTGCGGCAATCGCGGATATTGGGCGATTGACCGGATGGTTACGTTTGCATCTGATTGGGAATCAGTTTTCTTTTAGTGGAGGGTTGTGTTCCACTGGGGCTTTATAGTTGTGATCCAATCCTGCTTTTATCACACCGGCGCGATTATTGCCCGGTGATGCTTTTATCACACCGGCGCGGTTATTTCCCGGTGATGCTTTACTTGTGTGGGTTGCTCCCCTCGAGATCCCCTCCGGAGGCCGGGGACAGACAGTTATGGACAGTTTTGCTATCACATCGGCGCGGCTTATTTGCCCGATGATGAGGGCGGCAGCAGGAGGTTTGCTATCACATCGGTGCGGCTTCCTTGCCCGATGATGAGGGCGGTACAGATTGGGTACATCTGGGACGGTTGGTTATTGTTGCATACGGTTATTCCAGTCTAGGACTGTATTTTAGAGGCATAGTGGTGGTAGATTTCCCTTTTTCAGCAGTTCATTTCTTACCACTCTTCTTTTCTTTTTGCCTCTGGTAGACCTAGTGGGTGTGTTAGAGTTTGAGGTTTTACCCACTAGGGGAGGCTACTGGTTTACTAGTAGTTCTCACCCCCATTTTTCTTTCCTCCTTTTCTTCTTCCTTGTTTTGCTGTGTCTTCTGCCGGTGCTGTTGGGCTTTCAGCGGCGGGTCGAGGAGAGAGGACGGCTGAGTAGGTAGATCTCGAGGCAGGATGAGCGTGTTAGCTGGACTGTTGGTGTACCCAGGTTTCCTCAGACGGTTGTACTTTTACATTTTGGACTGGCTTTTGCCAGCAGGTTGTATTTATTTTGGTGAGCTGGGAGAGACTGATGTATCATTTATACAGATGTATTGTATTTTATTTCCAGCTTCAGTCTGAGATGTATTAGTTTTTAGTTCAGCTCTATTTTTATTGCTCTTTTATTATTATCTCTTATATCTGAGCAGGTTTGGCGCTTCGTGTTCACGGGAAATACCGTGTGCACGGCGGATCTGTAGACGGGCCCGGGTTCTGGTTTACACCCGGGGCGTGACAAGCTTGCTCTCTTGACAAGAAATTTTTGCCGAAACTTCCGAAGGGGTAATTCAAGTAAAACCTCATCCTTCGGAAAGTGGAAGAAAGGCAAAGGTTTTTCAAGCCAAAAGTTAAGAAAGCAAGAGAGTTTTTCGAAGGATAAGAAAAGCTCAAAAGGACAAGTCCAATGCTTCAAGTGTCGAGGATACGGCCATATCTCAACGGAGTGTCCAAATAAGAATCCGTCCAAGAAGAAGGCGATGCAAGCCGTCACTTGGGATGACACCTCATCGTCAAATGAGTCGTCTTCAAGTGATGAAGAAAAGACTGCAACGGCATTCCACGCGTCCACCACATCTTCACCCTTCATGTGCTTAATGGCAAGTACATCCGACTCACTGTCCAACCCCACTGTTGAAAAGATTGCAACGGACGATGAATCGGATAATTCTGAAGGTGAAGATTTTGCTCTTGCCTACCATAAGCTTTTGAGGGATTCAAAGAAACTGGCAAAGCAAAACAAGAGTTTGAGAGGGAGATTGCAGGCTCTCGAAGAAGAAGCAAAAAAGGCAACTTCTCTCTCAAACGCTCTTGAAGCGAAAAGGGATAATCTGATTAAAGTAAATGTTTTCCTTCAAGAGTCCAATGAGCATTTCGAGAAGAATTATGAAGATATGGTAAACAAAGCAAACTACTTCTTGAAGCTCTACGGCGAGGCTCGACAAGAAAAAATGGAATTGACGGAGACCATTCTCCAACTCAAGGATGATTTAAAGCAATTTTCTTCTGGAAGGAGTAAGTTGGATAAGATTCTTGGTCTTGGTCAAACAAATAAATTCGGCCTCGGATACAATCGAACTGAAGACAATTTTAGTTCGATTGGGACAGTGTTTGTGCCTCAGTCGGTATCTCCTCCTGTCACGCCCCGGGGTCGAAACTGTGACCTGGGCTCGCTAACAGATCCGCCATCTGTACGGACACTGCCGTACAGACGAAGCGTCTAACCTGCAAAAAGAATCAACTACAGTATACAGATATCAGAGCTGAAAGTAAAATACTAAAAACTGAAATCCAAACACTGTACATGTGGTGACCCGGATCTTGGCAGGGCTTCTACAGTGTGACCAGCAGCTTCTTGAAGCCTACGTGGCATGTCGGCGGTGTTCGTCGGCCAATTTGGACACAAGTGATGGACTCGGGGCTTAAAATGGATCACGTGGGTGATCGAGGGACCTCGTCGGATGTTTAGAGGTGTTCCCGCGCAAAATGGATATCAAATTTAGGCTCAGCGCGAAATTCGGATCAAAAAAACCTCTTCGGGAGCCTCCGGCAATTTTTAGGATTGGAATTTGGCAAAATGAACAACGGATTTGGACTCAGCGCGCGAAAACGGTAAAGATGGGTTATTTACTTATATTTTTCGGGGGTTGCTACAGTATTTTTCACTGTTCCGGCTGCCGGAACAGTGATTCCGGCAATCGCCGGCGCCGGTGGCGGCGGCTGGCAGCGCCGGCGGGCGGCGGCGCAGCCTCGGGCAGGCGGAACAGCGGCGGCGTGCGGCGCGGGCAGGGCGCGGGCAGCGCGTAGGGGCGCGGGCAGGCGCGCGGTCCACGGCGGCGGCCGTGCACCAGGGCGGTGCCACGTGGCGGCTGGTGAGTGGAGGGCTCACAGCGCGCGGTCCACGGAGCAATTTTGGTGCACGGTGGACCGACAGTGGACACGTGGCATTACGTGGTTCGTTGGTGTTGTGGACCCGGTCCACGGAGCAGGGATCGGTTACCTAGGTTTGCGTGCACAGTATGGGCGCGGCAGCAGCGACGCGCGCGCACGTGGGCGCGGATCCCGAGGCGCGGGTGAGCGGGAAGGCGGGCCACGTGTCGCAAGGGGAGTGGCCGAGTTCGGTGTTTTGCTGTTCGGATGCCACGTGGCGTTCAAGGAGTGGATCGTTTCGGTGTTTCGTGTTTTGGGGACACATCGGGTATTTTCTAAAATGTTGGATTTGGATTTTTTTTCCCTTAAGTAGGGACCCCGAGTTTGGGAGGGGATTTTCGACCCCTTCGAGCCCTCTGCTCGGAGGGGGACTTGAAGAAGAAATCCTCTCCATGAAGTGAGGATTAAGCCTACCAAGTTTCAGATTTTTGGGAGGCACGGATTTCAAGATTTTGATTTTACGGCGCGGCGTGACGTTGCATTTCCTGTGTTCTTCTTCGGCGCAGCTGCAGTGTTTTAGCTCCCCTGGTCTACCCCGAGCTCCTTCTTCTGTGATTCTTGCGCCGACAGACTCCTAACAGGTAGGGCTTCAACTTTGATTTTGATCATGCTTTCCGATTTTGAATCTTTGGCTCGGATCCCGAGGTAAACATGGTCCCCCTTTTTCTGTGTGGGATTTTGGGACAGCAGCGGATTGGGGAGGCGATATCTTCGCGCACGAGCGTCAGACGGAGACGAGCTTTTACAACTTTTTCATCTACAGATCGCAAGGAACGCGTTCGTTTTTTCTTGGAATTTCTTGAGATTTATTTCGAGGTGAAAATCCCTGTTTTCTCTGTGTTCAGTGCTACAGTATTTTTGATACAGATTGTGTTGAGTGTACTACCTTGTCGAATTAATATCTTGACTTACCGAACTCAGATTTGGACGTGCAAGCTACCGTTGCGAAGCTATCGACGCGAGGATCGCTGTGGTATTTTTCTGGGAATTTTCTGGGCACTTTCTGCAGGTGAAAATTTAGCAGTTTTGGGACTGTTGTTGTATGTGGACTGTATGAGCATTATTTGGGAAATTAAGTGTTTTGGTGGACTTTGTATTGTGCCATGAGAGTTACGGGTGTTGCTGGACTTGTTGGAGCGAGAGATTGGTTTATCTGTTTGGGCGAGTACACTCTGTGGACAGCAAGAAGGATTTTACAGACTTGGATTGCACAATTCCAGGTGGGTGGTTGCTTTGCTCCTCTTTTCTGATATACCCACTAGGAATATTAGAGTGATCCCCTTTAATGGACATGCATGCTGAACTAAATAATTGTGAGCCTATCATATGGATAGTATCTTAGTGGAAAACGTGATAGTGGTTGGAACTTACACATGCTTATGGGAATATTATTGGCATTTAACTTAGCATGGGAGATTTACTTTTATGCTGGAATATTATGATATGTCTTGCGGGAGGGTACCACTTGAGGATATTTTGGACAGGCTTAGGGGGATGGTTTATATGATGGTGATTAGCAGATTATGGACAGGTGTGGTCGGATTATGATTTTAGCATGATGATTATACCCAGGTGGAGCTATTGATTGATACACTGGTCGAACCACTATTGGTCACATCTTCTCCTATCTTTCATGAGGACATAGGCTGGCTTATTTGGACATTTTGTAGGGCCATTTCTTATCGCTACTCTTTATATTGGGATTGATTTAGAAGAAACCTATTTGCTTCTTCTCCCCCTATTCTTTAGTCAGGTGACTATTTGTTGCTCGGGTTTGAGCAGGGGATTGGCATAGTGTAGCCGGGGCCTGGATTTTAGTTTCTGGGATATTATGGCTACCGCGGATAGTAGGCGGTGGACCAGATGTCATATGTGGGACATGTTTGTGATCATGGGTGTAGTTGTGAACGATTACCCACTAGGTGTTGAAGTAGCTTCTATGATTAGAAGGCTGATTACTAAAGTGGGGGCTTTGGGCATGCAGTTTAGACAGGCTATCTCTTATTTCCTATCCTTATATATTTTATCAGCATGCTTTAGCAAGGTAAGATCTTATCGATATCTGCTTTATTTCTATATATACCATCTTGGGACATTTGCATGCTTATATGGTCACCTAGATAGGCCACCTTTTTCTGCTACACTATCATGCTGGAATTGACATAGGAGAAACCCTTTTTGTTATTCATTTCTCCTTTCATTTGAGGCTCTGGGTATTTGCAGCTCGTGCGCGAGCAGGTGGATAGGATAGTGTAGTCAGGTTCTTGGTTTTGGGACAGGCAGGGTATTGCGGCAACCGCGGACATTGGGCGGTCGACCGGAGATTTCTTATGCATCAGATTGGGTATCGGGTCTCTTGTGGATGGAGTTTCCACGGTTTGTCTACCTTGCATCGGGTTGAGATCGGGTCTTTCTTTAGTGGATGGGTTTTTCCACTTTGATCAGAGTCTTGATCCAGTCCTGCTGATTTATGATACTTGGGTACTGAGATACTTTTCCTCGTGTGGGTCGCTCCCCACGAGTGCCACTCCGGAGTGCGCGGCTGACAGGTTTTGAGTCCTTGGGACTCCTTTGCTTCGGTGTTATGCGTAGGCTGGCATACCCGTCGCGGCAGAGCAGGCAGTACCAGTGTTTACTGGTGGTTAGATTGGGTTATTCTGGCAGACATTTATTTTCTGATGCATACATTTAGCTATTCTATTAGCTCGGCATTTTAGAGGCATTCTAGCGGTAGCTTTTCATCAGGAGTCTTATTCTTTTTAGCATACCACCTTTGTTTCCTTTTGCCTCTGGTAGACCTAGTGGGCGTGTCAGAGTTTGAGGTTTTACCCACTAGGGGAGGCTACTGGTTTACTAGTAGTTCTCACCCCCATTCTTCTTTTCTCTTTTTCTTCTCCCTTGTTTTGCAGAGTCTTCTGCGGGTGCTACTGGGCTTTCAGTGGCGGGTCGAGGAGAGAGGACGGCTGAGTAGATAGATCTCGTGGCAGGATGAGCGTGTTAGCTGGACTGTTGATGTACCCATGTTTTCCTCAGACGGTTGTACATTCACTTTTGGGGCTGGCTTTTGCCAGCAGGTTGTATTTTATTTCCAGCTTCAGTCTGAGATGTATTAGTTTTAGTTCAGCTCTGTTTTTATTGCTCTTTTATTATATCTTTTATATCTGAGCAGGTTGTTGACGCTTCGTGTACACGGAAAATACCGTGTGCACGGCGGATCTGTAGACGGGCCCGGGTTCTGGTTTACACCCGGGGCGTGACAATACAACTGAAAATAAATACAATATCCATCTCCCAAATTCGATCATATAAAAAGTCCTCTGATACAAAAACCCAAAAGGGAGATATCTCCAATAAAAACATCAGTGTACAAGTTCTCAATACAAATATCCTCACTACATCAGTCTCTCAAACTGTAAAATAAAGTACAACTCTATACCTCACAACAAAGGTCTCTCAACAGAGGAAAAAGATGTAAACTAATCTACTGAAGCTCTCCTCTGGAGGGGTACCGCTACACTCCAACGACGGGTAGGGAACTAGCTCGCGACTCCCTCGCCTCGGTCAGAAGGATCAGCAACTGGAGCAACAGGAACAGGCGAAGAAGTTCCTGGGGAAAAAGACAGCACGACGGGTGTGAGAACTACTTCCCATAGTAGTTCTCAGTGGGTGCCGTCAACAAGCCCAACGGTCTGCCCACTAAGTCTACTAGAGGCAAAGATAACAGTGCGATGAAATCTGAACAAGAAAAGCTGGAGCTACTCTACAGCTACCATGCCTCTATCTAGATGCTCAAAAAGTGGAACAAATGAAAGTAAAGGTGACCACTCGCACCCAAGGTGCTCAATCGACCCAATAGAACTGACTGCCTCATAGGGTCCAGTCAGGCCTGCGCCTGTCGACTAGGAACGCACCTACCAACTACCACACATCCACATGAGGACGGGATTTACGTGGGGCGTCCTGTCCGACTAACTCATCCCTCGCGCAAAACTGCCTCAACAGGCCGACCATCGTATCCACAGCGGCATCTCAGGGGGCGCGACTCCAACTGAAGAAAACGACACGGCATAGAGTATCAAACATTGGCATGAGCATGCTAAGTCAAAATCCACGCTCACTCTCAGAACGGTAGGACTCAAGATCCCCAAATATCTCGCACAACAGTCGGAGCACTCTCGACGACTCAGCTGATCAGCTCACACGAAACACGAGACACTAGCCTCTCCAACAGCTCGCAGCACAAAGCACACTGGCTGGAGGTACTCCACAGCCAGGAACGACCCACAACTCAGGCTAACAATACTGGTCGGACAACACTCAACGACCTGGGACCACCGTCAACCCCAATGGTTCCCAACAACACTGACCAGAAGATACTCGACAGCCCGGGACTACCGTCTGCTCAACGGCTCCCTCCCACGACAGCACAACAGGGATACAAGACCTCCCGGGACTACCGTTTACCCAAACGGCTCCCGGCACAGATAAGCAACCCACTACAACTACCAGACTCCACTCTGCTCCCAAGCACGAGTGCAAATGCATCCCACACTAAAAGAAAGTCCTGACCTCTCGGCCCACTACCCGGGCGAGGATAACAATATGTCCAGGAATAGAAAACCAGTGTGGGTGTCTAAACATAAATAACCCTAGCCCAAGTGAAGGTTTTCTACTGGTCTGGTTACACATGCAACATATGACGGGGGTGCTAGGTCAAGTTCCAAGATAACTATACTAACAGATGATAAAAGGAATAACAATTCCTACAATCTAGCATGCTGCACAAGGAAATAAACTATCATGTAGTCCTACATCAGTAGAATTACTATATAGTCCATAAAACTTGGAGATAAGGCCACCCACCTCGATGTGCCACCAATTGCTCGTAGACACTTGCAATTGGCCTCCACGCGATCCGCACGCAAAACGATGCCCGCTGCCTGAGTCCGCACGCAAAACGGAGCACGGTGCCAGAATTCGCACGACAAACAGAGTCCGCACGCAAAACGGAGTCCGCATGCAAAACGGTGCACGGTGCCGGAAACCGCACGCAAAACGAAGTCCGCACGCAAAACGGAGCACGCCGTCGGAGACCGCACGCAAAACGGTGCAGTAACACGATCCCCGACTGCGCCGTGCTGCCCAGTCGCTCCGTTTGGAACAGCTCGCGCGCTCCGCGAGGTCCACGGCGTGCCGCCGCACCACCCAAAAATTCCCTCCTCACTCCCTCTCTCGCTCGGGTGGAGAAGAAAGAAAAGAAAAAGAAGGAGAAATGGCGCTCGGGGGAGAAGAAGAAGAAGAAGAAAAAGGGAAATGGGGGTGGTCCACGGACCCGGTCCACGGGTCCGGTCCACGGCGCCAACCAATGGGGAGCCACGATGCGCGGTCCACCAGGCCGGGGGGCGTGCACCGGGTCCACGCACGCGCCCCGCCGCCACGTGGCACGCATCAATGCGCGCCACGCGGGCACAGCAAGGCGCCCGCCACACGGGCGTGGTTACACCGCGCCACCCCAGGCGCGGGACACGCTCCCGTTACACGGGCGCGCGTGCCCCCGCGCCCGCGCGGGCGCCAACGGGGGCCCGCCACGTGGCGGCCCCCGCGCGCCCAGTGCCGAGGGCGCGCTTCCCAGCGCGCCTGCCGCGCCGTACGCACGCGCCTCAAACCGCGAGCCTCTCTCCTCGGGATCCGCGCCGCGCCACACCTCGATTCCCGTGCCGTGTCGCCTCAAAAAATGTGCAATTCATCTGGGCTCCAAAACAAACAAATAAATAGTCCATTCTCAACGATTTCGCGCGCTGAATCCAAAAACGATGTCCGTTTCTCCAAATTCTCATCCGAAAATTTGCCGATTGCCCCCGGAAAGCCCACTTGATCCGATTTTCGCGGCGGGTCCATTCCAAAAATCCGATTTGCCAAAATCCAACTCTAAAAATTTTCCGAAGGCAACCGGAGAGGTAAACTTTATCCAAACTTCGCCCGGAGTCCAAATTTGACATCTGCGTCGCGCGAAATCACCCCTAAACACTCGACGGGTCCTCCAATTTTCCACGGGATCCCTTTTTGAGCCCGTAGTCCAACACTTGTGTCCAAATTGCGTGCAAACACCACCGACACACCACGCAGGCCTCCAGTGATGCAACTAAATTCCGAATTGCAACACAAATCCATTTCTCGGGCCCGCCATGCGCACAAACACTCCCAACAGCCACAAAAAGCTGCCCAACAACCAACAAACCCTACGCGGGGGATTCCGGGACCTCACACTCTCCCCCACTAAAAGGAAGTTTCGTCCTCGAAACTAGATCAAGTCCATCAGGAGCCACAAATACCACGGGTAGGTATCCATCAATACGCCTCCAACTCCCGAAACACCACTTGCTCCCCGTGATTACTCCTCAACAACAACAACAACAAGTACGGCATGGCCCGATGTGCAATTCTCTCATCTCTCGAGCCAGAAATTGCAACGGGCGTCCCTCGCACTCCAACAATCACAGATCTCAAATGGGCAAGTAATTCACGGGCGAGGAAAAACACATCACTCGTGAGCTGAGACGTGAAATACCCATGGGCTCCAATAAAAGGCTGGGGGAAAACGGAAATAACCACTAGTGCAGCACGCACCAAACCACATCATGGTGCCAACCTCAACAAGGCGACCCGAAGCATACCCACACATTCATCCTATAAGGAAAGGAATCCAATAAGCTGGGGTCTTCACTCGGTTACTTCCCGATCCAAAACCACCCGAGTGGACTACTCAACTGCAGGCTAACCTCAAAAGGGATCCTCAAGAGACACAAACTCATGCCACAGTTGGTCACCCAACATGCTATCATTACCCCAACGGACCCACGAGTCGAAGTCGATCCCTCAACTAACAAAGAACACCCTGACGGGGACCAAACCGTCGGTGAACGGGACAGAAAAACTGGCTCGCAAGGCGATCATAAAGCTGATGCCCAAACTCGCGGTCAAAAGTCCGAACCATCAACGACAATCCGCGCAAAACCCACTCAAGATGCTGAAAACTTAAACTATCATAGTAGAGAGCAGAAATGCTGAGAAATCAGAACTGATAGCCAAGCAGGCATGGCCTACACCCAGGTATATCAATCAAAGCTGGAAAATAATAAGCATACTGAAAGGCTCAACTGTGGATCCAAGCTGCCTATAAAACAGCGGTTCGTCCTGCCACAATACTCAAAGGGTCGGACTAATGAAGCGCGGACCGAAGATCAACCCACGGTAACTCCACAGCCACGAAGGGAGGCATCACTAAAACACGTAAAACCGTCTCCCAACACTGAAAATACTAGCATTGGCGCTGGTATCAGTCTCATTATCCATTGGCCATGCTCTCCCGGCATTGCCAAGTCCAAGTAGCTCCTTACCTCAAGGATAATGCTGGTCTCAGCCAAACTCGAATAACATCCATATGGTCGGGTTCCACCGCCGCTCCAACGGCCACAAAAAGTGACCCAAGAAGGCATGCACTTGGAGCTAAAACTTGTGTGCTCTATGCCAACCAATCCCCAAGCACTGGGTCAAAACACCGAACCGCCACAGGCCTCCTCCACATGCACAACACCAACAGAAACCTGTATCTCTAGTGCACGTGGTAACAAATCTACCTCCAGTCCAGACAGGAAAGCCCAAAAAAAACACTCAACTCAAATTGCTGTAAGGAAATTATGCCCGCGGTAACCAGGTCCACCGCCATAGCGCCCTCTAACCGGGCGGTACAGACTCATCCGCTCGATGTAGATGGTCGTCACTCAGTCTGCCCCGACATCGTGGCCCTATCTGCCTGAAAATGTCCCGACCGTCCACACGAAAAACATCATCCTTGCCTGTGGTCACACTGCGGCGCAGAATGCGACCCACCACAAATGACACAGTCATCCCGCTGCTGCTGCTGATACATCGGCTGTGGAGAACCTCCTGGTCTCTGTCTCCTCTGAGACTCACGACCCTCAGACTGGGATCGTGGCGGCCCCGGGGGTCTCGATCTATTCGACTGTCCAAACTCAGGCGGCACTGGATGCCTCTCCCCGGAGCTGGTCCCTGGCGCTCCGTCTATCACTGACATGATCACTGATCCTCGGTCAGCCCGCTAAGCATGCTCAATCGCTGCATCTAACGTCGGCACTCGCCGAGATACACCAAGTGATAGATATTTCGATGCAGTCCTCTCTCAACTAGCTCAACTTTCTGGGCCGCATCCTGGGCGACATGGGGTACACTGCTCAAAAATCGCAAAACTCGCGAACATACTCCAGAAGAGGTCAACTCCCCTGCTGCAGGTGTCTAAGATCCCCTTTTAGTTTCTGCTTATGCTGTCAGCAAAGAAGGCCCTGAGCAGCAAAGCACGAAACTGGTTCCAAGTCAACAACTGCGCTCCCGATAGTCCAACAGGATGAACTCGACGCCACCAAATCTCGGCGTCCTGTCAGACCATCTCAATCTCACTAGAGCAACCACCTGGTAACTCGACCAGGGCATGTACCCACCTGGTAACTCGGCCAGGGGTATGTACACATCTGGTAGCTCGGCCAGTGGAAAGTGTCCTCCTGGTATCTCGGCCAGGGAGAAGTGTCCTCCTGGTAACACGGCCAGGGCATGTGCCCACCTAGTAACTCGGCCAGGGGCATGTGCCCACCTGGTAACTCGGCCTGGGGCAATGTACCAATCTGGTAGCTTGGCCAGTGGAAAGTATCCTCCTGGTAACTCGGCCAGGGCATGCGCCCACCCGGTAACTCGGCCAGGGGCAATGTGTCCATCTAGTAGCTCGGCCAGTGGAAAGTATCCCCCTGGTAACTCGGCTAGGGCATGTGCCCACCTGGTAACTCTGCCAGGGGCATGTGCCCACCTGGTAACTCGACCAGGGGCAGTGTATCCATCTGGTAGCTCGGCCAGTGGAAAGTATCCTCCTGGTAACTCGGCCAGGGCATGTGCCCACCTGGTAACTCGGCCAAGGGCATGTGCCCACCTAGTAACTCGGCCAGGGGCATGTGCCCACCTGATAACTCGACCAGTGGAAAGTATCTACACAGCTGGGACCACCATCACTCCAAACGGCTCCCACAACAACACCCCACTCATAGGCGAGAAGAACCGACTGACGCGGCAAAGATCCGAAAATCCCGATAGACCGGTGCCTAGAACCCCAATCAAACAAGAACAGACTCTAGGCTCAGCCTATCGAAGTTCTCGATCCTTTACCGTTCAGGGATTCGGCCCTTCTCGGTTAAAGTGGGAAACTATCTCAACATACAAACTCCTGGGTCTCGCTTTGCTCTGATAGCTCTGCCTCCCGCTGCTCGGGTAATCATCAGGTGCGGGGTGTGTCCTCATTACAACACGACGTCTCAGGAGTATCGTAGTCCACTGCACAATAACAAACGTCAGGACACAACAACCATACGACCCAATCCAGCGAAAGTCTAACACATGTCATCCGTTCCATAGCATTATGTTGTCTGCAGCCAACATAATCGCTTAGGAGAATAAACATGCCAATCACTCATCCCGTCTCTTGGGAGAGGTATAAAACTCAATCAGGACTCTCGCTAAGTCACGACTCTCACGTAGTCATCGTAATGTCCAGCCACAAGCCTAGGGTTTCTAAGTCCACCACGACCTACAACAACCTAGGCTCTGATACCACTCTAATCTGTCATGTCCCGGGGTCGAAACTGCGACCTGGGCTCGCTAACAGATCCGCCATCTGTACGGAAACTGCCGTACAGACGAAGCGTCTAACCTGCAAAAAGAATCAACTATAGTATACAGATATCAGAGCTGAAAGTAAACTGCTAAAAACTGAAATCCAAACACTGTACAACTGAAAATAAATACAATATCCATCTCCCAAATTCGATCATATAAAAAGTCCACTGATACAAAAACCCAAAAGGGAGATATCTCCAATAAAAACATCAGTGTACAAGTTCTCAATACAAATATCCTCACTACATCAGTCTCTCAAACTGTAAAATAAAGTACAACTCTATACCTCACAACAAAGGTCTCTCAACAGAGGAAAAAGATGTAAACTAATCTACTGAAGCTCTCCTCTGGAGGGGTACCGCTACACTCCAACGACGGGTAGGGAACTAGCTCGCGACTCCCTCGCCTCGGTCAGAAGGATCAGCAACTGGAGCAACACGAACAGGAGAAGAAAGTTCCTGGGGAAAAAGACACCACGACGGGTGTGAGAACTACTTCCCACAGTAGTTCTCAGTGGGTGCCGTCAATGTGATGACCCGGATCTCCGCAGAGCTGCTGTAGTGCGTTGGGGTGGCTATTGGAGGCCTACATGGTGTGTTGGAGGCGTTTGGGGCATAATTGGGCATAAGGGTTGGACTTCGGGCTTAATTGGATCATGTGAGTGATCGGAGGACCTAGTGGAGGGTTTAGAAGTGGTTTCGCGCGAAACGGATATTAAAATTGGGCTCCGTGCGAAATCTGGGCTAAGAACACATTTCCGGGTGCCTTCGGCAATTTTTAGAGTTGGAATTTGGCAAATCGGACGTCAAATTCGTATTCGGCGCGCGAAAACGGTCAAAATGGACTACCCACTTGTCAGTTTTGAGCTCCGGTTACAGTTCACTGCCGGAACAGTGATTCCGGCGATCGCCGGCGGCAACGGCGGCGGCGGGCAGCGGCGGCGCGGCCTCGGGCAGGCGGACAGCGGCGGCGGGCAGCGCGCGTGGGCGTGGGCAGGGCGCGCGGGCAGGGCGCGCGGGTGCGCGGTCCACGCGGCCGGCGTGCACCGGAGCGGGGGTGCCACGTGGCGTCTTCCCATTGGGTGGTTCACAGGTCGCGGTCTACGGTGCAGCGCGGTGTTTGGTGGACTGGGCGGGAAGACACGTGGCAGCACGTCATTGGTTCGGTGTTTGGGGTGTCGTGCACCGGGTGCAGCGAGTGTGTGGCTGGACACGTGGCGCGCGGGGATTGGGCGCGTCACTGTGCGCGTGCGGCGGGGCAGGTGGCGTGGCAGACGGCGGTTGGCAGGCGTGGCAGGCGGCGGCCGGCTGGCGTGGCGGGCACGGCGGGGAGGTGGCGCACGCGGGCGCCACATGGCGGCCCGCCATTGGCGGGCGCCAACTGCCCCGTTGACCAGGGTGCGCCACGCGGTGCATGGTGATCGGTCGGATCGGCTGTCCCGTGTTTGGGGACACGTGTCGGCGCGAGGAGCGGGTCGGACGGGTGTGCGGTCCGGCCGGATCGGGTGTGCGGGCTTGGGCCGAGTGGGCCGGGCTACTGTGTGCGCCCGGTTTAGGGGCCCGAAAGTTTCGGGCGCCCGAAACCGGGGACACAGTGGTCATTTTTGCAAATGTTTTTGTGGGCCTATAAATAGGCCTCCACTCCCTTCATTTTTTTGCTTTTTCCGAGTGATAGAGAGAGAACCTGAGGGAGGGCCTTGAAGCAAGTTTGTTCCCCTTGATGTTCTTGAGCTCGTGGTGGATCGCCGGAATTTCTGGAAGCTCGGCAACGGCGATATCAATTTTACAGTTCGCCTCGGTTTTCTCCCCATTTCGGCCCATTACCGTCGCAGATCAGTCAAAAATTCACTGTGAGCAAACTAGGAGGAGTTTTTGGGCGATTTATTCGACAGCGTGTTCCTAAGTGCTAAGGCTTCGATTTTCGTGTTGATCGCTTCTCTCCGTTTCGCACTTTTGGCACGTTTCCCGAGACATCTTTGACCCCCATTTTTCTGTGATGGATTTTGGACAGCACCGGCTTGTCGATTTTATATCTCAGCCTAGGAACATCCGATCAAGGCGTTTCAGTACTCGATTTTGATCGACTCGTCGCGAGGAACACAGTGGTGATTTTTCTGAGATTTTTGGAAATTGTTTAGAAGGTGATAATTAAGCTTTTCTTGGACTGATTGCTACAGGAATTCTGATTTGGAAGGTTTTGAGGTGCAGCGGTGTTTTATTTTTATCTTGGTCTACAGTTATCAGATCTGGGCGTTTAAACAGTCGTTTTGGGGCTACCTTTCGCGAGGAACGCGACCGTGAATTTTCTGGATTTTCTTGAGGACTGGACAGAGGTGATATGTAGCCTTTTTGGGGGATGATTTTGGACAGTGGTTAATTGTACAGTTTTGAGATTAATTGTGCGCATTGTTCTGTGCAGTGGGACACAGATTTTGGTGGAGTGCTGTGTTAGAGGACAGCGGGCAGCGAGTGGTCTCTTTTGGTGTTGTGCGCGCTTTTCGAGGTGGGTGGTTGTTGCATGCCTCTACTTCTGACTTGCTCACTAAGTTTAGTAGGGAAACCCACTATTGAACTCATTATTTGATTACCATGCATGATTGACTGTTATAAATGTGAGCCTATCATTTGAGATTAATTATGTGGATATATCATGTTTGGAATCGTATTGGGATAATATTATCGAAGAAACATGATTGCAGGAGACGTATTAATAGTGATAATTAACATGCTGTAATATCACATAAATCTTATGGGAATTGGTTAAATAGACTAATTGTTGGGGACATGACGACATATCCATGCGCGGGTTTCACCTTGGGATTTATTATGGATCAGGGGTTATACATGTGTAGTTGACTGATGATTTTAGCATGATTGTTACATTCATGTGGATATTATTAATTATTACACTTGTAAAACTGTTATTGGACATATTCTCCCTTTCACATTGCTGAGGACTTTTGCATTCTTATTTGGACATCTAGATAGGCCACTATTTTATTGCTACACTATCATATTGGGATTTGACTTAGGAGAAACCATGATTGCTTTCTTTCTCCTTCTTATTTAGACTTTTGAGTCGTGTTGCTCGAGTTCGAGCAGAGGTTTGGGATAGTGTAGCCGGGACCTGAGGGTCAGGAACATGGTGTACTTGATGTTGGATTATGGGTTATTGCAGCAACCGCGGACAGTAGGCGGTTGACCGGATCTTGGTTATTTTATCCAATTGTGGGTTGTGGGTTATTGCGGTGACCGCGGACTTTGGGCGGTTGACCAGATGTTTACTATTGCATCAGATTGGGTATCAGATTTCTCTAGTGGATGGTATTTCCCACTTTTTGAGTACTATTGCATCGGGTCGGGGTTTCATTAGTGGACGGAGTTTTCCACTTTCATCATAGTCATGATCCAGTCATGCTATTATGAGACAGTGGTTACAGAGATGCTTGATACAGTGATACTTTACTCGTGTGGGTCACTCCCCTCGAGTACCACTCCAGAGTGTGCATCAGACAGACTTTGAGTCCTTGAGACTCCTTTGCTTCGGTGTTATGCATAGGCTGGCATACCCGTTGCGGCAGGCAGAGCAGGCAGTACCAGTGTCCACTGGTGGTCGGATTGGGTTATCTTGGCAGGCTTCTAGATACTGATGCATTCATACAGTTATTTCTTCCAGTATTGCATTTAGAGGCATACTAGTAGTGGTTTTCCCTCCTATTCAGTAGTTCTGTTCACAGCTTTACCATTTGCCCTTTTCTTGCCTCTAGTAGACTTAGTGGGTACGCTGGAGCTTGAGGCTTAACCCACAGGGGGAGGCTACTGGTTTACTAGTGGTTCTCACCCCCATTGTTGTTTCCATTGCTTTTTCTCCCCCTGTTTTGCAGTGTCCTCTTCGGGAGTTGCTGATCTTCGATCGTTGTCCGAGATGAGGGAGTCACGAGCTAGATCTTTACCACCCGAGGAGTGTAGCTGTATTCCCTGGTTGGAGATTCCTGGTAGCTGTTGGCTGGTTTTTACTATTTTATTTATAGAGAGATCTTTTGTATTTAGAGAGACTAATGTTGAGACAGATGTATTATAGTTTTAGTTTATCTCCTTTTATAGTTGAGAGATGTTGTACTGAGGACATTGTATGATGATTATCTGTTTCACAGGAAATGGATATTGTACTTTATTTCATGTTGTACAGTGATTGGATTTTATTTTACAGCATTTTATTTCAGCTCTGATATTTGTGTAGCTATAGTACTATCTTGTGCAGGTTAGACGCTTTGCCTATGCGGGTTTTAGCATAGGTGGCGGATTTGTTGGCGAGCCCGGGTCGCAGTTTCGACCCCGGGGCGTGACAGATTAGGTTGGTATCAGAGCTTAGGGATAGGTCAGTTGGGACTGTAGAAACCCTAGGCTTATGGTTGGACCCTAGGATGACTTCGCGAGAGTCGTGATTTTTAGCGAGAGTCCTGATTGAGTTTTATGCCTCTCCCGAGTGATGGGATGGGTGATTGGCATGTTTATTGTCCTAAGCAATTATGTTGGCTGCAGACAACATAATGCGGCGGAACGGTTGACATGCTCTAGACTCTCGCCGGATTGGGTCGAGTTTTGTTTTGTGCTGTGGTGCAGTTGGTCGTGGTGAGCGGTGTCTCCCCGACGCGTTGTGTGGATTGGTGTGCATTCGTCGCAGCGGTGGAGCTCGAGCGGTTGTTTTGGGGCCGGATATCCGGATTGAGGTTAGAGAGCTTCAGGCCCCGATGGCAGGATTGTCTGAGGTTTATCAGCGACAGAGTGAGCCGCTGGTATGGGTGACACAGTTATCGGAGCAGTGGGCAGCCCAATAGTGTTTTTCTCCTGAGACCACCTGGTTACAGTATCCTCAGCGGCAGTGATTTCTGAGGCGCCGATGGAGCGAGTGGCCCCCTCCGTGCCAATGTTTAGTGCTGAGGCACCGAGGCGGGGTGGATAGCTGACAGTTGAGGAGCTGTGAGACATTATCGATCGATAGAGCCAGTTTTGGCAGATGAACCACCCCGAATCATGGATTTGAGTTGGAGCCTTTGGAGGCAAAATCGTCGTTGGTGGTAATGGAGTGATCAATTGAGGGTCTCCCTGTGCTAGAGAGTTGAGGCAGTTGTTGAACTGTACGCTCCAGGTTTCGAGGGACGAAGCGCGGAGGATGTGTGCGACTGGGAGTGGATTGCGCCAGGGTACCCTTTTGTTTATCTGATCCCCCTGTTTTGGATTGTGGATTTTGGATGCCTCGATGGAGTAGGCATTGTGTATGGAGCGTACTATTGCAGTTCCTTTGGATAGAGATCTGCCGCCAGAGGCGAGTTCTGGATAGAGGCGCCTGGCGCTAAGTGTTGGGGGACAGATCGGCTGGCAGAGGCACTTTCGTTTCCTTTCTTAGATGGTGGATATCCTTGTGGACGGATTATGTAAAGTTTACCGAAAGGAAGGTTACCCTTTGTGATTGATAACATTCGTGTTTGGGGTACAGTAGATGTGCTTGAGGGGTGAGCTGAGTAAGGATAATTGTATAAGGAATTGCAGGAATTAATTGCATTTTGTCATATGACGATTGCAATAATGGATTTTCTGAGATGGCAGAGGTCAGGTGGACCCCGGTGGCAGCATCAACATCGTTATCAGAGTGGCGCAGCAGTAGCGTGGATTTGTTGTCTGCGGAGGATCGTATTCATCGCCTCAGTGTGAGCAAAGGCGGAGAATTGTGCTCCTTTTGTGGATAGCCTTGATTTTCAGGCAGTCTGAGCGACGACCATTTGCGTCAAGTGGATGAGTCTGTACCGCCGGGTCGGAGGGCACCAAGACAGTGGATCGGGTCATCGCAGGTGTGATTTCATCACAGCAGTCGGAGTTAGAGAAGGTTGCATTTCTGCATGGACTAGAGGCAGATTTGCTACCTCTTGCACTAGAGGTACAGGTTCCTGTTGATGGTGCATGTGAAAGAGGTTTGTGGATCATGTCCAGTGCAGTTGAGACCTCGAGTGGTATCGGCAGACTTATTGGTATTTGTACCTGGTCAGTGTTTGACCCAGTGCATGGGATTGGTTGGCACAGTGCCACAGTGTATGACTGCGGAGAGAGAAGGTTATGATCTTCTGCAAGCAGACATTAGAGACTTGTTTATTGAGACAGTCAGAGCACACAGGTTGCAGCGACAATGCGCGAGGTGCTTACGGCGGCACCGGGATGCAAGGATATCCCTATTATCGTGAGATCCCGGGTGTGATTCCACCGGAGCTGATAATGATGCCGCCGATTAGGGAGATTGAGATTGCGGTTGACGTGGTTCTGGGAACCGCGCCAACCCCGGTAGCACCTTATTGGATATCACCTGTAGAGCTGAGAGAGCTGATGGCGGAGTCGCAGGATTTGATGGATCGAGGGTCTGTTCGATCTAGTGCCACGTCGTTGGCACACGACAGTGAGGGTCCTTGTGTGGGGTGACCGTAGGCAGGTCTGGATATTATTTAGGACCTTTTGATGGAGTTATACCCCGACAGTGGCCTGCTTAGGATGCAGGTATCTTTTTGGGATCATACAGTTGTGTATCCCGCCAAGATGGTGTTCAGGACTCGGTAGGGGCATTATAAGTACAGTGAGGACAGATGGAATGACTAATGCCCTGTCATCTTTAAGATCTGAGGAATTGGGTATTCTTGCTGCATTTGGAAGAATTATTTGAGATATCCTTCTGGGATATTTTGATTTTACTCCATCTCTGTATGGTTTAGAGCTGGTGGAGTATGTGAGGAAGAAGCTGTATGCCAAGCTGTCGTGGTACAAATTTTAGCTTCGAGAGCATATCTTCTTGGATCACTTAGTCTAGCCATAAGAGGCGGTGGTGGAAATCCGGCCAAAATGGATGCTATGCGAGAATGACTGAGACCGGCAGTCATTTGTTGAGGTAAGGAGCTTCTTGGACTGAGCAGTGTCGGGAGAGCTTGGCAATCGGATGATGAGACTGATACCAGCGCCGATTTCAGCATCGCCAGTGTTGGGAGATGGATTTGTGAGATACAGTGATGCCTCCCATAGTAGCTATGAAGTTACAGTTGGATTTGTGGCAAGCATCCAAATTCACCCGATAGACCGCGGCTGAATGGTTCGCTCGGATGGTCAAGATTTGGGAGCGACCGGGCGAGGACCCCCTCCTGGTTAGGGCTCTTTTCCTTTCGGAGTTGCCTAGCATGTCACTGGTTTGGGAGTTGAGGACACAACTCCCGGAATTTGATGAAGTGATCATCTGGAGCAGGTACCCTTTTTTTTCGAGCCTGAAGGATTGGATTTACCAGCTGCAAGGGTACTGGATCTTCTCGAAGTTTGATTTGCGATCTGGTTCTTTCAACTGCTTATAGTTGTGTGCTGATGCCCGAGAGTTGGGGAGGTGTGTTTACACCCTGATGGTTTTTGGATTAAAGATCAGAGTTTACGTGATCAGTTGGAGGACTTATATTAGGTACCTCGGGAGTACAGAGATATTCGGATCGAGCTTGTGTGCCGATGGACTTGTGGTTGGATTATCTGGGGCCCTGGGAGGAGCGGAGGCTTGTACCGATGCAGATTACTTGGTAGCTCGAGCGGTTAGCCCAGCTGTACTTGGTTGAGTTGGTACGGCTTTTCTGGAGTGCCCGCCTTTATTTTGTTCTAGTTAGAGACCCGAGGACCGCATCGCGTCTCTGGAGGAGGTATTTGTCAGCCTTGGGAGCTTGAGTGGTGGATGATTGGATATTTACCCCCCTTTATTTGGTTGAGATTCCGTGTTGAGGAACGACTTTAGTTTCGAGGACGAAACTTTCTTCTAGTGGGGGAGGATGTGATGACCCGGATCTCCGCAGAGCTGCTGTAGTGCGTTGGGGTGGCTATTGGAGGCCTACATGGTGTGGAGGCGTTTGGGGCATAATTGGGCATAAGTGTTGGACTTCGGGCTTAATTGGATCATGTGAGTGATCGGAGGACCCCGTGGAGGGTTTAGAAGTTGTTTCGCGCGAAACAGACATTAAAATTGGGCTCCGCGCGAAATCTGGGCAAAGAACACATTTCCGGGTGCCTTCGGCAATTTTTAGAGTTGGAATTTGGCAAATCGGACGTCAAATTCGGATTCAGCGCGCGAAAACGGTCAAAATGGACTACCCACTTGTCATTTTCGAGCTCCGGTTACTATTCACTGCCGGAACAGTGATTCCAGCGATCGCCGGCGGCAATGGCGGCGGCGGGCAGCGACAGAGAACGGTGGTGCGGCCTCGGGCAGGCGGACAGCGGCGGCGGGCAGCGCGCGTGGGCGCGGGCAGGGCGCGCGGGTGCGCGGTCCACGCGGCCGGCGTGCACCGGAGCGGGGTGCCACGTGGCGTCTTCCCATTGGGTGGTTCACAGGTCGCGGTCTACGGAACAGCGCGGTGTTTGGTGGACTGGGCGGGAAGACACGTGGCAGCACGTCATTGGTTTGGTGTTTGGGGTGTCGTGCACCGGGTGCAGCGAGTGTGTGGCTGGACACGTGGTGCGCGGGGATTGGACGCGTCACTGTCCGCGTGCGGCGGGGCAGGTGGCGTGGCAGGCGGCGGTTGGCAGGCGTGGCAGGCGGCGGCCGGCTGGCGTGGCGGGCACGGCGGGGAGGTGGCGCACGCGGGCGCCACGTGGCGGCCCGCCATTGGCGGGCGCCAACTGCCCCGTCGACCAGGGTGCGCCACGCGGCGCATGGTGATCGGTCGGATCGGCTGTCCCGTGTTTGGGGACACGTGTCGGCGCGAGGAGCGGGTCGGACGGGTGTGCGGTCCGGCCGGATCGGGTGTGCGGGCTTGGGCCGAGTGGGCCGGGCTACTGTGTGCGCCCGGTTTAGGGGCCCGAATGTTTCGAGCGCCCGAAACCGGGGACAAAGTGGTCATTTTCACAAATGTTTTTGTGGGCCTATAAATAGGCCTCCACTCCCCTCATTTTCCTGCTTTTTCCGAGTGATAGAGAGAGAACCTGAGGGAGGGCCTTGAAGCAAGTTTGTTCCCCTTGATGTTCTTGAGCTCGTGGTGGATCGCCGGAATTTCTGGAAGCTCGGCAACGGCGATATCAATTTTACAGTTCGCCTCGGTTTTCTCCCCATTTCGGCCCATTACCGTCGCAGATCAGTCAAAAATTCACTGTGAGCAAACCAGGAGGAGTTTTTGGGCGATTTCTTCGACAGCGTGTTCCTAAGAGGTAAGGCTTCGATTTTCGTGTTGATCGCTTCGCTCGGTTTTGTTACGGAATTTGATTTGGCGTAGTTTCGTGAAAGTTTCAAGTCTTGAAGATTGAAGGTGAAGAAAGTTGGATCATTTAACTCAATCTCAAGAAAGAAGAATTCAAAAGGATCAGGTATGTTTAACTAAAGATTTTGTGTGATCCGAATACTTCTTGTAGTGTAGAAACACTTGGAAGAATCTTTCATTGCATAAAAATCAAAAACTGGACTTGGGACATGTTCAGGATCCGGATCAGGTTGTTCAATCCGGATCCCGAAGGTGGTTCGTTCATACACCAGTTCAATCCGGATCGTAGCCTCTCTTGATCCGGATCCCGAACACTGAGTTTACCATTTTCCTTGAACAATCCGGATCAGGCTTCGCAATCCGGATCCCGAACGTTGATGTTTGGTGAACTGTATGAACGATCCGGATCAAGCACTTCGATCCGGATCCCGAACCTTCGTTTTTCTGGAATTGCCTGACTCGTTACGACGATCCGGATCACAGCTAATCCGATCCGGATCGCCGTCCGTAAAATTTCCAGAAATGGTAGGTTTTTGATTCTTATCTCCTTCCTAGGGTTTCTAACCTATAAATAGACCCTATGACTCTTTTTCTAGGGTTAATCCGAAAAAGAAGGAAAATAGCCGTCATATTCATATCTTATTTTATACGGCTCTAGATCCACATATAGAGAAGAAAGGAAATCATTAGAGAATACTCTATGTTTCTTCATCTATATTGATTAGTTTGATTCTAGGTTTTCACACTCACATCTTGAGTTGAATCAAACTAATGAATACTTAGATGGTATTTCCGATCTATCTTTGATCTAAGTATTCGGCGGATCATCACCACCAAAAACAACGATTTACCCCAAAAATCGGCGCGTGGATTCGCGTGTCCTTGTGGATTCAAGGTTCAACCGCTCTCGTGGATTCGGAGCGAGGCACGTTCGTGGATTCGAAGGGTGCTATTGGGTGAAGACCGTGGACTCGGTCGGACGTCGTGGATTCGACGTTGGACGCCGTGGATTCGGCGTTGGGCGCAGATCGTGGATTCGAGAAGCGTCGCGGAGCGAGCGGAGAAGATCCTCTAGGAGTGTATGGAAAAGGTTGAGTCGTAAGTGTGTACGGTAAATCACCTTGTACGTGTTTTAATTCTAGTGGATTTCTGCCGTGTTATCGGTCCCGTGGTTTTTTACTCCGGTGATGGAGTTTTCCACGTAAAAATCTTGCGAGTTATTTTTATTTCCGCATTGGGTTTTTTATCGCAACGATTTTTGAGTGTTTATACGTTTACACCTATTCACCCCCCTCTAGGTGTTTTTTCCCCTATCTAGATCCTTATTACATATAACCCAACAAGTGGTATCAGAGCGGGAATAGGGTTGTAAACAATGGTTGAAGGTGGAAACATCAACCGACCCCCGTTCTTCGATGGAACAAATTATGCGTACTGGAAAGTGTGGATGAAAGCCTTTTTAATTTCCATCGACGAACGGGTGTGGCAATCAATTGAATTAGGATGGTCTAATCCAACTGAATTTATTGGTGATGTTCGCACCTTAAAACCTAGGTCGAAATGGACCAAGGAAGAGTTAGATTCATCTTCTTACAATGGCAAGGGAATTAATGCCATTTTTAATGCCTTATCTCAAACTGAGTTCTCTCGCGTCTCAGCATGTGAGACTGCGAAAGAAATCTGGGATGTTCTTCAGGTTACACATGAGGGAACTAACCTCGTGAAGATTCAGAAACTGCAAATGCTTACGAGCAAGTTTGACTCTATCTTGACGGCAGAAAATGAATCTTTCACGGACTACTATACACGATTGCAAGACATCGTAAACTCATGTGCTAACCTGGGAGAGAAGATTCCAGAATTTAAGATTGTAAGAAAGATTTTAAGAACTCTTCCTGAACGATTTCGCCCAAAGGTTACAGCCATTGAAACTATTAAACACCCGGACGAAATACGTGTAGAAGAATTAGTTGGTTCATTACAAACATATGAAATGACGTTTACTACTAACAATTCTTCTGGAAAGGCATCCACTTCTAAGTCTTCAGGTTATGCGTTGAAAACAACTAAGGAAGAAGACGCGGATACATCCTCCTCAGACGATGACGAGAACCTTTCTATGGAGGAATTTGAGAAGCTGCTCGCTCTCTTGACAAGGAAGTTTCGCCGCAACTTTCGAAGGGGTAATTCAAGTAAATCTCCATCCTTCGGAAAGTCGAACAAAGGCAAGGGTACTTCAAGTTACAAGTCAAGAAAGCAAGAGAACTTCTCAAAGGATAAGAAAAGTTCAGAGGGACAACTACAATGCTTCAAATGTCGAGGCTACGGCCACATTGCAACGGAGTGTCCCAACAAGTATCCGGCAAAGAAGAGGGTGATGCAAGTCGTCACTTGGGATGACAACTCAACGACAAATGAGTCGTCTTCAAGTGATGAAGAAAAGAGCTCCACGGCATTCCACGCGTCCATATCTTCACCCTTCATGTGCTTTATGGCAAGTACGTCCGAGTCATTGTCCAACTCCACTGTTGAAAAGAATGCAACGGACAATGAATCGGATGATTCGGAAGGTGAAGATTTTGCTCTAGCCTACCACAGACTTTTGAGGGATTCAAAGAAAGTGGCTAAGCAAAACAAGAGTTTGAGAGGGAGATTGCATGATCTCGAAGAAGAAGCAAAAAGGGCAACTTCTCTCTCAAACGCTCTTGAAGTGGAAAGGGAAAACCTGATAAAAGCAAATGTTTCCCTTCAAGAGTCCAATGAGCAACTTGAGAAGGAACATACAAATCTGGTGGATAAAGCGAATCACTTCTCAAAGCTCTACAACGAGGCTTGACAGGATAACCTGGAAATGACAAAGACCATTTTCCAACTCAAGGATGACTTACAGCGATTCTCTTCAGGAAGGAGTAAGTTGGATAGACTTCTTGGTCTTGGTCAATCAAATCGGTTCGGCCTCGGATACACTCAAACTGGAAACAGTCCAAGTTCGAGTGGGACAGTCTTTGTGCCTCAGTCGGTATCTCCTCCTCCGACACCGGAATTCAAGACAAACAACGACAACAAACCTACTTCATCCTCTTTGGGATCGTCAAGATCTAAGGTATGTTTTCGTTGTGGTGTTTCAGGGCACATAAGAAGATATTGCAAGACAGGAGTCAAATGCTCACCTCAAACATCTCTTGCAATGACTACCACAAAGGTGATTCCTCGGAAATCAATTCCAAATCAATTGAAAGAAAAGAACCCTGGTAGTTTACCGCGCAAGACGACCACATCAAGGAGCAGCAATCGTTTTAACAAGATGCTTTCACCTAGGCATATAACTTCACGACCATTACCGACGCATTCCAAAAAGGTTTGGGTGCGCAAAGGTGAAATTTTTCCTTGTCTTGTTACCAATGCTTCCTTGCATGCATATGATAGTTCGTCTTGGTATCTGGATAGCGGTTGTTCCCGTCACATGACCGGTGACAAAAATAGTTTTCAAAATCTTGAGAAAATCTCCGGTAGACTTGTTGTTTTCGGAGACGGTCGATCTTCCAAAATTGTTGGAAAAGGGACGGTAGCTATTCCAGATGGCCCGATTTTGAAAAACGTCTTATTTGTTGAAGGCCTTAAGACTAACCTCATAAGCATAAGTTAACTTTGCGACAATGGTTTTTCAGTTAACTTTTCATCTGTTGAATGCGTTGTAACTGATAAGGACCATGTCTTCTCTTTAAAAGGGGTTAGATCTGAAAACAATTGCTATGTTGTTCCTAATAAAATTTCAGAAAAATGTAACCTAGTTTCTTTGAATAATGAAACACTTTGGCATGAAAGGCTAGGTCACATAAATTTTAAGGAACTTGTTAAAATTTCAAACAAGGACGTGGTCAAGGGGGTTCCAAAACTTTTATTTAAACAAACCATTGTGTGTGTGGTTGCCAAAAGGGAAAACAGTCCAGAACTGCACACAAGAACTTGAACCACGTTGGTACATAAACGGCCTTCGGAACTTTTACACATGGATTTAATGGGGCCAACTTCGTCAACATCTTTGGGGGGTAAATGGTTATTTTCTTGATGATTGATGATTTCTCTCGGTATTCTTGGGTAGCATTTTTAAAAGAGGAAAGCTGATACTTTTGATTCTTTTCACGAGATTTGCCTTCGTATATGATTGAAAAGAATGAA